>CAWUFW010000317.1:600432-1200864 GCA_963921515.1 Calotriton arnoldi | reverse complement strand
TGGAGGAACGGGATACCTTGTTAAATTTGACAGATTAATACCTTAAAACATCATATACATTTAGCTTTTAATCCTGTCGGTTCCAAACATCAAGGTATTCCGCTCTTTGGTCGATGGACCAACTAGTAGAATAAGTTGATGGTGATTAAGACCAGCTCAATCATTTAAAACCCTGTTAGATGTCAAACTTATCAATGAACTAAAGAACCACAGACTCATAATTAATTTGAATGAGACTTTATCTAATTTCTTGCTTGCACGAGTGAGATTCTTAGTTTATTAATCACCTTAATACATTCATAACATTTATATAAGAAATTCTGTAAAGAAGTTAAATTTATGCATTACCTATTTTGATGCAGATAGGATTGGTTCACCAAAAAGAAGATAAACCGTAGATCACAGAATAGACTCCCAAACTGACTGACTGTCCCGCTAAATGGCCTCCTCGACGGGACCTCCCGTACAGATTTCCCGCAACGGTCTCGTTCCTTCCCCAGTCAGGTTCGAAGTAAATGGCAGCAATAAGTTCAAAATCCGCATTAACGTCCACACCAACATTGACATTAACCCCTCCCACATAAGAGCAGTCCCTCTTATACCCTACTTCTAGCTTGCTACACAAAAAGTTGCAATGTTTGGGGGCAGGAATCACGCTAATTGGTCCATTTGAGGAGTGGCGAAGATCACCTCATCGCCTTCCTTGTTCAAACTGGTTTCGGGGATGGTTAAGAGTTCACTATTTCTCATGACCTTTGGGTAAAAGCAGTCCAATTTGACTATTCATAATGTTGCGATTCTGATGGTCACAATTTTGTCAGTCCATTGTTTCTCAATACTTTCTTTTCCCCATTCTCAGGGATACGTGCTGAGTCTTTCTTGGCACTCTCCTCATGATAGGTCAATGTGTCCTTGACATCTCTCACTCCGTTCAGCTCCATTATTTCTTCCGCTTAGAGGCCATCTTTGATTTCTTGCATGACCTCATCTGTCTCGGCAGCCATTTTCGCAGCATAACCTAACAGGCCCGAACGAACTATCATAAGAACAAACACAATCAAAATTAAAACAAAGAATATAAGCCTTTCTGTTTACCACCCGTCATTCTAAGAACCCGTGTTAGGTGTTACCTAGCAGAAGCGACATTTAAAGCCATTTTACTTACCATCTGCATTCTTTGCCACAATACAATTTTACTACATAGCATAAATCATGCGATTTTACTCTAATTAGTACGCAAATCACAATATTAGTATCAACTTACTTATTTGTAAAATAATTAGATTTTGCACAAAATAGCAGTTACCGTTTATGTAATGTTTATTAAAGGTGCATATGTTGGTTAATTCATCAAACAATTAGTACCATTAATTTATTATTCTTATGAAGGGGGTTCCAAATTTATTTCATTTACCTTGCTCCATCAACTCCCCCCTTTGGTGATTTTAATATCACCACAAAAACCTTGTTATACAATTTTTAGATAAATGTTTCTTGTCCTCTTGCTTTTGTTAGTTCACACAACAGTGTTTTTCTCATCTTGTCTTTTTGACTTTTTGTATATGTTCTCTTTTAATTCTTCTAATTCTATTTCTCCCATTTCCCGTTCTCTTTCTTTATTTTTCTCATTTTCTCTTTTTATTCTATTTTGTGTTTTTCTCTTTTTAATATACACATATGCTAACTTTGCTGACAACATTGCTAATATCATCACTGTTACTGATATTAGTATTTTCCCAATAAGAGAACCACCTATTTCTGTGAACCATTTCTGTATTGAGGAAAAACTCATACCAAGTTTCTCCCAGGCACCATCAACCTCCAGTGGAGCAATTTCTTTGTGCAGATCAGTAATATTCTTTATATACTTCTGTATATTTTCACTTTTATCTGGAACGTAAGTGCAACAATGTTGGACTTTCAGCATTCCACAGACTCCACCCTCTTTTGCCAAAAGAATGTCAAGGGCAAGTCGATTTTGCATTACCATAGCTCTCATGGCAACCTTTTCGGTATTTACCATCAAGAACCCTCCAGCAGTATTCATTGATAAACGATCTACTACTGTGGACAATTTCCGAATCTTAAATGCATTCAAAGATATACCCACTGCTGGTATCAATGCTCCAAAAATGTCACCTACTATTTATAAAAAACTTTCCCTCCTTCTACGTGTTAATGTTTTACCCATCTCGTGTATTCCTTTTTCTCCTCTCTCCACATGAAAAATCTTTGGAAAGACCAGGCCTAAATAACATGACCCATACCAGTGGTCCGGCAACCTATAATAAGCTCTATTTCCACAAATATAATAGATCCCTAGAAATATTGGATCTTTTCCTCCTTTAAATCCCCATCCTCCTAAAATTTTATATGTATCTCGGCATTCACTGGAACCCACGAAATAGTTATCATATATAGTCCTATTTCTACTAATACACAACTTTCCCTGTTGGGGCTAATCCAAAACCATAGCTGCATTTGTCTCTCCTTTGTCATTGTTTTTCTCTTTAAACGCCCAAAATGGTGTTTTTGTCTTTTCTTCTATTACCTTTCTTTGAAACTTAACTCTTCTGTTTTCTACCATCTCCAAGAAGACCATTTCCTCTTTCTTTAATTCACAGGTAAGATTGTGTCTAACTACATACTCTAATGTTAAATCTTTATTTTCTAAGAAAAATTCACCAAACATTATTGCTTCTTTCACCTTATTTAATTCAGGAATTATAGGAACTTTCACAAAAACAGTGTTTATGTCAGTGTAATAATATTCTAATCTACCTGTTTTATAAAATAAACTGGCTAGAACACTACAAGTTATCCCATACGTCAAAGGAAGGTGATAATAGGTCACACATTCTGTGACAGACGCAGGTAATTGCATACAGACATAACAATCCCTTACATCCATTGTCTCTACATATTCATACAACAGTTTTGTGAAGACATTCTTGGAGAAGTCAGTTATAGACTTATCCTTATGTAAATCAGTACTATCTACTAATGCTGCAGTGTTTTGTGTTTTAGCTTCTTTATCCTTTTTCGTGTTATTCCCTATTACAGATGTTTCTTCTACCATTAACCTCAATGGAATTACTATTGCTAAAATAAGCCAAATAAACATTATTAATCCTGTACAAAAGAAACACATTCTACACCATCTACGTAAAAACTCACATCTAGATTTTCTTTTCTCAGTGTCTACCATTTTGTACTATTATCTAGCTATCTATATATTTTTACAGAAAATGTGTCACCACACCTCAGAATCACTTTTCAGCCACTCTACCCTTTTACTTTGTCTCGTTTTGGTGCTTTCTTCAGCTCCTTTCAGAACTCTTTCTTGTCTCGTTCAGGTTTTTGTGTCCAGTCCGGGTTTCTTTCTTTATCTTTTCATGTTTGTTGCACTTCACTTTCACCCATTTGTTTACAGCTTTCGTCTGGGCTCCCGTGAGTGTTATCCTCTTCTTTAATGTCGGTCAATGCGATGTATAGCCACTCAGGTGACTTATATTTCAAATTAGGTCTCTTCACTCTTTTTGTTTTCTGTAATTGTTTTCCACTTTGTTTCCCTTGTCCCTTTTGACTTGTTATTTCGTTTACTTGTTCCGCATCATTTCTGTTCAAATTTATTATCTTATACCTCAGTCTTTTAACTTCATGGGGCCAATTGTCTCCTTTTCTTGGCCTTTTTGATTCGCTTTCCTTTTCCTCTCGTTCAGCTCTCCAAGTTCTCTTTCTTGGTCCTAATCTTTGCTTTCTTTCTTCGTCACTTTCTTCAGATTCCGTTTCAGACCTTACTTCACTCACTCTAACCTTGAACCTTATGATTTCCATTTCGATATCTGAATCTGAACCTTCTATTGGGACATTTGATTCTATCCCTCCTCGATTGTCTTTCGGATTTTTATTAATCTTTCTGTCTGAATCTAAATTTCCCTGTGTTTCTTCAATTTGTTGGTCTGTCCCTACTACTCCTCGGGTTTCTTCTGCTTCTTCCTCTATCTCTCTATCTGAATCTAAGTCTCTGTTAGGTAGCTCAACTATCTCTGGAGGAATTCTTCCATAACTTGTACTTGGTTGTTCGCTATCACTGTCTCTTGGTTCAGTTTCTTCGTTTATAATATCAGTTCTTGTTTTTCTCTTTTGCCTTTCATCAAATTCAGGTTGGTCTGTTTCAGATGCTGAACTGGTATCTGATATTTCCAGATGTCGACTTACAGGTCGAGCTTCAAAATCTGGAACTTTGATTGTTTCAGGTTCTTCTTCAGTTGTCAAACTGGTACCTTGTTTTTCCAGATGTCGGCTTTCAGGTCGAGCTTCAGGATCTGGAACTCTGCTTGTCTCAGGTTCTGCTTCGGATGCTGAGCTGGTATCAGATATCTCCAGATGTCGACTTACAGGTCGAGCTTCAGGATCTGGAACTCTCATAGTGTGACTGGCATGCACCCAATTTTTCACTCCTGCACATTTGACGGCAGTTGTTGTCACCAGGATCACTTGACGTGGCTTATCCCAGCGAGGAACCAAACAGTTTCTTCTTCTGTGGACTTTTATGCGGACCCAGTCTCCTGGACTCAAATCATGAGCTGGTTTTCTTTCAAGAGTGGTCGCATCCGGTCCAACCTGATGAAACACAGAATGTACCACATCAGCCAATCCTTTGCAATAGTCCAATACGAGATCATCAGTTATAGTCAGCAGTTTGTTGACAGGTACATGTGCTTGTCTCATTGCTCGTCCCATGATTATTTCATGAGGACTTAGACCTGCTTTTCTGTCAGGTATGCTTCTGATTGTCATCAGCACCAATGGTAGGGCATCAAGCCATTTGAGTCCTGTGGCTTGACACATTTTCCCTAACCTATTCTTTATTGTTCCATTTACTTGTTCTATCACTCCAGAAGCCTCTGGTCTGTAAGCACAGTGCAATTTCTGTTGAATGTCAATAGCTTCACATATCAATTGGATCAGTTCATTTTGGAAATGTGTTCCTCTATCTGTTTCGATCGTTACTGGAAAATCATATCTCGGAATGAATTCTCTCAGTAGGAGCTTAGCTACAGTAACTCCATCATTCCTTCTTGTTGGATAGGCTTCCACCCAACGAGAAAACAAACAAACGACCACAAGAACATATTTCAATCTATTGCTCGGGGGCATTTCAATAAAATCTAGTTGCATTCTTGTAAAAGGACCTCCTTCACGTCCTATTGTTCCTAGACTCACTACTGTTTTCCTTCCTGGATTTATCTGTTGGCATGTAAGACATCTTTGACAGAGACTTTCAGCTATAGCTCTGAATTTTGGGTTGTACCAAGTCTGTCTGAAAAGTCTGATCATGGCATCCCTACCAATATGAGCTTGTCCATGGTACATCCGTGCCATGTTAGAAATTATGCTATCAGGCATAACTGGTCTCTCATCTCTATAAACCCAAACGTCATCTTCCTCTCTTTGTCTACAACCTGCTTTTATCCAACCATCTTTCTCCTCTTCGTTTGCTTCTTCCTGCAATTGTCTTACCTCATCCCATGTTTCGACAATGTTAGTAAACAGTAAGGGACATGAAACATTCTCTTTTTCTCTCCTCCTATTCAGTGAGACCATATTTCTGGCACAATATTGGGCTATTTCGTCCGCATACTGATTTCCCATAGTAATTTAGTCCGTCCCATTTTTATGTGCAGCGCACTTCACCACTGCAATCTGTTTAGGCAGCTGTATCGCCTCAAGCAATTTCTTCACAAACTCACTGTTCCTAATTGGAGTTCCTGCACACGTCAAGAAACCTCTCTGAGACCAAATCTGTCCAAAATCGTGGACCACTCCGAAGCCATACTGGCTATCTGTGATCACCGTAATTCGGACATTCTTTCCCAGTTTGCATGCCTGAATCAGAGCAATCAGCTCAGCCACTTGGGCTGAACGTATCCCTCTCAAACAAGATGCTTCCATTATGGCAGCTACTGTACACACAGCATACGCGGCACTTAAAACTCCTTCACTTGTTCTCAGACATGATCCATCCACAAACATCACATAGTCTGATTCTTTCAAGGGCTCATCTTTAATATCTGGGCGAGGCTTTGTGCAAAATTCAAGCATGTCCAGACACTTATGATCAACTTCATCCTTAACTCCTACATTTTCTTCGCCTGGCAGTGAAGTTGAAGGATTCACACTTGTGCATCTATCAATGGTTACATTGTCTGCACTAAAAATCACCTTTTCATTCCTAGTCATCCGACTATGCGTCATGAATTGGGTTTTGGTTCTGGTCAGAAGAATTTCAACAGAGTGTGGAACATATACTCTCAGTGGATATCCCATTAATGCCTTCACTCTGTTCCAGACTCACACAAGTAGCAGCCACTGCTTTCAGACATCCAGGCAACGCCTTTGCTACTGGGTCTAAAATAGCTGAAAAATAAGCAATGGGTCTTTTCATTTTTCCGTGCCTTTGCACTAATACTGAAAGTGCACATCCATCTCTCTCACTACAATACAGCTCAAATTCCTTTTCATAATCAGCCATTCCCGATGCAGGTGCTTCACACAACTTTGTTTTCAGTTCTTTGAAAGCTTTCATTTCTTCCTCATTCAACTCAAATGGATCTTTGACATCTCTTTTTGTCAATCGCTGTAAAGGTTTTGCAATTAGTGAAAATCCACTTATCCACTGTCGGCAATATACAACCATTCCAAGGAACATTCTCACCTCTCTCTGCGTCATTGGGGCTCTCATTCCTCGGATAATCCTTATTCTCTCTGTCGTTACCTTTCGCATCCCTTTCTCAATCTTATGACCTAGGTATTGTACTTCCTGTTGACTAAATTGCAGTTTTGACGGAGACACTTTGTGCCCTCCTTCTGCCAAGTGATTCAATAAAGCGATTGTGTCAGCAACACATGCTTCTTTGGTCTTTGATCCCACCAATAGGTCATCAATGTATTGGACCATTACAGATTTTTCAGGCATTCTTAAATCTTCCAATGATTTCTTTAGGATCTGATTAAAGATTGAGGGACTTTCTGTATACCCTTGAGGAATTCGGCACCATGCCAAAATACGCTCTCCGAACCAGAACGCAAATAATGGCTGGCTGTCTGGGTGTAACGGAATAGAGAAAATGAATGGCACAAATCAATAACTGTGTACCATTCTGCATCATGTGGAATCTGATACAGTATTACAGCGGGGTTTGGCACAATTGGACAACAAGGAATAACGATTTTATTTACCTTCCTCAAATCCTGTACTATCCTATATGTCCCATTCGGCTTTTTCAATCCGATTACAAGTGAATTACATGGGCTACTCATTAATTCTTTCAAAATTAATTGTTTGATCATTTTATTAACTACGGGTGTTATTCGTTCAATAATTTCTGGCGTTAATTTGTACTGTGGAGTATTTGGGTAATTTGTTCCTTCTCTTACAGTGATTTTTACAGGGTCTTCTCCTCTCATTAACCCAATGCCTTCGCCTGTGAAATCCCATACATCAAATCTGACTGTTTCTTTCAATTCAATTGGGATTTTCTCTACGTCAAACACAGGAAACATGTCATTTATTCCTGGTTCTAGTTCTGCCATTGTCATTTTATACAGAACATCTTCATCTGGTGTCTGAAAAGCAATACCATCTGGGGTTCAATAGATGGTGCAATTCATTTTACAAAGCAGATCCCGTCCTAGCAGGTTTACAGGACTGCAATCACATTCCACAAACCGATGCATCTCTTTGAATGGTCCAACTTTCACCTCTACGGGTTTGGTAAGAGGCGCTTTAATCTGTTGGTTTGAAACACCTACAACTTGGATATATTCTCCTGAGAGAGGAAGGTTTGGAATTTCCACTGATCTAACAGTAGAACGGGTAGCTCCAGTGTCCACAAGGAATGTAACATTTACACCATTCACTTCTCCATCCACAAATGGACCTGACTGATCTACCTCTAGAGTTGCGCCAAGCACGCACTCTTCCTCCTCTCCTAGGCACCGTCATAAACTTTCATCCGATTCATTTCCATCCTGCCGTAACCAATACTGCGATACTGCAGCTGCGCGCGGCAATTTTGTTACCTGCTCTCCTCCGTAGAATCCTGTCTCTGCACTGTATCTCTGAGGGTTTACACTCTTGGGAAGAGGTGGTTGTGGCACCTGACTCTGTTGAGTAACTACCTGCGGTTGTTGCAGCTGTTGGTAACTCACCTCATTCTGCACCTGCGGATTTAATGGTTGATTTTCCGTATTAGCTTTTGGAGGAAATTTACACTCGTTTCTCCAATGCCCTAACTTTCCGCAATTATGGCATGGCCATTTCTTTTTAGCCTCTTCTATACTCATTTGACCTTTTCCCTTACCTATATTCGGTTTGGATTTAGTCTGTCCTGCATCACCAGTCTGATTATTCATTTGAGCTTCTTGTTTTTCTGCAACCTTTACTTGTGCCCACATCGCTTTTTCTTTTAGTTTACGCTGTCTACACTCGATGTCATCACTACAGTATTTGGCATACCTTAATACTTCATCTACAGTGCTATTCTGCCAACACAACATATGCTGGTTAATCATTTCACTTATCTCGGGCTTCAATTCATATACAAATCTATATACGAAATGACTCATGTCCTTTTCACTCAAAGTCTCATAACCCCTATACTGTTTGAAAACCAAAAATAACCTTTCATAGTAGGTGTGTACAGATTCCTTACTCTCCTGAGTCGTTCTATCAATCTTTACCCAATCTGTCTCTTTTGGTGGTATTTTATTTTTCAAAAATGTGATAGCCTGCTCATACTTTCTCATCACTTCTGGACCTGGCGCTCCAGTTTTTGCATCTCTAGGATATTCTTCCGTTGGCCAATCAATTGTAATCTTACATTCTGTCCATAAATCTGCTGGTACTACAATGTCAAACAATCCATCCAGATCTACCCACAACACCTTTGAAACTTTGACAAATCTTTCCACTTGTCTATACCATTCTACAGGTTTCTCTCTCAATTTCGGGAAATCATTTGCAAATGACAATATATCTTGTCTGGACCATGGAACATGTACATAGCTACCTCCTGGAGTTTCCCTCATTGGATATTCCAGTACTATTGGTTACTTTTCTTTCACCAGAAAAGCCAAAGATGCTTTATCGGTCGCTCCCTCCTTTCTTCTTATCCACCTGCTCCTCCATCTGTCCACATCTCCCCATTTTCTCAATAACACAATCAGCTCCTTTATCTGTGTTAATCGTCCTGATGTGTTCAGATTTTCTATATCCTTTTCACAAAAATCTACCCTATACGGTTTCTGTATCCTCTGATTTTTCCAAACTCTACTCCCAGTTCATTCGCTGTTTCTTCCAATTTCTCGTGCAAATTTCTAGCTCTCCAAGTGATACTCTTACACATAAACAAAAGCTCTTCATCCTGATAATATTTCAATCTTTCTGTTCCAATAGTCCCTAAAATCAACTCTTCCATGTCTATCTTTAGTCTGATTACATCCAACGGTTGTTGTTCTGCATCTTTCTTCTGCAAATTCCTCATCCACTCATTTAATTCTTCTGGCGTCGGACCTACAGGGGTACTATTTATTTCTATCCAATTTGTACTTCTCTCTGGGGTCTCAGTTGCTGACTCAGTTCCCATAGGAATCCTATTTATCTGACTCTCATTAACTGTCAAATTAGTAGTTGGACTCGATCTATATGAGCCAACCAGATCTCTTGTCTCTCTAGTTTCTGGAATTATCCCTTCTCTCATTCTTTGCATATTCGAGTTCATTGGAATTGTCAAGGAATGCTCATCTATTCTTTGGTTTTCAAATACCGGTATGACTGGTCCTATTGTCACTGGCACAGTCACGGCTTCCATGTTCATAGTTAATTCTCTTATCTTTTCAGTCAATTCTCTTGTGGTTCTTGCTAACTCAGCTGTATTACCACTATCAGACTTCTCATTCTGTGGAGTTTCTGATTTTTCATTTAACCTATTTATTTCATAACTTCGTTCAGGGCTTTGATTCCTCCCAGTTTCCATTGGCGGAGCATTCGGTGTCACCACCGCAGAATTCTGTTGATATGGAGGCGGTTTTCTGTTTAAAATGTCTTCCAGCAGTTCATCCTCTGTTTCGCTACCTCCATACCCATACCTTTCCGTTACTACATGTTTCTTTTTCTCTGTACACTTTCTCCCTGTAACTTCTTCAACTGTTCTGGCTGGAAACAAACCATCCGTCATATTAGCATATCTCCATCGTCTCATCCTATCATCATGATTCACTCCCCATACTCTCCCATGAACTAAACTATAATTCTTTGCACCTCTGTGTCTTTCTCTTTCATACATCTCATCTTCCCATTCACCTAACGCTTCAAACTGTGTTGACCTGGGTCTTGGTTCAAGTTTCATAATTTTCTCTCTCAAATTTCGAAGTACAGCTGTGCTAAACGAACCGTTTTCTGGAAAAGCCAATACTCCATCGTTCTGAGTATATTTTGTCCAATTTTCCAACCAAATGCAAGTATGATAACCATATTTCAACATCATATGAGAAGCTGGCGTTTTCGGCGGAGGAAGTACTTCTCCTTCCCTAGTCACTATCTTCTTGTCCTTCTTGAAAAAAGTTTTTAATCTTCGCCATCCATGACTGTTTTTCTCTACAATACTCATAGTAAGCCATATTACACGATTCTTTCTTTCCGACAAACTCATGAAAATTCTTCGCTACTCAGTCCTTTCTACGGTATGACTATTTGAACCTATCCCAGCGGGTCTCACACCAACGCACCAATTCAAAAGCTCTACGTCACTCTCATCTGGCCAATACCAGCGCGTCTTCACACTAATGCACCAATCAGAAAGCTCTTCGTTTTCCCACCACTGGCCAATACCAGCGCGGTCTTTGTCAACGTCAGTTCTACTCCTGACCCCTCCTTTACAAAAATTATCGGCAGTTTTTCTTACCTTCTTTCTTGACTGAATTTTATTAGTTACAACGTAAAACACATTACCATTGTCTGTTTTCGCTAAACAAAAGAGATAGTTTTCTCTATCTTACAAGAATACTGTTTTGTTCGATAAGTGTAGCACTTCCCTCTACCTTACCCTTCTCACAAGCAAGGGGTAAACCCGTTTCTCTGGGGATAAAACACATGTGGAGACTACACTGCTCCTGAGAATTAAGGTCAGAGTTTCACAAGAAAACCGGTTGCTATTTCTCTCATACGCGTTTTATACATGAAATGTCCCTATCATAACACAATCCTGTATTATCACCAATTTTTGAAAAATCAGACAATGCACAATTCCATGTGACTTCTCTTGCCACACGTGTCCACTTCCTACTTCCCGGAAGCTTCAAAATTTCGATTTACACATAACATAATACAATTCAACACGAAGTGTTAGACATGAATAATCAATAATCAATAATCAATGATCACCAAACTAATCTATAGTAACCATAACTCTGCTACCAAGAAATCTGATCCAGCGCGGCTAATATAGATTTCTCCTTTGGACACGAATCCAGGTAAATCATTCACATCAACTATACCATATGACGGTGGGGCCCATAACACCGCATATCATACACTCAGTCGTTCACTGGATTACACACCAAGGAAAAATGAGTTGCTGGAGGAACGGGATACCTTGTTAAATTTGACAGATTAATACCTTAAAACATCATATACATTTAGCTTTTAATCCTGCCTGTTCCAAACATCAATGTATTCCGCACTTTGGTCGATGGACCAACTAGTAGAATACGTTGATGGTGATTAAGACCAGCTCAATCATTTAAAACCCTGTTAGATGTCAAACTTATCAAGGAACCAAAGAACCACAGACTCATAATTAATTTGAATGAGACTTTATCTAATTTCTTGCTTGCACGAGTGAGATTCTTAGTTTATTAATCACCTTAATACATTCATAACATTTATATAAGAAATTCTGTAAAGAAGTTAAATTTATGCATTACCTATTTTGATGCAGATAGGATTGGTTCACCAAAAAGAAGATAAACCGTAGATCACAGAATAGACTCCCAAACTGACTGACTGTCCCGCTAAATGGCCTCCTCGATGGGACCTCCCGTACAGATTTCCCGCAACGGTCTCGTTCCTTCCCCAGTCAGGTTCGAAGTAAATGGCAGCAATAAGTTCAAAATCCGCATTAACGTCCACACCAACATTGACATTAACCCCTCCCACATAAGAGCAGTCCCTCTTATACCCTACTTCTAGCTTGCTACACAAAAAGTTGCAATGTTTGGGGGCAGGAATCACACTAATTGGTCCATTTGAGGGGTGGCGAAGATCACCTCATCGCCTTCCTTGTTCAAACTAGTTTCGGGGATGGTTAAGAGTTCACTATTTCTCATGACCTTTGGGTAAAAGCAGTCCAATTTGACTATTCATAATGTTGCGATTCTGATGGTCACAATTTTGTCAGTCCATTGTTTCTCAATACTTTCTTTTCCCCATTCTCACGGATACGTGCTGAGTCTTTCTTGGCACTCTCATGATAGGTCAATGTGTCCTTGACATCTCTCACTCCGTGCACAGGCCGGACCCACGTGGTTCAGCTCCATTATTTCTTCCGCTTAGAGGCCATCTTTGATTTCTTGCATGACCTCATCTGTCTCGGCAGCCATTTTCGCAGCATGACCTAACAGGCCCGAACAAACTATCATAAGAACAAACACAATCAAAATTAAAACAAAGAATATAAGCCTTTCTGTTTACCACCCGTCATTCTAAGAACCCGTGTTAGGTGTTACCTAGCAGAAGCGACATTTAAATCCATTTTACTTACCATCCGCATTCTTTGCCACAATACAATTTTACTACATAGCATAAATCATTCGATTTTACTCTAATTAGTATGCAAATCACAATATTAGTATCAACTTACTTCACATTTGTAAAATAATTAGATTTTGCACAAAATAGCAGTTACCGTTTATGTAATGTTTATTAAAGGTGCATATGTTGGTTAATTCATCAAACAATTAGTACCATTAATTTATTATTCTTATCAAGGGGGTTCCAAATTTATTTCATTTACCTTGCTCCATCACAGGTGAGCTAAGATAGCTAGAATGTGTGGCCGCTCTTTTAACTTTTTGGCAGCTGCACATTGGAATACACTGCCTCTCAATCTACGTTTGACTTCGGCTTTGTTAACCTTTGGGAGAATGTTGAAGACCTGGCTGTTTCCACTCTAATGGCTTCTGTGATGGACAGAGTTGTGATTTTGATTCCTAGCACCGGGATATCCCTTAGGGGATGATTGAGCACTTTATAAGTACCTATATAAATTAAACAGGTAAAATCTACTACCTTGAAATGACCCAACGCTCTTCTGTTGCTCATTAGCATGTGTGGCATGTCTAACGGAAAAACTGAACTGAGCTAGGATGAAATTCTCATGGGAAGGCCAATGAGAGTGCTTGGTATTCCTGCTGCTGCGTTGATTTTTAACATCTGATGACATGGTCTTCGGCTATTGCAAACATCTAATTCACATGGTGCAATAGGTGTCTCTCCAGGACCAGCAAGCTGCCCCAGTTCCTTCAACCACTGAATACCACAGTTTGTAGCCCGGGGAATTGGTCCTTGTGAACAACCACTTGCAAAAAAACTGTCTGCAACCCAGAAATAAAGGGCTGTATCAAGTATTTCTTGTCACAAAAACTGCTGTAAAATCTGAAGGGTTTCCTGCCTGACTACATGCACCTCACACACAATGGCATGGAGGGGATTACCAGAGTCACATTGCCCATTGACAAAGGCTACACCAATTTTGATGAAAATAAGTCACAAATGAAGCTGAGGAAGGCAGCGGAGTCATCCAGATTCAATGGACAACAACATTGCAGTCTGACTAAAGGAGAAAAGATGAAAGTAAAAGATCAGTGTTGGACTTGGCACTTTTTTGCCGGGTCATCCCCAAACATTTTGCCTTCACCCTCCTTTTTTTCTGAACCCATTTTTGTTTGGCTTTTGAGGCTCTGTGCACTTTACCACTGCTAACCAGTGCTAAGGTGCTTGTGGTCTCTCCTTTAAACATGATAAAAAATGGCTTACACCCTATAGGACATTACATTTACTTGTAAGTCCCTAGTAAAGTAGTACTGCTTGTACCTAAGGCCTGTAAATGAATTGCTACTAGTAGGCCTGAAGCACTAACTGTATCACCCACCTAAGTAGCCTTGAAAACATAATTCAGGCCTCCCATTGCAGTCTTTGTGTATAGTTTTAAAGTGCATTTCAGCCTGGCAGGATAAACATTTTGCCAGGTCTAAACCTTCCTTTTTAATACATAGAAGTCACCCCTAGGGTAGGCCGTAAACAGCCTAGAGGGCAGGTTGCAGTGTCCTTAAAAAAGCAATCTCAAATATATTTTATATTTAAAAGGTCTCTGGAGAAGAGCACGACATGGGTAGTCCAAGTATTTGGGAGAACATAGCTGGGTAACTGAGGAAAATGGATATTAGACCTTATTGGTATAGTAGTTGGGTTTTCCTCTTTTTGCAGTTGCTAACTTGTGTTGGGCAAAGTCTGTGCTCAATGTGCTTGGCATTAGGAAAGGGTTTGAGGCACTCCAAAGGGTATCAGGAAAGGTTAGGATAAATGGAGAAGGAGAAAGATAGGGAGTGTAAATATGAAAAAGAGGAACATCCAATAAATAACATCAGATGGGGTATGGTGGGCATATACTGCCAATAGAAGGGAATGTGAACATCTAGACCGCATTTAAGAAACGTGGCCACCTCCATCTTGCTTAGATCATGTGCCCACACCACTACAGTGCAAGAGCACACAACAGAGTTAGCATTAGAAATCGAAATTTTTTATTTTTCAGACTTCGACTTTCCTGTCCTGTGAGAATTGTAAGGAAAGATGCTTTCAGCTGTGCTTCAAGATTGATGGTTTCAAGGTGCTATCCCTGGCAGGAAGAATGTTTATTTCTCATTAGTCTTATCAATTGTGGCAGGACGAGCTATTACATATTAATAATGGAAGTTCTATTGTTTCTCCCTTCGCACTGTATGGAACATTTCATCACTTGATGAGGGCATATCTGTTCATGCTTAGTCATGAACTGTAGATGTGTTGTCCCTTCGGACATATAAACGCTTCACTCTCCAAAAATCTCTCACCTGTGAGGGTTTATTGATGCATGCTTTAATAGTGTAAACAATGAACCAAGAGAACCCACAACACTAGTGTCAATGAAAGATCTGATGCTCTGTGAATAATTCCAGTGATTCTCTGTACAACTCTGTGATATTGTGCTCCAAACTTAATGAAATTCTCTGTCAAACTTTGATATTTCTTTCAACTTACAAAAATGGCTAGCAAAGAGGACTCACTGCTTAACCTGCATTGTGACGCAATGTAGTGATGCAGTCATACAATAAGAACCTTCCCTCACTGCCTGACTTTGATGTACCATTACTGCTTTTCTGCCCATGCCAGGCTCTCTTTTGATCATGCCCCTAACGGAACTCGAGGCATGGCAGGCGTATAGAGTAGATGATACCAAGGGCAACTCGTTTATGTCATTTATCATTGACCATATGGCATTACAATAGGATTTCAAGTTGATGTGCATGCCCAACCTGCTGTGGACAGGTGGACAGGGCCTGTGAGTTAAAAGAGACAGGCTTGTTGATTGAATATTTTTGGTGGTTCTTGAAAGAACCATTTTTTATATGGGCTATTTTTGTTTGGTTTTTGTTTCCATTTTTTACCAACGTTATATCAAAGAGCCATTTTTATTTTTTTATTACTAAAAGATTAACATGTCAACAAAATAGTGCCCTCTTGCCCACTGGCTCCCCATGGAGAAAAGAGTCACCTTCAAAATCCTCACTCACGCCTACAAATGCCTCCACAACAACGGACCCGAATACCCCAGCGACAGAATCAACTTCCACGTACCCAAAAGAAACCTCCGATCTTCCAACCTCGCACTGGCCGAAACCCCGCGCATCCACAGAGCCAGAGCAGGCGGAAGATCCTTCTCTCACATTGCACCCAAGACCTGGAACGAGCTACCGGCAGACATCAGACGCGCCCCCTCCCTGAACACCTTCAGGAAGACTCTCAAGACCTGGCTTTTTGGCTAAAAAGACCTGCGGACCCCCCCCCCCAGCGCCTTGAGACCCTCACGGGTGAGTAGCGCGCTTACAATTCCCCTGATTGATTGATTGATTGATTGCTACATTTTTCATCACAAAGCTTGTGTGTGACCCAGTGTACATTCATTTTCTTCTCCCCTGCAGGATGGGGGAATAACACCCACATGACTGCTGGCCACCACACCTCCCTCTCCTATTCCCTAGATTTCCATTTCCTTCTTCAGTGGAGTGTAAGCGAATGGTCCAGGAAGTTGTCCTTCTTCAAAGTGGTCATAGTGCAGTCTAATAAAGCTGTGAATAGCAGCAGCCTGGCCAGGCTCTTTGATCCTAACAAAATGGCAGATGTATCTCTTGTTGCTAAGAAAAAGAATCTTTTGAATGTGGTGGAAGGGTACCTGATTAAAGCCAATCAGAAGTTGAGAATGACCATTAAATGGAAAATGGTCAACAAACTACACAGGAAGTCCTCAGACTACACAGGAAGTCATGTCTTCCAAGCTAGGTGTGCTGTGTCCGCAGTCGTGCAAGAGACCATACACTCAGTGCACTACAAGCAAACTCTAACAAAGGAAATGGAATTGACTTTTTGCAGAGCTACAGTACCTCAACACATTAATAGATGTCCTTCTTGAGTTAGGAATAACAGCTTGCAGACTTTAACAAGGCTGCAGCCCTTCAAAACTTGATAACATGACCCTCTCAAGTCAGACGCAACTGCTTTACAAATCTATTTCAAAACTGCAATAACTTAGTTCATTATAAAAATCTCCTACTCAAGTCAGATGCAATTGTTTCAAATGTCCTTTGCAAAGTTGATGGGGCTTGGCGTCAACATAAAAATGCACATATACACTTTTGCTACTCTAATTTATTTATTTATTTATTTATTTATTACTGTGTTTTATAGAGCGCGAACTTGACCCGTTAGGGTATCAGAGCGCTTTACAGGCAACATAGCATTGTACAAAAGGTATAGAATCACCAGGTAAAAGAAAAAACAGATATTAGGGGCAGGATATAGGATACATAGAAAGACACGTATTTACAAATTACATATACAGTTACTGAAGATGAGATACGTATTTACAGATTACATTTACCATTACTCAAGACAAGAACCCAGGTTCCTAGGTCGGGTGATTAGGAAATCCGAGGGAGGCAATAGGCAGACGTGGATCCGTGTCTTAGTGGTGGTTGAGGGCAAGTTTAAACAAGGAATTTGCTCATAAGGAAGGTCTTGGCGTGCTTTTGAAGCGGGCCAGAGAAGGGATTTTTCTGATGTCAGGTGGGAGAGAGTTCCATATTCTTGGAGCGGCTCCAGAGAAAGCCCGATTGTACGTTTTTTCCCGAAAGCGTGCAGGTTGGAGCAAGAGGTTTCTGGCAGCCCGGGAGTTTCTGGATCCTCCGGAAATCACAAATTTCCGTGCAAGATATGCAGGGGAATTTGAGTATAAAGCCTTGTGTGTGATGCATGCTAGCTTAAGCTGTATTCTTGCCTCAAAGGGAAGCCAGTTCAAAGCTTTCAGGTGTGGGGAGATGTGGTCGAATTTCCATGTGCTGGTAAGTAGTCTGGCTGCTGCATTGAGGCAGGCTTTTAAAGGTGCCAGGGAGATCTTGGGTAAACCTGAGAGGGTAGAGCAGCCATATTCCAGTCTAGAGATGACGAGTGCTTGGACAGCCATTTTCAAGTCACGAGCATCAAGGAATGGTTTCAGTTTCCTAAGGTAGCTCAGGTGGAATCTGGCTGCTTTGGCCATCGAGTTGATATGGTCCCGCATGTTCAGATTGCTGTCAAGGGTAATTCCCAGGGATTTGGCCGAGTCCACGATGGTCGTTGGGCAATTTAAGGCAGTGATAGCATTAATCCATGTTTGGATCTCGTGGTTGGTATTAGGAGGGGAAATTAGGAGAAATTCAGTTTTATTAGTGTTGAGTTTGAGATGATTGGAGGCGAGCCATTGGACAGTGAGTTTCAGGGCTTCGTTGAGGGAGAGAATCTCTTCGAGAGATGAAGTTTTGATGTAGATCTGAGTGTCATCAGCATACATATGGAAGGAGATATTTGCAGTGCGTAGCACTTCGGCAAGCGGTTCTAGGTAAAGGTTGAAGAGGGTGGGGGACAAGGTTGAACCTTGAGGGACTCCAACCGTGACCGGGAGGGTGCAGATAGGTTGCCGTTGATTAGGAATCGCTGTGATCGGTTGTGGAGGAAGGACCTAAACCATTCTAGGACAGTGCCATCCAATCCCATCCTGAGTTTGAGGCGTTCAAGTAGTTTTTCATGGTTGACCGTGTCGAAGGCCGAAGATAGGTCTAGGAGGATTAGGAGACATGTTTTGCCTTGGTCAAGGGCTTGGAGGGCATCATCAACAATGTGGAGCATGGTGGTTTCAGTGCTGTGCCCAGGTCTAAATCCGGATTGGAAGTCATCGAGTAGGTGGAAGTTGTTGATGTGTTGACTTAGCTGCTGTTGCACACACTTCTCCAGCACTTTGGCTAGGAGGGGATGTTGGAGATGGGTCTGAAGTTGTCAGGGGAAGCTGGATCCAGCGAAGGCTTTTTCAAAATGGGGAGGACTTGGCCGGCTTTTAGAGAGTCAGGCATCGATCCCTGCAGGAGAGAGGCGTTAATTTTTGCAGTCCAGCTAGGAATAATGGATTGGGCGACGGCAGCTAGACAGTTGGAAGGGAGCGGGTCATTAAAATGGTTATTCGGTTTTAAGGAAGAGAGGATTTTGGAGACGGAGTCTTCGTCATAGACTTTGAAGTCGGTCCAGTGAGCTAGATTTTTAGGTGGAGCCTGTGGGGGCGTCACGGCCGGAGGAGGCAGGTCAGAGAGGGGTTGAGAGTGTGTGGCGGAGCTGAGTTCGATTCCTAGGGTTTTGATTTTGTCAGCGAAGAAAGAGGAGAATTCCTCGGAGGATATAAGAGACTTGGGGGTTTCTTTCGATGTTTTGGCCAGTTTATTAGATTGGTGTTTGACCAGTTCGAAGAGCTTGCGGGGTCTGTTTTTGGCCTTCTCTAGTTCAGTTCTGAAAAATTCTTTTTTTGAATTGAGGATGTTCCTGTTATAGACATTCCTGGCCTGGCAGAGAAGTTTTAGATGTGCGGCTGAGGGGTGCTGCCTCCAGGTTCTTTCATATTGCCGGAGGGATCTCCTCTCATTGTTGAGGGATCCTGTGAACCAGGGGTTTCTGTCTTTGATTTGGGCTCTTTTCAGTTTTAGTGGAGCTAGATCATCCAGGATGTTCGATATAGTCGCAGAGTAGTGATCGTTGAGGCCACTGACCGTTGCGATATGCGAGGGGGGGGGGAGGTCAGATTTGCAGCGAGTCTCAAGTTCCCTGAGGTCCAGGTTCTTGGTGTCTCTGATCCAGCATTTAGGAATCGCTGGTTGCCGTGCTCTTGTCTTGTGAGTGCCAGGTAGGAGGAAGGTGATGGCGTGGAATTGCGCTTGCTTTCTATAGGATAAGTCCTTATGCCAGTGCTGGTATATGATGATGAATCAATATTGCACCTTTCAAGAAATGTCTTGATTACTATTAAACACCAGTTAAAATAGCCTAGTATATATAGGTACTAGCAGTCACTGGCTAAGTCAAGTGCATTCAACTGTATTATTTCTTAGCAAACTGTTTTTTGAATGGCACGATATACTATGTGACAGTACAATACAGTTTTTTTATGCTTTAGGCAGAAGAAAAATGCAAACCAATAGATAAAGTTATTAGGTGCAAGATATATATAATGTTATTGTGTAGTTATAGTTAAGAAGGAAAAGTGTAATGGAGTAATTCACTGAGAAAAGGGTTCGAAAGATTGAAACAGACAACAAGAATGTAAACCCTAATCACCGACCAGAACAAAATCTGGTCAAATCAAATGCAAATGAGATAAGAATAGTCTTGGTAATAATCAAAAGAAGAGCGAGGAGATAGGGGCCAGTTCACTTCCCCTGGGTATAGTATAAGTATCAAAGGGAACTAGCTACTAAATAGGAGCTCCTGGTATGTGTATGTATGGCGACACATATGTGTTTTTAGAAGACCCTCACTCACCAACCTAGTTGGTGACATGCTTCATCATTGGGTCCCACCCAAGGTACCGAATGTACCTTGGGTGTGCTGCGACGCCTGGATACAGCGGAGCTGGTTCTGTGCAGTGAGTGTGCAGTGAGAGTGAGATGAGTGTGGTTTAAAAAGCTGTCCGTAGGGTCCCGGTCAGGTAACAAAAGGACTATTTTAATGTTTGGGCCCTCGGCAGTGGTTAAAAAAGAGAGAGGTGGATATCTCTGGAGTTAATTAGGTTCCGATATCCTGGTCAACATGTTTCAGCCAGTCTCTCTATACTGGGCTGGCTTTCTTCAGGACCTTATGTGTGTGAGGTTAAAATGGTGGTCTGGAACGAAGTGTGTAAGAGACCATCTATGTGGTGCACTCGCTAAGGTGCATTATGTGATAGAGGATGATTTCCTCTGGCGATGCATACCTGTTATAGGGGGTAAAAAAGACGATAGACAAACATACACATTGATCCATTTAGATGTTGTTGTTTGAGCACATCTGTTATTGTGAATCAGGAGCGTGGTGTCCGTGCTCTAATCGAATAAATTGCGTAGTGAGGACGGACCGTGGCGTTTTAGTGCATTGTAATTAAATCAAAACAATGTATACGCCTCTTATATATGCGTTAACAGGTGAAAATCAATATGCGATATTACATGGTGATAAATAAAGGGATAAAAAGATAAAACCATGTTTGCTCACTCAGGATTTGTCTGAGAAATGCCCCATGAGTTCCGTGGGGGGCCCGACCTATTGTCTCACTCTGTGTGTTTTCGGATAAAATCATTCGGATCACCAACAAACGGGCACTTAACCAACCAAGAGAATCCCTTTTGGAAGACAATACACGGGAAAATACTCCAACCCCACTTACCTGTGTCACCACGTACAATGCAGCCTCCAATCAGGTGGCCAAAATAATTAAAAGAAACTGGCGCTTACTCAATACTGGTAACCTCTCTTGGGACCCCCCACTCTTTGCTTATAAAAAAGCAGGTAGCCTCAGGGACCGCTTGGTCTCCACAAGACCAAAGGAAAGACCTACCCCATGACAAACACCATACTGAACGCATGGAGCCTCCCAGCGATAGTAGGTCACTATCCCTGTGGTGATTGCAGCGTCTGTCACTTGACTAAAGCAACTAAAACCTTAAATCTAGAAACAGACAAAACCTGGCACCAAACCAAACACACAAACTGCAATTCTAAAAATGTAATCTACCTAATCGAATGCCCATGCAAACTACGTTATGTAGGCATGACAAGCCGTAAAGTAAGGACGCGCATTGTGGAACACCGCAGCACCATACGCTGCAAAAAGAATTTGAGCAAACTTACAGACCATTTCCTCACTACAGGACACACACCTAATGACATCAGGTGGACGGTCATAGAACAGATCACATGCCATAGTAATACTCATGAGAAAATCCTTCTGCAGAAAGAACAACGTTGGATATATCGTCTTTCCACTAATAACACAGGATTGAATGACAATATACCGTGGAATAGTATTCACGTTTGACTATATATACTTTTCTCACTACAAAAAACCCCTTATGTTTTGATTAAGAGCCCTCAAATACCTATGTGTCCTCATCATGACCACTTCCTTATGTACTACTTATTTATACACTGCACCATGCAGAGGGTAATATATGCACACCCGATCCAGGCATATAACGAGTCTTCAACTAACAGGCGTCCCACTTAAAATCGGCCTCCCTAACCTATAAAATATTGCTAAAATATCTTGAACATATGTACGATACCCACATGCGGGGCACCAACACGTGTGCATATGGTTAAACGTCCCTTAGGAGGCAGTCCCAGCACGGAGTCCTGTCTATCCCCGAGGAGATATACCCAAACAACCAACATTCTAGCGCGCTTTCTTCAGTACAATACAGCCGATTAAAATATCCTTTTTAATTATAAAGTTAAGCAATACCATAAAGGGAATTTCCAGACATTTAACTTATTTACAAGTCTTCCTAATTTAACTTTATCCATACGCAGCGTAAACACACAAACACGTGCGCACGCTTTCTTCTCTGTTTATCCTCTCAGGTGCAAGGAATGGAAACTGATCACCCGCACCTGGAGGTCGTTAGAGAAAACCTGCTTTTACCGGCAGAAACTGCTAAGGTATTTAAACTCCCATCGCGTACCAGTCATTCACCGTCGGAGTTCCGATGCGGCCAGACTAGGTACGGAGACGGGCCCTTGATCTTGAAGAAGTAAGTGGGGCTCTGTTCAGGGGGTTCCAGCCAGAAAGGGACTAATAGTCCTGCAGTAATATGGCACGCCAGCAACTTACGATGTATGTGCTTTTACTATTTACTCCCTTTCATTTTTTTCATTTTCTTTTCCGAAAACACACAGAGTGTGACAATAGGTCGGGCCCCCCACGGAACTCATGGGGCATTTCTCAGACAAATCCTGAGTGAGCAAACATGGTTTTATCTTTTTATCCCTTTATTTATCACCATGTAATATCGCATATTGATTTTCACCTGTTAACGCATATATAAGAGGCGTATACATTGTTTTGATTTAATTACAATGCACTAAAACGCCACGGTCCGTCCTCACTACGCAATTTATTCGATTAGAGCACGGACACCACGCTCCTGATTCACAATAACAGATGTGCTCAAACAACAACATCTAAATGGATCAATGTGTATGTTTGTCTATCGTCTTTTTTTACCCCCTATAACAGGTATGCATCGCCAGAGGAAATCATCCTCTATCACATAATGCACCTTAGCGAGTGCACCACATAGATGGTCTCTTACACACTTCGTTCCAGACCACCATTTTAACCTCACACACATAAGGTCCTGAAGAAAGCCAGCCCAGTATAGAGAGACTGGCTGAAACATGTTGACCAGGATATCGGAACCTAATTAACTCCAGAGATATCCACCTCTCTCTTTTTTAACCACTGCCGAGGGCCCATACATTAAAATAGTCCTTTTGTTACCTGAACGGGACCCTACGGACAGCTTTTTAAACCACACTCATCTCACTCTCACTGCACACTCACTGCACAGAACCAGCTCCGCTGTATCCAGGCGTCGCAGCACACCCAAGGTACATTCGGTACCTTGGGTGGGACCCAATGATGAAGCATGTCACCAACTAGGTTGGTGAGTGAGGGTCTTCTAAAAACACATATGTGTCGCCATACATACACATACCAGGAGCTCCTATTTAGTAGCTAGTTCCCTTTGATACTTATATAAGAATAGTCTTAGCATACATTAAAGAGATTCATAAAATTTTTCAGATACATAGGAATATGATCAATCAGGATGAAATGAAATGAAACAGGATTTGTACAGAGCACTGTTTCTCAGGAGAGTGTCCCAGCGCTAATTACAGTCAAGGGTGAGGAAGCATGCAGGCTTACTATTAAGAGAAAAGCCAAGTTCCAGACATCAGAAGCCGAAGATCCAGACAACAGAAGCAGATTGGGAAAAACGCCAACTATAAGGTATAGAAACGCACAATCTCTCAAACATTAACCAACAGAAAGCCATTTTGCTTACAAACGAGACATATATTGGTGAGATGAATCAGAAATGGGTTTTACCAAATGTAGAACTTGCAAAGCATGCAAAATAGGTAAAAACATTAAGGACATAAGAGACAAAAACAACCATCTAATGACAGTTAAATGCAACATAAATTGTGAATCACAGTTTCTGGTTTATGTTTTGGAGTACACATGCAGTCTAACATATGTGAGCATTACCACGTGTGCTTTAAAAAAGAGGATTCTCAAACACATACAAGCTGTGCAGAACAAAGATACATCATATGCTATGACCAAACATTACGTGAGAAACCATGAAGACGTATGGCAAACAATGTATCATTATGGCATAGATACTATAACAGAAATTGAAAGAGGAGGAGAAAGAATATGACAACTCCGTATATTGGAATGAAAGTAAGTGATAAAAGAACAAGGATTCCATATAGTTTAAACAATGATGAGGAGATGCATATGCAACTCTAACTACAGTAATGAATAAATGAGACTCTGTTAGCAATGAATGATGGCCAGGCAATGAAAAGAATTAAGAATACACAACACTATCATATTATTGTGATTCAAGACTAAAACTCTACCCAACAAGGTATACTTGAATTGCTCATCAAAGATATGCAAAAAATTTAACATTTTTATTAGCATTGTTGGATCTGGACCTTTTTGCAGGGTTGTCTTCTGTTGCTGAACCAGTTTTTGTTGGCATTAGGACTGCTAACCAGTGGTAAAGTGTTTGTGCTTTCTCCCTAAAACATGGTACAATTGGCATATGCCTGATTGTTACCCTTAATTACCTTGTAAGTCTCTAATAAATGGTACTACATGTACCAAGGGCCTGTAAATCCTGTGTCCCACACACTAAAGCAGCCTTTTAAAACATGCCTCAGACCTGCCACTGCAGCCTGGAGTGCAATTTTAAACTGCAATTTCGACTTGAAAAAATACACCTTTTGCCAGGCCTAAACCTTTGTTTTTAATAAATATGAACCACCCCTAAGGTAGACCCTAAAAGCTTATATAAGCATTGTATTTAAAAAGTAGAATGTTTGCTTAGGTTTTCCATCTCCTAGCAGTGAAAGTCATTCAGTCATTTTACACTGTTGTAAGGCCTGTCTCTCCCATTGACTAACATTTGGTTACCTTATTACATTTAATAAGTGCTAACTTGGGGGCTGATTATCATGGCGGCTGGACTTATGTCCGCCTGCCTCTCTTTTGGAAATCGGGACCGCCCGACAGACGGTCTTTTGTATTGCGGCGGGTGCTGCTGGCTGCCGTACACGCCGCAATACAAAAAGAAGTCACTTCACATATCCCTGCACTCCGTGGCAGGCAACAAGCGGTGCCTGCCACATGGTGCATGAACATGTAGGGGGGCACCGTAGGTGCCCTGAGTGCCCACATCGGAGGGTCAAGGGGGCCCTCTAGAGGCCCCCAAAGTCCCTTTCCGCCAGGCTTTTCATATCAGGTTAACCACCATGAAAAGGCTGGCGGAAAGGGACATTGTAATCCCTACAGCGGTGCCTGGCAGGCACCGCCACCATGGTAGGGACTACAACCCCCTCCGCCACACAGGCGGGCTCAAGGAGTCCGTGGGATGCATGGCGGTTGGTCTTTCTGACCGCCACCCCTCCGCCTACCATCCTAATGTGGCGGGTGGTAAAAATGATTCCGTTGGCAGTGAGACCGCCACTGACAGCCTGTCAGTGGCAGTCTCACCCCCATCGTAATCAGCCCTTTGGTTTGGACGCAGATAGGGAAATGCTGTTTACACTCAAATTAAATGTCATTTAAGCTCTCCTTAAATGCTGAATTTAGATTTTCGGTTACAATTCTGAAAATGCCACTTTTAGAAAGTTCAGCAAGAATACAGTAAGAGAGAGAGCACTCCTTCCCTTATTTATTCATTCTTCATCATATTTTTTATCGTGTCTGTGTTGTGCGTGCTGACGGTGGCTGAGAACCGTCCCAAGTCCCGGCTATTTAACAAAATGTGTAGAAACGGGCACATAATTCATGAACCCCACCGTCGCACTGCCGAAACGGGAAATGATCCCTAATTAGTAAACCGCTTGCTCCAAAGTTCGTCATTGATTATCAAATGTATACCAAATTCTATTCCAATTCTTTTTGCCATTGTTCTTCCACTTATAATCACCACGGAGACAGTATGGTTGCACTTGAATGCTTTATTCACCCATTTCAGATGCCGCCTGCCGCCCATCCAAGCTATAAACAGTGGCTCGTGGAGTCAACCATATTTCGAAAGAAAGCTCTTTGTGTCATACCCAATGCATTTCGAGCCCTGTCGGCTCTTCGTCAGGGGTCACTGCAACACATAAAAAGGCCAGTTCAACTTACTGTTCAATGCAAGCATACTGCGCAAAATGAAATACTACATCCCCCAGTGTTTCACCCTAAACAACCCTCTTTTTCCTACCCCAACCTTAGCTTTTAAACAATGCCCCCTTACTCCAACTCGTCTAAGCTTATGCCCTCAACCCTTCCCATGCTAAAAGTGCCTCACTTCCCCAAACGGTAAATCAGATAACTAATAACTATTACCAGAAACAGATACTCAACCCTCCTTTTATCACTCTAACACCATTTATCCAATCCCAATTTTCCGTAACAACCTAACTACCTAGTTTCCCCTCAAATTCCAAGTTCAAACATGTTACCTCTTTCAGAACCTCCTCGTATTTCACTCCTACTTCAAAAACCAGTACTCCCTCCCTGGAGCTCAAACCGTTATTTAAGGTGTGTCCTCCCACATCTAACCCTCCCTACATCCTGATTAGTTAATTGAAACTAACCCAATCGTCTATTCCGCCTACATCTGTGCCTGTATGGAAAAACCTAATAATGTTTCTGGTAATAGTTATTAGTTATCTGATTTACCGTTTGGGGAAGTGAGGCACTTTTAGCATGGGAAGGGTTGAGGGCATAAGCTTAGACGAGTTGGAGTAAGGGGGCATTGTTTAAAAGCTAAGGTTGGGGTAGGAAAAAGAGGGTTGTTTAGGGTGAAACACTGGGGGATGTAGTATTTCATTTTGCGCAGTATGCTTGCATTGAACAGTAAGTTGAACTGGCCTTTTATGTGTTGCAGTGACCCCTGACGAAGAGCCGACAGGGCTCGAAATGCATTGGGTATGACACAAAGAGCTTTCTTTCGAAATATGGTTGACTCCACGAGCCACTGTTTATAGCTTGGATGGGCGGCAGGCGGCATCTGAAATGGGTGAATAAAGCATTCAAGTGCAACCATACTGTCTCCGTGGTGATTATAAGTGGAAGAACAATGGCAAAAAGAATTGGAATAGAATTTGGTATACATTTGATAATCAATGACGAACTTTGGAGCAAGCGGTTTACTAATTAGGGATCATTTCCCGTTTCGGCAGTGCGACGGTGGGGTTCATGAATTATGTGCCCGTTTCTACACACTTTTAGAAAGTTGGCATTTTCTTGCCTCACTCTTGACCCTGTCCCTTATGGGAACAGTCCAGCCCGAACAGCCAAGCCAGGTCTTCCCTGGACTGGAAACAAGCATCCTGGGACCAGTTTCGGGGTAACACCCCTCATCAGCCAGGCTAGCTTGAATCCAGTGGCAAAGTGAGCAAGGGACCCACGTCTGGGCATACCCTACCAATTTAGGGCAAACAAAGCAAACACAAAGAGATGGTGAACGGGGTGCTGAAACTTTTCAGACACTCACCCCCAATCACAGATCCGGGTTGAATCCAACATCGTTCTTTAGCTCACTTCGCCACCCCAGTTCAGACCCAGCCATATGCAAATCAGTCTAGACCCTGTTCCTTATGGGAACAGTCCAGCCCGAACTGCCAAGCCAGGTCTTCCCTGGACCGGAAACAAGCATCCTGGGACCGGTTTCGGGGTAAGACCCCTCATCAGCCAGACTAGCTTGAATCCAGTGGCAAAGTGAGCAAGGGACCCACGTCTGGGCATACCCTGCCAACTTAGGGTGAACAAAGCAAACACAAGGAGATGGTGAACGGGGTGCTGAAACTTTTCAGACACTCACCCCCAATCACAGATCCGGGTTGAATCCAACATCGTTCTTTAGCTCACTTCGCCACCCCAGTTCAGACCCAGCCATATGCAAATCAGTCTAGACCCTGTTCCTTATGGGAACAGTCCAGCCCGAACTGCCAAGCCAGGTCTTCCCTGGACCGGAAACAAGCATCCTGGGACCGGTTTCGGGGTAAGACCCCTCATCAGCCAGACTAGCTTGAATCCAGTGGCAAAGTGAGCAAGGGACCCACGTCTGGGCATACCCTGCCAACTTAGGGTGAACAAAGCAAACACAAGGAGATGATGGATGGTGCGCTGAAACTTTTTAGACACTCACCCCAGAAACTACTGAGTCTGTTTTCTTTGTTTATTAAGCACCGCATGGCGTCAGCACGCACAGATGTAAGCAAGCACTCAGGATTCTTTCTTGGATGGAAGTCGGGCACTCGTTGCAACTCACTTTGGCGGCAGGGAGAAAAAAGCGGCAGCGTTCGCATTTGAAGTAAGCATCACAGCCTGTAATAGTCGATTGGTTGCACGGACCGTTGAGTTACGGTATTGATTTTAGTATTTGGTTTCTGATCTAGGAAGCAGCAGTACGACAGATGTAACAGTTGAGCATGTACATGTTTTGGACTTTTGTCATTTAAGTAAGTTAATTTCACAAAAGATTTATACCAAAACAATGTAAGCCGTACGGTTACACTCCTGGGCACTCTTGTTGCATTACAGATGATCTTACAGCATGGAATAAGCAAAGCCGCTTAATGCCTAGGTAGGATTGGAATCGTTTTTTTTCACACAGGCTTTTTTTGCACAAGGCAGTAGTACACCCGGATATACTTCCCTCACTTGGGTTATAAAAGGTCTAGAATTTTTGAATCGCTTGCACGTTTTGTTTAATCAGTATAGCATGACTATCTCGACATACTCGGAAACTTTGTTGAGCACACTGCACACAACGGTGGCAAGAGCACTTTGGGTGAGACTGGAATTCCCTTTAGGACATAAATAATTTTGAACAACTTCATTTGGTAATCATGCACTATGAAATAGAGGATGCAAGACCCTGTCATGTTCTCTAAAACTTCTTGTTTTCTATTCCTATTTTTGTTTGAATAAGTGTATTCTTTGTTATTCATAGAGTTCCCCATATGAAGGAACTTTCCGAAATGCATTGGGAACACAGCATTGGACACATCGGAATGGTAATTTGTTTGTAACACAACGCAATGAGAAAACTGTAAAATGTTCATTGGATGATTTAGAATTGTAATAATTGAGGATTATTTGTTGTTTTGTCAAAATACTTCCATTGAAAATAATGTTTGAGAACACAATATGAAATAAATTACAACACAATTGCACAAGAAATTGGTTAATATGTTTACTGTATTGTTGAACCTTAGGGACAAGTGTTGTGCACCTTGACGTGTGTTACAGGGTTTGTACACACCATTTCAGAGTTTTGTTATCCTGACAGGCGCAGGTCAGGTTTCAAGGTAGCGCACAACAGATAGAATTTTGTTGATATACAGATCTATTGGATAAAACAGAGTACACGTATAGGTGTGCAGGCTATATCTATTATTTGAATTTTCTTGCCTCAACCATTTGTGGCTGCTGAAAGTGTCCTGGGTCACATGACTATGAAAGGATCTGCTGTTGGGGTTTGCTTATTGCTTTCAGTAAGTAACATAAAGGGGGCTTAGTTGTGTACAGGATGGGCTATCCTGGCATAATGACTGGAAGGAGCTGTTCCCAAACCCACCTTAACTTCAAAGGGCTTTGCCTTCAGCACACACAAAGGAACATGACACTAGGCCTGCCCTGTATTTTGTACTCCCAGACATTTTGGAGCCTTGAGATGAGAACAGCTTTCCAGAACCAGATGTAGGGGTAGGACAGGGAGTCTCCCCACACAAAGGCTGGAACCACGTATAAATATTGGATCTCCAGAGCTACACTTCAGAACGCCCATGTACCTGTGTGAGTGACAGAAAAAGGTCTGCCCTGCTGCCAGAGGACTGTCCTGCTGCTGAGGGCTGCCTTGTTGTCTGAGAAGGAAGACTGGACCTGCTTACCTTCATCCCAGGCTAAGTCAGACTTAGCTGACCTCCTGTGTGAGCTACAGGGATACAACAAGCTTCAGAGCCTCCCTGCAACTGTCCAGCTGATCTGTTGCAACTGGACCTAAATGGACCTGCACTTGGACCTGTCGTAGCCCTGCTCGCCTCTACTGGAGTGAGTCCCTGATCTCCAAGAAGTGACTCAACAGGTCCTAGACCCTTGGCTGGCATCAAAGTTTACTCTTCTGTAAAAATAAAAAGTGAAAATCCTGAAGTTTGAGCTCCTAATGACCGTGAGTGGGCCCGATTGCACCAAGACACTGCCGCCCACGAAGACCCCAATGCGCAATTCTGGTGATACCTGCTCTTCGCACTACAGTGACCACCAGTGACGACTGGAAATAAGAGATCTGCACTCCGTGATACAGCAACAACAGCCCACGGTGACTGTCAATCCAAAGCTACAGCAACGGCTGCCCGTGGCACCCTGATGCCCTGACCAGCTTCCCTCTGCCTCCTCCACCATGACCAGAACTCTTTCTGCCAGACTTTGAAGGGAACTTTTCAGCGGGACTAACCAGGTCCCTGTATCGGACACACGCTTCAATGCGATCAGCCTGAACTTGTGACTCTCCCCCAGTCCAGCACAACCAGATGACCTTTGTGCTTTTCACTTAAAGCTTTGAAATTTTGAAATTGAATATCTCCTGTTCCACTGATTTCTAATTTGATTTGGGATATTTCTTGTGTTGTGCTTTCACTTTATTACTGTTTGTGTGCTGCATATGCATATTTACTTCATACATTGCCTCTGGGTTACGCCTGACTGGTTTGTACTAAGCTACCAGAGGGTTAAGCTCAGGTTAATTTAGTTACTTTTGTGGTTCACCCTGAACATTTTTGTTTTTGCCTGAATGGGGCTTCCACTCCACTATTTATATGGAATAATACTAACCACTGAGGTTTTGATACAGTTTAATCACAATTAAATCACTACACGGAATTGCAACACAATCAACAACAACAAGAAAAAATGGCAATCATCGACAGGAAAAGGAGGGCAACTACTGCCAAATTGATTTAATCAAGCTTGATATAAAACTATTAGGGCTGTAATGAACATACTTAGTGACTAATAATGTGTACACATTGAGCATTAGACAAGTCATGTAATATCACAGTCCGAAATATGTTTGCAAGCTAAAATAATATCTGTTTTGTTAAAACTCTGAGGAAATGCTGCTCTAACTTACTATGGACTTTAACTATAGCAGTGAAACAAAGCTGAATTGACACTGGAATAACTACATATCCTAGAATGCCACATAACAGGCAAGATTGTTGAATTTTCAGAGACACATATCAAGGTTTTCACTAAGTGACCAAGAATGTGTCTTCTTAGGTATTGAAATAAAATATAAACTAACATTTACCAAACAAACAAAAGACACTGAAATTGATCAGTTAAAGCTTAGTTAGCTAACTTTAACTTTCCATGCACAGTTTACAACATTACATTTTAGATCACTCATGACATGTTAAAGAGCTCCATTGTTGACATCTCAAATGCCTCATAGATGACATCATAGATTACATCATGCAATCATTGTAACACCATCCTGACAAAGATCCCTTATATGTGATCTGAACCTCGACCACCCACGATCTTACACAAAGTTGATATAACATTCTAAATCATGCCTCCTTTTAAGAATTCATGGCATTCACCAAGCAGTTGAAGAAGTTGGCCAGAGCGTGTTGGCTGAGGATTAATGAGTGGTGGGTAAATTGTTCATGAGAATGGTGGATGCTGTCCATACCTAATGGCTGGTCATCGGCAATGCTGTTTAGGTTCTGGTTGGGATTTGTAGGGGGGTGCAGATGGGTCTTTGGCAGTGTTTATCGGTGGGGTGGGCCTTACAATTTGTTTTCAATTGACTGAGGTGTATGACCTAGCCTTAAAGCTTCACAATGGTACTTGTGTGATATGACCTGTATCATCTGCATGGCATTTTGCATCCACCTTCCTCGACACACAGAGATGTTTGCTGTAAAGTTTCACCATGTTTTAGAGAGTGTTCTCCAAAAGACTAGTCTTCCTCTCAATCAACCTTGGTAGCTGTTCCCTCTGAGCTTCTGGGTGACGATTTGCCATGCTAACCCACCCCCTGTGTGTGTCACAGTCTAACTATGCCAGCAGGTTACCCATTATAATGAAGAGGGTTGCCATTGGGGAGGTTGTGGGCGAGAGATTGTTTATTGGTGTAGAGTTTTTTTCCCCTCAGAAGGTTGAAAGACGACTGGAGTTGCCTTATAGTGGAGTGGAGGAGTGGCACTAACTGCAGTAACTCTAGGCTGAGGCCTGTGTTGCAAATAGGCATGCAATTGTATGGACATCTGTCACTTTACATTTTGTGTCTAGGGATTTACAGTTCATAGGAGCTCCCTAGGAGGGCGAATGAGGGCCTGCCTTGAGGTCTTTTTAGCGATAGACTCCTGGGAGAGAACAACAATCTACTCCTCTTCATTTGTGGAGACCACAGGCAAGCAAGGCATCTTTGAAGAGGACAGTGTTTTCTCCCATGAACATACTCAGTGCTCCCGGGATTGTACTCCATCCTGATGTTAATGGTATGGCATCACTGTCAGGCCTTATGCACCCAAGAACTAAAATAAAGTGGCAATATATTTAGTACGTTTGACATTCCAGGTTGTGCATATGCCTAAACCATCAATGTTGTGCAATAGCTGAAAGCAACAGATTACACTTTAGCATAGCTATATGATACATTGCAAAATTATACAATGTAGTTTCTGGTTAATTTACGCCCATATATGAGATGTAATAGTATCTTACCTGCTACTGCCAAGGTACTTCCTTTGTGGTGGACCTCCAAATATCAGCTGTTGAACCAGTGCTTTTTGAAGAAGGAGGCTGACATGTGTCTCTTGATGCAGCAGTTGGTGAAAACAGTAAATATAAACTTCAGACTTGTGTCAGTGAGACTGGGTGGAACTGTAATAGGTGACACAAATGATATCCAGACTGAAAAACAATAAATACAGATGATGTGCCAATTACACATGGAGAAATTGGTTACTGGACATACATTTGTTAGACATAACAAAGGGTGAAAGAAAGTTACAAATGGATGTAGATAGTAATACATGCATTGTGGACACCTATTTACCTGTTCGACAGATGGTAGAAGGGCTAATTCTTGCTTGTCCAATGTTCCTTGATATTGTCTGATGGGGATGGGGGATAGTCTCCATATCAGGAGGGGCCTTTGAATCACCGATACTGTGGAGAGAGACATACGGAGTAAGGAAATAGCCTCACAAATATTATGTCCGTGTAAAGTAAGATGTTATTGACACACAGTACATAAACACACAGAAAAACTTGTCCTGTGTCAAAACCAATGGTGCCACACTGGATTTTGTAGCCATACCCTGACATGACATGAGGGAGTGGTGCTGTACCAAAAACATATTATTAACAGTTCTATGCAATAGGTAAATGGGGGACAGAACTGTGACAAGAGACATGTGGGAGACTTACCAATGAAGGTCCACAATAGATGGATATATTTAGTTGCGTTAGGAAAGAGACATTAGACATATAAATTGACTCAGTTGGACATTGGGGGCCTTATTTATGAGGCCTTGCGACAGTTTTGCGCTGCCGTTGCGTCACTTTATTGTGATGCATCTGTGGCGTAAAACATGCCCCCTGTTGCACCCTATTTACAAAGTGACGCATCTAAGCAGATGCGTCACTTTGTAAACCCCTGCGCTACATTATACCTGCGTCAGGTATAATGTATGCAGGGGGGGGCGATCCCACGCAACTAAGCCTCATAAAAGTGACGCAGTGAAATCTATGAGATTTCACTGGCCACTTCTAGGATGCAAATGCGTCAAAACCTTACGCCTGCCTCATGGCAGGCGTAAGGGCGACGCAGTGCTATATCCATAGCTCTCCCTCCTGCATTGCTGGAGTTGTGTCACGCTTCCAACACATCTCCAGCAATGCATTATTTTTGCGCCAACAGATACGTCAGTAAAACTGACGTATCTGTCATTACTTGCGACATGATGCGTCATACAGTAAATATGACGCATCCATCATGTCACAAGGAGGGCGCAATGAAAAGTGGCGCATCGCTATTTTCACGCAGCGATGCGTAACGTTTCGTAAATGAGGCCCCAGGTTTCTGTTATCTTATTAAATAACATGAAAAAAATACTCAGATTTATGCAGAGAGAAATATAATTATGCAGATTGCAACTGATCTGCCCGGGGACTTGATAGGGTGTGCCATTTGTCTATTGTCTGTGGCCAATCCACAATGGAGGAGCACTGGTTGGAGGAGAAGAGAAGATGGTGACAGGTGGGGTTGGGCAGATGACACAGGACCTGCAGTGTGAAAGATGACATGATATGGATGAGCACATCTGAAATCTACTCAATCACATTTTAAGTATGTATTGGGTCAATTTTGTCTCTATATATGTAAGGAAGATACATTAATCGCAGTATTGTGGTACACGCGGCAAAGGCTATTTTCTGTTTTATATTGACTGATAGTAATGTGATACACCTATGTGGGTGGTAGGGACACATTTAGATGCCTGGGAAGGTTGTCGCCTTGCCACAGAAGATGCCAGTCCTTCTTGAGTTGTTACACCCAATACACTTGATATGCAAACTGTATAAAAGGTTAGTGTGTGTGAAGATTACTATAATCTATTTACAATCTAAAGAGGGGCGGGGTTAAGCTGAGTGTGAGTGAAGTGTAAGAAGTGTGCTTATCTGTGAGATGGGAGAAGAATGTGACGTGAGTGGAGAGTTGCAATGTAGTGGAAAGATATAGGGGTTTAGGTTCTTACTTAGCTTGATGTTGGAAGGTGAGATGGAGATGGAATCCAGGTGAACCTGCAGGACTCTTGCCATTTGATTTTGAGGTCCCCTATCATGGATACCTTCACACCCAATGCAGTGGCAATTGAGTCGACCAGCTTATTCCACATGGTTGCTTTCTCAGTTCCACTGAGGGTGTATGGAGGCAGATTATGTAGTTCCCTGAGGTGATCTGAAACATAGGTAACTCCAAGGCATGTCTCTTTCACAATAAAGTTCCTTTTCCTCATTAGTGGAGTGGGCTACCTTATGCAAGCTATAGTAGGTCTCTCTGTCTCCAGTTGTCATCAACAGGCAGTGATCCCCACTAAGGAAATCCCCGCCTATTGGAGTATGATGCCTATGGATTATAATTTCAGTGGAAAAGTCTCCAGTCCCTCCTGTAAGAGGATGGAGACTCGTAGATGCTGCTGCGGACAGGTATTTCTGCCTGGAAATGGTGAATACAATCTAGGCAGAAATTTTCCAGCCAGGCATAGATAAAAATGTACTTATGCAGAGATCTCTGCACGTAGATTCCTGTACATAACTAGGGACTATGTTTATGATTACACTAATCATGACAATTTATCTAGCACACAGTTCAATTTAGCAACTTTTGGCAATTAATAATTGATATTAGTTACAAATATAGTCAATGGCACTCGTTTTATCATCCTTTGAAGCATGAACTCTTGATTTCAAATTTCACATGATTCAACCTAATGCCTTGACATGCAGTTGTTTGCAGTGAGTTCAAATCTATTAAACAGTTTTAACAAAACTGGAACTTGAAATCTGAAGATTGCACAAGGATCTCTTCTTTAACTGTATCAACCCACTGAAATACCTTACCAATATGCTCACCTGTAGCCTGTGGGCAAGTCTCAGGGCTCTGCAGCATGAAAGCTAACCCTCTAAGCTATTACATGATGATTTAAATTAGTGACCACAAGATCACACTTCAGCATCTGTAAGAAATTTGAACACACAAGCTTAAAATGCAATTTGTTTTTGATCAATAAATTAAAACCGACTAGGTTTATCATCATATTTTTTCAGGGCAATTCTGTTGGGGAGGAGTAGGGGCAAGGGTTATGAATGTGTAAAAATAATGCATGTTTACTTGGGTGACTCTGAAATACTCCGTCTCATAATTTCTCAATTTTCTAGTGCTAGTGGAATAATTTCTGGTCGATCCATATTTTTTTTCTCATTTGCAGCACTGCTTATGATGATGCTTCAATGTTTATTTAGCGCGCAGACACACCTGTGCGCACATGTACAGCGGTTGTTATAAAACAAGGGCCTGTCTTTAAGAATGGATGCTAGTGGGGAAGAGAAGAGGAAGTTTTTCAAAGAAAGTATAGTTTAATTGGCTCATTCATCAGCCCCGCATTTATAATACCTAAGTGATGTTGCAACCAATAATTGACAACCACTGCAAACAAAAGGCTTGCTCAGTAGGCCTGCGCTCTTCCGCTGGGCTCATTAATCAGCAAGAGTACAGGTGGAGACCCCAGGCTTTGTTCCGAACCGCAGCTTTCATTTGTGCGCGACTAAAATCCTTAAAAATTCTATTTGTGGAGTGTCAATGGGAATTAATGGAGCCCTTTTCTATTATATCATAGTTAAATTGGGAGAAATATCACGGTGGGCTGAAGCAACTGCTGATCAATGAAACGCATTGAGGTTTTCCTTAGACTTTCAGACTGGGGAGCAGCAATAAAAGTATCAGGACCAGAAAAAAGTGTTTCTGGGTCCTGTGTGAAAGATTTGTTTTCGCGCTCCCTGCAACAGAGCAGGCATAGCGGTTAGCATTCCCTGCAACAGAGCAGGACATAGCGTTAGCACTCCCTGCAACAGAGCAGGCATAGCGGTTAGCATTCCCTGCAACAGAGCAGGACATAGAGGTTAGCACTTCCTGCAACAGAGCAGGCATAGCGGTTAGCACTCCCTGCAACAGAGCAGGCATAGCGGTTAGCACTCCCTGCAACAGAGCAGGCATAGCGGTTAGCATTCCCTGCAACAGAGCAGGCATAACGGTTAGCATTCCCTGCAACAGAGCAGGCATAGCGGTTAGCACTCCCTGCAACAGAGCAAGCATAGCGGTTAGCACTCCCTGCAACAGAGCAGGCATAGCGGTTAGCATTCCCTGCAGCAGAGCAGGCATAGCTGTTAGCATTCTCTGTAACAGAGCAGGCATAGCGGTTAGCACTCCCTGCAACAGAGCAGGCATAGCGGTTAGCATTCCCTGCAACAGAGCAGGCATAGCAGTTAGCATTCCCTGCAACAGAGCAGGCATAGCAGTTAGCATTCCCTGCAACAGAGCAGGCATAGCGGTTAGCACTCCCTGCAACAGAGCAGGCATAGCAGTTAGCATTCCCTGCAACAGAGCAGGCATAGCGGTTAGCACTCCCTGCACGGTTAGCACTCCCTGCAACAGAGCAGGCATAGCGGTTAGCACTCCCTGCAACAGAGCAGGCATAGCAGTTAGCACTCCCTGCAACAGAGCAGGCATAGCGGTTAGCATTCCCTGCAACAGAACAGGCATAGCGGTTAGCAATCCCTGCAACAGAGCAGGCATAGCGGTTAACATTCCCTGCAACAGAGCAGGCATAGCGGCTAGCACTCCCTGCAACAGAGCAAGCATAGCGGTTAGCACTCCCTGCAACAGAGCGGGCATAGCGGATAGCACTCCCTGCAACAGAGCAGGCATTGCAGTTAGCATATACATCATACAGAGCAGGCATAGCGGTTAGCACTCCCTGCACGGTTAGCACTCCCTGCAACAGAGCAGGCATAGCGGTTAGCACTCCCTGCAACAGAGTAGGCATAGCAGTTAGCACTCCCTGCAACAGAGCAGGCATAGCGGTTAGCATTCCCTGCAACAGAGCAGGCATAGCGGTTAGCACTCCCTGCAACAGAGCAGGCATTGCGGTTAACATTCCCTGCAACAGAGCAGGCATAGCGGCTAGCACTCCCTGCAAGAGAGCAAGCATAGCGGTTAGCACTCCCTGCAACAGAGCGGGCATAGCGGATAGCACTCCCTGCAACAGAGCAGGCATTGCAGTTAGCATATACATCATTAGTGATTTACACCGATTAGTTTGCTTCCTCGTGGTTTCCAAGCCTTCTGTCCTCAGTCCTCCATTAATGGTATTTCCCAATGAACCATTCTTGCAGCATTTTCTTTTATGTATTTATGCTTAGATACAGGCACGCCTTCGAAACTTCAAAACACAAGGACGCTTGTGGGATGTGACTTCCGAAGTATTTGACGTCAAATTACTCATGAAGTGTTTCATTGTGAAACATAGCTCCAAAAAAAGAATATCTGAGCATCAATATAATCTTGTACTTTAAAGAGATTGAAGTGATGCTTTAGCTTTCGATAAAAACGAGCTGATTAAATACTAATCGCCTTCAAACGCTATCTCCTTTTTGTGGCATCTCCTATGATTAATTAACCGTTTTTCTCTTCTTAAGTACTGACATTAAGACATTGCAAGAAAAAAATGTCGACAGCTCTAATTACCGCTTATCCTATTTCACGAGTTTGTTTCGTTTGCTTTTCTTTGTTGCCTATATTTGGGGGACTCTTATGTAGAGAATTCCCAAAGGGCATCTCTTGTGCTCCTCGAGAGCGCCCCTGGTGGCCCGTGAGAGACTATTGACTGGTTTGCACACCACAGAATTCTAGAGGTACCCACTCAACACTCTCATTCAGATCTTGGCTGGCAGCAGCCGTTTCATGGATCTCAGGAGCTGTGGCTGCACTCAAGAGAGGTGGCTTCTGACATCTATGGAAATAATGTTCAGTGACCTATGGTAACACAGAGACCCATTTCCGGTTTATGGATTTTGAATGACATTGTTTGTAGAATCATTCCTAAAACTGAAATCAGAACCCCAGCTGCGAATATTGTAACAAGCATGAGTTGAAATGTGCTCACATTCACCCGCTCTGTTGATTGTCACAAACATCACATGTCTAAATATTAAATACAAAATTCAGGATGGATGCTTCACACGGGGAATAACAGTTTCAGTCCATCCCTCGTGTCCTCCTTGTTCTCTCTTTGAGGTGGTCTGTAGGCAATAGGTCTTACAGTGTATGCTGGGATCATAACATACCTGCTCTGCCCCAGAGGCGTGAAAGGCTGTAAGGATTGCGGAGTTTCTTACAAGTTTCCTACAAATGTTCCATCTTTTTTCCATCACAGGAGCAATGGTTTGATTACGCATTTCAATAAAATGCTACAGAGCATGGTGGGCATTTTAGAAGCCCCACTGAGGAAGAAAAGGAACTTTGATTTTACCTGCACTTCTGTCACCTTGTCTAGGTCTGTTTCTCCTTGTGAAGGAAGGATGGAATTGTAATGAAGTGGCAAATGATAACAACACGCTCATTAAGTGTTGAGGTAGGATCTTTATTCATAACTGTGCTCGAGACATGAAAGAAACTATGGGGCATATGTACAAGGACTGGCGATAACTATCGCTAACGCTAGTTAGCAGCAGTTTCTTCATCGCTGCTTACCGCTGAAGACTATCGCCTTGTTAGCGGCGTATTTACAAACCGTCGCTACATGGCGATAGTATCAGGGATCGACGGGGAAAACTGCCGCTAACATTAGCGCGATGGTGATAGGAATTCCGGTGTTAGCGGGCGAAAACTATCGATAGGCCCATAAGCGGCAATAAAAAACTCACGTTAGTCAGCCCAACGTGATTTTTTTTTGCCTCTAATGCAAAAACTAGCTTATCTGCAACCTCCAATAGAAAATAGGCATAAAAACCAAAAAAATGCAGAATGTAGCAGCCAGGGCCAAGTGCAGCACACATCAACAACCCCTGCAAGCCACCCAACATCCAGGATGACCAGGATGAGAGCCTGGATGCCTCGCTGGACCTGCTTCTGGTGGCTGGATGCCTCGCTGGACCTGCGTCTGGAGCCTGGATGCCTCGCTGGACCTGCGTCTGGAGCCTGGATGCCTCGCTGGACCTGCGTCTGGAGCCTGGATGCCTCGCTGGACCTGCGTCTGGATCCTGGATGCCTCGCTGGACCTGCTTCTGGAGCCTGGAGTGGGATGTGGAGGAGCTGTGGAGTCGATGAGTCGTGGCGGTAGACATTGAGGCGCGACGATCGCCCGTACCTGGTAGTGAAGTCTGGCAGGTCGCATGGAGACACGTTGCTGACCTGTGTGAGAAGACCGCCTTGCGCCCCTTGGAGCTGTTAATGGTAGAGGCACTCCTGCGCACCAACGTAGAGAGGTCTGCATCGCATACTACGATCCACCACTACACCGGGGTGCACGGAGGGGATTACCAATGGTGGGTGCCGCCTCTCTGCATCACAGGCAGGATGATGTTGGGCTGGCCGGATGCTGTGGAGGGTGAGGCCCCTGAGCTGCGCCGAACTTGTGTGGCGTGAAGTTGCAGCGCTCCCGCCATACAAGTTCAGCGCAGCTCAGGGGCCTCAACCTCCACAGCATCCGTCCAGCACAACTTCACGCCGAAGGGGGCCCTGCTGCATCAGCTGCATCGGGAGGTCCACCAGCGGACTTGGCGACGACTGCTGTACCCAGAGTTGTGAAATCACACCTGGCTGAGGCTCCTGCTGGCTGAGTCACAGATTTGGCGAGAGTGCAGCTGTTGCAAAGTCATCCTGTGCCCTGGGCACCCCCCAACGTTTTGCTGACTGGTACTGGTGGTAACTGACTCTGACTGAGCCTGGGCTTTGCCTAACCAGGCCCAGGGCCAGTGCTATGCTGAAAACACTTAGATACAGTTAAAACACCTACATACACTAGGGTACACTATGGGTTGGGGTACCCCTGTGATTGGCATGACCTACCCTATAAGCCCCTAGTATATAATAGGGCAGGGGGATTGAAAGTACCTAGAAGTCCTTAGTACCCTAGGGCATGGCAGTTTAGAGGCCAGCAGCTCTTTTTGCACTTGCATGTGTGCACTGCTGAAGCCTGAGGTCAGTTTAAAAGCAGCCCTGGGTGCCAGGACTGCTTTTAAAAAGTAAATTGTGCCCAAACTCGACTTTGGTGTTTGGGGCACTTAAAAATGGATATCCTACAATGTTATGGCATATTAGGGACCCCCAGGGTCTCCCCTAGGTGTCCCAGGGGTGGGGGGTCAGATATGTATAAGGTACACCCTTGTAGAATGAGTTTTATATGCCCTGGGTTAAGTGAAATTTCACATTTCACTCCCCACATTGTGGTAAAGTGCTGCCCAAATTCGACTTTGATGCTAGGAGCACTGTGAAGTGAGGATCTACAATATTTTTACAGCTTCAGAACCCCTAAAGTCTCCCCTAGTTGTCCCATGGGGTGGGGGTCCTGTAGATATAAGCAAAGTTCTTATAAAATATGTTTTTGTAAGTCCTGGTGCTGGAAAAATGGCCCAATTCATTTTTCCCATTGCAAATCCCCTGTAACATAGGTTAACATGGTAGAAAGTTATTAACTAATAACTCTTGATAGGAGAGGGCTAGAAGTACCATTCAAATACTTCCCTGAATGATATTAATAAATTCAACAATATGATATTGTGGAATTTCTCCTAAAGTGTACATACAAGAAGTTATAAGACTTTCTTGTTTGTAAGTCCAGATTTAGCCTTCCAGTGGTCTGCCCTGATTGGTCAGAGTTAAGTGGAATAGCCAGGCTGCCTTGAAGAGGTGATAAAGAGCCCCTGGGGTCAACCAGCTCTGCTGGCAGGGCAGTGTGCTGTTCCAAAGGAATGCCAGGCCAGGGGGAGGAGTCATAAACTATGTTCATCAAAGAGAAGAGCAGAGACCAGTGTCATTTACAACTCTGAACTTTCAACCTTAGGCAGATGGTAGGATTAAGGAAGGTATGAGCAGATGCAGGGGGGAGAGTCTAAGTAAATTAGCCATCCTAGGGGTGTGTTTAGCCAGCTCTTGCCTCCTTGCTGGAAAATCTGCCATTATGGATTTGGAAGATTTGATGCACTCTGGGACAAAATAATGCCACACTCTACAGGAAGTGGTCATATGTGTGAGGAGTTACCCTGCTCCCATTGGTCAGGATTGACCTCCTGTCTGACCCAGAGAATATGGAATAAGTATCTGAGAGGGGCAGAGCCCTCCAGATCTGCTGCTTGAAACTTACTGAAGCAAGACATTGCCAAGCTGAGAAGTTTTGCCGTGCAAAGATTTCTAAGGCCTGACCTCTGAAGACTGCACCATCTGAAACTACAGCTCTGTGGATTATCTTGCTGAAAAGGAACTAAAGAGTGGACTCCCTGAAAGCTACAGGTTAAAAGAGCTCATCTGGAACATCACCAACTAAATCTGCACCTTGGAGAACTACCAGTGGATTTGTACGGGTGACGTCCAAGTGGATTGTGGGAACTGAAGTCCTCAACTTTCAAGGACCATCTTGGAGCTTCTAGATCATTGGAGTGAGTTTGAGACACTTTGGGACCCTTTGAGGAACTTCAGGAAGAAGTTCAAGAAGTTTGGAGAACTTTGGAGGAACTTTGAAAAAAGCTCCATAGAGGGACCGACTCAACCTGGTCAGCCAAGCCGCCTACCTTCAACCGCGAGCCGGCCAAGCCACCTAGGTTCGTCCCGCTAAAAGCTCTGTCGGTCCAACTTCCAGAATTTGACCAGGACTAGAAGAAATCTGAAGCCGGCGAACCCTCACCAGATCCGGCTACATGAAGAGCATCGAGAGACCCCGTGAGAAAAAGCTCCAGAAAAGTTTCTAAGTCCACTCGTAGAAAAGGTGACCGGGAGCAACCGCGAGAGCCAAGCCACCTGCCTTCCATCGCGTGTCGGCCTGGGCTCCTGGGTTGCCCCGCTGAAGCGCTAAAGAAAAAGTTTCTAAGTCCGCTCCAGGGAAGTTGACCGGGAGCTCGTCGAAAGGCAATCCGGCGAACCCTCACCGAATCCGGACTGGCTGGGAGCTTCGAGGGACCTCGGGGAGAAAAGCTCCAGAAAAGTTTCTAAGTGTGTAGGTAGAAACTGAGACCGGGACCCGCCGCGAGCTGTAGCCGCCCAGGGCTCCATCGCGGTCGGCCTGAAACTTTGACTTTGAACCGGGCTATCGCGAGCAGGTATCCTAATATGGTGCTATAATCTTCTAAGTGCTATATTTTGCTAAATCTTTGAAAATTCATATCTCCGGTTCCCTACATTGGATTTTTGTCGTTTTGGTATCATTTTAAAGATAAAAATATTTCCTATTTTTATAAATTGGTGTTGGATTTTTATTATGTGTTGTGTCTTAATTATTTACTGAATTGGTGTTTTTGAATGCTTTACATACCTGTCTTTGAAGTTAAGCCTGTCTGCTCGCAGCCAAGCTACCAAGGGTTGAGCATAGGAATAGTTTTCTAAGACCTATGCTGAGTCCTACCATGTGTCAGTGGCCTTATTACCAGTGGCAGACCTACATTTGCCCCTACCAATAATCCACTTTCCAACATTTGGTGCTCAGCGGTGTGGATGAGGACTTGTGTTTAAAAGTACACCTTTCAGTAAAGTGAATTAAGATTATAAAAATCCTCTAAATTGAATTAGAACAAAACTTTTGAGTTTGATTTTGGAATTTGGACTAAACTGTTTTTAATCCATTGTTTTGATTTTTCCAAATTGTTTTAAGTCTGTTGTGCCTAGTTGTTGTGACCCAAAACTAGGGAACCATGGAGCTGGACCTGGCTAAACTGTCCCAGTTCAAGCTTGCTGAGCTTAGGGAACAGTGTAGGCTTAGGGGCTGCCTGCTGCCAAGAAGATGAGGAAGGCAGGGTTACTTGAGTCCCTACAGGCCGGGGCAGCTGAGGAGAACCCAGGGGGGTGGGAGGATGTTCCCCCCAACCTCACCCAAGAGGGGGGTGAGGATGAGACCTCTTCCATTGTGACTAGTGTTAGCCAGGTGAATCAAGGTGGTGGTGGGAGTGAGGAAGGGTCCCTTACTCAGGAACCACTACCGTCCCTTGCAGAGAGACAGCTTCAGGCTCAATTAGTTTTGATAGCTTTAGAGCAGGAGAAATTGGAATTAGCTAAGAAGAGATGGGAGAAGGAGGAGTTGAGAAGAAATGGTGGCAGTGAAAATTATGAAGATTTTGAGATGTCCAGGGGTGGTGCATTTGAACCTAAACTTCCCAAGGGTATAGTACCCAAGTACACTGAGGGGGTTGACATTGACAAATGGCTAGCAGCTTTTAAGAGGGCCCTTAGAATGAGTAGGGTCCACTCTAAGTATTGGGGTGCACTCCTGTGGGAGTTGATTCCAGTAGCTGGGAGGGATAGGCTCCTGAGCCTGAAGGGAGAGGATGCAGAATCATACCAGCAGATGAAGGCATGCTTAGTTAAGAGATTTGGTCTGACTCCAGAGCAGTACAGGGTGAAGTTTAGAGGCACCCAGAAATTGAGTTCAAAGTCTTGGGTAGACTTTGTGGACGTTTCAGTGAAGGCATGGAAGGCTGGATTGTTGGTAACAAAGTTGACACATATGAGGGATTGTATAATTTGTTTTTGAAAGAACATATTTTGACTCATTGTGCAGAAGAGAAGTTACGCCAGTATCTAGTGGACTCTAAGCTGACCGACTCCAGAGAGCTGGGTGAAGCAGCTGATGAGTGGTGCGAACCCGGGTTTCCATTCAGCACCAGGGGGGTGACCAGAAGAAAGGAGGACAGGTCCCTCCCCAGGGGAAAGCCCAAGGGAAAGAAGGTCAAAACCAGAAGGAGTCCTCCAAAGACCCCCAAAAACCTGCACAAGGAGGGGGGGGGGGCCTCTGTGTGGTCAGAGGTGGAGAGAGGACTCCATATGAAAATATTGGAGCTCCCTGAGTGCGTATGTGCTGTGACTAGGTCACAGACTAAAAAAATAAATAAATTCAACAACAGAAGAGTGCAGCCGAAAAAGGAAGAGCTAACAAGAGAAATCACTCTGATTTAAAAGAACGCTCTCTCACCAACCTAGTTGGTGACATGCTTCATCATTGGGTTCCCACCAGAGAGGCCGAGTGCCTCTCTGGTGTGCTACGACGCCTGATTACAGCGGAGCAGGTTTTTTGAATATGTAGCATGAGTGCAGTAAGTGAAAAAAGGTGATTAAAAAGTGCTTTTGTTTTATCCCCCCAAAAATTTTAATGGTGGAAAACTAGGCACCGTTAAAAACAAGTGCGTTGGATGTTTCTAACTGGCTTTAATTGGCCAGACACATCCTAAAGAGAAATAAAGCAATTGGTCAACATGTTTCTGCTTCTAAGTGTATTTCGTGAAGCATTAGTCAGGACCAGCACACCACGGCGGTATGCGCACGCTAAGACGCACCCTAACCTGTGGTGGATTAAACCGAAAAAACTCACGGTTAACGTGCAGCCTTCAGGATTTCTGAAAGCCGTAGGTATCTGTGGAAACAAAGAAACATACAGACAACACAAGACAAGTCACAAGACACATAATACATAGAAATTTGCGTGCTTGGAAATGTTTCCTGAGTGGTCAAACTCATGCCATTGTTTGTAGTGCTCTTCAAAGTGCAGCAATATCAATCGTTGCTAGCTAGCTAGAGTGAAGCATTCGTGGCGGTAACATGCATTGCTTTAGCACTACCACGTCATGCTATTCAAGTGCTCCGATGGAGTGCTCATATTATTTGTATGGCACCAAACCGTTGGTTCAGAGAAGCAGGCATCAGTTCCTGCATGTATGCACAGGCATTACCGGCAGCAGACTATTAAAAACAAAAGAACATGACTATCCGCACGCAACATGAAAAATGTCACACTCTGTAAGGGTTAGAAAAAGTGTAACGTTTAGTTAAAACACATCATAGTCACAGAGTTTACAGCGTTACCTTGGTCCGTTGATCTGTTAAAAAAAACACTCACTTTGTCAAAGTCGGCCGCCCGTGTGACTCCTGCACACTTCCATCCATGGACCCCGAAGATGCCAAGGGGTCTGTGTCGGGAGCATTTAAAGGCAGTGTCTGACCGGGAAACTGGCTCTGTGTGTCGCGTCGCGCGTACGCGTCATGTGACATGCTGATACTCAAATCACGTGACTTACGTGCGTTGGCGCTGCAGTGAGAGACTGCAACGCTAAGTGTTTGTGTACAGGGGAGTCAAATTCAGAAAAATGTTATTGACACATTGGCTCACATTCAAGCAGATGTCAAATTTTTACAACAATCGTCGGCTAATTCATAGCAAGTCACCTTGCCATGTGTTGCAAAAGGAGTGCAGAAATAAAACAAGCCTTTATACAAAACACCGATCCCTGTGTAGGCAGCTCCCAGAATTTCGAACTGTGGTGTTTATGCCAAACTTATTAGGGTAAGATGGGAACGTCACCTTTTTAAAATTATATTCGGCACAAAAATGAGGAAAGGAACCTTCCTATCCACGTCAGGTGTCATGCTTCAGAAGCGATGCATGAGTCTAGTGTAGGAACCTACGAGGATGGTACCCCTAGTAAATGTGAATCATAGTATATAAGGGGAACAGGTTACATACACATATCTGGTCAATCCCGGGCCCCACAGGAACTTAGGTTGAGTGAGGGGCGGTTAGAATAATGTTGTTCCTATTGGAAGTGAATGAACCTGTACGTCCTACATGGAGCAGTGGACTTGCATGACAGGGACCCAGAAGAAATGGATATTCATACGGTTTATTTTGAGTATCAGCGCCTCATCACTAAACCCCAGGGAATATTATCAGTAAGTCCATGCACGTGTGTAGAGAGGCGATAGGTCCATCGTTGTTCCTTCTCGAACAGCATCTGTGATGATTTGTTCCCAGGTTTGATTTGCTCTGTAACCGTCCAGCACAAATCATTGGTAGTGTGGTTTGTCTGCAAAAAATGTTCAGTCAGCTTGGTGGTGTTCTTTTTACACCGGATTTTACTCCGGTGTTCGCAGACCCGTTGTTTTATTTTTCGAGAGGTCATGCCCACGTATCTGGCGCCACATGGGCATGTGCTTAAGTACACTACATTAGTCGAATTACAATTCGTGTGAGAACGTTGTGTCCATGTTTTGCCATTCTCCAATTCCAGTGTTTTTGTAGATGTGGTCAGATGGCAAACACTACACGACCCGCAGGGAAAGTGACCTGTGACTCTGGGTAGACCCCAGGCATTGAGCACTGAGGGGTCATCGTCAATGTTTGTTTTCTGGGCCGTGTACGTACTAATGCGTCCTTAATACTCCTTGCTTTCTTAAACGAGAAGAGAGGTTTCTCCCATTTTTAAAAAAATTTAATATCTGTTTATTTGAACAAAAGCATATGCAAGACAACAAATGCCACCAAAATCGAAGGGGAGGGGCGAGGGGATATCAAGTACACAGCAGGAGAAGCAGGACCCCCCGGTATAGGACTCCAACATACTGAAGATGGGGCAGAAAATACAAGAAGTAGCGTCACATACGTAGTTGGAGCAAAGCCAGAGTCTAGGACTGGAAAGTCAATCTTAGGAGGAGGGTTGTCTCACAGTTCCCAGATAGAGGCCATGGAGGGGATCAAGGGCTCAGGGTCCAGTACGGAGGAGTTTGACTATCCTGAAAGGATCTCGGCTATACGCGGGGATGTGAAGAAGGGCTCCAAAGTAGCAATTTCAAGTGAACCAGCGCCCCGCCCCCTCATAAGGCATAGGACACAGTGCAACAGCACCATTACAATTTGTGGCAATGAACACACACACCATTAACAAACAAAAGGAATAAGAAAAAATAAAAGAACAACGGAAAGAAGAGAAAAGAGAAAAGGCAAAAGCAACATAGAAAGAAGACATAAAGTGATCAAAATAAGAAAGAGAGGGGTGAAGGGGAGTGGAGGTGCCAGAAGGGGGAGGGGGAGGGATCGATGTCAAGTCCTAGAATGAAGGACGGGAGTTCCAGGAGGCAGGAGGCCCGTCCAGCAGGCATTGCGGACTACTCCAAGGGATCCGGCTGTCCACCTCTAGAATAAGGCTCCAAAGGGTCATCGAACAATTGTAGGGCCCGTAGTCTAGGAGGCATAAGACGGGAGTGTTCAAGCTTAGTAAGGTGGTGCACGAGAGGACGCCATATGCGGTCAAAGCGTGTATCAGTGTGAGCAAGGTGGGCAGTAAGCAACTCTAGGGAGAGAACGTCCCACAGACGGAGAAACCATGCAGCAATAGGCGGGGAGTGGGGCCGTTTCCAGCAGGAAGCAATGGTCTGTCGCGCTGCGCCCAATAGATGAAGAATGAGGTGCCAATGGGCCGAGGTCATGCCCAGGAGTGCCACAGATGGGATAGCAGGGATCGGGAAACCCACCACCTCCTTGATATGGCTGAGTTTCTCCCATTTTATGTTGCTGCTTTCAAGGATCCGCCAGTGCTTCCTGATGGATTTGGTAATAGCGTTGGATGCAACACTATACGTAGTGACACAAGTAAGTGGAATATCTTCAGTATGTTTGGGTGTATCCTCCAGGAGAGCCTCCCTGGGTTGATTTCTTGCTCTTTAACAACTTCTCTTCAGGATCCTCTCTGGGTAGCCTCTCTTTTGTAGTTTTTTTGTCAGTTCGCCAGATTATGAGCGATAATCTTCCACCTTACTGCAGTTACGCCTTATGCGGAAATATAAACCCATTATAAGCCCACAGCTAAGAACAACCTGTTGGCCTTCTCCAGCTTCCACCCGAGACCTCTGCGGGAAAACCTCCCTTACGGGCAATATCTCCGCATAAGGCGTAACTGCAGTAAGGTGGAAGATTATCGCTCACAATCTGGCGAACTGACAAAAAAACTACAAAAGAGAGGCTACCCAGAGAGAATCCTGAAGAGAAGTTGTAAAAGAGCAAGAAATCAGCCCAGGGAGGCTCTCCTGGAGGATGCACCCAAACATACTGAAGATATTCCACTTACTTGTGTCACTACCTATAGTGTTGCATCCAACGCTATTACCAAATCCATCAGGAAGCACTGGCGGATCCTTGAAAGCAACAACATAAAATGGGAGAAACCTCTCTTCTCATTTAAGAAAGCAAGGAGTAATAAGGACGCATTAGTACATACACGGCCCAGAAAAACAAACAGTGACGATGACCCCTCAGTGCTCAATGCCTGGGGTCTACCCAGAGTCACAGGTCACTTTCCCTGCGGGTCGTGTAGTGTTTGCCATCTGACCACATCTACAAAAACACTGGAATTGGAGAACGGTAAAACATGGACACAACGTTCTCACACGAATTGTAATTCGACGAATGTAGTGTATTTAATCACATGCCCATGTGGCTCCAGATACGTAGGCATGACCTCTCGAAAACTAAAACAACGGGTCTGCGAACACCGGAGTAATATCCGGTGTAAAAAGAACACCACCAAGCTGACTGAAAATTTTTTGCAGACAAACCACACTCCCAATGATTTGCGATGGACGGTTATAGAGCAAATCAAACCTGGGAACAAATCATCACAGATGCTGTTCGAGAAGGAACAACGATGGATCTATCGCCTCTCTACACACGTGCATGGACTTAATGATAATATTCCCTGGGGTTCAGTGATGAGGCGCTGATACTCAAAATAAACCGTATGAATATCCATTTCTTCTGGGTCCCTGTCGTGCAAGTCCACTGCTCCATGTAGGAAGTACAGGTTCATTCACTTCCAATAGGAACAACATTATTCTAACCGCCCCTCACTCAACCTAAGTTCCTGTGGGGCCCGGGATTGACCAGATATGTGTATGTAACCTGTTCCCCTTATATACTATGATTCACATTTACTAGGGGTACCATCCTCATAGGTTCCTACACTAGACTCATGCATCGCTTCTGAAGCATGACACCTGACGTGGATAGGAAGGTTCCTTTCCTCATTTTTGTGCCGAATATAATCAAAAAAAGGTGACGTTCCCATCTTACCCTAATAGGTTTGGCATAAACACCACAGTTCAAAATTCTGGGAGCTGCCTACACGGGGATCGGTGTTTTGTATAAAGGCTTGCTTTATTTCTGCACTCCTTTTGCAAAACATGACATGGTGATTTGCTATGAATTAGCCGACGATTGTTGTAAAAATTTGACATCTGCTTGAATGCGAGCCAATGTGTCAATAAAGTTTTTCTAAATTTGACTCCCCTGTACACAAATAGTTAGCGTTGCAGTCTCTCACTGCAGTGCCAACGCACGTAAGTGACGTGATTTGAGTATCAGCATGTCGCGTGACTCGTACGCGCGACGCGACACACAGAGTCAGTTTCCCGGTCAGACACTGCCTTTAAATGCTCCCGACACAGACCCCTTGGCATCTTCGGGGTCCATGGATGGAAGTTTGCAGGTGTCACACGGGCGGCAGACTTTGACGAATTGAGTGTTTTTCTTAACAGATCAACGGACCAAGGTAACGCTGTAAACTCTGTGACTATGATGTGTTTTAACTAAACGTTACACTTTTTCTAACCCTTACAGAGTGTGACTATAAGTCCCGTCCCCCACCAGGACCCATGTAGTGATATTACTCAATACTTCACGTAAGCCCGATTTTTAACCGATTTTAAACCTGTGACTCGCCAACCATATGCACAGTCTGCCTTATCCTCCAACCCAACATTTTTCATGTTGCGTGCGGATAGTCATGTTCTTTTGTTTTTAATAGTCTGCTGCCGGTAATGCCCGTGCATACATGCAGGAACCAATGCCTGCTTCTCTGAACCAACGGTTTGGTGCCATACAAATAATATGAGCACTCCATCAGAGCACTTGAATAGCACGACGTGGTAGTGCTAAAGCAATGCATGTCACCACCACGAATGCTTCACTATAGCTAGCTAGCAACGATTGATATTGCTGCACTTTGAAGAGCACTACAAACAACGGCATGAGTTTGACCACTCAGGAAACATTTCCAAGCACGCAAATTTCTATGTATTATGTGTCTTGTGACTTGTGTTGTGTTGTCTGTATGTTTCTTTGTTTCCACAGATACCTACGGCTTTCAGAAATCCTGAAGGCTGAACGTTAACCGTGAGTTTTTTCGGTTTAATCCACCACAGGTTAGGGTGCGCCTTAGCGTGCGCATACCGCCGTGGTGTGCTGGTCCTGACGAATGCTTCACGAAATACACTTAGAAGCAGAAACATGTTGACCAATTGTTTTATTTCACTTTAGGATGTGTCTGGCCAATTAAAGCCAGTCAGAAACATCCGACGCACTTGTTTTTAACGGTGCCTAATTATCCACCATTAAAAATTTTTGGGGGATAAAACAAAAGCACTTTTTAATCACCTTTTTTCACTTACTGCACTCACGCTACATATTCAAAAAACCTGCTCTGCTGTAATCAGGTGTCGTAGCACACCAGAGAGGCACAATGATGAAGCATGTCACCAACTAGGTTGGTGAGTGAGGGTTCTTTTAAATCAAAGTGATTCCTCTTGTTAGCTCTTCCTTTTTCAGCTGCACTCTTCTGTTGTTGAATTTATATTGTTTAGGGGGACCAAGAGTGGCTCCAGTTGCTTTCCCTCTCTCTCCTGTTGTTTAACTATAGGTCACAGACTAGCCAGAAGGGAGGGGCTGGACACTTGGACCCTGGAACAAAGGGCCAAGCATCCAAGGACAAGGGCACTGGGCCTGGTGAGCCAGCCCAGGGAACTCCAGAGGTGCAGGAAGAATCTAACCCTGATGGGGAGGATCTGGCCTCTGAGGGAGGGACTCCATCCCTGCCAGAGCTGTCAGATTTGGCAGAACTGACAGGAGCAGGTGGACCCTCCAGAGAGGAGTTCAGTAAGGGACATCGTGACTGTCCCACCCTTGAGAGCTTGAGGCAGATTGCTTCTAAGCAAGAGGAAGGTGATGACAGTGGGTTTCATAGAATCTACTGGGAAGATGGACTGCTTTATTCTGAGGCCAGAAACCTCAAGGAGGGGTCCACCAGGAGGTTGGTGGTGCCCCAGAGGTACAGAGAGTTCATCCTGACTTTGGGTCATGATATCCCCTTGGCAGGACATTTGGGACAGACAAAGACATGGAACCGGTTGGTGAACCATTTCTACTGGCCCCATATGTCCGAAAAGGTAAAGGAGTTTTGCAGCTCCTGTGTCACCTGTCAGGCCAGTGGCAAGGCAGGGGGCAAGACAAAGGCTCCCCTAATACCACTGGGGTTCCTTTTGAAAGGGTGGGGATGGACATTGTTGGTCCCCTGGACCCACCTACTGCATCAGGGAATAGGTATATCTTAGTGGTAGTTGACCATGCCACTAGGTATCCTGAAGCCATACCTCTTAGAACCATTGATGCTCCTGCGGTGGCTAGAGCACTGCTTGGTGTGTTCACCAGAGTGGGTTTTCCAAAGAGGTGGTGTCAGATAGGGGCACGAACTTCCTGTCCAGCTATCTGACTGCTATGTGGGATGAGTGTGGTGTCAACTACAAGTTCACCACCCCTATCACCCACAAGCAAATGGTCTTGTTGAGAGATTCAACAAAACCCTGAAGGGCATGATAAATGGGTTGTCAGAGAAACTCAGTAGGAGATGGGATGTTCTCCTCCCATGCTTACTGTTTGCCTACATGGAGGTGCCACAGAAAGGGGTTGGTTTCAGTCCCTTTGAGTATTTGTTTGGACACCCTGTGAGGGGGCCATTGAGCCTGCTGAGAGAGTCTTTAGAGAAGCCTCTTAAAGAAGCAAAGGACAATGTGCTTGACTATGTGCTAGGCCTGAGATCTAGAATGGCAGAGTACATGTACAAGGCAAACAGGAAACTGGAAGCCAGCCAGGAGCTCATGAAGCACTGGTATGATCAAAAGGCTACTATGCCTGACTATACTCCAGGACAATTGGTGTGGGTGTTGGAGCCTGTGGCTCCCAGGGCCCTCCATGACAAGTGGAGTGGGCCCTATCCAATCTTAGAAAAGAAGGGTGAGGTTACCTATTTGGTTGACCTTGGCACCCCCAGGAACCCTCATAGGGTCCTGCATGTGAATAGATTGAAACCCCACCATGACAGGGCAGGCATGACCATGTTACTGGTCACTGATGAGGGTGTGGAGGAGGAAACTGAGCCTGTGCCTGACCTCCTCTCCACTAATGTGCAAGATGGGTCAGTGGAGGGGGTGATACTCTCTCCCAAGTTGACAGACCAACAGCACAGAGACTGTAAGCAAGTGCTGGAACAGTTTGCTGGCCTGTTCTCATTGACCCCAGGCATCACTGAGTGGTGTGTGCACCACATTGACACTGGTGACAGCCTACCTGTCAAAAATATACTGTACAGGTTGTCTGACCATGTCAGAGCCAGCATTGAAGCTGAGGTTGCTAAGATGCTGGAATTGGGGGTAATTGAACCGTCTGAGAGTCCATGGGCCAGTCCAGTGGTGCTGGTGCCTAAACTTAATCCTCAGGGGGGACCCAAGGAGTTAAGGTTCTGTGTGGACTACAGAGGATTGAATGCAGTCACAAAGACTGACTCTTACCCTATACCTAGAGCTGATGACAGGTTAGGGGCTGCTAAGTACCTGAGTACTTTTGATTTGACTTCAGGTTACTGGCAGATTGCCCTCACTGATGGAGCAAAGGAGAGGTCAGCATTCTCCACACCAGAGGGACATTATCAGTTCAAGGTAATTCCTTTTGGCTTAAAGAATGCACCTGCCACCTTCCAAAGGTTGGTGAACAGGGTCTTGTCTGGGTTGGAACAGTTCAGTGCAGCTTACCTGGATGATATAGCTGTATACAGTTCTACCTGAGGGATCACTTAAGCCACCTAAGGGAAGTGCTTCAGGCCATGCAGCAGGCAGGACTGACTATTAAGGCAAGCAACTGCCAAATAGGGCAGAGTTCTGTGGTGTACCTGGTCCACCTGGTAGGTGGGGGCCATGTACAGCCTCTCCAAGCTAAAATCCAAACTATTTTGGATTGGACAGCTCCTGTTACCCAGACTCAGGTCAGGGCATTCCTTGGACTGACAGGGTACTATAGAAGGTTTTTCAAAATGATGGGACCATTGTGGGGCCCCTAACAGAACTCACTTCTAAAAAGAGGCCCAAGAAGGTGGCTTGGACCCCAGAGTGTCAGAAGGCCTTTGACACTCTGAAAGCTGCTATGTGTTCAGCACCAGTGCTACTGGCCCCTGACTACACAAAATAATTTGTGGTTCAGACAGATGCTTCAGAGCAAGGGATTGGGGCAGTGTTGTCACAGCTAAATGAAAAGGGCCTTGATCAGCCAGTTGCCTTTATTAGCAGGAGGCTTCTTCCCAGAGAGCAGAGGTGGAGTGCCATTGAGAGAGAGGCTTTTGCTGTGGTTTGGTCCCTGAAAAGGTTGAGACCATAATTGTTTGGGACTCACTTTCGTGTTCAAACTGACCACAGGCCTCTCAGATGGCTCATGCAGATGAGAGGGGAGAATCCCAAGCTGTTAAGGTGGTCCATTTCCCTACAGGGAATGGACTTTACAGTGGAACACAGACCTGGGGTTGCCCATGCAAATGCGGATGGACATTCCAGGTTTTTCCACTTAGCTGATGAAGACTACCAGGGTGTAGGTTAGTAACCCATCACCTTTCGTTTGGGGGGGGGGGGCTATGTTGCAGAGTCATCCTGTGCCCTGGGCACCCCCCAACTTTTTGCTGACTGGTACTGGTGGTAACTGACTCTGACTGACCCTGGGCTTTGCCTAACCAGGCCCAGGGCCAGTGCTATGCTGAAAACACTTAGATACAGTTAAAACACCTACATACGCTAGGGCACACTATGGGTTGGGGTACCCCTGTGAGTGGCATGACCTACCCTATAAGCCCCTAGTATATAATAGGGCAGGGGGATTGAAACTACCTAGAAGTCCCTAGTACCCTAGGGCATGGCAGTTTAGAGGCCAGAAGCTCTTTTTGCACTTGCATGTGTGCACTGCTGAAGCCTGAGGTCAGTTTAAAAGCAGCCCTGGGTGCCAGGACTGCTTTTAAACAGTAAATTGTGCCCAAACTCGACTTTGGTGTTTGGGGCACTTAAAAATGGATAACCTACAATGTTTTGGCATATTAGGGACCCCCCGGGTCTCCCCTAGGTGTCCCAGGGGTGGGGGGTCAGATATTTATAAGGTACACCCTTGTAAAATGAGTTTTATATGCCCTGGGTTAAGTGAAATTTCACATTTCACTCCCCACATTGTGGTAAAGTGCTGCCCAAATTCGACTTTGATGCTAGGAGCACTGTGAAGTGAGGATCTGCAATATTTTTACAGATTCAGAACCCCTAAAGTCTCCCCTAGTTGTCCCATGGGGTGGAGTTCCTGTAGATATAAGCAAAGTACTTATAAAATATGTTTTTGTAAGTCCTGGTGCTGGAAAAATGGCCCAAGTCATTTTTCCCATTGCAAATCCCCTGTTACATAGGTTAACATGGTAGAAAGTTATTAACTAATAACTCTTGATAGGAGAGGGCTAGAAGTGCCATTCAAAGACTTCCCTGAATGGTATTAATAAATTCAACAATATGATATTGTGGAATTTCTCCTAAAGTGTACATACAAGAAGTTATAAGACTTTCTTGTTTGTAAGTCCAGATTCAGCCTTCCAGTGGTCTGTCCTGATTGGTCAGAGTTAAGTGGATTAGCCAGGCTGCCTTGAAGAGGTGATAAAGAGCCCCTTGGGTCAACCAGCTCTGCTGGCAGGGCAGTGTGCTGTTCCAAAGGAATGCCAGGCCAGGGGGAGGAGTCGTAAACTATGTTCATCAAACAGAAGAGCAGAGACCAGTGTCATTTACAACTCTGAACTTTCAGCCTTAGGCAGATGGTAGGATTAAGGAAGGTATGAGCAGATGCAGGGGGGAGAGTCTAAGTAAATTAGCCATCCTATGGGGTGTGTTTAGCCAGCTCTTGCCTCCTTTCTGGAAAATCTGCCATTATGGATTTGGAAGATTTGATATACTCTGGGACAAAATAATGCAACACTCTACAGGAAGTGGTCATATGTGTGAGGAGTTACCCTGCTCCCATTGGTCAGGAGTGACCTCTTGTCTGACCCAGAAAACATGGAATAAGTATCTGAGAGGGGCAGAGCCCTCCAGATCTGCTGCTTGAAACTTACTGAAGCAAGACATTTCCAAGCTGAGAAGTTTTGCTGTGCAAAGATTTCTAAGGCCTGACCTCTGAAGACTGCACCATCTGAAACTACAGCCCTGTGATTATCTTGCTGAAAAGGAACTAAAGAGTGGACTCCCTGAAAGGTACAGGTTAAAAGAGCTCATCTGGAACATCACCAACTAAATCTGCACCTTGGAGAACTACCAGTGGATTTGTAAGGGTGACGTCCAAGTGGATTGTGGGAACTGAAGTCCTCAACTTTCAAGGACCATCTTGGAGCTTCCAGACCCTTGGAGTGAGTTTGAGACACTTTGGGACCCTTTGAGGAACTTCAGGAAGAAGTTCAAGAAGTTTGGAGAACTTTGGAGGAACTTTGAAAAAAAGCTCCGTAGAGGGACCGACTCAACCTGGTCAGCCAAGCCGCCTGCCTTCAACCGCGAGCCGGCCAAGCCACCCAGGTCCATCCCGCTAAAAGCTCCGTCGGTCCAACTTCCAGCGTTTGACCGGGACTAGAAGAAATCTGAAGCTGGCAAACCCTCACCGGATCCGGCTACATTAAGAGCATCAAGAGACCCCGCGAGAAAAAGCTCCAGAAAAGTTTCTAAGTCCGCTCGTAGAAAAGGTGACCGGGAGCCAAGCCGCCTGCCTTCCATCGCGTGTCGGCCTGGGCTCCTGGGTTGCCCCGCTGAAGCGCTAAAAAAAAAGTTTCTAAGTCCGCTCCAGGGAAGTTGACCAGGAGCTCGTCGAAAGGCAATCCGGCGAACCCTCACCGAATCCGGACTGGCTGGGAGCTTCGAGGGACCTCGGGGAGAAAAGCTCCAGAAAAGTTTCTAAGTGTGAAGGTAGAAACTGAGACCGGGACCCGCCGCAAGCTGTAGCCGCCCAGGGCTCCATCGCGGTCATCCTGAAACTTTGACTTTGACCCGGTCTATCGCGAGCAGGTATCCCAATATGGTGCTATAATCTTCTAAGTGCTATATTTTGCTAAATCTTTGAAAATTCATATCTCCGGTTCCCTACATTGGATTATTGTCGTTTTGGTGTCATTTTAAAGATAAAAATATTTCCTATTTTTATAAATTGGTGTTTGATTTTTATTATGTGTTGTGTCTTAATTATTTACTGAATTGGTGTTTTTGAATGCTTTACATACCTGTATTTGAAGTTAAGCCTGTCTGCTCGCAGCCAAGCTACCAAGGGTTGAGCATAGGAATAGTTTTCTAAGACCTATGCTGAGTCCTACCATGTGTTAGTGGACTTATTGCCAGTGGCAGACCTACATTTGCCCCTACCAATAATCCACTTTCCAACAGCAGCGGATTGCGCCACGGTGTCAATGTCCAGGTAAGGAGAAGGTGGGACGCGTACCGCAGGAGGCCCGGGGGTCGAGTCGCCCAGGCCTAGCACACGTAGATGACGCACCCCTAGTGGCAGCTCATCCGCTATGGTGGAAGAGCGTCGCCCCACTGCTTTCAAGCAGTGCAGAAGAGGAACAACCATCACATGATGATTACTTACTGATGTAATCGTGCTATGTTTCCTTTGCGGGTGGGACGGTGGGTAGGACTGCCCCAAGCAGGGAGCAGGGCATGGGCGGATTGGCATGCCCACTCAAGTGCGCAGTGACTGTTTGGTTGGCCCGCTCAGGCCGCACAAAGCAGTCATGCGCACTGTCCTGTTTGCAATGCAGGCTGCATTACAGCCTGCATGGAGAACATGCCCACACCTCCAGCCCCTGGCTGAACTCCTCGTGCCGGTGCCAATGACCAATCCCAATGCCGCATTGCAGCGTTGTGATTGGCTTAGAGGAGGGAGCCTGGCTGCCTACTTACTGTTCCTGGAAGCAGACTCAGGGGAGCAGGAGCAACAAAGACACAGAAACCGGCATTGCGGTAAGTTTTCCCTCATTTAAATATTTACAACACCCGCTCACACACACACCCCTGCGTCCACGCCCCATCCAGAGTTCTTTTCGGTCTTTCCCACCTCCCAGCTGTCCAGTCCCCCCCGCAGCACTTCTCAATGGCGACCGCTGTGCGGCCATGTGCAGCGGGCGTACCACTAGTGTGCCAAAGGTATAGATGAAGTTAATACGCATACCGTTACATCGCATTCCATTACAATGCATACTAATACTAGGCATATTGCAAAAGTAGGGAAGATGTTGCATAGCGGAGATGTAAAAATTACTATTCCCACTTCAGTGAGTGCAACCCTAAAACCAACCATTGCACCCCAAAGCAAACCGTGGACCCTAAAATTCATCTGTGAACCCCCAAAACACACCCTAAAAATCATATTTGACCCAAATGCACACCCCAAATTTCATATTTGACCCAAATGCACACCCCAAATTTCATAATTGACCCCAAAACACACCTGATTTTCAAGGATTGACCCCAAAGCACACCCCAAATTTCATCTCCAACACACGAAACCCATACCCACCCTAAAACTTAAAAATACCCCATTACTGACCTTACAATACATTGTAATGGAATGCGATGTAAAGGCAGCGGCGTGGTTGGAGTAGCGCTGTAAAGGCATTACGATGTAATTCCTGCGTTGTAATGAACGTCTCCCATGCCAAAGGCAAGCCATTGGCAAGCCCGTCTGCATCCGTCTGCCCCTGGACCGCGCTCAGCACCAAGGACCCTTCCTCTCGGACACTCCACCGCTACGACGCCAGTATCCTTCTCGCCATCAACGCTGGACGCCACATCGCCTGCCAGGACCAACTTCTGTTCCGGACCGGACATCGCCATCGCCAACACTGACGGCTACTGAATCACCCGCAAGGACCACCCCGATCCTCCAGGAGGAGGCATTGCCATCACCTACAGAAGCACACTCCGACTGACCACGCACTCTAATGACCCAACGGTGACCATGGAGCACTTCAACTCCCAGATCCGGACCAACCCCAAGCCCATCCTCTGCGGCACCCTCATCTGCAGGCCCCCCGGGCCATGGCCCCCCATTCTCCGATACCATTGTAGACCTCCTTGCACCCCAGGCTCTCCCATCCACCGACAACATCCTACTCGGTGAACTCAAGTTCCACCTGGACAACCCCAGTGACCAGAACACCACCCCTTCCTGGGGAAGCTCACTAACATCCGACTCAAGCAGCTAGTCACCGCAGCAAGCCACACGGTCAAGCATGTCTCCTCCGCCAGCGGGAACTTCAACTACAGCCACACCACCTGACTCTTCTGGACCGGCCATCATTGAATACATCACGTCTTCACCATGCCCACCGTACACCACCGCCATCATCACCCCCCTCACAGCTGGATCAAGGCCACCGAAGAACGTCTCGTCAACTCCCTCAGCACCACCACTCCGCTAACGCACAGACGATGACACCGAAGTGCGCAACCGCCACCGATGGATCTCCAACTGCGCCGACACACTGGCACCCCTCAAGAATGGACCAGGCAAAACTAGCACCACGTAGCGCCGTATTTGTAAAGTGACGCATGTAGGCATATGCGTGACCTTGTGAAGCCCTGTGCCACATCATACCTGCATCAGGTATGATGTACACAGGGTGTGCGTTCACACGCGACAAGGCCTCATAGGAGTGGCACAGTGAAATCCCTCAGATTTCACTGTGACTATTGTAGGACGGCACTGCGTCAGTACCTTACACCTGCCTGATGGCAGGCGTAAGGGTGACACAGTGCCACAGGGATAGGCTGGCCCCATGCATTGCTGGAGTTGCGTCATGCTTGTGACACAACAGCAGCAATGCGTGACATTAGCGCAGACAGATACGTCAGGATTCCAGACATATCTGTCATTACTTGCGTCATGGAGCGCTGTCCAGTGAAAACAGCGCATCCATGGAGTCGCAAGAAGGGCGTAGTGAAAAGTGTTGCGACACTGTCTTGTCGCAGCGCTGCAACACTTTCCATGAATGAGGCCCAGGAATGCGCACTATCTTATTGATGGTGTGCATTCCTGCCCCGTAGTTTTGTTGCAGGGCAGCGCAGCAACATTGCTTGCAGCACTGTCCAGCACCAATCCTGCTGACATGAGGCCCCAAGTGTTCTCTCCATTTTTAAGACGAGCTATTTTCTGGTCTTAAGTCCCAGCAGCTAACGGGCTTTAGCGGCTGTTTTTTTAACATATCGCGTGTCCAGGCGATCATTGTGGGGTTAGCGTGCGTTTTTGCATGGGAACGCCTACCTTGCATATCATTAGCGATAGTTATCGCTAACATAGTTGGCGATGCTGGAAATGGCCGATATCGCCAGAAATCGAAGGACAAATAAACCATATCACCTCCTCAGGTTTTTTCATCTTGAAAACTTTAAGGAAAGTGTTGCCTTATATTCCTCCAAGTCTGCAGAAGAGGGTAGTTACAATTCTCATATCTTCAAAGGTTGATTATGGCAATACCCTCTTTAGCAATATTCAAAAGCGTTTTCTTCATAAACTACAAACATTACAAAATGCTGCTGCTCGGTTACTATTGGGCATTCCGAAACATAAATCAGCTTCCCAAGCATTGATCCAACTACACTGGCTCCCTATGGATAAACGCATTCAGTTTAAGGCACTTTGCATTGCCTTCAGGACCCAACATGCTGACAGCCCTGACTACTTGATACAGCGTTTTCAACGCTATACACCGACACGCTCCTTAGGCTCATCCACAAGTGTCAATCTCTTGAACCCCAGATTTAAAAAAGCAAACTGGGGAGGGAGAGGCTTCATTGTTTGCACTTAAAGGCTATGGAACACTCTTCCCATAGAACTTAAACTTAAAACAAATCTGCTGGATTTCAGTAACTTCTGCAAACCTGGCTCTTCAGTAAATAACATTGGTTTTCGGGATCTTCCTAGCCTAGTATCTGCTCAGTGCCTAGAAACCCCCGGGTAATTGTTGCGCTTTATACATTTTATTTTCATTTCATAGTAAACCTCACTTAAGAGCTTGCATTGCCCTTTCATCACTTTGGGTGACGCAAGGGCAACGCAAGCCTTTAGTAAATCCAGGACTTCGTGTTTAGTAACATTTGGGCTACTCACCTAGACTAAATCAAAAAGATGTAACAGCACAAAGAGAGAAACTTTCACCAGCATGGTAACCAAGTGACACATATAAAACATTTAGCAGTCTGTCTGAGACACAATATGGATGGAAAAATAGTTGTGGACTCTCAAAGGTAAGCTTGGAGTGAGCACGTGTTGGGAGCTACACCCACAAAACCTATGTTTTTTAATAGTGTCACCTTTCACAGCACACTGCTGCAAATCTCAAAGTAACCTAAAAAAGTCAGTTGGAAATAGTATTGCTAGGAGGCCTTTCATCAGATGTAGAATGCTATCTGTAAGGTGACATCACCCACCCTATCATGAACCCTTCACTGTCCTTAATGGTGCCTTTGAAAATGAAACTGTAGTTATACTGCTCCAACTTATTAAAAAAGACTGAGAGCACACCGTGGCTTTCTTTATTGGTCAGTTGCAGACCCAGGAGAAGATCTGGAAAGTGATCGACAAAGATTACTTTGCAATTATCTGAGCCTTGAAAAATGTCTGACCTAACCATACGTCACTAGGGCAAACCTTGGAGTCCAGATGGATTAGGAGTTCTTGAAATAGTCGATGACCAACAAAATGGACAATTTCAAATTGCACTGTATGGCCATTTACCTGCAGGGATTGAACTATGCTACTAAGTGCAACACCAGATGTCTCACAGCAATGATTATTGGCTTCTGAGCAGGTAAACAGATTAAATGAATAAGGCATCATTGGTGGATAAAATGTTGTCAATTCTCATCTAATCAGAGAGGTGTTTACTTTAAGGAAAGACTCTACATTTGTGAGCACCGACTGTCCTATGCCACCATTTAATCCATTTTATGGACATTTACCAGCAAGTTCCATTTCTGGCCAAGTTTGAGGGGCTCCTGATTTAATGGACCTGCTAAACTTCATCTTTAGTACTTCTCAAGACACCTTTACAGGCCATTAGGAAAAGGAGACCATAAGTTGGTCGATGGTAGCTTATTGAGAGTGTAGGAATGCTGAATGAGCACCCAGAAGACCTATCGACTGCACTGCCTTTGATATAAATACATTTTTGTGACCTGGAGTAACAGGAACTATTTTCCTATTTTTTTTCTATCAATGGCAGTCTTCATGGCAATATGTATGACTGTTGTGAAAACACTAACAGCGAAAATCAGAAGGAGTATGGATGAAAGAGTGATCTCATTAACCTCCAGTATACCTCTCCAGTGAGTTATCCATAGATGCTCATAAAATATCCTTTCATCTAAATGATCAGGGTAAGAAGGGGAATAACTGTTGCTCTCATCAAATAACAAGTTCTGCCTGTCACCCACTTCTCTTTTAGCTTTTTACTCAAAAGGCTGTCTGAGTCGAATATGCATTATTTCCTTCCGGAGCAACCTCAAGGAGTTATCTAAGCCATTGCTCCTGCTCTGGGAGCAGTTTTCATACTTCACATGGGGAACGCACTGACATGGGGCAACTGCTGGTGGGCTAATTCTAATTAGCCCGCTGGAGATTCAGACAGAAGCTGGAGCTTCAGGCAAGTGCCCAACTATTTAAAAGTTACTTTCCGGTATATTTATGAAAACGTCAATATTGAGGTGGGATGTTAATAAATATAGGGGCATATTAGCAAGACCCACGTTAAAATTATCGCCGTTTAGCGGCAGGAAACTGCCGCTAAAGCGGCGATAATGGGCTTGCTAATATGCGTTATGGAATTCAATAGAAGCCCAGGTTAGATGTCCTGCACATCTAACCTGGGCTTCTATTGGAATTCTATAACGCATATTAGCAAGCCCATTATCGCCGCTTTAGCGGCAGTTTCCTGCCGCTAAAACGGCGATAATTTTAACGTGGGTCTTGCTAATATGCCCCATAATTTTTTTACCAAAAATAGTTTTTCTTACATGTTGCACTATTAAACATTAGACACCCAACTTTGCAGGATATAAGGCCAATTTAGGGGTTGCGCACTATTTATTTAAAAGTAGGTGTCCTTCCTCTCAATAAGGGTTATTTTGACTGGTTCACCTGCAGGTTATAAAGCTACACATGAATGTCAGAAGCCATGTTTTTCCTTGTCAGTCTAGTGGATGGCACAATAAGGGGTGTGTGAAAGGTGTGTAATTTGCTTTTGCATAATTATGCTAAATGTTGGTAAACGTATGTGTAATAACAGGAAATGCAAACCTACCATTAAGTGCTATATTTGAAAGCTAAATGCCTCCTCACATCAATTTTGATGTGAGTATGCATTTCATGCTAAACATAGCATGCAAAACACAGATGCCACAAGCAACAGCCGCTCACGTTCTGGCTGTTCATTATGGAAAAATTGGCTGCAAATGGCATGATTTCAGGAATTTTGTGTAACAAGCATAACACTGACTTCCTGATATGGTGCAGATCGTGCTGGCATAATTTACATTTCCCCCTGCGCCTAGACTCAATATGTGCTGGTAACCATAGGCCACATTACATTTTCATGCCATTAGTGTATTTTCCTGCTCTCTATAATTTGGTTTTACTTGAAAGTTAAATATGTAAATTGGACATTAGCCAATTGTATCATGTTTTAGGGACCTAAGCCCTTACACTGGGGAATGGACAGTAGTACCCAGTGAGCAGAGTTAAAAAAAACATTGATAACAATCAGCCAGAAATGGGGATGATCACTCAAAAGATGACTTTTATATACAATAATGTTTCGTGAGTTTCATTGGAACTTTTTTCATTTAACTAACCTCACAGGGTGTATTGTCCACATTTCAAGGAACCCACCATAAGTGGTGGTAGCTATTGTGATAGCTTCTCAATTAGTGTTAAGAGTTTTAGGCCCATCATATTTCTCATAGTACAATACTGTAAGCCATTTTCACATATTTGTAATCTATTTAGTTAACAAAACTTCTTCCCTCAGGGGATGACAGTGTTATATAGAAACATTTGCAGATAGCATTTCTATGATAGCTGTAGCTGGTAATCATGGCAATTATTTAAACTCCCTGCCTTGAGGTTCTTAATATCCTTTTTTGGGCTTTCAATACAATATGTTCATTTTAGAACCTCAGTTCATATATACCTACTCGATTTATTAGTCCTGCCTCAAACTCATTATCCAGGCTACAATTCTGTATTAGGGGCCCATTAGGATGGCGGGCGGATCGCCCCGCCAGGCCGGGCGGTAGCCACCGCCGGCCCGGCGGGGCGATCCGCCCGCCATCCATGCCTGAATGATCCCCCGCCATATTAGGATGGCTGGGGGGTCCGCGGCGGACGGGAAGACCGTCCACCGCTTTTCCGCCGGTCGACTCGTCGACCGGGCGGAAAACGGGCGCAATATGGTGGCGGTGTCTGCAGGACACCGCCATCCATATTGCGATGCAGCCGGTGATCAGCCTTTCCATGGCGGCGTTGCCGCCATGGAAAGGCATACGGTCTTTGCTGTTGGGGGCCCGTTGCGGGCCCCCAGAGTGTTGGGGGGGTGGGGGGTGCACATGGGGGGTACCTGTGGTACCCCCCTACATTGGCGTGGACAAGGTGGCAGGCACTGCGCAGTGCCTGTCACCTTGTGCATGCCAATGCACAAAGTGCATCCACAGCATTGTGGCGGGAGGTGCTGTGCGCACCGCCCGCCACAATGTTGTGGATGGGGGATGCCACCGCCACCGTGGCAGTGGCATCCTAATGCCCACAGCGGGACCGCCGCACCTCTGGCGGATGGTCCCATTCACTTTACGGTGGCGGGCGGACTTTGTCCGCCCGCCATCGTAATAGGCCCTAAGTGTATCATCTCCCCAAAAGAGATAACATTCATCTGAGAAGATGGTCGGGTACTCCCGGCATATCAAAGTGAATGAGAGCCTGCGTGTCTCTTGAACATATGGTTCTTTATTTTTTATTCTAAATATAAAACCCAACATCCCAAAAAATTAATTGTCTGTTATTGGTAATTCTTAACTAATTTGATATTATAGTCCTTGTCAACAAGGTGCTGGAACTATTTCTCTAAATACAATACAAATACTGGTTAATATCACTGACCCGGCAAGCCCAGGCATGTCCCTTTCAAACCAACCAATGAGTTAGGTGCATAACATCTAAAAATGACAGAGAATGTATATAGAATATTCATGTATAGTTAGTACCAAAAGAAATGACTGCGCCTTCTTTGCACTTTTAGGGGCTTATTTACAAGCCCCTTGTGCCACTTTAGCGTCTTTTTAACATGGGAAAAGTGACATACGGGTGGCTCAAGGGGCTTTTAAATATGCCCCTTAGTTGGGCATTTCAGAGCCGATTGACAAAGGCTTGTAAAAGTATGTAAACGAGCACTCCTTTAGTACTACTTTCTATACCCATAAATGCTTTTGTGAATCATCTCACAGGGATTTAAAATAGCTGTTCTGTGGGCAAACAATTACTAGAAATATGTGGCTTTCTTGAAGGAAAGAGTTCTTTGTGAAATTTAGGGAACCCATTTCTTGCATCTGTAGCTTCTTTTGTAAGTAGCTGCTGATACAATTAATTATTCTTCAATACTCTTCTTCTATATGAACCTGCCCCAAGAATCCAAACAGTCCACCTCCTACTGAGCCCTTCTTCTAATGGTTCTACAACAGTTTGGTGGGCAGTAACTCCAAAAGGTTGTGTTACCTTCAGCAGTACCCATGATGAGAAAGAAAGTATTGGCTAGGGCTACGGTGTGTATCTGGGCTACTCTGACTATGTCATGTTTGAAATTGGATAGGTAGTTCAGTGCAGCACCTGATATCGCAAGCTGCTTAAACCTGTCATTAGACATTCCATTATTTACTGATGCTTGATGTTTAACACACTACTTTATTTGTTGAAACGGTCACATGTTGGCATTTGTGGTGCTTGCTTGTGTGTCCATGTGCATATCTGTGCTGTTCATATCTGAACTGGTGTGTTTCATAATATGCTTGGGGGCCGGTAAAATATTTCACATGTGATATTATTGATAATCCCTCTGTGTGCTCTGTGGATATGTATCATTCTGGAATTGAGAAGGGAATGCTTGGGAGGATGTGTATTTGTTCTGCCCTCTACAGGATATCATGGAACCATATTGTTAAGTGTACAAGATTGGGTTTCAAATTTGTACCTGAATGTATCCCAGCTGTGTTTGTTTTTCAGGTGATATAGTTATTGTCAATTGTCCTTGTGCTGCTAGAAGTCATTGCTCTGTTTATCATATTGAGAGCGGTTCACTGTTTTTTTAGGTCTTCAGGACAGCACAGCTGTCGCCAGATATAATGTGATCAACCTTATAAATAACTTTCAGGAGTACTACAAAGAAGGGTTTTGGCTTCGCCTACTTGTTGATAGGCAGGGGTTCATGCTTTGATTGGGCGGAAATTGTGTGGTTTCACATAAAAAAGTGCTTCCCCGCCACACAGCTGTGATCATGTTTATTTATGCAGCTGCCTAAGCTTGAATGTTTAAGGACACACGTGTGACATTGTAATGCTGTTAAAAATCCTAATATAACCAGAAAATTTATATATGTTTTTCTCTGGCAGTGGCACAGATCCATTACCCTTCTATCATTAAGTTTAGTCTTCAGATTGCAGTTTTATGTTTGAGAGCTGGATGGGAGGCCCATGGCTAGAGTAATCTGCATGGAGTTTTAGGTCTGGTTTGTCAGTGCAACTGTTGCCTAACCTTATATGATCAGCAAAAAAGAACTTACAGAGTACTGCTGAGAGTGGGTCTAAGGCTCCACCCACATGTTGGTTCCCCTGAGTACAGTATTTGATTGAGCTGAATTTATGTGCTTCCACTAAAATAACCTGCATGTATTGAACTTTTTGACTTGTGGCAAAGCTATTATTGATACAGCAGAACTGATTTGGTTATGGCGGCAAGCCAATGGTCATGGCTATAGGCATTATCTGTTTATTATGACATTATATGATAAATGCACTAGGCCTGACACATTTATTGTGAACTGCATATCTCAATGTCTAAGTCAATAGGCATTTATGTGTGAATTGTTATTACTCTATATTAAAGCCTGCATTTTAATGCATGTAATTTTGTAGAATACTGTAGTAGGCAATAGTTTTATGTTGATTACCCTCATGTGACAAACCCTGGATATGCAAAGTTTCCTTTTAAGAACTCTTGTTAGGCCCTCTTAAGAGAGATAGTGTATTGCTTAGCCCACTGTAATTTTGTTTACCATTCTAATTTTATTGCTTTGTGTTTGATGGTTGCCTTGGGAAAAAGTTTACACTCAAAACTGTAGGCTTTAGTTGGTTATGGTGACAAGCTATAACCCTGATTGGTGCACTAGAAACATTATGTCCAATGCCATAGGCCTGGTCTATTTACTATGAAATTTTATGGCAAGAGCAGTTTATTTAGTTTATTAATTATGAAAAGCATTTTTTGAAGCCAGTAAGCCTTTAACAGTTGGTCTTTATGATTGTGTTACAGGCTACAGACCTGTTATGTTTGTTATGTGCACTTATTTGGCCCTTTAAGAGAGAGAGTGTAAAGACGAATGATCTGGTAGCCGATAGTTTCCAAATGTGTTTTATTGTTGATAAAGAGAATAACAACAGGATACCAGTGTAAAGGCCCCAGAGGATCAGCACCAACTGACTCTGGAGTTCCAATATCTTTGTCACTACATTCTATATACTACATTACACATAATACAGGCTCTCCACAATGACTAGGTAGCCTGAACATTCTATTTACCATTGTATAGTATAAACTACTGGTAAACACCACATATCTTCCCACTTTCTTACCCCCAACTACTTTCAAAATAAAAACATATATACACATATATACATTTTAGTTACAACATTTCCTGCAAACTATTCTGACCCTGGTACTCTTTTGGAATTTGTTCCCACCCATCTCCACTTTGCTTGTCCACATCCCACTCAACATCCTTCTTCTTAATTTTAGCCAAACGTGGCACATTCCACCATTGCCCATTGTCCGTTTTCACTGCCTGACCTTTTATGTCAGTGATGCGAACAAGCTCTCTGAATTTCGATTTTCCTTTTTGCAACAACAGCGGATCTTTGACACACACAAACTCACACACTGTGAAACTCACTTCTCTGCTCTTTCTTTGCTGACTCACTTTTTCATATCTTTCATGATTGAATTTATCACTGCCACACTTGGTTTTGTTGGATTTATTCATCACACAATACTGACCACCCCACACTTTGATTTTCCAGAACGGCTTCAAAGTTGAAACCACCTTTCTACCTCTCATCAGTTCAACCGGTACAGATCCAGAAACAGAATTCGGAGTGGTCCTATATGCCCAAACATCTCTAATGGCTGTATGACAATTAATGTTCGCCTTGATAGCACTCTGAATACATTCAACAAGTATTCTGTTGAATCTCTCAACTTTGCCATTTGCCTGTAGGTGATATAGTAGGGTTCGCAAATGTTTCACTCCCACTTTTGTCAAAAACTCTACCATATTGGATGACGTGAACTGCACACCATTGTCTGTTAACAACTCTTTAGGAACCCTTTCCCTGTGGAACACATCCTGTAAAAATAAAATGACACATTTGGTGTTGGTTTCCGATACTCTTCTCACCTCCATCCATCTAGACAAATGATCAATTAAAACCACAAAGTATACATGCTATTGAGTAGCATATGATAAGACCTAAAAAATCCAACACCACTCTCTGCCAAAAACCTATCCAGAAACACAGTAGGTCTTGGCGCAGGTGTAGACGTAGAGAGATGCTTGCCACTGTAAGAACATTGTAGCAAAGTCTACACCTCTCGATTCACACTAGGCCACCAAAAATAATTTTGAATACAGCGTTTAGTTGCCATCACTCCTAAATGACCAGAGTGAGCAGTCTCCATTACTCTTTATCTTAAACAACTTGTAGGGGTTAAGTTTCCTCCCCTGACTAACAGTTTATTTTCAAGAGATAGTTTATCCACCACTTTACAATAGGGTTGTAACTTTATTCCAACAGACCTCTCTCTAGGCCAACCAGAACTCATGAAATGCATGACTCACTTTAATACGAGATAATTCTCAAAAGCGTTCTGCCATTCCCCCGTGTTTAAACAAATCACTGTGTCCTCCACACTTGCAATAATGCATTTTTTCTATATCCTCTTGTTCTTTTGATTCCAATCCACCATCCTCTAAGGGTTGCCTAGACAAAAAAATTGGCCCTGATGTTCTTTCTTTCCCCAATATGATGAACAGAGAAGTTAAGCTCCAAACATTTTGTTGGCAACCTCGCTAATCTGGACTTAGCTTTCTTTATCTTGTTGTCTGATAAAATGTCAACTAAAAGCGTGTGGTCCATTTTTATCCAAACTTTTCTTCCCCAAAAATAGGATATAAACTTCTCTATTCCCCACACACAGGCAGTCAATCAATCAATCAATCACAGAATTTGTAGAGCGCACTACTTACCCGCGAGGGTCTCAAGGCGCTGGGGAGAGGGAAGGGGGGGGGATGCTGCTACTGGTCGAACAGCCAGGTCTTGAGTAGCCTCCTGAAGGTCAGCAGGTCTTGGGTCTTTCGTAGGCTTAGTGGAAGGGTGTTCCAGGTCTTGGCGGTGAGGTGTGAGAAGGATCTGCCGCCGGTGGTTGTTCTTCGAATGCGGGGGACGGTGGCGAGGGAGAGGTCGGCGGAGCGGAGCTGGCGGTTGGGGACGTAGAAGAAGAGCCGTCTGTTGAGGTAGGCTGGGCCAGTTTTGTGGAGTGCCTTGTGTGCGTGGGTGAGGAGTTTGGAGGTGATCCTCCTGTCGACGGGGAGCCAGTGCAGGTTCCTCAAGTGGGGGGTGATGTGGCGTGGTACGTCGAGGATCAGTCGTGCGGAGGCGTTTTGTATGCGTTGCAGTCGCTTGATGAGCTTGGCCGGGGCTCCCGCGTAGAGGGTGTTCCCATAGTCCAGTCTGCTACTGACGAGGGCCTGGGTGACTGTTCTTCTTGTGTCTGTCGGGATCCACCTGTAGATCTTGCGAAGCATGCGGAGGGTGTTGAAGCAGGAGGAGGAGACTGCGTTGACTTGCTTGGTCATGGAGAGCGTTGAGTCGAGGATGACTCCCAGGTTGCGTGCGTGGTCGGTGGGTGTCGGGGCTGCTCCCAGCGTCGTTGGCCACCAGGAGTCGTCCCAGGCTGAGGTGTTGGAGCCGAGGATGAGGACCTCCGTTTTGTCCGTGTTCAGCTTTAGTCGGCTGATCTTCATCCAATCGGCGACGGCCTTCATTCCTTCATGGAGTTTGGCTTTGGCGGCGAGGGGGTCCTTGGTGAGGGAGAGGATCAGTTGGGTGTCGTCGGCGTAGGAGATAATGTTGAGGTCGTGTTGTCTGGCGATGCGTGCGAGCGGGGCCATGTAGATGTTGAACAGTGTTGGGCTGAGGGACGATCCCTGGGGTACGCCGCAGATGATCTCGGAGGCTTCGGATCGGAAGGGTGGGAGGCGGACTCTCTGGGTTCTGCCGTCGAGGAAGGAGGTGGTCCATTCCAGGGCCTTGTCTCGGATCCCTGCGTCATGGAGGCGTGCGCGTAGAGTGCGGTGGCAGACAGTGTCGAAGGCGGTGGAGAGGTCCAGCAGGATGAGGGCTGCGGTCTCACCATTGTCCAGCAGGATCCTGATGTCGTCGGTGGCGGCGATGAGGGCAGTCTCAGTGCTGTGGTTGCTGCGGAACCCTGATTGGGATGGGTCCAGGATGCTGTTTTCTTCGAGGTATCGGGTTAGCTGTTTGTTGACGATCTTCTCGATGACCTTGGCTGGGAACGGAAGCAGAGAGATGGGCCGGAAGTTCTTGAGGTCTCTCGGGTCCGCCTTGGGTTTTTTGAGTAGGGCGTTGATCTCTGCGTGTTTCCAGCTCTCTGGGAAGGTCGCGGTCTCGAAGGAGAGGTTGATGATGTTGCACAGGTGGGGTGCGATGGAGCTGCTGGCTTTGTTGAAGATGTGGTGCGGGAAAGGGTCTGACGGGGAGCCGGAGTGTATTGTGCTCATGGTCTTGATGGTGTCCTCGATGTTCACGCTGGCCCAGGCTGGCAGGGGGTCGTGGTCGATGGTGTGTGGCGGGTCGATCTTAGTTGGGGTTGTCTGGGTGTCGAAGCTGTCGTGGATGTCGGCGATCTTGCGGTGAAAGAAGGTGGCGAGGGAATCGCACAGGGGTTGCGACGGCGGGATGTCGTTGGTGTTGGAGCTGGGATTGGAGAGTTCCTTCACGATGTTGAAAAGCTCCTTGCTGTTGTGTGCGTTGTTGTCGAGGCGGTCTTTGAAGGAGATTCTCTTGGCGGACCTGATGAGGTGGTGGTGGTTACGGATGGCGTCTTTGTGGGCTGTGTGGCTGTCCGGTGTCTTATCGCTGTGCCATTTCTTCTCTAGTTTCCGGCAGGTGCGCTTGGAAGCTAGGAGTTCCGAGGTGAACCAGCTGGCTCTTTTGGTGGTGTCGCTGTAGGTGAGCTTTTTCAGCGGGGCGAGGGTGTTGGCACAGTCGTCCATCCATCGTCTGAGGTTGCAGGCAGCGTCGTCGGTGTTGGATGGGTCGGAGGGAGGGCTGAGAGCGAGGGTTGCCCGGAGTTGGTCTTCGGTGACTTTGCTCCAGCAGCGGTGTGGGATCTGTTGGGTGCGGTGGTGTGTGGTGGGTGTCTGGAAGGTGAAATGGATGCAGCGGTGGTCGGTCCAGAGGAGTTCCGTGGTGAGGCTGAAGGAGACGTGGGAGCTTGAGGAGAAGATGGGGTCAAGCGTGTGGCCGGCGCAGTGGGTCGGTGTTGTGACGAGCTGGCTCAGGCCGAGGTTGGCGAGGCTGTCGATCAGGGTGGTGGAGTTGCTGTCGTTGTTGTTCTCCAGGTGAAAGTTCAGGTCTCCGAGGAGGATGTAGTCGGTAGAGGTCAGGGCGTGCGTGCTGATGAAGTCGGCGATGGAGTCGCTGAACTGGGGTCGGGGCCCAGGGGGTCTGTAGACAAGGGTGCCTCTAAGGGTGGTGTTGGGGTCCGTGTGGATCTGGAAGTGCATGTGTTCGGCGGTGCTGAGAGTGTCGTCGGTGCTGGTCGAGACCCTGATGGTGTTCTTGTGGACGATGGCGATTCCTCCTCCTACTGCGTTGATGCGGTCTCAGCGGGTGATCTTATAGCCGTCTGGGATGGCTATGGCGATGTCGGGGGCGGAGGAGTCGTTCATCCAGGTCTCTGTCAGGAAGGCGACGTCTGGTGATGATGTGTCGAGCAGGTCCCAGAGCTCGACGGCGTGTTTGCGGGCGGAGCGGGTGTTCAGCAGGATGCACCGGAGGTGGTTGAGGTCCTTCTTGGCGGGCGCCTCGGTGGCTTTGAGGCTGGTGTAGCTGCAGTTCCGGCAGGTGAAGGGACCATGGGTGCGATTCGGGGCGGCCTTGAAGCAGTTGTGCGTCCGTCCGGGGTTGAGAGCGTGGAGTGTGGTGGCATCGTATCGGCGTCGGTCCTCGAGGCTGGAGCGGGGGGCGCGCGGTCCAGGGGTTCTGGCGCTGGGCGCGGTCCAGTCGCGGACGGGCGCAGACGGGCTTGCCTTAGGCGCGCCTTCGGCGTGCCAGTGGCGCGGCCGCGCAGCGGCCGCCATTTATGGGGAGGTGGGAGGGAGGAGCAGCTGGGAGGCGGGAGGCAGGGGCAGCGAATGGGCAGTCAGGGGGGCGGGGCCGCAGGGGATGCAGCGGCGGGAATGGCGAGAGGCAGCGGGGGCACAGAAGGAAAAACGGAGAGAAAAACAACCAGAAATACGGGCACAGTACAATGGGGCAGCGAGGGGCACAGAAGGGAAAATGGCGAGAAAATCAAACAGAAATACGGGCACAGTACAATGGGGCAGCGAGGGGCACAGAAGGGAAAATGGGGAGAGAAACAAACAGAAATACGGGCACAGTACAGTGGGGCAGCGAGGGGCACAGAAGGGAAAAAGGGGAGAAAATCAAACAGAAATACGGGCACAGTACAATGGGGCAGCGAGGGGCACAGAAGGGAAAATGGGGAGAAAATCAAACAGAAATACGGGCACAGTACAATGGGGCAGCGAGGGGCACATAAGGGAAAATGGGGAGAGAAACAAACAGAAATACGGGCACAGTACAGTGGGGCAGCGAGGGGCACAGAAGGGAAAAAGGGGAGAAAATCAAACAGAAATACGGGCACAGTACAATGGGGCAGCGAGGGGCACAGAAGGGAAAATGGGGAGAAAATCAAACAGAAATACGGGCACAGTACAGTGGGGCAGCGAGGGGCACAGAAGGGAAAAAGGAGGGAAAACAAACAGGAATACGGGCACAGTACAATGGGGCAGCGAGGGGCACAGAAGGGAAAATGGGGAGACAAAAGCAAAGAAATACGGGCACCGAGGCCACAAGCGGAGGGGCGATCTTACCAACAGCAGCAGCGGGCGGACAACACAGGCGGAGCTGTGTGGTGGGGGAGCGACCTACCTGGCAAGGTCAAGGGACGCTCTCCTCACCGCACAGCGGCCACCATTTATGGGGAGGTGGGAGGGAGGAGCAGCTGGGAGGCGGGAGGCAGGGGCAGCGAATGGGCAGTCAGGGGCGGGGCCGCAGGGACGCAGCGGCGGGAATGGCGAGAGGCAGCGGGGGCACAGAAGGAAAAACGGAGAGAAAAACAACCAGAAATACGGGCACAGTACAATGGGGCAGCGAGGGGCACAGAAGGGAAAATGGGGAGAAAATCAAACAGAAATACGGGCACAGTACAATGGGGCAGCGAGGGGCACAGAAGGGAAAATGGGGAGAGAAACAAACAGAAATACGGGCACAGTACAGTGGGGCAGCGAGGGGCACAGAAGGGAAAAAGGGGAGAAAATCAAACAGAAATACGGGCACAGTACAATGGGGCAGCGAGGGGCACAGAAGGGAAAATGGGGAGAGAAAATCAAACAGAAATACGGGCACAGTACAATGGGGCAGCGAGGGGCACAGAAGGGAAAATGGGGAGAGAAACAAACAGAAATACGGGCACAGTACAGTGGGGCAGCGAGGGGCACAGAAGGGAAAATGGGGAGAGAAACAAACAGAAATACGGGCACAGTACAATGGGGCAGCGAGGGGCACAGAAGGGAAAATGGGGAGAGAAACAAGCAGAAATACGGGCACAGTACAGTGGGGCAGCGAGGGGCACAGAAGGGAAAAAGGGAGAAAATCAAACAGAAATACGGGCACAGTACAATGGGGCAGCGAGGGGCACAGAAGGGAAAATGGGGAGAAAATCAAACAGAAATACGGGCACAGTACAGTGGGGCAGCGAGGGGCACAGAAGGGAAAAAGGAGGGAAAACAAACAGGAATACGGGCACAGTACAATGGGGCAGCGAGGGGCACAGAAGGGAAAATGGGGAGACAAAAGCAAAGAAATACGGGCACCGAGGCCACAAGCGGAGGGGCGATCTTACCAGCAGCAGCAGCGGGCGGACAACACAGGCGGAGCTATGTGGTGGGGGAGCGACCTACCTGGCAAGGTCAAGGGTCACTCCTTCTCAATCACTGTGAATCTTAATTCCATGTCCTTCAGTCCCTGGAAGCAAACACCACTGTTACCGCTTTACCTTCAATTATTTGTGACAGAACAGCACCCATTCCATAAGAACTGGCATCCATCGTCACATAGGTATCCCGGCCCTCAATATATGCCTGAAGAGCTGGTGCTGCCAAAATGCTCTGCTTAATAAGCTGAAAATGCTCTTGACAGGTAGAAGTCCAAATAAACCCTGGCCCCTTTTTTAAAAGACCTCCAAAACATTCAGTTAGATTTACAATTGTTTTATGAATTTTGCATAAATGTGCAAAGACCAATAAAGGATCATAGCAGATCCTTGTTAACAGGATGAGGAGCACTAACAATTCCTTCAACAACGCTAGGTTTGGGTTTGACACCATCCTTTGAAAGAATGTGACCCAAAAACTCAATGTTTTTTACTGCAAAAATGCACTTGTCCTCTCTAACTGTCACGCCATTCTTTTGCAAGGTCAATAACACTTGTTCGACAACCTCAGCATGCCTTTCTTCTGTGTCTGTATGCATCAATATGTCATCTTGAAAAACAACCACACTTGGTACATATGGGAAAATACTTGACATTACCTTCTTAAACACAAAGGCAGTCAAGACCAATCCAAATGCCATGCGACAAAACTGAAACGTATCATCAAGTGTAACAAAAGAAGTAAGATGACGAGAACACTCATCCACAACTACCTAATGGTACACTGCACACAGATCCGGTAAAGGCTAGCTTTCTACCCAGGTGGCAATGTTGTGAGACCTTAAGTCCACACGCAGGCGTAACTCACCATTTTTCTTTTTCGCTAAAATGATGGGAGACAATCACAAAATGGCATCCACCTTTTCAATAATACCATCAGTTTGCATATCTCTTAACATCTGTGACAGTTCACTCCTAATACTGTGTGGTACATTGGAGAGTTTGAGCTTCCACAAAGCCACGTCCTTTTAAACTTTAATAAAATGAGAAAAGTTTTTGATTTATCCAATTTTGTCATGAAATACACTTCCAAATTTCTTTTTCCTTAGCAGGTGATCCAACACTGAATTTATCAACGACACAGGACATTTCTGGCCCGGTTAAATAACCATACCAAATTCCGTTTGGTACCACCATCCTAACATATTTATGCCTTTATAGGCTACATAAACCTTTCTGTGTATGGTTTTGCTCTCAAAAGTGATGTCTCCCCAAAAGCACCCTCCAGGTTTATTCTACTTCCCTAAAATGCAGTAGTTACCACATCTGCAGGCAACAACACCTTGTGTGACCAGGACTCTTTGTACTCGTCAATTGAAATAATGGTAATTCTAGCACCAGAATCAACAAGCAGAGGAATCCCAATACCCAGTATTTTTATCTGTACCAAAGAATCACCATATTTTTTCCCAGACTGACTTCCACACAATCGATCAATAGAATCAACTCTTCTATTTTTTTGTCCACATCGTCATCTTCATCACCCACCACATATTATTGAATGCACCTGACAGAGATGCATCTGCCACCCCTACACACCTTCCCAAAATTGCCAAATTTTTATATTTCCAGCATTCTTGGACAACTGCTGGACAGTTTTTATAGTTTGACACATGCGTGGTCTAACCACACCGAAAACAAATGAATTTCGGATATGAACGCCCACTCACAACACTCTTTCCACTTCTAACATTTGTTTCTACATTGCTTTTTTCCCCTTTAGAAACTGTATCACTAAAAGCAGGCCTGTGTGAACTTTTGGGGCAGCGTCAAAAAGCAATGGGTGTTGTGGTGCAACAACTACAGCAACATCCATTGCATGCCCCTTTCATGCAGATACCTGCGTAAAAGGGTACCATATTTACAACAGCTGCTCACTCTCTGTTGTTACCACATTATCACAGCAATTTTTTACTGCAAATGGCGCATTCTCAGTAAATTTGTATTGTGAACGGAGCTAATTATGTGATGTGGCATGATAGCAGCATAAACAGAGTAGTGCAAAATTACCAAGGTTATACTAAGTGCGTCGGAGTAACACAAATTTTGTCCAGGCCTAGTGCTAATATTATTAGTTTTTTAGAAGTGCATTATTAGAACACTGTGTAGGGGCCTGCAGACAGGTATTTATTTGCATCAAAACCTGCAGATTGTCGACAGGCAAACATTTTTTGTTAATTGCCTCTCTGTTAAATCTTTGGGGTAGCTGATTGAACCCTGGCAATTAATTAACTGTTTTAAGTATTTAAATTTTGTATATTTTGTGATTTTGTGTGTAGTATATATCTCTGGGTATGTAGAAAGACTGACTAGTCATTGATTTATTGAGTATTATTGTGATTTTCTGAGTTCAGAGTTTCTAGCACACAGGAACTCTGTGAGTCAGCCTTAGATAGCTTTGTCTCACTATCATGATAGCCAAATGCTAAAAGGGGTACTTGCACTCCAGCTTGAGCATCCACAGTACACAATCTCTTGGACATTAAAGGTAAACAGCACCCACTGATACATTCTGGGCCTTGTAACTTCTGATTACCCTCAGACACACTGAATTAGCATTTCCAGAGACTCTTTTCCCCTACATTGTTGGTTTTGTGTTTCTTTCCTTCCACGTGTGTTCTCAGATTATACAGAAGTGTTTCCCCATGGGCCCTGAATTCACTGTTATCAACAGTTTTAAATGATTGCTAGGTTCTACTCATGATTACTGGTCTAATTGTCAGATTAACAGTTTCATTATATAATTACAGAATTACATTAGTGCATTGTGCTTTATGTACTTTCTATTTTTTTTTTAAACCTCTTTTTATTAAACAAGAGAGTCGATACCATGTGTACATATGAGAGGAAGAAAGCATCTTTACAGTACAATTACATCCACACATTGAGTCATTCAGGTGGTGACGACTGAATTAAGAACTCAAGGCGTTCCAGGATCCTCCAGGGAGGGGATTACTGGTGGAGCACAAATGTCACCTCGGTAAGCGTTCCATTTAGTCCAGATTGCAGACCACTTCTTGGGGCACCAACGCGCTGTATACACTATCTTCTCCCTGAACATGCACCAGTCCATGTCTGCCCTCCATTTCGCGAGTTGAGGCGGCACCCCAGCACCCCAGAGCTGGGCGATTACTTTCTATTTATTGATTACTATTTATACTCTACATGTGCATATAAATATGATATTGAGTGGTAGTAAGATATTATCCTTGTACATGATCTCCATCCCATGGGTGTTTGTTGCTAAGACTTTATCTGAAAATTCCCATTTAGTGTTGATCTATTGGTGACCACTAATCTTGTTAATGTTTATTCTCAATTCATTTTCAAATGACAGTGGCATTATAGCTTATTAAAGCACTCAGTGTACATAATTCATACTCACTGTATCTTTCTGTCATTCTTTTCTTTTAAGATTCTCCTGTATACAATGTATATATTAATTCCATCTATTCCTTACAGGTGTTTCTAAAAAGGCTCTTACATCTATATATACATTTTATTTTGGATTTAGCAACTGTTGATTGTTTCGAGATGTATATAAAGCTCTTCATCCACATTTAAATGTCATTTAAAATGTAAGATGCTGAACTCTAAAAAACACTGACATTAACCAGTTATAGTTAACTGAAGTAACTATACCTTGCGCCACCGCCCTGCACAGTGATGTCATCAATCATGTCATTTTAAACGTCATCAGTTAAGTTATTAATGATGTCATAGAGCATGTCACTAGTGATGCAATATGTGAGGCCATAGGCAGTGTATGGCAAGGGTGCGAGTTACAGTTACTGTAACTATAAATTTTATTCAAACTAGTGAACTCCAGTGGTTTTTGAAGTTTAAAGCATTGCGTTTGAAATTACATTTCAGTTAATTATAAAGGCGCTTTAACCTTTGTTTTTTTCAGTGATTTTCTGAGGGTTTTTGTTAATGTAAAGTAACAATAGAAAGAGATGTCAATTAAAATCATGAAGTTTTATTCAAAACCACTAACATATCTTTGAGTCTTTCTTTGACACTATTCAGGCCACACAATGAAGCCACGAACATGAAAGGTTCTCCACACTTCAGCTGAAGTTTGCAGAGGATAAACGAGAGATGGCAGAAATAGGGGAAATTATTAGACATCATAAATACTGAGTCAACACTAGAAGAACTTAGGGGCTTATGTTGGGCGTCCAAACACTTGGCAGCAACAAGCTTTCCAGTTTTCCTCAATTTTCCTAATAACATATGTCCCTTGATAGTTCTTCATCTGATCTTTCTGAACTTCTAGCAATTTCCGAAATTCTAGACCCCCCCCCCCATCAGGCCTTAAATCAGGCTTTAACACCTTTTACCTTCTGTTTTTATCTTGTTGCCTTATGTAGTTGTTTCGGGGGCTGTTTTGTAGGCTCTCCTTCTTCACTGGATAGCCTGAAGGCCTAAGGTCATTCCTCATTAATGTCCCAGCTCTTGTCTATGAACTGTGATCTTCTCATCTCCACGCACGTCAGAGCTGAGTGCTGAGTGTAGCAGGTGCAGCGATGGTGGAGTACTGCATGGTGCCAGGTGAGTCAGCTGAGCAGACAAGCCACAAGCTGTACCCACCACCATCTACTTCCCTGTGCTCCCTACCAGCAGACTGACTTTAGACCAATGCAAAGATTCTCTGTCACACACCTGAACTCTCTCTCCTGGAGCCTCCAAGCTCTTCTAGAGGTACTAAAGATGGAGGTGAGGACAAGATAGGTAATGGCGATGTCTGCACTGGCACTGCAGCAATGAAACAGCACCACCCCTGTGAAGCAGCAAAAACTGTGGCAGAGAACTGTTACAGTAATGTCCACACAGGAAGAGCCCCTTCTTTACTACAACTCTCTCATGGCTTCAGTGCCCCCACCACTTGATTTCTCCTTCGTGATGATGTGCCAAACTGTTAAAAAATATATTGTCAGCAGAGAGAAGTATACATTCAACTGGATTCAGTGAAGAAGAAGTAAGAGCAATAAAAAAATGTAATATCATAATTCAGTCATAAAATCCTCATCACTTTGACAGAAGAATGAAAGTCTGTGAAGAAGAGCAAAGGTTTTTATCATCTTCAACAACGTGTGTTGAAAGAGACAGGTAAGAACAGCAATGATATGAGATATACATTTGAGATTTAAATCAGATACTGAGTCTGTAGATCTAACATAACAAGAAGGACGGAGTTAGAGAGGACAGCTAATTGTGAACTTCATGAGAGGCAGAAGAGAAAGAATTTAAGCTGCTGTGGAATTGAGTTTTAAAATGAATAGACATCCAATTTTCAATGTTACTGGGGGGTTCTATCAGGTAATGGACTACAGCCGAAGATAGCACTCGAATAATCAATTGAGTGTCATTACCCTACTTGTGGATTAAGATGCCCAACATGGCAAACAGATCTCACAGAGTTTTCACACAGGCAGCAAATAGTGTGGTAGCGAAGACCACCTCCAGATCCAGTGCAAACTTTATGTGAAATGCATTAGATCTTGAGGGGTCTACCTGCATGGAATGAGATCATTTATTCAGAAAGGAGACAAGCAAATCTAGAAGTGTATCCCAGGCCCAATGTTAATAGTACATTAAACATAGAGTATAAATAATGGCAGGCATATTTAATAGAAGGTATATGAGTAAAAGTGACTTACTCTTGAACTACTCCAACTTGCTCCAAACTCCAGGAGTACTTCTGGCTTACATATGTGTTAGATCTGGCCTTTTTGCAGGGTTATCCCCAAACGTTTTGCCTTCTTCCTCCATGTTTTTCTGACTTTTTTGTTGGTTTTGGGACTCAGGGCACTTTTCCCCTGCCAACCAGTGCTAAAGTGCATATGCTCTCTGTCTGAATTGTATTGATGACTGGTTTCTTCATGATTGACATATTTAAATTACTAGTAAGTCCCTAGTACAGTGCACCAGGGGTGCCCAGGTCCTGCAAATAAAATGCTACTAGTGGGCCTGCAGCACTGATTGTGCCACTGATATGAGTAATCCTGCAAACATGCCTCAGACCTGCCACTGCAGTGTATGTGTGTGCAGTTTTAAACTGCCATTTCGATCTTGCAAGTGCACCCACCTGCCAGGCCCAAACCTTCCCTTTTACTACATGCAAGTCGACCCTTCGGTAGGCCCAAAGCAGCCCCATGGGCAGGGGGCTGTGTATTTGAAAGGTAGGACATGTACTGGTGTGTTTTACATGTCCTAATAGTGAAATCAGGCTAATTTAATTTTTCATTATTTCTAGGACTATCTCTCCCATAGGGTAACATGGGGAGTGCCTTGAAATATCTTTTAAGTGTGATTTCCCATTGGGAGCAGATAGATATTTGGATTTTGAGGTCTCTGAACACACAACGTAAACATACATCTTTTGGTGAAGTTGATTTTTAAATTACGTGTTTGAAAATGCCACCTTTAGAAAGTGGGCATTTTCTTGCTTAACCATTCTGTGCCTCTGTCTGTCTGTAGAATACACACCTGAAAGCTGGGCACTTGTGCATTCACTCTAGACAGTCACACAAAGGGAGCTGAGGTGTGCCTTGCATATCCTGATGGCCTATCACCAGGCTGATTGGTAGTAGTGGGAGTAGTGGGAGGCGTTGTCACTGACACCTGAATAGGACTGTTCCTGTCCTCACACAAAGCTGTCTCCACTCCCCTGTAGTGGATCTAGAGCCAGGTAGGAAAAGGCAGGGTCTTGTACACTATAAAGACTTTTCTTTGACTTTTGCCTACTTCAAAGGCAGAAAGGGGTATAAGTACTGGACCTCTACTAACCCAAAATCTGAATATTTCTGGACTGAGGACATTCTGCTAGGAAGAAGAGCTGTATGCTGTAGAAGGGACTGCCACTCTGCCTTTTGCTTTGTTGTGCTGGCCTGCTGCTTGCTGCTTTTATCCTGGGAGTGAAAGGACTGGACTTTGCTTTCTACGTCCTGCTTCCAAAGTTCTCCAAGGGCTTGTGCGTGCTTGCCTCCTGTTAAGAAGTCTCGGGGCCATCAAAGAATTCACCTACCAGTGCCTGACCTCTTCTGCTGAGAGTCCTGACTTGCCAAATGGTGCCAAATCCAGTTCCTGGGCCCTTGGAAGTGTAACCTGGTGTTCTTTAGGGAGAAATTCCAACGCATCGACTCCCAGGGCCTGTTTTATTGTCACATCGCTGCAAAAAATAGACGCAGCGCCTGCCTCGTGGCTGTGAAATCGATGCAGAACCTGCATTGCCGCTGTCACATTGATGCAGCGCATCTGGATTTTCGACGCATCATCCCTGGATGCCGATTCTTCATCGACACCGCAGTCAGGAACCAACGACACATGTCCAGAAACCGACGCATCACCTCCCTGCCAGTAAGGATACGTCGCATCACCTACCCAAACAGTAAGGAGCCGACACATCCCCTCCCCTGCCTAGCAGTAAGGAACCAACGCATCACCTCCCCTGCATATAAGGAACCAACGCATCACCTCCCATGTGTAGTAAGGAACCCACGCATCGCTTTACTTTTCCGGCGCCTCACTTCCCCTGCGCCTTGCACCATCTTTGATTTTTGATGCATCTAAGGTACTCAGTGCTAAAATGAATGCATCCATTGATTTCTATGAACTAAACTTGCTTAATCTTTTAAAAGTGATATTTTGACTTGTGTGTGTTGAATTTTTTTAGTTTTGGTCTTGTTTTCTTCAGATAAATATTGGCTATTTTTCTAAACTGGTGTGGATTCCTTTTGTGGTGTTTTTACTGTGTTACTGTGTGTGTATGTGCAAATGCTTTACACATTGCCTCTGAGATAAGCCTGACTGCTTGTGCCAAGCTACCAATGGCATGAGCAGGGGTTATCTTAGATGTGTGACTCCCTTACCCTGACTATTTGGACAGGGTGCAAACCATTGCAAACTAGAGACCCCATTTCTAACAAAATGAAATTCAGAAGTAAGCTAGGAGTACTACAATATTACACCTACCCATATACTATTATTTTGAGAATCTGGCGCTAAGTTTTTAGCAAAACTTTGTTTTGCTAAACTTTCTTGCAATTACATGCTATTAAGGGTATTTCAAAATTCTCAGGGATACAAATGGCAACTATCATGAGCACTGGTTCTTATGCTCAATGAAAAAATGCATAGCTTCAGTTGATCCTGAATTTCCATTACTTTGATTTTTCAATGCAAAATTTAACTTCATCATTGTGAACAACGCCTAAGTTGTTGACTCTTTGGATCACTTTTTGGAACACTTTTTTCATGCCAACTTTAAAAGTTGTATACTGCTGTAGTAAGATAGAACTGGGTAAGGTAGCCTTACACTACATTTGTCGATCTAACAATGAGAGGTTCGTGCGGGAAAACTGTGTCTGATCTGCAAAAATTACTCCTCTTAGTTTTGTATCAGAAATGTATAACCATCTGCGTTCATAAATGGATTACTTACCCCACTAATTGAAAGTAGTTAGAACTATTAAAAATAGAAAATATTGACCTAAGTTACAAATATGATGACAGGTTGGTGAAAATTGTTTTGTTTCCACTCACATGAGAGTAATTTGAGTGTTGCAAGCCTTACGATAGTGCCATTTGTAGGGAAAAAACACACTTTCGTGCTCAACTCCTTTCTCCATTTGCTTCTGACCGTTGCCACATTGTGATTATTTTCTCAGACTGCTCAAATGTCATTGAAAATATCCTTACACTCTACAACATGCCTAAAAATGACTAAAGTTGGCCTGGATATTTTTTGTGGAAGCTTAACAAAAAACAAGAGAGGGGGGGGTCCAAGGGGAATTTAAAGACCTGCAAGGATTAAGTCCCCAAACAGTTACTCAAAAAACAACAAAGAAATCCTTGGGTCTGGGATGCCTGGGCAAACAGAAAGAGGCACTAAAGGTTATCTCTGGGAGCTTGTGGGGGGAATCCCTTTAAGGACGAAATCCCTCACCCACCAAAGGTGGCTAGCTTCATCATCTGGGATTCTCCACTTGGCGGGAACACCTAATCCTGCCAAGGGCTACGACTTCCTCTCTGAGAGGAAGGAGCTCAGGGATGTATTATTCCTACTCTGTTTAAGATATACTAAATGCTGCAGATGAGAAGAACAAAGACTGGTTGTGGCAAGGGCGCAGCGCAACAAACAATTATCAAACTGTGTGGGTAGTGATGTTAAAACTAGCTAATAAGAGCGATGAAGTTGCCTTTATTAGCTCGTTCTTGCTGCCAGGATTAAAAACAGTGCACCTGCAGTATGGATTTAGAACTGCACGTTTCATACATGTTTCAGCCTTGAAGACCCAAAATGGTGTCACGGCTTTCGTCAGGACCTCAAAAAATGCTACTGCGAAGAGTGATGAAAATAATAATGATAAGAAGTAAATACAAAACCAGTAATCCTGCTGTTTTCAGTGCGTGATTTACTGGTCGTACCCGTAGTGTATGGATAAGAAGCCTTGTCCTTTTTCTCTCTAGACCAGATGCTAATTATCCTCCTTTTCTCTGTTCTAGGTACAACTAACTGTTGAGGATCTGATTCAGATAGGTAAACTTTGACTGATGTCTAAGTTTACTACTTTTTGGTATTCATAAAGGTAAGTTACTGCTAGTAACTTTACTAGTAGTAAAGTTACTAGCATAAAGTTACAAGTAGTAACTTACCTTTTTGAATACCAGCAAGAAGTAAACTTAGACTTAAGTCGAAATTTACTACTTTTTGTTATTCACAAAGGTAAGTTACTACTAGTAAAGCTACTACTAGTACAATTGCTAGTAGTAAAGTTACTAGCAGTAACCTACCTTTGTGAATACCAAAAAGTATTAAACATGGACCTAAGGCTAAGTCTACCTTTGTGAATTAGGCCCTAAGAGTCCACTATAAACTTACTGTATAATCTAAAGTTTCCCATAAGGCGGGAGCATATTGTTCCTGTAATATGAGTATGCAAAGATAAAGCATCAAGTGCATCACAACCTTTCCTACCACTGAAGTAGTAGAGAACCAGATCAATATCTGTTATTCGTAGCTGATCAGTATTACCAATAAGCATTGTTACAGCATTGTAACTTGCAAATTCTTTATGAGCAATATTTGGGCCCAGGCTTTCCCCATCATGTATCACCATGGGATTCACAAACTCATGTCGTTGGAGTTTAGTAAATGCAATGGTGGCAAAGCATAAAGATATGTAGAATATATTAACTATTCAAATGCAACTTCTTTGAGAGATCTGGAAACAAGTCGAAGTCTAAAAAGAAGTGTATCGATATTATACATATATCTTACATGGTCCAAGGGCTGTTGTTCTGATCATTAACCTCAGTAAGATTCATGACAGTCTTATAAAAAGAATTTGCAAGAGGGTTGAGTATTGCGGTTGGAGGGGAAGTGATGGGAAAATCAAGCAGGACAGCTTGTAGGACTTGGTCAGGGTGTGTGTCCATCAATGATGTATTCTGAATGGTGATGGTCTTTGCTTCATTGTCATTTATCACATTCTCAGGCTCATATTTAACTCAATGAATATCCTTTTTGTTGGGCTGCCTAAGTTTCGTCTTCTTTCTCTTAATACTTGATGCAGTTACTATATTTATTTGGTGGTAAATATAGCGTATACATCTGCAACAAGAGTTAAATGAGAGATGGATTCAGCCAGTGAGATAGGGAGGGCTGTGGCTTGGTAGTATGTATTTCACTGATTCCAGCGTGCTCTTTGGACATGTGTTTTAGTGAATACACTAGGCTTGTTGAGCCTTCATTCTTTTATACTTGTTGGCCATTTCCCTCTAAACATTGGTATTCATATGGCCCTTGTCCTGTGGTCTTAAATTTAAGCTCAACTTCAAATTCTCCTTGTTAGCTCAAAAATCTTCTTGCTAGCTCAACATACTTTAAATAACCTGGAGACCCACACTTCTTTCATGTCCAGTTCCTCTGCCCCAAGAGAGTTCTGAATGCCATCACAATTGCACTCTTCTTTACCTAGTGTGGAACCTACCAAACCCTTATGGAATCCTTCCAGTAGGAAATTTAGCATATGCTCAGGAGGGCAATGGTTGGATCCCTGTGGACAGACATTAGCACTGGAAAGAGACCAAGTAATTAGTGTATGCTCCTAATATGGATAAATGACTAGACTGCTGCACAGCTAGTGCGACTTTCTGGGATAGCCCTGTCCTAACTAAATCTAGCCCTTCCAGCTTCAATGCCAATAACTTTAAGTTAGCTAGAAGATGGTAAAGAGACTTTATGGAAAGAAAACAAGTCAACAGTGTAAGGGTGCCCCTTAAAGGCTATTATGGACTTTAAGGGGCACCCTAGGTAGTGGTCAATAGGTAGAGCACTTTAGGGAATAGAGGAAATGAGATAAAAGTGTATAGGTAACAGCTTACCATGGAGGCACCAACTCATCCATGTCTTCAGCTTCTTGATCTAAAAACCTGATCAAGAAATGATGAACAACCCTGTTGGTCAATCAAAGGCATCAATGGGCTGCCGAATCTGATGCAACATTTCCAAAACGTTCTCTAAGAGAAGAAGAGATGATGTGAGGAGTAGAACATGCTGAGGTGATCTACCCTTATATGTCCACAACCCTCAGATGCACAGCCACAAAAGACAAAAATGATTGTTTGGCCAAACTGAGATATGCTCTTCACTTTGGTGCCACTTTGCAGTTGAGGTAAGCTTTAGCTACAATAGGGATTTGTCTTGACCAGAACTGTTTGATCTACGGCCCATGGTGAAAAAGCCAAGAGGCCCCATTTGACAGTAATTCTTTCCAATTAGAGGATCGGAATCCCTCCAGTGCATTCGATTTTCCAGTGCTTTAATTCCTTGGAATATGGCTCTCCATCCAAAACAACTGGCATCTGTCATTATAATACTCAGAACTGGAGGTTCCAATTACACTGTCTCCCTCAAGTGGTTTGGATCCAACCACCAAGCAACCAGTGGCACAGATCCTTGGGGACCTTCAAAATTTTGTGGAACTGATTTTACAGTTGACACCATAATCTGAGAATATGCTAAATCAATGGTTGCATGTTATACCCAGTTAATTATACCAATAACTGATGCCATATGCCCCTGTAACTGTAGCTTGTCCCAACAGGAGCAATCTATGCAAAAATAAAAGATGCTACACAAGCCTGATAGAATTAAACTCTTTTCTCTGGCAAAAAGTCTTGCACCTCATATGGGCCAGGACCAAATCCTTTCTCATACACCTGGTCTAGCCATGTTCCACAACCTCCTCTTTTTCTTAGTCTGAGAAGGATATATCCTGAGACACAGCTGTCGCCTATGTGCTGTCAATCTTTACCCTCAGTTCTTCAGAGCAGAGTGGCAAAGAGTTAATCTCAGGAGGAGGAGAATACTTTCTATGTCATGTGGGAGACAAGGATAGTGACTGTGAGCAAGAGGGGGCCTGATACATCTGCCTATACAACCCTCTACTGATTTGGAAAGCTGCTTTCTTCCAGGCACCATGCCTTTTCATCATTTATCACCACACCACTATAAATGTGTAGAATTACATGGTCTCCAACTTGCACTACGGCAAGCAGACATCTCTGCCCAGCACATCTCTCTCAGCACTCATCTCCTCTGTCACCCGCCGATACAGTCCCACCCACTGCCTGACCTAACATTGTAGTTGGCTGGTGAAAATGTACAACTGCATGTATGGGAGATTTCCAACAGGCGTCTGGGTGCCAAGCACCAGGCGCACTGCCTCCCATGACCTTTAAGTCTATGGTTTGTTAAAGACAGTCAAAAAAGATTGATGTGATCATCCTGTTATGAGTGGAAAGAGGGGAGCACGAGGATCAACAAGCAAAATGGAAAGAACGTGTTTAAGAGGAAAGCCAGGGACTTCCAATGGTATGTTAAATAGGCATTCTCCTACCTTGCGGCCAAAGCCTGGCATGACCTCCCTTCCACCTCCGAATGGCACCCTCCCTGGCACACTTCAGAAAGCGACTCAAGACCTGGCTTTTCAACGCAGACGCAGCAACCTCAGTGCCCAGATACCCCTATGGGTGATAGTGTTGCGTTATATAAATGATTGATTGATTGATTTATTGATTGATTGAAATGCTTCAAAATGCAATAAATATAGCGACCAATGTGAAGACACAGCAGTAATGTTAGATTTCTACAGGCAATATTTTGGCAAAATTCCTGGGATTTTCTAGCCTTTAAACTAACTGGCTTCTTTAATATACATGCAACAACATTGCTGGTGTTTTTTTTACCAAACAAGCCAGTCTCCTTGGATTATGGGCTTTGTTTTATTTACTTTAATTGTTTTTTGATAAAGCTCTGAAGGGTGTACGACAAAATCACTTTGGCCGAGGAGCTGAAGGATGCCACAGGAAACATATTTTGAATTCTTATTAATTGGTTGATCTGTCATTTAAATTGCCCCCAAGGTGAGCTTCACTGGTTTGGGTCTGGAGGTACTGTTGGTGTCCTCAGCACCAATTAGCTTCATAGAGGCTCAAGAAAATACTATATGTTTGTGGATACATGGAGATCTACTGCCTCAATCTACCACTACACTGAAGTCACTACTGAGAGTATCATATATAGGCAAGATATTAATGTAATTCACCTCTACTACAACACTACTACATCAAAGCAAACTTACATAAACAACACTAAACGTAATCCTATTACTACATCTTAAACTATTTTAAATTAACCTAGACTAATGATTTAACAGTTAACTAACCCTAATGTCAATCCTAACTGTACCCATGAAGTAAATATAATAATTTGATATTCCTATAACTAACCACTGTGCACTCCATATAATAAATTAAACTAACAACATACCATAACTGATATTATATTAAACTATGTAAATAAACTCTGCAAAACCTCAGCAACATTATATTGGATACATTAATTTGCATTACATCCAATTCATGAATTAACCTTAACTTAAACCTAATACTAACACTAACCCTACACATACATTTTTTGTTATCTAACTTAGTTAAATTAAATATACAATGCAATTAAGATGCTCCTAATGCCAACACTAACCTAAGCCCAAAATCAAATTAGATTAATTGAAGTATAGTAAAATAAGTAACCTTAACCTATCCCTAAGACTCCTAAATTTAATGCAAATTCCTAAATGAAATACCTACCCTGAACATTAGTAAATCCATGAATATAGATTGTTGGATATTGTGGCAACCTCAGTAGTGGCAGTCAAACAAACACGTACCTCAGTACGGCTGCTGCCTGTCCTCTGTCTTATTCAACTCCCGGACGGACACAGCATCCCAGACTCCCATAGCCAATCATGAAGCTGCTGTCACCAGTATAACAGCAGCGTCGTGATTGGTCTGAGCAGCCTGTTTCAGTGCTCAGACAGGGACTGAGAGCCTGTGCATGTAGGCTGTGCAATACATCCGGGTGGAGAACATTCTAAGTGCGTATGGCTGTTTGGCAGCCCAAGACGGCCGGCCAAACTGTCATGCGCACTTAATTGCTCCAACCACTCCTCCCCCTGCTGGCTGTGATGACAGCCCAGCCCTGCCTCACCCCAAAACTGTCTGAGTACAGAAAAGTGAAATGAAAATAACATTGTGTTATTATCATTCTATTTTTCCTTTTTTACACTGCTCAGAGAGCAGTGGCACAGCACTCCACCGCCGCTGCGAGAGAGGCCAGGTGGATTTGCCACCACGTGCATTCTTTGCAGCGATTAGATAAAACTCCTCTGATAGATATACTCAATACCTTTGCATCAATCAAATTTAGCAATGACAATTGTTTTGCAGCACAGAGGAGAGATTGTGATCCAAATTGGTAATTATATTGTCAGTACTTAAGCAATTTGAAAATGAAAATGATAAAGAAACACATTAAACTTTCTTGCAACTTGACATGTTCTTTTAAAATGTCATGTTACCTCACTGGGATTCTTTTCTCACAAACATTCGTGTGCCAGTCTCTTGCTTCTAGTTAGAAACTCGCAAAAAACCACAATAGTTTCACTTGCCACGACCTCCTGCCGCTCCAGAGTCCACCTCTGTGGTCACACAATGCAACAACCTCATAAAATATTGCAGGGCATCTCACTGCAATTTGTACAAAATCTCCTTCCTGTTCCTCTTCACTTTGGTGTCTCTACGAGTGCAGTTTGTTTTTCCTATCCTAAAGAGGATGCGTTCTGCTAGGCCTCACCCCACCACCTACTGAACTCTAAGATGTAACGTGGAGGCACTTAGAAAGTGGCATGCCTCTGCAAACCCTCACTGTTCAACATATAACAAGAGGAAAGAAATTAACGGCAAATACAAGAGAACAATGAAGGAGGGTCGAATAAAAATGAAGGGCCTCATTTACAAGCTTTTGGCATGTGGGAGCGCCGCAAGCCTTCTTGCTGGTCTGCCGTATGTCAAAAGAAAAGGGGAGCAATTTCTGTCCTCTTCCACCGTGCTGGCGCACAATTGGCTGCCATGCGACAACGCAGGTAACCTTGCACCATGGTGCCAGAGTGTCTGCTTTGTGAGAATGATTGCTTTGTGCAGGAAGGGACACCTTCCTGAACAAAAACAATCAATGGAGGCGATTTCCTCCTATGTACGCTGTTGAATGGAGCACACATAGAAAGAGGAAAAACGAGGAGAAATAATGTTATTTCTCGTCATTGCACCTCCCCTATGTCTCCACAGGGGAGGCGTAGGCTTTTGACGCATTTCCAGGTTTACAACTTGTTGTAAATCTGGGAATGTGTCAAATGCCCTGGGTGTTAGGTGGGAACACCCACCATAACATCTATGGCATGCCTCCCCATCGCAGTGTGAGGCAACGTAGGGACTTGCACTGCGTTACCTTACACCATATCTACCAAGCCATGAAAAGCCATGCTGGGTGGCTTTACGTTGCCTTGTAGGTATAGCACTGCGCACTGCCGGAACGACAATAAAGGTGACATCCTGGCAGTGCACGGGGGCTTGTAAATGAGCCCCAAAGTTTTAAGCATTTTTCTGTTGGGGGTTCAATAGAGATTAACTTGCATAGGGCCTGATTCACAAATATAACGTACACTTTTGAGTACGTTTACACTTTTGAATAAGTTTACTACTTTTCGGTATCACTCTAGTACTACAAAACATACTACAAAGTGCAGTCTGTGTATCAGGCCTGGAGTGTTTCATGCTTGTTATGTAATGCCTTATTATTCCATGCTGAACACTTTCTGCCAATCTTAGGGGCAAATATAATTATCAGCGGTGAGGGAACACCGTTGCAACGGCAATGGCGTTCCCTCCCATCCAACATAGTGGTCTGCCTGCCTGATTTAAATGCGGGCAGACCATAGGCTTGGCTACGGCCGTGACTACTCTGAAACCTCCATAGCCAAACTTTGCCAACAGCCCAACGGAGTAAGAGTCGGTGAATTGGCAAGGATTGGCGAACATATAGCTGTATTTTACTGTCCATTACCGCCAGGCAAACCCTGGTGGTAAGGGACAGTACAAAACAAAAAATGCCTGCTTCGGGGTTTTCTTTTTGAAAATAAAAAAGAAACCAGTTTGGTGCAAGGCTCTGTCTTGTTGACATAGCCTTGTACCAAACTGCAAAAAGCACTGACAGGAATCGCCATGAGTGCAGCTCACAGCAGTGCTTTAGAAATGACCACCAGCTTGGTGTTTAAATTTGCCGGGCAGCATGCCTGTCAGGGCAACAAAGCAATCTACTTCATCACCCTGGAGGAGAAACGGGCCTCTTGCCAAAATTTAAATAAGCCCCTTACACTCCACAAAAATGAGGTTGTGGAGATGTTTATATGCACAATGGTGTTGCTGATGAAAACAAAGTAGAAGCCAGTTGATTTTCATAAGGTAAATATACACTGTTGTCCCATTTTTGTAGTTTTAAATCCTTGCATAAGTTTGTAATTTCACACAGAATTTCACAAAACATTCCATAGATATTTATGAAGTTTTCAACCGCAAATCCTCACAACTTCATGCATGCGTAACCTTTGAATAAATATAATGGTGACTATTGACAAAGACATTTTTGATTACGGGAAGAAGTATTCCAGTAGTGCTACTTTATGTACTCATAAATGCTATTCCCAAACATCTGCTTGGAGATATCTGCCTGTGCCTGCCTGGTCTCTTATGTGCGGAGATGTCCACCACGAGGATGGGTGTAGGAAGAGGCAGCCAAATACTAAAACACACAAATTGTTTACGGTAAATAATTAAAAAAATATACGCAGCATTAATATTAGCTTTATGTTATTTAAGGCACATATTCTAACATTGCCTCAAAGACATGCAAAGCAACTGCTGCTGCAAGGGGGAGGGAATAGTCAGGACTCCATCACATCCATCAACAGGCGAAACTCATTGCAACATCAATTAATCACACAAAGCCTGCCCACATATAAAAGCAAGAAATAGACAAAAAAATATTTGGTTCACTATGTGGATGAATATCTTTGTTATCTTGACTCTCATTCTGAGAAAAAGGAGAAGGAAAATGATTTTTAAGCAGGGCATCAACATCTTTGGCAACCCTTAGGAGCTATGCCGCAGTATAGACAGCCTAATTTAAAGAAAATGTATAAAACATTTATTAATACCAAAACTGGTAAAAAGTCAAAAATACAACAGAATAAAAATCTCACTTCAAATTTATAAAAAATAGTGAATAATTTAATGAGCAGAATTACACAAAAACAACAAGAGTCAATGGTCATGGTACACCGTGAGCGAGGCATGATTTCGGGCTGACTGCTATGGAGCACAGGTTAGATAAACTAGTTGGATTGGTTGGAGGTTTTACTGTGGGACTTAGTCATTTTTCTAGAAGTCAATATCCTTCGGTGGCGCAAGACAGCAGGTTGTGGTTAAGGAGAGCTGAATTTTGAAGTCCTCTCGCTGGTCAGATACTTTTAGCCCTTCAGGTCTCCTCTCAAGTTTCAAATAGTCTTTTTTCTGTTCTTACACTGGTCCAGAGTGTTCTCAAGATAGTCTTTTGTGGTGTCACATTTATGCCTAGCCAGGCCCTGTGGGTTGGGGGTGACTGCTGGCCCCTCCCTAACCAATAGGGTAAAAGTTCCCAGGGGTAGTCCTACCCTTATTTGCAGCAGTTCCTTTGTGCCCTACTGTAAACAATTTCACAATGTCACTCACTCACTAGATCCAAGATGGAGATTCCCTTCCCCTTTGTGCTGGGCATGTGTACCCACCTAGAGGTATAGCCAGGGTAAAAAAGGGAGTCCCTCCTCTGTGGTAATTCCAAATTAGTTCTGTGGGACAGCTTTCCCCCACTTGATTTGGTGGCTGTCTGATTGGGAGGACTAAGGAAGGGTCCTGTTCAGTTGTCGTCTAACATTTGCTTGTGACAGGGGAGGTCACTTGGAAGTAAATTAAGTTCTTGGGAATAGTCCAATTTGTCTTCCTGCCAAGGGGACAAAAACACCTCCCCACACCAAGGGCATTGTCTCTGCTCTTCTAGCAGTTTTCACACCTCATCAGGGCTTTTCACCAGCTGGGTGACAGTTGGAGGCTAACACAAATTAGCCTCCAGGAGTTTCAGTCAGGAAAAACATAACTTTCTAAAAGTCAATTTTAGGTAATATTTATCAAGAATCCGACTTCAACATTAAATTGGGCTTCTAATGAATATTAAAAATAGCCATGTGTTCATTTTTCTGGGTAATTCAGAGCCTGAGATAGCAGAACCAATATTTGGTATTGCATGCCAGTGTTTCTCAATGGGCCAGCCAGCATTCCTACAGTGAAAATTGCTTCAGTAAGTAAGTAAGCTTTTGGGTGATAGTCATTGCAAGGACACTTTAAAACTACGGGGCATATTAGCCAGACCCACGTTAAAATTATCGCTGTTTTAGCGGCAGGAAACTGCCGCTAAAACGGCGATAATGGGCTTGCTAATATGCGTTATAGAATTCCAATAGAAGCCCAGGTTAGATGTCCTGCACATCTAACCTGGGCTTCTATTGGAATTCTATAACGCATATTAGCAAGCCCATTATCGCCATTTTAGCGGCAGTTTCCTGCCGCTAAAACGGCGATAATTTTAACGTGGGTCTTGCTAATATGCCCCTACATTTCTACTTGTCCTACTTTTAAGTTCAATGAACTCTGCCTTGTGGGCTACAAGGTCTAGAAAGGAGTGACTTAATAATATTTAAAAGGGAGATTTTCTCCTGTCAAAAGGGTCATTTTGAAAGGCCAGGCTGCAGTTTTAAAACTGCAAAAGACAGGCTACAGTGGTAGAAATGGATCATTGTTTGCGTTGTTGCACTAGTGGATGGCTCATTAGTGCTGTAGTCCATAGGTGACATTTAACTTTCCACGCCACGCGTGTATTTTGGGACACCATATACTATGGCCTTATAGGAAAGTTGAATTGTCCAATTAGGAGTGAGCCAATTTTGCCATGTTTTAGGGATCAGAGCACATGCACAGGGGCCTGGATAGCAGTTTCCCTGGGCACAGAGTCAAAGAACCAGCAGCGTCACCCCACAAAAATGAGGTGATCACAAAAAAGAAGCACTTCCTCACACACCCCCAACCATCCTAGATGAAAAGTGAATAACAATTTAGCCATTCCCTTTATGGTTTGTATCCTCTAAGCAGAAAAACCTGGAAAGGCCATCTGCATTGATGTGGGGAGTTCCAGGTCTGTGCTCCACTATAAAGTCCCTATGTTGTAGGGACATGGACCATCTCAACAGTTTGGGGTTCACTCCTCTTATCTGCATTAGCCACCACAGAGGTGTGTGGTCAGTGTGAACCCTGAAGTGACTCCCAAACAGGTAGGGTCTCAGCTTCTTCAGTGACCAAACCACAGCAATTTTTTTTCTCTTAATGACACTCCAATGCTGTTCTCTAGGGAATAGTCACCTGTTGATAAAGCAGACGGGTTGTTCCTGACCCTCATCATTTGCAGTGATAACACTGCTCCAATAACATGTTCTGAAGCATCTGTATCAACCACAAACTCTTTGCTGAAACCAGGTGCCCTGAGAATGTCTACAGTGCAAAGTGCTTCATTCAGAGAGTCAAATGCCTTTTGACACTCCTTCTGTGCCCTTCTTGGGCTGCTTTTTAGAAGTCAGCTCTGTCGGGTGGCACAATGGTGCCACACCCTTTCACAAAACTCCTGTAATACCCTGTCAGGCCAAGGAAACTGCAGATGTGAATGTGGGTATCTGGAGGCTCCCTAGACAGGATAGTCAGGCTCAAGGGCGATCTTGGAGAGGCTGCACATGTTTCCCACCAACTCAGTGGCCATGGTACACTACAGACTCCTGCATAATCACTTGCTAGCCTTTACAGTCAGTCTGGGCTGTTAAAGGGCTTGAAGCACTTCTCAGAGGTGGGCCAGGTGTTCCTGTCAGGTGGAGCTAAAGATAGTAATATCAATATCATCCAGATTTGCTGCACTAAAGGTCTTCAGTCTAGACAGTATCGGGTTTACCACCTCTGGAAGGTGGCAGGGTATTTCTTCAATACAGACACCATTACCTTAAATTGGAATTGGCTCTCAGGATCTGATAATGCTGACTCTCCTTAGCTCCCTCAGTCAGGGCCATCTGCCAGTACCAAGAGGTTAAATAAATTATATTAAGATACTTGGTATCCCTAATTAGTCAGTGAGCTTATCAACCCTGTGTATGGGGTGTCCTTCAGTCTTGAGGACGGCCTTGAGTCCTCTGTAATCTGTGTAGAGCCACAGTCCTCCCTTTCAAGTTGGCTTTGCGGACCAGCATGCATTGGGTTGGCCCAGGGACTGCTAGAAGACTCAATCACCCCAAGGGATAACATTTTCGAAGCTTCTTCTTGAAAGCTGACCATAACTTTATCTGACAACCTGTATTGCTTATATTTGAGAGGTAAGCTGTCACCCGTGTCAATGTAATGAACACACCACTGGGTCAGTGCAGGTGTCAAAGAGAACAGTACAGCAAACTAGCCAACAATTGATGACAATCCCTCTGCTGCTGCTCTGTCACTGGACTATTATTGGCATTGTGAGATAAGAGGTTGGGGAGAGCTTCACATTCCTCCTCCTCTTCTTCGTCAGTGAGCATCAATATCATCATGTCTTTTTGGTCAAATAGGGTCTTCAGGCAGCTAACCTGGATCACCCAGTAGGGGTGTCAGAGGATACCAATGTCCACCAATTAGGTGACCTCCTCCATCTTCTCCAGTACCATGTAGCGCTCATTCCACCTCTTTTGCAAGGACAGGGAGCCACTAGCTCCACACGTTTTGGCCTTGCTGGGATTCCACCTTTTGGTTGCGCCATTGCTTGATTTGTTCCTGGCTAGATTCCAAGTTTTTATTAGCCCTCTTCATGAACTCAGCCATTCAGGTTTGCAGGCTCAGCACATAGTTCACAATGACCTGTTTGCATTCCTGAAGAGGTATCTTCCATTCTTTTTAGAAAAGATTTAAGGGGCCTCTGAAATTCTGTCCATACTAAAGTTCAAAGGAGCTGAGCCCACTTGTACCTTCCTATAGGCAAATAAAAGGCATTGTAGTAGGACATTTCATTTCCATCGCAGTTTCTCAGAAAACCCCTATAATCATGTCTTTTGACATTGTAAGAACATGGGTTATTGGTTGGTGAGGCATTCCTAAGTAATAAGTCCAAATCCTGTTAGGCCAAACACAAAAGTTTAATAAATAAACCTGGGCTCAACACTTGGTAACTATGACACAGAACAGACAGGTTTAATATAAGGAAAAATGTGTGAAGTATTTAGCAAAAATCTACTTTTAATTCCCGAGTAAAGTGGTACTACATGTACCCAGGACCTATAAATTAAATGCTTCTAATGGGTCCGCAACGCTCATTTTGTCACCCATATAAGTAGCCTTTTAAAACATGCCTCAGGCCTGACATTGCAGCCTGTGCAGTTTTAAACTGTCATTTCAACCTGGCATAATAACCCTTTTGCTAGGCCTCAGCCTTCCTTTTTAATACATATAAATCACCCCTAAGGTATGCCCTAAACAGCCCTTAGGGTAGGGTGCAAGGTATTAAAAATGTTGGACATGTACTTTTACGTTTTACATGTCCTGATAGTGAAACAACTCTTAAATTTGTTTTTCACCACTGCAACGCCTACCTCTCCCATAGGATAGCATTACGTTACCTTATTACTTTTAATCAGTGACACATTTTTATTGGAGCAGGTAGGAATCTCAAGTTTGGTCTCAAATGGATTTGAAACCCTCCCTTATTGTAAAGTCGGATTTTAAGTCACAATTCTCAAAATGGCACTTTTAGAAAGTTGGCATTTTCTTGTCCTAACCATTTTGTGCCTGCAGCCTGTGTCCTGGGTCACATGACTGTGATTAGAATTGCAGTTGGCCTTTCTGTATTCCTCCTAAATAGTATCACAAAGGGGGACTAGGTGTTGGCAAGGTGGCCCATTCTGCCAGGATGAATGGGACAAATCTGTTCCCTGTCCCAATTACATTTCAAAGGCCTGCTTCTAGCACACTCACCAAAAGCTGGACACCAGCCATTTGTGACCCCGGACGTTTTGGAGTCTGGGCAGGGGAAAGGAGGACATTTCCAGAACCAGATGGGAGGAACCTAGAAGTTTGCCCCACTTCAAAGGCTGGTAACAGGTATAAATATTGGACCCTCAGACCAACTCTTCAGTTCACTCCTGGTCATGTGGAAGACACCTAGAAGGACTGCCTGGTGCTTTAGAGGACTTCCCTGCTGCTTGAGGCCTGCTTTTTACTTCATAGACTGCCCTGCTGCTATCAGAGGACTGCCCTGCTGCTTGAAACAGGCCTTGTGCCCTCAGGGGACTGCCTTGATGTTTGAGACCTGCCTTACTGCTTGATCACAGGACTACCAGAGTAATTCAGAGGATTCAGAGGATCAGGTGGCTGACCTCCTGTTCTGAGCTAAAAGGACACAACAAGCTCCAGAGGTCTCCTTGTAGCTGCCCAGCTAGCCAACTTAAATTGGACCTTCCTGGACCAGCAAATGGACCTGCCTGAGCCCTGCTGGCCTCTGCTAGAGTGAGTCCCTGATCCCCAAAAGGTGCCTCCACAGGTCCTAGACCCATGGGTGACATCAGAGTGCACTCCTTTGTAAGGAAAGTAGAAATCCTGAAGTTTTTACCTCCTCACAACCACAAAAGGTCCCATTCGTGCCAAGATTCTGCTGCCCGGAATGCCTGGCAATGTGAAGCACAGTTGAACACAACTCTTCACAATACAGCAACCTCCAGCGACGACAGGCAACGCAAGATCTGCATTTCAAAGTACAGCAACAACAGCCCACAGTGAACGCCAATGCAAAGCTCCAGCAATGATCATCTGAGATATCTGATTGGATTTTCGTGCTACAGCGATAACCATCCATGAAACCAGTCCTACTCTTCACGCTACAGCGACAACCATCCGCAACACTCTCCCCACTCCTTGACGCCTCCTTCACCATGAACTGGACTCTTTGTGCTGGACTTTGAGAAGGCAACTTCTTTAGTTCTGTATCTGAACAGTACTCCTTCACGGTTTACCAGAACTTGTGACTTTCCCCCAGGCTGGAAGGACCAGATGATCACAAGTGGCTCTTTGTTCTTTTAGGCGCTATGTTTTGTAAACGAAGTAGGGTCCTTTACATTCTCACAGGCTGAGCAGCAAGGAACTAGGAGACAACAGGATATAACATATCTCCTTCCTTCAGGAAACAAAAGAAATGACAGGACATAAATTATTCCATTCCTTAGGTAGCATAGTAAAATCATGTTACATAAGATCACATTGCATGAATCATTACATTCTTCAATTCTAAAGGAAGATGACATAAGATTACATTGCATAAAGATCACCTACTATTTATCTTCTGCTCCAACTTCACACCTCGCAGGACAGAGGAACTCAGGCACTCCTACTGCTGCACACACTGCAGGACAAAGGAACCCTCATGTTCCTACAGCTGCACACACTGCAGGTAAAAGGAACCCTCATGTTTCCACAATTGCACACACTGCAGGACAAAGAAACCCTCATGTTCCCACTACTGCAAAATTATAGGCATCTTCTAACCATAGATATTCCTACAATTAGGAAATCGTCGCTCAGGGTATCATCCAACCCAACCCAACCCAACCCATCGCCATTCGCAGGGACTTATGCAATGGGTATCTTCAAACCCACTACCCACACACGGTCACAAAATAAGACAACACAAACACTCTTCCACGCATAGGAAACTACACTGTGCAAACAAGACGTCATGCACACCCCATACCGCATAAGATCATGCACCTAACAGAAGTGCAACAGTCACCAATATACTGACACACATGTGACACTCATCCATTATGCATGGTAACCTATGAATACAACAAAACCATAATGAGAATATGTATAGGTATAGCAGTAGAAAAATAAAAAAAAATACATTGTGTCTCCTGACTAAATGTGCCACAAAAAACAAATCTGCATTCTAGGATCCAGTCTGGTGCACAGGATTTGCTGTGGATCTGTGGATACCCCTGACGTGTTTTCCTTGGAGAAAAAAACTATTTCTGCTGACAACAGCAATCCATCCCACTAAGATGATTCATACACACTTCCACGACTTTACGTGCTGCAGAGTTCTAAAAGTTGCCTGGAGTGACAACGCAGCACGGCCACCCCAGCAATTTGAATAAAGCCAAACTGCCCACACTGAATCACAAATGAACCAACCCCACAAAAGACTCGAGACTCAAAATTTGGAATATAGAGACACTCACCACGATGTGTTACAATCAAGTGGGGCGTATGCCAATCATGCCAACAACACCAGGCTAGTCATAACTCATAATGACATTTAGTATGTGTGCGCCGGAGCTCAATGACACAGAGACACACGCAGTCAATCATAAATGGCTGGTACATACGTGCCGAGTCCCTCCCACTGTCTCCCATGATATTACAGTGGTTCCTTCAGTGAGCAGAATCCATGCACGGAAGCTGGTTCTGATCACAGAGGCGGTCGTTATGGGAACACAAACCCAAATGAGTGCCGCAGCTCGTGCCCTCATGAGCTGGTGGCTACCAGCTTGAATCCCGCTGCTCATAGACTCCTACCCAGTGACTCCACAGGTAAGTGCTGTCTGTTGTAGTAGACACCGGTGGGGCATCCAGGGCGTTGCTCAGGCTTCTCTACATACTCCAACAATCTTCTTTTAGTTTCTTATGCAATTTCTTGGCTTTTCACACATGGTTCTTCTTTTCCAATCGTTGCCACTTTTGTAAACAAAGTAGGGTCCTTGTAGGTAATCAGTCCAGCTGCCAGTAGTGTAGATTATATAGGTAGGTTTATTAAGTTACAAGTAAGATGGTAAGAAAGTTTCCCCAGCGGGAGCAGCATCCTGTTGCTCAGCCCCACTCATTCCAACTGACCACTCATACAAACCATGCACTCATGAACATTCTATTACATCACATTCTCACGGGCTGAGCAGCAAAGAACTAGGAGACAACAGTATATAACACTAAGCTTACCTAATACTTTGAAATTGCATATCGCAGGGTCTACTGATTAGATTTTTTTCATTCTGATATCCTTTTAGTCAGTACAATTTACTCTATTTTTCTACAATTCTAAAATTGTGTTGTCAATTTATTTTTGACTGTGTGCTGCATGAATACTTAAGACAGTGCTTCTTAGTTAAACCTGACTGCTCTTCTGCCAAGCTATCAGAGGGTTAAGCACAGGTTAATTGTGTGACTTTTGCAGTTCACCCTGATTACGATTGTGGTTATTACTTGAGGAGGGTCTTCACCCTCCCTCAATCAAAAAACCCAATTTCCTACAGATACAGAAACCAGGTTCTACCCTTCGGACATTTTACCTTGGGACTTACTCTCTGAATTAGAAGTCAAAAAATCCTCCATGGGGCAAGGGAGCAGTCTGTGGCCGAAGAGGGTACCATGTCCTCAGATATAGGTCTTGATGAAGCCCTTGATGTTTGATGGGAAAGATCTGAGCAGGAGAAATTTGAATTTCTCACCTGAGAAGGTCCCACGCTAGCCGAATACCTTTTGTAATTTAGCCTGGTGAAAATTTCTACCTTCGGACTAAGTCACTTTTTGGGCGCTCGTATTCTTCCAGCAGGGCAAGGTTGCAGGCTGTAGATGAAGAGGGTTCCACAAGGACAGAAGCCTTCTCCACGATGTTCCGTTCCGCTGAATCAGATTTGCATCTGCAGAAAAGATCGGAGTGGGAGTGCTAGAAAAAGGATTCCTGGTAGGCTGAGGTATTCACCCCAGCCAGGCAGGAACCACAACTCTAGTCAGGGTAAACTAAGTACACATTAAGGGCCAGATGTACAACCGTTTTTTGTGGTCGCAAACGGGAAATCGGCCCGTTTGTGACCGCAGAATATGTCTGTGCAATTTACAAACCCTATTTTGCGAGTTGGTAACCTATTACCGACTCACAAAATAGGGTTTGCGACTTGCTATTGGGAAGGGGTCTGCCAAGGGCGTCCCTTCCTAATAGCGAGTCGCACTTCTATCTACTATTGTTTTGCTACAGCAATTGCGGTCACAAAACACTTGCAGCTTACTACCTAATTAAAAAACGTGGTAAACCACTCATAAACGGGGAGGGGTCCCTAAGGGACCCCTTCTCCTTTGTGACTGGCAGTGAAAATATTTTTTGCGAACAGGCAGTTGTCCCATGGACCAGTGCCTACTCTCAAAAATGAAACAAAAAACATTTGATTGTTGTTTTTTAAATGCAGCCCGTTTTCCTTTAAGGAAACCGGGCTGCTTTAAAAAGCATTCACAGACATGGTGGTCTGCTGACCCCAGCAAGCCACCATCTCTGTGACTGCTGGCATTCCAAATGGGGTTGCAAATTGCAACCTGCCTCATGAATATTAATGAGGCAGGTCATTTGCGACCCCATTAGGAATTGCAAACGGTGTCTGAGACACTGTTGTACATTCCATTGTGCGTGTCGCAAAACAACGCATTTTGCATCTCGCAAAATGGAAGGGTCGTAGATCTGGCCCGAAAAGATAGCACTCTGTTAGCTTGGCACAGAGCAGTCAGGCTTATCTAAAGAGGAAATGTGTAAAGTATTTGTGCAACACACTCACACACACAGTAACACAATGAATAAACCAGAAAAAGACTCCAGACAGGTTTATAAAAACAGATTATTATAATATAAACAAAACAAGACAAAAACAATGAAAATTCCAATGTATATAAGTTGAGATATTGAATTTCAAAAGAATAAATGCAATAAAGTGCTTATAAGCAAGTAGCTCTAAAATGGTTATTTTAAGTTGCGCTGGACCGGTGCAAAATCAAAGTTCGGTCCAGGCTCTTAGAAGCGCAGGCCCCGGTGAGCAAAGTACCTTTCCTGGTCACAAGCAACGAGATGCGTCGATCTTCTCCACACAGTGAATGCGATGCGTCAGTTCCAAAGACGGGTGCCAGAGTCGAGAGGCGTCGAGCAATGCACCATATTCTGTCACGCAGTCGAGGGGATGCTTTGATCTCACCAAGCTGCAGCAGCAGTACACTGTCTGATACATCGATCTCAGGAGACAAAGCGCTGGTTCTGATGCGTTGCGCCAATTGTACTCCCACAACTGGGTCGATACACCGATTCTGCTACAGACAGACAAGGGATGCGTAGAAATCCATTTTGCAAGTATCTGGGCCACTTCCAGTGAACCAGGCACTGGAGTAGGGTTAGAGACTTTTATTTTCCTGAGCCTCAAGTAGCAGAAGGTAAACCAGCAAGCCCTTGGAGATCACTTGGAGTAAAGGCAGAGTCCAGCTCGCCTTCAGCTTGTTCAGAGAGCAGCAAGCAGCAGGGCAACGCAAGTGAAAAGCAGGCCTTTCAAGTCTGTAGTCCAAAGATGAGTCCTTTAAGCAGCACAGAAGTTCTTCTGACAGAGGTTAAGTTCAAGGTCCTTAAGTGTCTGATTTTAGGGGATCAGAGACCCAGTGCTTATACCGAAAAGTGCCTTTGATGTGGGGGGAAGTACACACGTATCCCAGTCCTGTCTGTCAGGTTATCTGTGGGGGGTAAATCAGCCCTTTGTGTGGGGAAAGGACACTATCTATTCAAGTGAAGTGTTAGCCCTGCCCTACTTTTAAATACTATGCATTATCCCCAGGCAAGGCCATCAGTAGATGGGTACTCAGACACACTTTTCCTTCCCACTTTGTGGCTGTCTAGAGGGAATGCACAAAGTGAAGCTGTCACGCAGTCCAGACGTGTATTGGAGACAGGCTGCAAAGCACACTGAGTTATAAGCATGGTAAAATGTCCACTTTTTAAAGTGGAATTTCTAAAACAGTAATGTCAAATCCAACTTTACCAGTAAGGAGGATTTGTCATTACCATTCCATACATATGAAACATGAAAAAGCTACTCTTCTCTGATCAGGAATTACAGCTTAAAAGTGTATTAAGGAATCCCAATGCTAGCCGATGAGAGGAGTAGGCTTCACAGTAGGGAAAAACAAATTTAGATTTTTGTCACTACCAGGACATGCAAAACATAAGTACATGTCCTACCTTATATTTACATGGCGCCCTGCCCTTAGGGCTACCGAGGGCCTACCTTATGGGTGACGTATATGTACTACAAGGAGAGATTAAGGCTTGACAAGTAGTTTTAAATGCCAAGTCGAAGTGGCAGTAAACTGCACACACAGACACGTCAGTGGCAGGCCTGAGGCAGGTTTGAAAGGGTACTTCTCTGGGCTGCGCAATCAGTGCTGCAGCCTATTAGTAGCATTTAACTTACAGGCCCTACGTATATGGTATACCACTTTACAAGAGACTTACAAGTAAATGAAATATGCCAAACAGGTGTAAATCAATTATACCATCTTTAGAGGAGTGAGCACATGCACTTTAACACTGGTCAGCAGTGGTAAATTGCTCAGAGTCCTAAAGCCAATAAAAAGAAGATTCGAAAATGAGGAGGAGGATGACAAAAAGTCTGAAATGACCCTTTAGAGGGGGCCATTTTTCAACAGGGAGCAACCTGAATCAATTCCCAGCAGCAATGCACCTTTGTTGGATCAGCTTGGCAGGGTAGTCCCAGTCCAGGCTGGTTCTTAGATCAAAGCGATACCAAAGGGGATGATGGACGGAGCGTTTGAGCTAATCAAACACTCACCCCCAGTCAACTGATCTGGGTTTAATCCATCATCATTCTTTAGCTCACTCCACCACCCCAGTTCAGACATGGCCATATGCAAATCAGTCTGACCCTGTGCCTCATGGGAACATTCCAGCCCGAACTGCCAAGCCATGTCTTCCCTGGACCGGAAACAAGCATCCTGGGACCGGTTTCTGGCTATTCAGCCGTCATCAGCCAGGCTAGCTTGCATCCAGTGGCAAAGTGAGCAAGGGACCCACGTCTGGGCATACCCTGCCAACTTAGGGCGAACAAAGCGATACCAAAGGGGATGATGGACGGAGCGTTTGAGCTAATCAAACACTCACCCCCAGTCAACTGATCTGGGTTTAATCCATCATCATTCTTTAGCTCACTCCACCACCCCAGTTCAGACATGGCCATATGCAAATCAGTCTGACCCTGTGCCTCATGGGAACATTCCAGCCCGAACTGCCAAGCCATGTCTTCCCTGGACCGGAAACAAGCATCCTGGGACCGGTTTCTGGCTATTCAGCCGTCATCAGCCAGGCTAGCTTGAATCCAGTGGCAAAGTGAGCAAGGGACCCACGTCTGGGCATACCCTGCCAACTTAGGGCGAACAAAGCGATACCAAAGGGGATGATGGACGGAGCGTTTGAGCTAATCAAACACTCACCCCCAGTCAACTGATCTGGGTTTAATCCATCATCATTCTTTAGCTCACTCCACCGCCCCAGTTCAGACATGGCCATATGCAAATCAGTCTGACCCTGTGCCTCATGGGAACATTCCAGCCCGAACTGCCAAGCCATGATGATGGATTAAACCCAGATCAGTTGACTGGGGGTGAGTGTTTGATTTGCTCTAACGCTCCGTCCATCATTCCCTTTGGTATCGCTTTGTTCGCCCTAAGTTGGCAGGGTATGCCCAGACGTGGGTCCCTTGCTCACTTTGCCACTGGATTCAAGATAGCCTGGCTGATGAGGGTTTTGAACCCGAAACCGGTCCCAGGATGCTTGTTTCCGGTCCAGGGAAGACATGGTTTGGCAGTTCGGGCTGGACTGTTCCCATGAGGCACAGGGTCAGACTGATTTGCATATGGCCATGTCTGAACTAGGGTGGTGGAGTGAGCTAAAGAATGATGATGGATTAAACCCAGATCAGTTGACTGGGGGTGAGTGTTTGATTTGCTCTAACGCTCCGTCCATCATTCCCTTTGGTATCGCTTTGTTCGCCCTAAGTTGGCAGGGTATGCCCAGACGTGGGTCCCTTGCTCACTTTGCCACTGGATTCAAGATAGCCTGGCTGATGAGGGTTTTGAACCCGAAACCGGTCCCAGGATGCTTGTTTCCGGTCCAGGGAAGACATGGTTTGACAGTTCGGGCTGGACTGTTCCCATGAGGCACAGGGTCAGACTGATTTGCATATGGCCATGTCTGAACTGGGGTGGTGGAGTGAGCTAAAGAATGATGATGGATTAAACCCAGATCAGTTGACTGGGGGTGAGTGTTTGATTTGCTCTAACGCTCCGTCCATCATTCCCTTTGGTATCGCTTTGTTCGCCCTAAGTTGGCAGGGTATGCCCAGACGTGGGTCCCTTGCTCACTTTGCCACTGGATTCAAGATAGCCTGGCTGGTTTTGAACCCGAAACCGGTCCCAGGATGCTTGTTTCCGGTCCAGGGAAGACATGGTTTGGCAGTTCGGGCTGGACTGTTCCCATGAGGCACAGGGTCAGACTGATTTGCATATGGCCATGTCTGAACTGGGGTGGTGGAGTGAGCTAAAGAATGATGATGGATTAAACCCAGATCAGTTGACTGGGGGTGAGTGTTTGATTTGCTCTAACGCTCCGTCCATCATTCCCTTTGGTATCGCTTTGTTCGCCCTAAGTTGGCAGGGTATGCCCAGACGTGGGTCCCTTGCTCACTTTGCCACTGGATTCAAGATAGCCTGGCTGATGAGGGTTTTGAACCCGAAACCGGTCCCAGGATGCTTGTTTCCGGTCCAGGGAAGACATGGTTTGGCAGTCCGGGCTGGACTGTTCCCATGAGGCACAGGGTCAGACTGATTTGCATATGGCCATGTCTGAACTGGATTGGTGGAGTGAGCTAAAGAATGATGATGGATTAAACCCAGATCAGTTGACTGGGGGTGAGTGTTTGATTTGCTCTAACGCTCCGTCCATCATTCCCTTTGGTATCGCTTTGTTCGCCCTAAGTTGGCAGGGTATGCCCAGACGTGGGTCCCTTGCTCACTTTGCCACTGGATTCAAGATAGCCTGGCTGATGAGGGTTTTGAACCCGAAACCGGTCCCAGGATGCTTGTTTCCGGTCCAGGGAAGACATGGTTTGGCAGTTCGGGCTGGACTGTTCCCATGAGGCACAGGGTCAGACTGATTTGCATATGGCCATGTCTGAACTGGGGTGGTGGAGTGAGCTAAAGAATGATGATGGATTAAACCCAGATCAGTTGACTGGGGGTGAGTGTTTGATTTGCTCTAACGCTCCGTCCATCATTCCCTTTGGTATCGCTTTGTTCGCCCTAAGTTGGCAGGGTATGCCCAGACGTGGGTCCCTTGCTCACTTTGCCACTGGATTCAAGATAGCCTGGCTGGTTTTGAACCCGAAACCGGTCCCAGGATGCTTGTTTCCGGTCCAGGGAAGACATGGTTTGGCAGTTCGGGCTGGACTGTTCCCATGAGGCACAGGGTCAGACTGATTTGCATATGGCCATGTCTGAACTGGGGTGGTGGAGTGAGCTAAAGAATGATGATGGATTAAACCCAGATCAGTTGACTGGGGGTGAGTGTTTTTATTTGCTCTAATGCTCCGTCCATCATTCCCTTTGGTATCGCTTTGTTCGCCCTAAGTTGGCAGGGTATGCCCAGACGTGGGTCCCTTGCTCACTTTGCCACTGGATTCAATATAGCCTGGCTGATGAGGGTTTTGAACCCGAAACCGGTCCCTGGATGCTTGTTTCCGGTCCAGGGAAGACATGGTTTGGCAGTTCGGGCTGGTCTGTTCCCATGAGGCACAGGGTCAGACTGATTTGCATATGGCCATGTCTGAACTGGGGTGGTGGAGTGAGCTAAAGAATGATGATGGATTAAACCCAGATCAGTTGACTGGGGGTGAGTGTTTGATTTGCTCTAACGCTCCGTCCATCATTCCCTTTGGTATCGCTTGGTTCTTAGATCAAGACATTGGAAAAAGGTTCCTAAGTCCCAGGTTTTCATGATCTGTTAGGAGGAGTACACTTTGACACCAGCAAAGGGCCCAGGACCTTGGGGGCAACACTTGGGTCAAGATTCCAGCAGAGTAAAGCAGGAGGGCAAGAGACAGGTCTAATTGGAAATGGTCAGCTAGGAAATTGCAGAAAAGGCCTTTTGTAGCTTGTTGTGTAGATGAAGCAACCCCTCTCCCATGGTCACTCCAAACCAGTTCTGGGAGTAGCACCTTTTTCACTGGGCCTGGTGTCTGATTGACTGGGGGCCAAAGAAAGGGGGTAGGCTCAGGTGTTAGCTACATCTACCTGTGACAGGCTAGGCCTGTTTGAAGTTAAGTAGGTTCCTGGGCGCAGCCAAGGTGGGCGACCTCCCAGAGAACTAGGACACTTCTCTACACCCACAGTCTTTCTCTCAGCTCACGGAGCAAGTTCACACCTCTTCAAAAGGGCTATTCAGTTTTTGCTTCACCACTGAGAGCTCATTCAAATGGGCTTCTGGAGGCCTTTGGAAGACAACAGAAAATTTTATAAATGTATCTTTTCTAAAATATTTATTACACATCTGACTTTACCAATGAACTGGACCAGTGATAAATATTTGAAAATGTCCAGGAATTAACTTTGTAGGGTTTTCCTAGGCAGAGGTAACACTAATAAAAGCAATATTGTGTCCCAATGTTTTCCTTTAGAACAACTAACCCTGTCATAGAGAACATAAACTTTTAAGGCCCTTTCACTCTCAGGACATGTTTAACATTAATCCTTTCCATGCCCTACTTTTAAATACTATGCACTCTGTATAAAGATGCAAGTGACACCTGGTCTTGATGTATAAGAAGGTTTAATAAGGCTACATCATTCACCTCATCATCCTTCCTTCAACTCCCTTTCTTTCTTAACCACCTTCTGATTTGAACTATAACATTCTACACAAGGAACGTCAGGCACTACATTCTAAATACAAGTAGGACACAGAACACCTATGAGGGAGAACTCCAAGCACAGTATTCAGAATACCACACCCTGCCTTATGAGTAGTAAGGCCAACTTAGGGGTCACTTATTAGTCAATTAAAAGCAGAGGTTAGGCCTGTCGAAAAGAGGATATGTTGGTAGGTTGAATTTTTTGTTTAAATCTACACATCCAGGCTACTGGTGGCAGGCCTGCAGTCATGTTTACATTGTCACTATTGCGAATGGCACAATGGGTGGTGCAGTCAACTTGTGACATTTAACTTACAACACCGGGGTACACTGTGGTAGCATATACTAGGAATGCATAAGTACGTTAATTATGCCTATCAGGGGTATTCCTATTTCATCATGTTGAAAGGGGGAGCACAGGTACTTTACCTCTGGTTAGCAGGGCTACAGCCTACATGAAGAGTTAAGGCAAAAAAATGTGGTGGTACCACACAAAAGATGGCCCTTTGCAGCAACCACGTTTCAGGGGTCAGAGAACATAAACTGGGGAATAGACAACAGTAACCTAGTGTGCCAAATTAAAAAATCAGCAATACCAGCCAGCAGAAAATGGGGAGCTAATGCAAAATAGGGATTTTCTCAAGGACTAAGAAAAAATGAACGAGTCTGTCGAAATAATGTTCCTTCTTGCTCCACTTGTTGATAAACATATTGCAGATTAGAGTTCAAATCCTTCAAGAAAAGATGACTCCTGAAAAGAATATTCAAGTATCAAAGTCTAAATCTTTGGAAGCAATGCTAACCCAGAATACTTCTCTGAATAAAAACGCCTTTGATCGCCATGTGCATCATTTGTATTCCAACTCTGGCAACAGGAATTCACTCTATTGTATAGTGGTGTCATTTCCTGGGATATTGAGGGCCTGATTCACAAAGGTAAACGTACACTTGTTTGCTATTCACAAGGGGATTTACAAGTAGTATCTTTATGATTGTGGAGTCTCATCTTTTTATGAGCAGAGTCTACGCACTCCTAAAGACACTACTTTTAAATCGCTTTGGGCCACATGCATCATTCAAAATACTGGTCGCAAAGGGGCAGATTCGCAGATGGGCGATAGTTCTTGAGTTTGGGATGCAAAAATCGCAATTTCAGTAATCGCTAAATTTGCGATTACGCAAATTGCGATTCCCTAAATGCAATGCATTAACCCAAAAATGTTTGCGATTTCGCAATTAAGAAACGCAAATTACCATCAATTCAAAGTTGATGGTAAATTGAGAGAACTTTGAAAAATGCATTTTTCAAAGTTCCATGTTGCACACATACATGCCCTTGGGGCATGTGTGTGTGCAACATGTGGTAACATGGCATTTCAGGGGTGCATCAGGGTGTCCTTTTGGCACCCTTGCACCCTTGAAATTTTATGCGCAATTTGCGAGTACCTATTTGGTACTCGCAAATTGCGCATGCAATTCCCATTCATTCAGGCCCATAGGAATGAATGAGAAGTAATTCCTTAATTGCTATTCGCAATTTGGGAGTCGCAATTAAAGAATGTGTAGAAATCACAATTTTTTTTGCGATTCCTACATGCATAAGCAATTGCGATTCCTAAATTGCGACTTCTTAAAAATCGCAATTTAGGAATCGCAATTACAAAGTTTGATGCATGTGGCCCCCTGTGAATAGCAATCAATTGTAAACTTACACAGAAGTGTAACTTTACCTTTGCGAATCAGGCCCTGTGTGTGTAAATGGTATGATGTTGCATATCCACAGTAAAATGCTGACTGAGGTATAATGGTGGTAACTTGGAACTGGTTGCCTTTTCCTAATGGTGGTAATTCCTGTCAAACTGTGGTCATAAATGGTATGATGTTGATGGCAGGGTTGGATTGGGCATATAGGATACAAGGAAAACCCTCTCTAGGCTCATGATCAAGGGGCTGCTTTTAGGAGTGGGTGGAAAGAGGGATCAACAGCAATCTATCTTGGTACATATGTTATATTTAATTTGTCTGCTCACATCTAGCAGGAGACAATCAAACTCAGGGGCTTATTTACAAGCCCCTTGCGCCGCCGGTGCATCACTTTTTCCCATATAAAAAGTGACTAACCAGCGGTGCAAGGGGCTTGTAATTAAGGCCCTCAGTGTGCTAGGGAGCTGGTATGAACACCTTTTCATGGGCAACATAAAGCTCTTAGATCTGGCTGCGGACCCATGATATGATACTGCTCCTAGCTTCATGTAAGCATTTAATACATATTGTGGGCATCAGTGACATGAGATGGTGAAAACTCTGCCATACAAAGCACAATCTGTCAGTTTCATATGTGATATTTGTTTATCAAAATGATAAACTATTGCTTCAGCCCAAAATATGTAAGTAGGAAGCGTGAAAAACAAATATTTCAGGACCAATTTTTTCATGAAAACTGTAACTTTTATTTTTGGAAACCGAGTTCATTTTTCTGCATATATATTAGTTTGTCAGTTTATGAAAATGTACGCATTTTGCTGGTAATTTTACATTTTTTTACTTTTGGAAAAATAAACTCAATCATACAAAACAGAGCTTATCATTGTATATATGTATATATATGTGTATATATATATATATGTATATATATATATATATATATATATATATATATACATATATATATATATATATATATATATACATATATATATATATATATATATATACATCTATATATATATATATATATAGAGAGAGAGAGAGAGATATGTACAGATATATAGATACATATTGACTTCATCTGAGAAAATGTCTGTGAATCGGAACAGTCTGAAAGATCACTGGTATAAGTAACGTTGAAACAATGGGGATTTGAGTTCCTTTGGAAAACGCAGATAAGCAGAATTTGCCATTACCTCCCGTCCCTCCCTCGCCTTCCTTCATCACTAATGAGGCCCCGCCTCCCACCCAGACCCACCCCCAGCATAAAAACTCTGTCCGCCCCCACCTCCACCTGTTTTTTTCTGTCTCCCTAGTGAGACTTACCTTCAGTTCCTCCCTGTGGCGGTGCCGAGGAGTCTTCGAGTTGGTTCTCTGCGACGGCGGTGCCCTCGACGGAGTTCTCCTGGCGATGCCTCCTCTCCTCGTCTCCCTCGTGGATGGGGGCGGAGCGGTGGCTCAGGAAGCTGCTGCGTTGTTTGGCGGTCCTCCTGTGGCTGGGGCTGTGTTTCCGGGTCGGGCTGTCTTGGATGCCTCCTCTCGGACTGCACTCTTCTGGGAGACCTGGTAGGACGGGTTTGTGCCCGGTCTTTTATTTTAGATGGCGTTTTTGTGGTTTTTTCCTGTTTTTGGCTGTTTCCTGGCCTGGGCTTTCATTGGAGGGTTCCTGGTGGGTTTTTCTCTACATTTGGGTGTCGGGGAGTTGCTTCTCCATTCCTCTGCTGCCATGGGTCGCAAAAGGGTGTTCAAGAGGAACAACCTGGTTTCTTCTTCCTCTTCTTCCTCTCCTGATGGTTCTCCTGTTCCCCCCAAGCGCCCTCGGGGTCGGGGCCTTTCTGTGGGTGATGTGCCTCTCATGTCCAAGGATGAGGTGCAGGGCATGATTGAGGCTGCGGTGGCTAAGGCTCTCTTGGCTCGTCCGGTGCCTGCTGCTCCTTCGCGTCCTCGCTCGCTGGATCCTGCTGGGGCTGTTTCCCTGTCGGACGAGGAGGGTCCTTCTACCTCCTCTGGGGGAAAGTATATCTCCAGGGAGGAGCGCTGGGATGTTCTGGCTCATGTGCGGGACAATTTGGGGTTCCCTCCGTTTCAGCTGGGGGAGAGGGATGGGAGTCTTTTTCCTCAGTATGCTTCTCCCTCCAAGTTGGGCATGCCTTTTCAGGGTCCGGTCAAGGACATGGTGTTGAGGGAGTGGCGTGAGATCGATAAGTTGCAGGTCCCCCGCTTCCTTCAGAAGCTGTACCTTTTGGAGGGGGAGGATCCCTTGCCTCACGGTTTGAAACTGGACTCTATCCTGGCCACTCTGATTGGCAAAACTGCGATTCTGCCTGAGGATTGTACCCGGCGGATGCTACTGATAGGAAGGTGGACTCTGGCCTTAAACGCTCCTTTGCTGCTGGGAACCTGGCGCTGCGGGCTAGCCTTTTCTCTGCCTACTCGGCGCAGTCACTGGTGCAGGATTTCGAAAAGTTGGCTGCCGCGGTTCAGGAGGGGTCTGAATGCTCTGACCTCTTGGCTGCTATGGAGCAGCAGGCTCGGCTGCTGGCGGACATTTCGTCTGACGTGATCAAGTCTTCCGCTATGTCCACTGGAGCTTTGGTGGCGGCGCGTCGTTCCCTCTGGCTCCGATCCTGGAAGGCTGATCCTGGTGAGAAGGCGGCTCTGTTGAAGTTGCCTTTTGATGGACTGGCTCTGTTTGGGGAACAATTGCCTGCCCTGATTTCGAAGGCTTTCAAGGAGCGGAAGCATGCCTTGCCCTATAAGGGAGGTTCGGCTCCGTCTGGCAGGCCTTGGAATAGGGCCCTCGTTCTTCCCCTAAGCGTGATTCTCGTCAGTCTTTTCGCAGGCGGCGTTTTCAGCCCCGTTTTTTCCCAAGCACGCTGCCTTTGCGCCTAAAGGCCCTGCCAAGAAGAGTCCCTGACAACTACTGTCTGGCCGGTTCCCTGCCGGTGGGTGGCCGTCTTCGACATTTTCTTCCTCGGTGGCAGCAGGACGTTTCGGATGGCTGGGTCCTGAGCACTGTGGGTCATGGGTACGTGATCGACTTTGTGCTGGTTCCACCGGATTCGGGGGTTCGGCTGACTCCGGTGCCTGTCTTCGGTCCCCGCAGGGTGGCTCTGCTGGACGGGGTGTCCTGTTTGCTTGCCAAAAATGCCATCTGCCGGGTTCCTGTCGCGGAGATAGGGACGGGGACCTACTCCATTCTGTTTCTGGTGCGGAAGGTGACCGGCGGCTTTCGGCCTGTCCTGGATCTCAAGTGGGTCAACTCCTGGGTTCGGCCCGTTCACTTCCGCATGTTGACCCTTCAGGCCATCATTCCTCTGGTTCAACCTGGCGACTTCCTGGCTTCCGTGGATCTCGAGGACGCCTATCTCCACATCCCTGTGGCCACTTCTTCTCAGCGTTTCCTGAGGTTCGCTGTGGGAGACGCCCATTTTCAGTTTTGCGTGCTTCCCTTCGGCCTCAGGTCCGCGCCCAGGGTTTTCACAAAGGTCCTGGCGCCTCTCATGGCTCTCCTTCATGCGGAGGGGGTTTTCATTCATCCTTATCTGGACGACCTCTTGCTGCATGCTGCGGGGGAGTCTCTTTTGCTCGCTCACATCGGGAGGGCCTTGGAGGTTCTTCAGGGGCACGGGTTCTTGGTGAACTGGGGAAAGTCTTCTTTGGTCCCCTCTCAAGACATGGTGTTCATCGGGGCTCGTTTTCGGACTTTGCTCGGCCTTGTTACCTTGTCCGACAAGCGCTTGCTCTCTCTTCAGTCCCAGGTTCGGGCCTTGATGTCCCGGGCGGCTTCTCCGGCGGTCCAGTGGCTGCGGGTGCAGGGGCACATGGCTTCCGTGGTGTTTCTGGTTCCTTGGGCTCGTTTTCATCTCCTCCGCCTGGCCAACTGGATCCTGTTGGGTTGGTCTCCGGGGTCTCAGAGTCTCCTGTCCCTGCTGCCCATGTCGGACCGGATCCGGGGGAGCTCTCCTGGTGGCTCTGCCGGCGTCACCTTCTGGCCGGGGTTTCGCTGGCTCCTCCGGCTCCGCTTGTGGTGACTACGGACGCCAGCCTGTCCGGATGGGGTGCTTGGCTGGGGTCGGATCAGGTTCAGGGGTGCTGGTCCCTTCTACACTCACGGAGGTCCTCCAACTGGCGGGAGTTGAGGGCGATTTGGCTTGCCCTGGTGCACTTTCAGGACTCTCTGCAAGGTCGTTGGGTGTTGATTCAGATGGACAATCTGGTGGCGAAGTCCTATGTCAACCGTCAAGGGGGGACCCGGTCCCGGTCCTTGAACTTGATTGCCAGCGTCATCTTTCAGTGGGCTCAGGTCTGGGTGCTGGGTCTGTCGGCTCTCTACATTCGGGGGGTGGACAATGTGAGGGCGGATCTGTTGAGCAGGGAGATTCCGTCATCTTGGGAGTTCTCTCTCCTTCCCGGTGTGTTCGTCCAGTTGGTGAGTCGTTGGGACCTCCCTGTGGTGGACCTGTTTGCGGATCCGGGGAATGCCAAAGTGGTCCGGTTCTGTTCTCTGGGCAGGTGTCCCGGGTCTCTGGGGGTCGACGGCTTGACCTGTCCTTGGCCTCGGGGTCTGCTGTATGCCTTCCCCCTTTCCGCTGCTCCACTCCTTTCTGGTGCGGGTCCGCAGGGACTGTGCTCAGGTGTTGTTGGTGGCTCCCTGTTGGCCGCGGGCGAGGTGGTTTCCTCTCCTGTCCGGGCTGTGTTGCGACCGGGAGTGGGTCCTTCCACTGGTTCCGTCCCCTTTGGAGTTTCCGGCCCTTCCTCTGGATTCTCTGCGGAGGTTGCACCTGACGGCCTGGCGGTTGAACGGCAGGGCTTAGCTGGGTTGGGGGTTCCTGCCCCTTTGGCTGTTACTTTGCAGGCTTCCCGTAGATCCTCTACTCTGCTTTCCTATGCTAGGCATTGGCGGGTCTTTTCGGCCTGGTGTGCTGGCAAGGGTGTTGATCCCACGGTTGCTGACCTCTTTGTGGTGATGCAGTTCCTGCAGGATGGGGCTCTTCTGGGGTTGTCGGTGGCTTCTCTGCGGGTGCAGTGGGCGGCTATTCAGGCTTTTCGGGGCTCCTGGCGTAATTTGCGGGATGAAGGGGCTCTGATGCCGCGTTTTTTTCAGGGACTGTTGAATTTGTTTCCCCGCCCTGTTCGGTCCTTCCCTTCGTGGGATTTGCATTTGGTGTTGGATGTCCTGTCTGGTCCTCCCTTTGAGCCCCTTGAGGGTCTTGAGTTGCGTCTCTTGACTTTTAAGACTTGTTTTTTGGTCGCTATCACCTCGGTGCGGCGCTTGGGGGAGTTGGGGGCCTTGTCTTGTAAGTTTCCCTTCTGTAAGGTCTTTTCGGATCGGGTGGTTCTGGTTCCGGTTCCGTCCTTTGTCCCTAAAGTCAATTCGGCTTTTCACCTCAGTCAGGAGGTGATTTTGCCTGAGTTCTGTCCTGCTCCTTCCTCGGCTGAGGATTGTCGCTTGCATTGTTTGGATGTCCGTCGGGCTTTGCTGTGGTACCTGCAGGTTGTGGAGTCCTTCCGAGTGGGGGACTCTTTGTTTGTTAACTTCGGTCCAGCTAGGAAGGGTGTTAAGCCTTCCACGGCTACTTTGAGTCGTTGGATTCGGTCCACGGTTTTGATGGCTTACCATCTTAAGGGGGTGGCTCCTCCTGTGGGGGTTCAGGGGCGTTCCACTCGCAGTATGGCGGCTACGGTGGCTGAGTTGCAGGGGGCTTCGGTGGTGGAAATCTGTAGGGCGGCGACCAGGTCTTCTACCTCTACTTTTGTCCGTCACTATCGAATTGCGAGTCTGGAGCGTTTGGATAATGTTCTGGGCCACAGGGTTTTGTCCTCTATGCGGGACCAGGGATGTTGATCTGCTGTGTTTGGGGCACTGTATTAAATTTTGGTGTTTCTTTATCACTCAGTTGTCCGTCTCTGTTTTCTTCTGCTTGCTATGTCCTCATTAGTGATGAAGGAAGGCGAGGGAGGGACGGGAGGTAATGCTTCCATTTCTAACGATAATGGCATTACTCCTAGTCCTACTCCCTCGCCTTCCTTCGAGGACCCTCCCTCCCTCCCGGTGCGGTTCAACTGAGTGCTAGCTCGGCTTGTTTACGTACAGGTGGAGGTGGGGGCGGACAGAGTTTTTATGCTGGGGGTGGGTCTGGGTGGGAGGCGGGGCCTCATTAGTGATGAAGGAAGGCGAGGGAGTAGGACTAGGAGTAATGCCATTATCGTTAGAAATGGAAGCATTACCACTGGTTGGAGAGAGTTCTAGATTTGGGAGCACTTCCTAGAAAGCTTGCTTTAAAGTTTTTGCTTTTCACAAGGGAGGGGCTTCCAGCTAGAGGATGTCAATACTTCTTAACGAGCTGCGGAGTTAGTCAATTTGTTGACTCGATGTCACAGCATGACTATATTTCGCTTATGCAGAACAATATGAAAAAGCGTTTGTCTCCTATAGGACAACATTTGAGATTAATTAGGACTAGGGAGGTATGTTCTGATCTTTTGGTTCCATTTACTAGTCGATTTGTGGTGTGTAGAGCAGCCTTAAAACATGTGAGATATATTTCAAGGATACCCATCAGCAACATTATCCCTAATCAATCCTAGAGAGAACAAGCAATTGCACATTGTTGTAAAATCTTCATCAGAATTAAGAGATTTTATTCTAAGAAGGAGTTTAATTTGAAATCGATCACCTCTTTCTAGGACATTGATAAGAGCATGCAAATAAAGGTTGCTGCCTAGAATGACGCATAGATATTTAGGGCCAGATGTATTAGGAACTGGTCACAATATACTACCAGTATTTTTGCGGCTAGTGTGTTAGTTTGCTGGCGGACCTAAGGAACTAATAGGTCGGTTAACAAATTGCCAATTTCTAGTGGGTTGCAATTTGATCTAGCTCATGAATATTAATGAGGTAGGTCACAAATTGCAACCCACAAGAAATCGCAGCCATCATAGAGACGGTGGCCTGCTGAGGTGAGCAGAATTTAAATAAAGCATTTTTTTTAATGAAGCCTGTTTTTCTTAAAGGAAAACGGGATGTGTTTGAAAAAATAAAAAGTGTACGTTTTATTTTTTCAGAGTAATGGGTGGTCCCTAGGACCACTCCTTACTCTTAAAAATTTTGTTCTTGTCAACAATCACAAAGGGGAACGAGTCCTCGGGGATCCCTTTCCATTTGCAAATGACTTTTCACCTTCTTTGAGGGAGGTGGTAAAAGATTGATTTTTTGCGACCGGAATTTGTTTGCAAACAGTGATACATACCAATTCAATTCGGTAATTCGAAGGGACACTCCTTCCAAATCCTGAATCAGTGTTTTAATATACACCTAAATTTGCGATTTGGTAATGTGTTACCGAATTGCAATTTAGTTTTGTACACAAGAAAATGCCTTTTTGTGGTTTTAAAACAGCCCCATTCTGCAAATGGGACCCTTTGTAACCACAAAAGGCTTTGTACAGCTGCCTCTTGGTGCTTTCACCAATGACTGGTTTGCAGTCACACAGATTTATCATGTCAAGCCAGGATTTAAATCTGACATTTGAGTTATAATCTTTGCTTATGCTTGATATTCTAGCTTGTACAGTTCCTGTAACAGGCTGTGTTTAACATTCACTGCAGCAAGGTTTGTGTATTTCTACACTTGCCCTTTCAAGGAGATTATCAGTTTTACTGTATGACTGACAATCTGCTTGGAACAGACAGCATGACTATAAAAGAAAAGAAGTGAAGATGGACACTATAAAAATGAAAGGCCAAGTGAAATTTTATGAACTACCTAGATAGGGTGTATGAACAATGTTGTCACCAATGTCCAATAACCATAGGGTTAGCTTGGCACACCATAAAAGTAAATAAATGTTGTCCTTCCCACAGACTATTACTTTAGTTAGGAAATGTATGTACACAGAAGAGAAACACTCGTAATGAATAACTATCCTGTAGGTAGTTGTGTTTCCTCTCTTTCACCATATGGTGCAGTTCAACGCATGTATATATATGTCACCACTACTTTAATGTGGAGTAATAAACAAGGGCCAAATAAAATCCCAAGGTAAAGAAGCTAGCATGGCAGGGCCTTTTTATACCTTATTTACAAATGCAGACAGTGTTTAGAAAGTCTTAAACCATTTATGGCACAAAAGGTTTTTCTCCCTGTTAAACCTGGCATCCTTAGTGTGGTTTCCCCCAAACCTTTTGCCTTCGTACCTCTGTTTTTTCTGACTTCGTTTTTGTTGCCTTAGGACTCTGCACACTTTAACACTGCTAACCAGTGCTAAAGTGCTTGTGTTCTCTGCTCAAAACATGGTAACATTGGCTTATATCCAATTGGCATATTTAATTTACTTTTAAGTCCCTAGTAAATGGCACTAGATGTGTCCAGGCATCATAAATTAAATGCTACAAGTGGGCCTGCAGTATGTTCCACCCACTTATGTAACACTTCAAACATGTTTCAGGCCTGCCATTGAAGAGCTGGTGAGTGCAGTTTAAGCTACCTTTTCGACCTGTCAAAATAAACCTTGCCAGTCCCAGACCTTTTTCTTATACCCCTAAGGTAGACCCTAGACAGTCCCAAGAGCAGGGTGCAGTGTTTTTAAAAAGTTGGACATGTACTTTTAGGTTTTACATGTCCTAGTTTTTCACTACTGCCAGCCAGTTGGTGTACTACGGAATTAAGAACCATGAATCCCACCTGTAAACAACTTGAAAGGAGCTGGCACACCTGTATGGAGTCTACGGATCGAACCACATTCAAAGTCACCCTCAACCAATACCACCAACTCCTGAAAAAATGAAAAGAAGAACCCTGTCTGACTGCATTGAAGCAAGCTCCAATCAAAGCAAGGAACTCTTAACATCGTGAGAGAATTCTCCAGCCAAGCAGCCATCGGAAACGTCATCACCCCTTCCCAGGCGCTCTGTGGCACCCTGACAGACTTCTTCCATGAGAAGATCACCATCATCTACAGAAACTTTGAACCCCAACCCAGCAACATCCTCAGTCATCTCACCCCACAAATGAGAAACATGACCACCTGCTCACTACCTAGGACCAGCTCACTATGCAAGACACCACAGCCATCATGAACTTTGTCAACTCAGGACCACCCACAGACCCCTGCCCCAGTACATCTTCAACTTTGAGACCAAGACGATCAGCAGTGAGCTAGCCGCCGTTTAGAATACAGCCATCACCATGGCCACCTTCCCCGAAGAATAGAAACAGGCACAAGTCAAGCCCCTACTCAAGAAACCCTAGGCCGACCCCAGCAAACTCAATAACTATCGCCCATCTCTCTGCTGCCCTTTCCCACCAAAGTCCTTGAGAAGGCCATCAACCGCCAACTCACAGAACACATGGAGAACAACAATCTTCTGGACTCTTCTTAATCCGGATTCTGCACCAACCATGGCACCGAAACCGTCCATGCTTGCTGCCACAGACGACATCAGATCCCTCCCGGACCAAGTAAAATAAACGGCCCTGATCCTCCTCGACCTCTCGGTAGCATTTGACACACTATCACACCACACCTTGAGATTTCACAGCATTGGAATCCAAGGAGATGCACTTAAGTTTGTTGTCCCCTCCTCACCAGAAGAACTTAATAAATCCGCCTCCCTCCCTTCACCTTATAACCCAAGAATATCATCTGCGGTGTCCCTCATGGTTTATCCCTCAGCACTACCCTGTTCAACACTTACATGACTCCCCTGGCCAACATCGTCAGATCGCATGGACTGAACATCATATCCTACGCCGACAATACCAGCTCATCCTCTCGCTATCAGAAGACCCCTCCACCACCTCACCAACTTCCACAGGTGGATGATGAGAATCATCGACTGGCTGAGAGACATCTGCCTAAAGCTGAACACAGACAAGATAGAGATGCTGATCTTTGGGAACAACACATTCCCATGGAATGACACTTGGTGGCCTCCTGAGCTAGGACCCTCACCCACTCTGACCGACCACGCCCGCAACCATGGCATCATCCTGGATAGTAAGCTCACCATGAAAAGACAGATTAACACAGTTTCATTCGCGTGCTTCCTCACACTCCGCAGACTCCGCAAGATCTTCCAGTGGCTCCCCATCAACACCAGACTGACCATCACACAAGCCATTGTCATCAGCCGACTGGACTATGGTAACTTTCTCTGCGCAAGAATCACCTCGCACTTCCTGAAGAGACTGCAAACTATACAGAACTCAGGGGCCAGACAAATTCTAGACCTCCCTAAATGGATCTACATCACCCCCCACCTCAAGAAGCTCCACTGGCTCCCCGTTCAGAAGAGATGCCAGTTCAAGATGTTGATCCACACCTTCAAGGCCCTCCACAACTAGGGACCAGCTTACATCAACCACTGACTGAACTTCCACCTTCCCTCCAGACACCTGTGCTCCGCCTCCCTCTTCCTCAACCACACACCCCGCATCCACTGCAGCAACAGTGGCAGACACTCCTTCCCCTTCCTCACCGAGAAGTCTTGGAATAACCTCCCACTTTATGTATGGACCTCATCCTTCCTGTTGGAATTCAGAAAAGGACTCAAGACCCGGCTGTTCAACTGATCCCCCACAGCAGCACTCCCAGCACCTAGATACCCTCATGGGTGATTACCCGCGCTATAAAATCCAGATTGATTGATCTCTCCCATAGGTTAACATTGTAGTTGCCTTATTACATTTTATAAGTGTAATTTCCAAATGGGAAGAGATGACAGGTTCATGTTTGGTGTCTCTTCAATCCTAATTTACAAATCCTAATTTATGGTGAAGTCGGATTTTCAATTACTATTCTGAAAATGCCACTTTAAGAAAGGTGGTATTTTCTTGCCGTAGCCATTTGGTGCCTACAGCCTGTCTCTGGTCACATGACTGGGTGTAGTTGGTTGTTGGGCTTAGTGTATTCCTCTTAGACAGCCTCACGCAATGGGAGCTTAGGTGTGACTGGATGGGCCATCACTGGCAGGATGGAAGGGAGGAACTGGGCCCAGCCTCACTTACACATGATTAGGCTGTGTCCTGTCTCCACACAAAGGGCTGTATACATTCAGTAGTAAGTCCAGAGCCAGGGAAGACAGGGCATTTGTGCACTTCAAAGACATGCCTCTAGAATCATCTTCCCCACTTCAAAGGCACAACTGTGCATAAAGAAGGACCTCAGGCATCACCTCTTCAGTACACTTCTGGACCTGTGGATACTCTGCCATGAAGGAGGACTGCTGTGCTGCTATTAGGATTGCTAATCTGCTGGACTGCTGTTCTGAAGGAACTGCTGTCCTGCTGTGCTGACTTGATGCTTTCTGCCATCTTGACTGTGTGAGAAGTACTGGACGTGCATCACTTGAACCCAGAACGCAGAGTGACTCAATGGGCTAGTTGGCTGACCTCCTGATCTGAAGCCCCAGGGACATAACAGGTTTCCAACAACCTTACATCTGCACCTGGAATCTGCCATCTGTGAGTCCACCCTGCCAAGTGACACCACCCCAGCACTGGACCCTTGAAAGTGGGCTTAAGGTGCATTACCAGCCTCTATGGATCCAGTAGAACTGACGCATCATGCCGCACAGGGCAACCCTGAGCAGCACCAACTCATCTCTGCTGTAGTGTGGATTAGACCTATCACAAAGACCCTAATCGCCACCACAGCCCGCTTTGCCTTTGGAACTGCCTCTACATGCCACATCCTCGGCAAAGGCCCTTGCATCTCTTGACGGCAGCCTCGACGACGATGACGGACTCCGCATCGCAGCTGTTCAGAAATGATGCATTGCCTTGACTGCATGCTGTATCCACAACACTGGACTTCACATCGCAAACCCCGTCAAGGGAATCCTCGACAGCAATGCAACAGGATCTCGCACTACAGCCTCACTGCATCTCAGAACCAATGCATCGCCTGTGCTGCATGACGCATCTTCGTCACAGGTCCACGCATCGCGCCACAAACTAGGACTTAAGGTACTCTGTTCAGTTGGCCTAACTGGGTCCCAGTAGCCACCCCAAGCTCCATCACAGTCAGCCTGAACTTGTGACTTTTGCTCCGGTCTGGCTCGACCAGATGTACACAGTCGGCGCTTTGTGCATTTTGGCGCAATTTTCTCTAAAAGTTTACAATTTAATATGTCCGGTTCTACTGATTGGATTTTTTTTCAGTTTTGACTTGTTTTATTTATTAAATTAAGCTCTAATTTACTAACCTGGTAATCTCTTTGTTTGTTGTTTTCACTGTTTTACTGTTTGAGCTTTATACTTTTAGGCTCAATTTGCTGTTTAATCTTTAGCAATACATCACGCCAGTTCCTATTATTGGAGTGTTGTCGTTTTGATCTTATTTTGTTCATTAAACTAAGCTCTATCTTTGTAACCTGGTGTGGAATCTTTTTCCGTTGTGTTTTCACTGATTTACTGTTTGAAGTGTTGCACAAATACTTTACACATTGCCTCTAAGGTAGGCCTGACTGCTCTGTGCCAAACTAGCAGGGAGTTAATTTGTGGTTTGCATATGACTAGGATTGTGGTTGCTGTTTGGCCAGGGCTTACACTCCAGTCAACCAACAACCCAATTTCTAAAATTCCCCCTTCCAGAAGTGCATCATTTAAGTCAGTGTTGGATGAATAATGTATAGCAATTGCTATAGTATAAGCAGTGGAACGTACATCACTGTCAGCCACATATAGAGCCTCAAGAAAGCTACAATATTAAACATATAAATTAAATGAGGGCATTAAATCATGTAGCAAGCAAATGTACTTTCTTGAGTGCAATTGTTTCTGTGTTTCTAGCTGCTACCTGAGCCAAAAGTTTCAAAGTCTGGAAGCTGACTACACATGCAATGTTTATTTTATGAATTCAACACAGAGAAATAGAGCTACCATAGTGGCCAAATATCTAACAAGGAGTAAAAAAACGAGAAAAAACATGAAAAATCACACAGTCAAGTTAGAAAACTTTCTTGCAAATTTTGATTGCTCTAAAGTCCCAAAAGCTGTAAGTGTAAGAGCACAAACACCCCTGTTTATTATATAAAAATTTACATGGATACTATGAAAACATTTTGCCATATACTAACTAATACATTTCTTATAATTTTTCATCGGTTTAATTTAGGCTTTCACAAGCTCAAATGAGAAACTTTAACAATCTTACTAGTTGCAACAAACTGCAGTAGGCAGAGATGTAATGTTATGTTACTTGATTTGTAAAGCGCATGGCTGCACCAGCAACGGGGCGTCCCAGCGCTAGTACCAGCGCTGGGGTTAAACCAGAAAGAGCAAAGTCTTTACGACCTTTCTAAAGGCCCTGTGGTTCTGAATGTTCCTGAATGTTCCTGAAGGACAGCCCTTTGGGTGTTCCAAAGGGCTGACACCATCGCCCGGAAAGAGCGCCCTCCAGCTCTTGCTCTTCTGACTCGGGGAACACAAGCCAGGTGAAGGTCCAAAGAATGCAACTTATGGCGTGGAACATATGGCAATAGTAGGTTGGACAGAATTGGGGCGCTTGGGAGGTAAGTATATGGATTCGCTTGTCCACTAGAAGCCAATGTAATTTGGAATGAGTTTTGACACTGAACAGAATTAATGTAGTGCAAAAAGAGTGCGAGCTTCAGCATTTTGAACCCTCTGCAGTCGTTGTATTCCAGATTTATTTGCGCCCAGATACAGAGAGTTGCAATAATCCAATCTGGAAAGAATGGTAGATTAGATGATGATCTGGGGTGTTTGTGGATCGAAGAACCCTAGCAGAGGCTTAAGTCCTCACAGGAGCTCAAAACAGACCCCTGCCACTGCTTTTGTCTGTGCTTTATAAGACAAAGCGCTGTCGACCCAGACACCCAGATTTTTTACAGCCTCCTTGAGCAGGGTAGCGCGGTGGGCCAGCACTGCTCGCCCCATATGTGAGTATCTTTTCCTAGCAGGAGGATTTCGGATTTGTTGGCGTTAAGCTGCAGACAATTAGCCAACATCCAGTCTGCAACGGCCAGCATATCATTGTGAAATTTGATCAGATTCTGGTTAGAGTTGTTGGAAAAAGAGATCACCAGCTTAGTGTCATCAGCATAAGATACTAAGGACAGCCCCCTATCTTTCGCTGCCACCGAAAGGGGTTGACTATGGATATTAAAAAGCATAGGGCTCAGCGTAGATCCTTGGGGTACTCCATGACGAACAGCAAACTCCTGAGAGCAGTACGAGGGAGCAATAATCTGAAATCATCTGCCAACCAGAAATGACGTGATCCAGGCTAGTACAGCACCTCTGATACCTATCTCCTGTAAGCGCCGCAGCAGGCTCACATGAGACACTGTGTCAAACGCGGCGCTTAGGTCGAGTAGGACCAGGGCTGAGGAGTTTCCCTCATCTAGGGAGCTCCGCAAATGTTCAGTGACCTCCAACAGGGTGGATTCGGTGCTGTGTTATGATCTAAAACCATTCTGGGATGAGTCCAGAATTTCGTTGGACTCCACGTATTTGGTTAGAATGGAATTTACACAAGTTTCAGTGGCTTTAGCCAGGAAAGGGAGCAAAGAAATGGGGCGATAATTTCCAGGTTTAGATATATCCAGAGAAGGTTTTTTCTGCAGCTGGATAACTTTGGCATGCTTCAATGGGGCAGGTATCGTTGCCATTGACAAAGACAGGTTAATCAGCTCACAGCACACCGGTAAAAGGTGTTCCTGAAATTTCTGAAACTGGTCAGGTTTGAGTAGGTCGGCTGGGGAGCCTGATTTGATTTTACTGCTAAGGGTACGTGCCTCCGTCTGAGATAGTAAAGGGAAGGAGAGTAGAGAGGGGACCGGCGGCTCAACTCTGCCTTGCGACTAGCGCCATCACTCGTGGCTGAAAAGTTTTTATAAATGTTCTCTACCTTAGTAATGAAGTTGTTAGCCAGAACATCACACTGAGTATTCGAGGGGATGGAAGGTTCAGGGTCCGTGTTGGGTTTCCTCAAATCATTAAGAAGGGATAAGATGGTCTTCACAGGTTTACTGCTACTTTTAATTTTGGTTGCAAAATAATCAGCCCTGGACTTCCGTATTAGTTTGTGGTAGGCTTTAATGGACGCGCAATATTGAATTTTTAAGTCTGGATCGTAGGAGCGTCTCCAGGCACGTTCCAACACCTTGCAGTTTTTTTTTGCAAGGGTCAAAGACTCATTGAACCACGGACTGGTCTGAGTTCTTTTTCTGTGGGTAAGTTTGGCGGGAATGCAGCTGTCAAGAACATGCATGAGCCATTCCTGAAAAAGGCTATTCGCTGCCTCTATATTAGAAGGCAACTGGGGCATCTGCGATAGTAGGAGATCACCTTAGTGGTCTGCGTCTAGTTTATGCCACAGGCGTTTCACAATGGGGCAAGGGCGGATACACTGTGTTGGACCTTGACCTTGTGGTGACATAGAAATTAGGAAATGGTCCGACCAGGCCATAGGGAGAGGGGGGTGTACCTTCATCGAGGGTATATTAGAGAATACGGGGTCTAAAAGATGCCCTGCTAAATGCACAGCGCTAGGACACATTGCAACAGTTGGCAGGCCGCCAAATCAGCCAGGAAATTGGCAACCTCAGTGTTATGGCAGTCTTCTAAATGGAGGTTAAGATCCCCCATAATGTTGGGGGGCGTGGCTAGCTGCCGAGCATGCATCCTAACGGAGCTCCCGGCTGAGACCCGCATTACCCTTCATTTACCTGCGAAATCTGGGGTACTTTAGACTCAATCCCCCCCTGATCTGCCGGCAGAGGACGCGGAGATCACCCGACGGCCGAAATAGCCGAGTGGATCCCTGTAATCACTGTACGGAACTGGGAGTGCCTGAGTGCATACTGCGCGGCCTCGCTGTGACGCCGGACGAGGCCGCCTGCGAAGAATCATCCGGGAGCCAACTCCCGAGTACACTGCTCTCCTGCCTTGAGCGGCGGCTGGGGAGACTGCTGCAGACCTACACCCTGCCTGGCAAGACTCGCGCTTGTCCCAGCTCGGGGGCCCTGCCTGAGCCGCCTATTCACTTACTCACCCTACTGGGAACCTGTGACTCCACCGCTGCATCTGTTTCATCTTTGGAGACGCGCCGCCATTGTGCTCTGGGCGTGCTGCGTCATCGGGGCCCGTGGCGGTTGAGAGATTCCGGCCTTTCTCTGGATGCCGTGATCTGTGGAGGAGTGACTGCGGAGCATCTTTTGATCGGGGCTTTTCTACCGACGTGGTTTCCCCGAGCCTTTCCCCCACCTCCCCCCCTTCAATTCCTGCTGAAGTGGCACTGTTTCTGGACATGGAGGAGCCCCAGGGAGGCGATCGTGACTGCCTCCTGAAACCGAGGTGAGGTGGGGTGTGCATGGGCCACCGGAGGGAGGATTGCTATAACCCTGTCCTCTGCCTCTCCCCCCTGCTGGGTGAACAACAACAAGAGAGACTTAGCCCCGCTAAATACCTGAGGGGAGGCCATGTTGTAATGCAGAGGGAGCAGTCACACTTAAGATCTGCACTGGACACTGGTTGCTGGTTTTGCTGGCCCCGGGCGCTGCCCCTGATTAGTGGATCGATCCTGTTGTCGGACCTTTAGGGCAATCGTCTGGGATGTTACTTGCTTGATTTAGCACATTATTGAGTCTGTAGTCACAGTAAGTGGTGCATACCCTCTATAACTCGGCGTGGAATACTACTGGTGGTGAGGGACTGCACTGCTTGCTGCAGGGGAGTGTTCCCTTCTAGCGTTGTGGGACTTTTGCATACCTTTCCTAGCTTTTGTCGGAGTGTCCGGGGATTTATCTTCTTACCAGCATTGATACGCATGTAACACGCTGCAATGGGTTGCACGAAGGGGAAGACACCTGACATGCCCTCATCTGACCTGCCATCTCAGGGCGACTCAGATTCGACCTCCCAAACGTCCTCGATAAGCTGTGTTCCACCGACGGCCTTGACACCCCCTCCTGACAAGCTGGATCAAATCCTCCAGGAGATCAGAGAATCACGTCAATCTATTGAACAGCAGATTGGCTCTCTTACCACCGGGTTAACCCTCCTGCGGGCGGACCACAATAAACTCTCTGACACGGTTAAGGATCTTGCCCAAACACTACTAGAAGTTGTGCCACAGCATAAGGAACATTCTAGCCAATTATCGCAGATGCAAAAACAACTGAATACCCTCCTTGATAGGGTTGAGGATGTGGAGGGCAGGGCCAGGCGCAATAATATTCGCATTATTGGCATGCCGGAACACTCGGAAGGCACTGATGTGACTCAGTTTGTGGAGACATGGCTGAAAGAGCATGTAGCCCCGGAAGGTCTCTCCAACTACTTTTGTGTAGAATGGGCGCACCGGATTCCGACGGGCAGACCGATGGCGGGACTGCCGCCCAGGCCACTTATAGCCCATATCCTCAATTTCAAGGACCGGGATTGTTTGCTTCAGAAGGCTCATGAAAACGCTCCCATACTTTATGAAAACACTCGGATTTCTCTTTATCCGGATTACACTGTGCAAGTGCAGCGTCAAAGAACGTCCTATCAACCATTGAAGCGAAAACTCCAGGTCCTTAACCTGCAATATGCCTTGTTATTTCCAGCACGCCTGAAAATCATCCACAACCAAAAGGCTCACTTTTTTGAATGCCCTCAGGCAGCAAATGACTGGTTGGAGTCTACCCTTCCTTCTCAATCTCTCAATAACTTAGATCAACAAATACGCCGAGCTCAAGTGCAGCCGAAAGGACCTGGATCCCGTCGCACTAGAACAACAAGAACTTTATCTACCAAAAAACCAACACTGGAATCAACTCTACTGGAGAAAGGGTCGGCGCTGGCGGCGGTGGCCTCTATGCGCGACCAGGCACAACTCACATCTCTGGAACACTCAGAAAATAATGCGGAGCAGTCTGACTCAGAGAGTAACGATGTATTGTTCCCTTCAATCACCCGCAGATAGTAAAGGATCTATTTGGTTAAAATACTATCGATTGCTATCCAAGGTCTAATTACAAACGTGTATTTGATCTACTGTGCTGGGGGGATGTGGGTCAATACTGTTCATTTGCATACTATGTTATGTGATTTGTCTTTTCTCGGAAAAAACTAACAGGAAACAAGTCCTGGTTGTGGTGCGCACACTTCACTATGAACCAGTGGTTCTAAACAAAATATTCAATTTATACCAAGAAGTTTATATAGACCAAAAGACAATGAACTCAAGAATCATAATATACATTACATTTGCTGTATTGATCACACAGATTAATAAACTTCAATAAACAAATTCACATTTAGTGTCAGCTTAATAGCAATACATATTATACATCAAACAAAAATGGCATTTCAAAAATTGTCCACAATGCGTGATTATCAAAATCCAAGAACAAATGAAATTTGCTGTTAATTTCCCTTAGATGACAAGACCAGATGGCAAGCCCAATGCATTTCGGGACTTGATGTTCCCTTCCTCAGGGGCGGGTCTGAAATCAAGTAGAATGTGTACACAGTAAACTGAGACTATCGATACATGGAGAATTGCAGTCCACAACATATACCTAGTGACGATCAAAGCAGTGTGCTATTAACACTTAGAATGGGATTATAAAGGTGATATTGTGAAAAATCGTTTATACAAAATAACAATAGATAGTATAGTAAAAAATCTGGAACCAGTGGTGATAGAATAAATTGAACAAAAGACAAGAAAAAAAAAAAAAAAAAAAAGGAAGAAAAACCCAGCACCATGAAATTGGAGAAAGTGCCTGTAATGTCTGTTAGTGGATGTCAATGGTTAAAAATAAATATTAATAAGAAAAAGTGAAAAATACCAAGAATAAGAAATCGTGACACCACGAAAACTCGTGGCTCACCTTGAAATATTTCTAGAAAACCCTGTAGGTTACGTAAATGATGTCCTGTCTGTAAAGGAGACATAGAAAAATGAAATAAGGAATCTAATGCCGTAGCGATCGATTAAAAAAGAGCAGATATGAAGGTAGAAAACCCTCACCTATATTCTTAATGATGTACTCCAAAGAAACTTCAGAACGTGTAGAAACAGGATTTCTAAGACGGGATGTACCAACTACCGTCAAAAAGCACCAAAATGTACGCTGTAAAATGAAATGGAATACCGATTACGACAAGCTGACCTGACACAGAACAACCACGGTTAAAGTCGAACTGACCCAGCTCTTACCGGTAAACAGCAAACATGGTCTCCTTCACACGGGTACGCGAGATCTGAATACAGCGCGGAATGAATCCGTGACTTAAATAGACAAGGCGCATAGAAAGCGGACTGGAAGTGAGGAAACGGTAGCATGAAATATTAAATCCACGTTTAAAACTGAATGAAACGAAGATGTAAAAATAAATAAATAAAGCACAACACCATGCACGATGAGTAAAATAATATTGAATAAATCGCAAACTATATAACGGTATAAAAGGACATTAAAGTCATGTTAATCAAACTAAAACTAAAAAAGGACAACTAAGCTAGTACTGGCAAAACGTGATCCCGGTGAGAGAAAAAATAGAAATTGAAAGAACAACAAGCTGCGTATCCAAAAAATGACTGTGACGCAAATACATAGCAAAACCAACATGGACAAAATGATTACTAAAACGCTGTCTCCATAACAACAGCAAAACGGAACATAAATGTAATATTCAAACTAATACTGAATGATAAACCAGAATAACAAGTGCTACAAGGACAGGCAAACATCCAAAATGGATATTATATTAACTTATATGTCAAAATGACATTAGAAAATGCGAAGTGGAAACCAAAAGATTAATGTGTAATGAAAATAAATAAAAGAATTGTTAGTAAAAATTAAAGTTCCATAAGAAATACCTGTGCTGAAGTAAACATAGGAGCACACTCTTTGCAGTATAACATGTGGTTAAGGAATGCTTAAAATAATGCTAGTGTACAAAAAACTTTATAGAAAACAACTCATATCCACCCTGTCATTAAGTCCTTTCGGAATTTGAGTGTCTAAAAAATTTATCCAAAAACTTCACGTTGCAGGAGTCTTTTTCGATTGTCAAGCCCTTCCACTAACTGAACAAGTTCAATAATTTGACATCGTAATTGGGAAATAGTGTGTTTGGCCTCATGCCAATGTACGGCTACACTAGATGTTTTACTTAGTGTGCGTATTGTGCTTTTATGTTCAGTAAGTCTTACTTTGAGTTTACGTTGAGTTTTACCAACATATGCTTTGCCGCATGGGCATTTTAAACAATAGATAACATTTGTAGCATTACAATCACAAGAATGTTTTAGCTTGATATTCTTGCCAGAGCTAGGGTGAGTTAGACTATCCCCTACTATGATATTATTGCAATGGATGCAATTGAAACATTTCAACGTGCCCTTGTACTGAGTATGGTCTGTTCTAGTTGATGGCCTAGAAACCAATTCTTGAAGATTCTTGCCTCTCGTGTAAGCAAATGTCGGTTTGTCATTGAAAATACCGTTAAAGTCTGATTCATTGCAAAGTAATTCCCATCTGTTATTGATGATCCGTTTTATTTGATTCGAGCATGTCGAATACTTTGATACAAAAGTAGGTGTTGTAGATTTAGTGACCTTGGATTTAGAAAACAGTGAAGTTCGATCTTTACCTTCAAGTCTGAAAATGCTGGACTGTAGGGTATCTTCAGGGTACCCTCTGTAAATGAATCTTTGTTTGAATTCGACCAGTTTGGATTTTGCCGTGTCAGGATTGGAGCATATTCTTTTAATTCTGGTAAACTGGGAAAATGGTAAATTGTTGATAAGACTTTTGGGATGAAAACTGGTGAAATGTAACGTACTGTTTCTGTCAGTAGGTTTCGTGTACACTTGTGTTTGAAAGCAGCCTGCTGTTATATCTTTGATCACTAAAACATCCAGATAGTTAATCTGTTTTTCATTGATGGTATAAGTAAATTGTATTCTTGGATTCTTAGTGTTCAACTGGCTTATCAAAAGCTTCAAGCTATCTAGTGGTTTTGACCAAATCAAAAATATGTCGTCAATGTATCTGCAATATTGTACAATGCCCGTTGTCCAATCTGGCTCATCAAAATATACTCCTCTTCAAATTTTGCCATAAAAATATTGGCATATGCTGGTGCACCAGAAAAACCCATGGAAGTTCCAGTCAATTGGGCGTAAAAGAATGTTTGCCATACAAAATAGCTGTGATGTAAACAAAAGTGTAGAAGCTTCAACAAAAAATCTTGTCAATCTCAATATCCTCCATTTTCAATAGTGCCCATTCAACAGCTTCAAGTCCTGCCTCATGTGGAATCGACGTGTATAAAGCTGTAACGTCTATCGTGCATAGAATCCAGTGTTCTTGAATGTAAGGTTGGATCATCTGTAGTTTAAGTAAAAAATCAGTGGTATCTTTGATGTACGTACACCAATTTTGAACAAATATCTGGAGATAATGATCCAAAAATATCCCTAATGGGTCAAAAGAGACCCACATCCTGAAACAATTGGTCGAAATGGAGGATCATTTTGATTCTTGTGAATTTTAGGAATCATGTATATCTTGGGTCTACGTGGATTAGTAGTAGTCAAAAAGTTTTAACTGTGTGGCTATTAAACCCATTTCTTCAGCTTCGTTAAGAATACCTTGAAGTATACCTTGTAGCTCAACTGTGGGATCACTGTCAAGTAACAAATATGTGGTGTTGTCAGACACATGCTCATTAACCTTGCCAACATAATATGTAGTGTCCATAACAACGAGTGCTCCGCCTTTGTCAGCAGGTTTCAACGTTAAAGAAGTGTTATTGGCAATAGATCGAATAAGTCTCCTGTCATGTTCAGTCATGTTGTTGGTCTTCATCTTTTTGTAATTCAATTTAGATAAATCCTGCACCACAATGTTTTCAAAAGTATCCAACATTTTATGTGTAACTGGAGATTGGAAACTACTCCTAGGTTTAAAACGATTGATGGTATCATCATCTTGATCATTGGATCCCTGAATGACATTAGTGAAGTAATGTTTCAAACGTAATTTCCGCATGAACTTGTATAAAGCAACCTGAACCTCCAATTGAGTGCTTAAAGTTGTGGGAACATACGACATTCCCCTCGTCAATATGTTGGTTTGTTGTTGAGATAATGAAACTGTTGATATATTGATTATCAAGCTTTGGTCTTGGTGCTGCGTAGAGTTTTTCCTCCCTTTTCCTCTCCGGGTTTTGCGGTTGACCCTGATGTTGTTGGTGTATTTAATACCGGGGATGCCCCGGATCTGGAGCCTGTGACAAAAAAGACATGGTAGATGGTGTAGGTATCTGGACATTTCCTGTCTCTCCTGATTGTGTTATTAGTCCTCCTGTTGTTATTTTAACTATAGGTGGTCTATTGATAGCAGTATCTTGATCAGTCGCCACGCTTTCCTCAGAAGATGTTGTGTTTTTTTCTGAGTGAATCGTCTTTGCGTGTAAATGTCTGCCCATGTATACACCTCATTGAGCTTATAATCAATTGTGTCTCTCCTGTATTTTCGAATTTTACCCTCCTGTAATTCTTTGTTATATTTATCAAGTTTTAGATTGATATCGTCCAGAGTATCCTTCCAAGTGTCATTATCCAATCGTTTTTCTAATTCACTCTTGAGGTTGAATATCTCTTCATCCAAGTCACGTATAGTTTTGGAGAGCTCTTCAATAATAAGTAATATTAAATTTAAAGAGCATTTATTAAGAATGGCAAACCATTTATCCATAAATGTGGTGTTAAGGTGAAATCTAAATAACATAGGTCTAATTGACAGGCGTAAACCTCTCGGTATCCGTTTGGCTCTATGGTATTGAACCAGGGTGGATGCATGAAGTTTCTGGTTCAAGTGTCGACGTGTTAAGTATTCAAGTTGTTTCAATTGTTGAGGAATGGACCCTCCATGTGGTTCAGATAATCTTACCTCCTGAATTAAAGCATAAATATCTGTGGCTTGTTCATTGGTGTAAGCTAAAGTAGTAGCTCGATTATCAGTTATGTTCGTAATAGAATCAAATGACATTTTAACGGTGATTGATACTAATGCCTACTCTTAGGTGCTACCTCCTGTTGTCAATTATTAGAAATCAAAAATGTGGGGGTAGGAGGAGCACTCGCTAGTAATGTCTCAAAAAAGGTTGTTTAAACAATTATAACCCTGGTGCTACACCACTGCTTGTGTTGACAGCACAAGCGGATAAAGAGGAAAAAACTAACAGGAAACAAGTCCTGGTTGTGGTGCGCACACTTCACTATGAACCAGTGGTTCTAAACAAAATATTCAATTTATACCAAGAAGTTTATATAGACCAAAAGACAATGAACTCAAGAATCATAATATACATTACATTTGCTGTATTGATCACACAGATTAATAAACTTCAATAAACAAATTCACATTTAGTGTCAGCTTAATAGCAATACATATTATACATCAAACAAAAATGGCATTTAAAAAATTGTCCACAATGCGTGATTATCAAAATACAAGAACAAATGAAATTTGCTGTTAATTTCCCTTAGATGACAAGACCAGATGGCAAGCCCAATGCATTTCGGGACTTGATGTTCCCTTCCTCAGGGGCGGGTCTGAAATCAAGTAGAATGTGTACACAGTAAACTGAGACTATCGATACATGGAGAATTGCAGTCCACAACATATACCTAGTGACGATCAAAGCAGTGTGCTATTAACACTTAGAATGGGATTATAAAGGTGATATTGTGAAAAATCGTTTATACAAAATAACAATAGATAGTATAGTAAAAAATCTGGAACCAGTGGTGATAGAATAAATTGAACAAAAGACAAGAAAAGAAAAAAAAAAAGGAAGAAAAACCCAGCACCATGAAATTGGAGAAAGTGCCTGTAATGTCTGTTAGTGGATGTCAATGGTTAAAAATAAATATTAATAAGAAAAAGTGAAAAATACCAAGAATAAGAAATCGTGACACCACGAAAACTCGTGGCTCACCTTGAAATATTTCTAGAAAACCCTGTAGGTTACGTAAATGATGTCCTGTCTGTAAAGGAGACATAGAAAAATGAAATAAGGAATCTAATGCCGTAGCGATCGATTAAAAAAGAGCAGATATGAAGGTAGAAAACCCTCACCTATATTCTTAATGATGTACTCCAAAGAAACTTCAGAACGTGTAGAAACAGGATTTCTAAGACGGGATGTACCAACTACCGTCAAAAAGCACCAAAATGTACGCTGTAAAATGAAATGGAATACCGATTACGACAAGCTGACCTGACACAGAACAACCACGGTTAAAGTCGAACTGACCCAGCTCTTACCGGTAAACAGCAAACATGGTCTCCTTCACACGGGTACGCGAGATCTGAATACAGCGCGGAATGAATCCGTGACTTAAATAGACAAGGCGCATAGAAAGCGGACTGGAAGTGAGGAAGCGGTAGCATGAAATATTAAATCCACGTTTAAAACTGAATGAAACGAAGATGTAAAAATAAATAAATAAAGCACAACACCATGCACGATGAGTAAAATAATATTGAATAAATCGCAAACTATATAACGGTATAAAAGGACATTAAAGTCATGTTAATCAAACTAAAACTAAAAAAGGACAACTAAGCTAGTACTGGCGAAACGTGATCCCGGTGAGAGAAAAAAATAGAAATTGAAAGAACAACAAGCTGCGTATCCAAAAAATGACTGTGACGCAAATACATAGCAAAACCAACATGGACAAAATGATTACTAAAACGCTGTCTCCATAACAACAGCAAAACGGAACATAAATGTAATATTCAAACTAATACTGAATGATAAACCAGAATAACAAGTGCTACAAGGACAGGCAAACATCCAAAATGGATATTATATTAACTTATATGTCAAAATGACATTAGAAAATGCGAAGTGGAAACCAAAAGATTAATGTGTAATGAAAATAAATAAAAGAATTGTTAGTAAAAATTAAAGTTCCATAAGAAATACCTGTGCTGAAGTAAACACAGGAGCACACTCTTTGCAGTATAACATGTGGTTAAGGAATGCTTAAAATAATGCTAGTGTACAAAAAACTTTATAGAAAACAACTCATATCCACCCTGTCATTAAGTCCTTTCGGAATTTGAGTGTCTAAAAAATTTATCCAAAAAACTTCACGTTGCAGGAGTCTTTTTCGATTGTCAAGCCCTTCCACTAACTGAACAAGTTCAATAATTTGACATCGTAATTGGGAAATAGTGTGTTTGGCCTCATGCCAATGTACGGCTACACTAGATGTTTTACTTAGTGTGCGTATTGTGCTTTTATGTTCAGTAAGTCTTACTTTGAGTTTACGTTGAGTTTTACCAACATATGCTTTGCCGCATGGGCATTTTAAACAATAGATAACATTTGTAGCATTACAATCACAAGAATGTTTTAGCTTGATATTCTTGCCAGAGCTAGGGTGAGTTAGACTATCCCCTACTATGATATTATTGCAATGGATGCAATTGAAACATTTCAACGTGCCCTTGTACTGAGTATGGTCTGTTCTAGTTGATGGCCTAGAAACCAATTCTTGAAGATTCTTGCCTCTCGTGTAAGCAAATGTCGGTTTGTCATTGAAAATACCGTTAAAGTCTGATTCATTGCAAAGTAATTCCCATCTGTTATTGATGATCCGTTTTATTTGATTCGAGCATGTCGAATACTTTGATACAAAAGTAGGTGTTGTAGATTTAGTGACCTTGGATTTAGAAAACAGTGAAGTTCGATCTTTACCTTCAAGTCTGAAAATGCTGGCCTGTAGGGTATCTTCAGGGTACCCTCTGTAAATGAATCTTTGTTTGAATTCGACCAGTTTGGATTTTGCCGTGTCAGGATTGGAGCATATTCTTTTAATTCTGGTAAACTGGGAAAATGGTAAATTGTTGATAAGACTTTTGGGATGAAAACTGGTGAAATGTAACGTACTGTTTCTGTCAGTAGGTTTCGTGTACACTTGTGTTTGAAAGCAGCCTGCTGTTATATCTTTGATCACTAAAACATCCAGATAGTTAATCTGTTTTTCATTGATGGTATAACTAAATTGTATTCTTGCATTTATTCAATATTATTTTACTCATCGTGCATGGTGTTGTGCTTTATTTATTTATTTTTACATCTTCGTTTCATTCAGTTTTAAACGTGGATTTAATATTTCATGCTACCGCTTCCTCACTTCCAGTCCGCTTTCTATGCGCCTTGTCTATTTAAGTCACGGATTCATTCCGCGCTGTATTCAGATCTCGCGTACCCATGTGAAGGAGACCATGTTTGCTGTTTACCGGTAAGAGCTGGGTCAGTTCGACTTTAACCGTGGTTGTTCTGTGTCATGTCAGCTTGTCGTAATCGGTATTCCATTTCATTTTACAGCGTACATTTTGGTGCTTTTTGACGGTAGTTGGTACATCCCGTCTTAGAAATCCTGTTTCTACACGTTCTGAAGTTTCTTTGGAGTACATCATTAAGAATATAGGTGAGGGTTTTCTACCTTCATATCTGCTCTTTTTTAATCGATCGCTACGGCATTAGATTCCTTATTTCATTTTTCTATGTCTCCTTTACAGACAGGACATCATTTACGTAACCTACAGGGTTTTCTAGAAATATTTCAAGGTGAGCCACGAGTTTTCGTGGTGTCACGATTTCTTATTCTTGGTATTTTTCACTTTTTCTTATTAATATTTATTTTTAACCATTGACATCCACTAACAGACATTACAGGCACTTTCTCCAATTTCATGGTGCTGGGTTTTTCTTCCTTTTTTCTTTTTTTTCTTTCTTGTCTTTTGTTCAATTTATTCTATCACCACTGGTTCCAGATTTTTTACTATACTATCTATTGTTATTTTGTATAAACGATTTTTCACAATATCACCTTTATAATCCCATTCTAAGTGTTAATAGCACACTGCTTTGATCGTCACTAGGTATATGTTGTGGACTGCAATTCTCCATGTATCGATAGTCTCAGTTTACTGTGTACACATTCTACTTGATTTCAGACCCGCCCCTGAGGAAGGGAACATCAAGTCCCGAAATGCATTGGGCTTGCCATCTGGTCTTGTCATCTAAGGGAAATTAACAGCAAATTTCATTTGTTCTTGGATTTTGATAATCACGCATTGTGGACAATTTTTGAAATGCCATTTTTGTTTGATGTATAATATGTATTGCTATTAAGCTGACACTAAATGTGAATTTGTTTATTGAAGTTTATTAATCTGTGTGATCAATACAGCAAATGTAATGTATATTATGATTCTTGAGTTCATTGTCTTTTGGTCTATATAAACTTCTTGGTATAAATTGAATATTTTGTTTAGAACCACTGGTTCATAGTGAAGTGTGCGCACCACAACCAGGACTTGTTTCATGTTAGTTTTTTCCTCTTTATCCGCTTGTGCTGTCAACACAAGCAGTGGTGTAGCACCAGGGTTATAATTGTTTAAACAACCTTTTTTGAGACATTACTAGCGAGTGCTCCTCCTACCCCCACATTTTTGATTTGTCTTTTCTCCCCAGATTTCTGCTTAGCTTGTTAATACATTATAGGGTCTCATCATGTCTGTGGCTCTGGTTGCCGATGTAGCGTCGTGCTTGGCGTGGTGCCCGCCCCCTCTGCAGTTTTTGCATTGTGTCACCGTTTGGAATTAGTTAGATTTATTATGTGTTTGGACCAACATAGTTTACTCGTTGGCCCCAGTATTGGGTGTTGTAGTTTGTGGGAGGTTTACTGGTTCCTGATGTGTCCTACTCTATACCATGTAATGTATTCCCTGTGTTTCCCTAAGGGCATCACCTACTACCTGTTTATTATGGAATGGCTGTGTTGGGTAAATACAAAATTCTGACTTGGAATGTCCGGGGAATGGGGTCTGTCCATAAGCGCTATAGAATTTATGCCCAACTGAATAGGCGACACATTCAAATAGCTTTTATCCACGAAACACACTTAACTAACTCAGAAGTGACTAAAATGCAGAAAAAGTGGAAAGGCCAAATTTTCAATACATCCTATTCTGCCTTTGCACGGGGGTCGTTAATATGGATAAAGCATGGGGTACCTTTTGTCCTTGTGGAACAGAGGGTAGATACGGAAGGGAGATATGTACTGCTACTGGGCAGATTGGATGGTATCCCAATAGTTATTGGCAGCATATATTCCCCTAATTATGAACAAAACAATTACCTCACCAATCTGAATACAGTTTTATCAGACTGGGCGCCCTACCCGTGGGTTATTGGAGGTGACTTTAACTCCATCTTAGATGTCCAGTTGGATCGCTCTCACCCCCCAGTCAGGGGAGCTGTATCCACCAAAAATGTGGATTTTCTTCATGCATGGGCTTCGGGCTGGACCCTTCAATATGTATGGAAGACTCTCTTAATGACTTAGAAACAGCAGCCAATGTAGACCCGACTAAACAGACACAGTTACAGGAGGCTAGGATGAGACATGCAGAACTACTCGAACAACTTCGCTGTATAGATTACAATACATACACTCAGCATTGTCATAAGGATGCAGATAAATCAGGTACCCTTTTGGCACGTCTTCTACGTGATGCTCCCCCCCCAATACCGATATCAGTAATATCTCTCCCAGATGGCACTGTTGCTATTACCCAAGCAGAGATCAATCTCGCTTTTTATAAGTACTATCAAACATTATGTAGTGCTCCACCTGCACCAACGCATGAATGTATACATACCTTTCTGAATGACCTCACATACCCTAAATTGACAGCAGACGCTCAGGCAGAATTGGAGGCCCCAATCAGTAAAACTGACATCAAAGAGGCCATTAAGGACCTCCCCAAAAATAAGTCCCCGGGTCTAGATGGCCTCCCGGCCGAATTTTATTCGGTTTACGCTGAGAAACTAGCCCCGTGCCTAGAGAATTTATATAAGACGGCCTTAGATAAGCGCACTCTCCCATTAACCACCATGCAGGCATTGGTGGTCTCCCTTCCCAAACCGAATAGAGATCCCAGGGACATGGCAGGCTATCTCCCTCTTTACTTGCTATCCACTGAGTATAAAATACTCAGTAAAATACTAGCCCAACGGCTCCTTCCCTATCTTCCAAAATTGATCCATTCTGACCAAAGTGGTTGTATACCTGGCCGTAACACCTCCCTAAATATTAGACGCCTTCATTATATAATGGAAACTGCTGCGGACCGCTCAAATAAATCTGGTTGTATTTCCATAGATATGCAACAAGCATTTGATACACTCAATTGGACATATGTGCTGGCCTCGATGGAAAAATTTGGCATTCCAAGAGGCTACTTACGTTGGGTTGAAGTATTATATACTGCCCGTGCAGCTCGGGCTAGGACTGGCTCTCAAATTTCTCCCACCTATTCCATAGAAATGGGCCTAGACAGGGCTGTCCCCTATTGCCAATATTGTTTGTTCTGGCGCTAGAGCCCCTACTCATTAAGCTGCGCACAGAAGCTACGGATTTGGGGATTCCAATTAGGAACATAACACATGTGGCATCCCCGTATGCGGACGATATTATACTTTACTTTAAAGATCTGACTACAAACCTGGAACCCATTCCATCTATATTTAAACATTTTGAACAGGTATCTGGCCTTGCAATTAATGCAAATAAGTCACATGCTTTTTATATGCGATATAAAGACACCCCCGATCCAGTTACGTTTGGTGCCCTAACCCTATTGACTGCCCCGCATACTTTTAAATATCTGGGTGTACAAATCTATAGGACTCCCCAAGACCTCCTAGAAGGCAATTTGTTGAAAACAATAGGATCTCTTCAGGCACAGGTCTCTTTCTGAACCTCGTTGCCATTGTCTGTGATGGGAAGAGTCGCCATTTCCGACTCCTATATTTGTTTACTAATATACCGGTTGCGATCCCAACCAGAATCTTCAGCACACTTGACACGCTTCTATTAGAACTTGTTTGGGGTAAGGGGCGCAGACGAGTGAGTCTGGCGAAATTGCAGTTGAGTCCAGAAGAGGGAGGTCTTGGCGCTCCCGACTTTCGGGCATACTGTATGGCCAGTCAACTACAATGGCTGGCTTATTGGCTCGCGGGCCGACACCTCCAAGAAATAGGATACACAACACAGCTCCTTGATCAGGGCACCCTCCACTCCTAATTGCTGCCACATGCTAAGATTCCAGTCACTGCGCCTCCCCTACTTAAGACAGCTTTAATGTACTGGAAGAAAGCACTAACATACACTAAAAAGGACTCCCCATACTCCCCTAACATCCCTTTTGGTTGGAATACCTACTGCAACCACGTTAATTTAAAAAAAGGCCATGGCCCCATGGGCACAAGAGGGTGTGACGACGATTGGACTGTTATTTGTAGACGGTACTCTGGCTGATCATGATAACTTTACTCGTGCACAGGGAGTTCCTCCGACACTATTTCTCCTTCATGCTGCAATATCTCATTATATTAAACTCCGCTGGTCCCCTTCTGGGATTGAACCCCCTACACATGAGCTAGTCTACGCAATGTATCTGATGGGAACAGGACGCCATCTTACCCGCTGGTTATATCGGGGTATTAGAACACACTCAAAAACACCATTAACCCCACTCCAAGCCAAATGGGCATTGGAACTCAACAAGGAACTGACGGATAAAGAGTGGGCCTCCATGTTGGAATTTCCCAAGAAAGTATCCCGAAACGTTAAATTCAAATATATACAATACATGATTTTACACAGGGCATACCTCACACCGCACCGTCTTAATAGTATATACCCAAATGCGCAACTCTCTTGTCCTAGATGTCAGGAAGCAGATGCGGACCTGCTCCATATGCTGTGGGGATGCCCGCGACTACGAGTATTCTGGCGTACAGTCAGTGATAGAGTGCAAGAAGTTACAGGTACGGATGTCTGGACGACACCAGATAGCTGCCTTTTGGGACTGCATAGACGCCCGAAGGGGCAGAGGGTCCAGTTGCGATTTGCGGACTTGGCAGTACTGCTGGCGAAGCGTGCCATCACCATGAGATGGAAATCCCCCTCTCCCCCTCCATCACTCTCCTGGCACACAGAAATGACACATTGGGGCACCGCAGAAAGTGTGATTCTTAGACAGGAGGAACTCCGTGACTTGCGTAGGATTCCTATCTCTATGGAATGGGATCAGTTGTTGGAGGCATTTAAAGCTATTGACCCCTCATCTCCTCCGGCATCCCCGGGTTTGCCCAACTCGCCCACTTCTCCCGTCCCTCTAACAGCGCACTCGCCTCAGCCTGTATTATAATGTTATACTACTATTTATTTATGCCTAGGGAATTGCAATTTTACACGCTTTTCAGGACTCTTTGTTATTATAGATAAGAATGCAACCTATTCTTGTAGCCTTGTACACTCAGGTCACCAGTGAACCGGGGGGGGTGGGGAGTAGTAGTAGTAGTTTTTTTTTCTTTTTTGTTGTTTGTTATATTTTAATGAGTTACAGATCACTTTTTGGAAATGTATCTTGGCATATTTGGCTGTTTATTTAGAAGAATGGACCGAAATACTATACTACATGCTCTGTCCTACCACCGGTAGTCAGTATCTTAATGACCCTATATGTAATTCATTACCCAGTCGCTTTACCTGGAAAACTGATTGTTGCCTCAATAATATATTCAGCGCTGCCAAGTTCTAAGATATGATTATACAATGTAATGTGAAAACTTCAATAAAATTGTGTTTAAAAAAAAAAAAGATCCCCCATAATGTTAAAATTTGCAGATTTGGTAGTCAATGTGGCAATCAGGTTAACCAAAGCTTCCCTAAATGCTTTAGACGGACCCGGGGGATGGAAAAATAGCAGGCCAGAAACCATGAAATTGCAGTTGAGTGTAATTTTAAAGAGGTCATTTTCACAGTCCGGAATCATCTCCCTAGTGAGACTGTAGGAAAAGTGCTCCTTAAAGATTACAGCCATGCCCCCCCCTCTATTGTCAACTCTATTAAACTGCTTCATAGTGTAACCCTGAGGAAGAGCCAGCAATGGCTCGGCTACAGAGTCCGGCGTCGGCCAGGTCTTTGTTAAAAACAGGACGCCTGGAGTCTCTTCTTGTAATAGGTTGAACACTTCTGCGTGGTGCTTGACCAGAGACCGGCAGTTTAAACTGAGGAATTTAAACTCCGAAGTGTGGGGGGGTGGTACCGTAATCCGACCACCTTCCCTCAGGTTGAACTCACATAAAACTTAAATGTGTTTATATCTTTCTGGGCAGACACTGTACAATGAGAGTTTTACCATCAGCCTCTGAAATTGAGATCAAACTTTTACAGCGGGGTTTCCTTGAAGTCAGATATGTTGTTGAACTCCTGCTGAAACCTCTTGTTTTGGCATCAAAAGCTCCAAAGAGGGCAGACCTAGATTTTGTGGCTGCTCAGGTAGTACCACAGGTCAGACAGGATTGCCTATTTGAACCGGTCCAAGGTTTTACCTTCAGACATAGACCCTTTTTTGGAAGTCAAAATCCTCCAGTGGGCCAAAGCTGGAAGCTCTATCCAGGCAGGATATCATGCCCAAACAGTAGATGTGAAGAAAAGCAGGTCAGATACAGAAATTTTATTTCAAGTAAAGTAAGTGAGAGGTAATCCATTACTGTCCCACAGTGGATTCAAATACAAGCATTTGAACAGAATGATTCAATGGCACCCTAGTGTTCTAGATTTCAACTTAAAGGACGCAAATCTTGTCATAGTAAAAGTTCTATTAATTACAACACTGAGGATTGGTTCAGACCTGCAAATCTCCATGAGGCCGGATACCTACACTGTGAGGTTCAGCTGAACCAATTTTCAGAGCAGCAAAAGTCCTTAGTGAGATAAACCTGGTTTTCTTGTCTGCCTTTTGTGTGACCTTCCTGGGTAAGCCTCAGCACCTTGTCTCAAACCTACAGAGGTGTAGGATCCTGCAAAAGATCCTCCTGGTCAGTTCTGCAGCCTCTAACTCCTAATGGCAGGCTTCTAGACACCAGCTCTTTACCCAGTGAGGTCTCCTGCAGGGTCTAATCCTGAGTTGCCAACTAGGTTCTCTTGGAATCGGCAGTCCTTCTGCTTTTTGTTTCCCTGAAGCAGGTAAACAGGAGGCCAATTAAATGACCCTTGGAGAGCTGTTACAGTCCCTGGGCAGTAGCAGGAATCAAGGGTCCTTGAGTTCTTGTGTGTGTGTGTGTGACCTTTTCTTTCAGCTGAAGTCAGGAGTCCTCTTCCTGTTAGGGAGGGTTTTACCTTCAGACGTAGAGCCTTTTTTGGAAGTCAAAATCCTCCAGTGGGCCAAAGCTGGAATCTGTATACAGGCAGGATATCATGCCCAAGCTTAAAATTTAATCTTAAAGGGCACAAATCTTGTCATAGTAAAAGTTCTAGCAATTACAACACTGAGGTTTCGTTCAGACCTGCAAATCTCCATGAGGCCGGATACCTACAATGCGAGGTTCAACTTAACCAGTTTTCAGAGCAGCAAAAGTCCTAAGTGAGACGAACCTGGTTTGCTTGCCCTCCTTTTGTGCGACCTTCCTGGGCAAGCTTCAGCACCTTGTCCCAGACCTACAGAGGTGTAGGATCCTGCAAATGACCCTTCTGCAGCCTCTAGCTCCTCATGGAAGGCTTCTAGACACCAGTTTGTTCCACAGTCAGGTCTTCTGCAGGGTCTAGACATCTGCTGCCAATTAGGCTCTCTTGGAATCAGGAGTCCTTCTGCTTTTTGTTTCTCCTTGAAGCAGGTAAACAGACGGCCAATTGAATGATCCTCAGAGAGCTGTTATTGTCTCTGGGTACTAGCAGGAATCAAGAGTCCTCTAGTTCTGGTATGTGAGTGAGACCTCATATTTCAGCTGCAGTCAGCAGTCTTCGTTTTGTTCCTGTAGGGCAGGGTATTTCAAACTGGGGGTTACGCCCCCAAGGGGGGCCTCAAGTGATCCTAGGGGCTCAAGGCTCTGGCCAAAAGAAGCATTATGTTGATAACAGTGCTCTAATTAAGCAGTAGTTATCCTGTGCACTAACCTGTGATTGGAGAAATGTTACCACCCAATCTTAAGTATTTTCTTGCTGTCTCCCCATCTCCTTTTTCAGCACTTCTTCTTTGGCTAACTGTAAAATCACACAGGTGCATCTAATTCAAGATGGCAGAACTAAACTGCCACCAGATAGGCCTGTCTTCAGTTCCTGAGCCACTCCCCTATTGTGTCAAGCTCTCTTTCCATCTGAATGAGCCAAAACTGGTTCACTCCTGTACTCTAACTGGGCCCTGGCGAGGGGGGCGTGGCTGACTGCCAAACATGGCGGACGGGAACTAACGGAGCTCCGCGCCGAGCCCGACACTTTGCAAAAGATCCTGACACCGGGTGATCATCCCTGCTCGGAATCCAGAGTACTGAGCTGCGGACACAGCGAGGAACGCAACGCCGCTTTAACAACTGAAATCGAGCGCGGCATTGAAGACGGAGCGTCTCATCTGCCCACGCAGCAATACTGGGCAACACACATTGGCGGTTCCGGAGGCAGAGCTCCGCGGCAACGATCGGAGACCCGGCGGCGACGATAATAGCAGGCGGGAACTCCGGATCCTGTTTGTACTGCCCGCGCTGCAAGCAAGAAGACCTCGCTTGCCTTCAATCAAGGGCCGACTTGAGAGGTACGGAGTGCGCTGGGCTGAAGATCAAAATGGCGGGCGCGACTATGCCGAGACGCACCGGAGCCCTGGCAGGCATGTAAAGACCTCTGAGCCAGCTGCATAGTAATAGACTGCACCGGCAAAGACGCCTGCCTGGCGAAACCGCCGTACAAAACTGTAAAATACACTGGGGGAATTTATACACTTACGCTCCACCCCTCCTGACGAGGCTGACCTGCACCACTTGCACACTGGCTGATGGCCCCCCAATAGCGGACTCGGAGGAGCACATGTCCGACGTCCTGGCTTCCCCCACCTTCTTGAGGGCATAAAAACCTGCGCTGCTTCCTTTGCTACAGCGCTGCTATAACAGACTCTATACCAGGTACAAACTGGATGGCACACAGTGATCGTGGTGAGGGCTACGTGGGCTGCGAATTAGCATATGCTGTAACAAATCTAACGTGTGGTGACTTTTGATCGCCTACGGGCACCCCAGAGAGCAATAATGGCCCAACAGGCGTACAGGGGTGCCGAGGAAGCATACGCATGTCGCACTCTCACTCCTACCTCATGAACTGCATGCAAGTGGTGCGGGGAACAGCAGGGCAGTAAGTTCTTATTTCAACTGTACACCCTAGGAAGAGAGATAGCCAATACCAACACTGCTACATGGTGGAGGGAAACAGAATCTGATAGCACCAACGGGTGTGCTTTGCGGACGGGCCAGGGACGGAGGGGAGGACAGGAACACGCATTACCCTGAAGTAACCTGGAGGCAACGTGTGCGAATACTCTAATCAATATGGGGCGTCCTAAAACCAAACAGACGGAACCCCCGCCCTCTGACTTAACAGAACACACAACTAATATCGCCCAAACACAAACCTCGGACCTGGATGTGATACCGCCCACGAACACTGGACAACCTATAGATAAACTGGATCTGATCCTGCAGGAAATTAGGGAATCCCGTACAGCTATTGAGGCGCAAATAGGTACACTGACCACCAGCTTTACCTTGCTAAAGGCGGACCACACCAAGCTAGCGGAGAGGGTGAAAGCTAATAAGGTGATACTGGACGACCTGGCGCCTCAACAACAAACCCATGCTACCCAAATAGAACAATTGCAACGACAATTGGTGGGTCTACAAGAACGGGTGGATGATGCGGAAGGGCGGTCCCGCCGCAACAATGTTCGAATTCTGGGCATACCAGAGCGCAGCGAAGGAACCAACCCCACCCGATTTGTAGAAACATGGCTACGAGAACGTGTTGCACCGACGGGCCTTATGGAGATGTACAGTGTGGAACGGGCACACAGAGTGCCGCCTAGGCCTCCTCCTCCTGGTGCGCCACCCAGACCAATCATAGCACGCTTATTGAACTATAAAGACCGTGACACGATTCTACGTGCTGCCAGGGAAAATGCTCCAATTTCCTTCGAGAATAAACGTATTTCACTGTACCCAGACTTTACCGTGGCGGTGCAGAAGGCTACGGCCGCGTTCCAAGAGGTTAAAAAAACGCTTCAGACTCATAATCTAAAGTATGCATTGCTCTTCCCTGCCCGCTTAAAAGTTGTCTATGGTCAGAAAGCCTTGTTTTTTGATAGCCCGGATGAAGCAATGGACTGGGCAGAAATTACACTGACACCCAATACGACACAGGAATCATCCCAAACACTTCAACAGCGGCGGCCATTATCACAAAGGACACCAAGATCAAGGAAGACAAATTTGAACAACAGTCAGAAATCACGAACTATATCGGATCGGACTCCTACTCCGGAACAGATCTTGGTAAATCAGAAGGACGCTGTACGGGCTGTGGTGGAGATGGCGGAGCAAGACGAGACATCCGTCGCCGACTCAGTAGACTCTTCGGAAGATGACACTCTCCAATCAGACTCTGAGAACAGCTTGGCGTTGTTCCCCCTGGTCACTCCGCAGACCGCAAATGAATATATAGGGTGAACGCTACGCAAACCCAATGTTGACAGTACGCCTTAAACAGATGAGTCTAAAATATACTGTGATATGATAATGGATGAACCCAATGTGAATTGTCTCCCCGTATAGATGGGGCTTGGGCTGGGACACCGCAAATGTACATGTTGTACGTTCTCTTATGCATGTCACTCAGTGGGTAGTTACCATGCCCCCCGTGGCGACTGCACTATGTTACAAAGTTTACAAGTCGTTGGTTGAACTTGTTGTCGTTGTTTGGTCCTCTATTGTTCTGAAGGGGAACCTAGTATTGAGAGTTTCAAAGGGGTATAGGGGCACAGACTCAGACATTGTTCAGTTTCTTTTGGTCAGCAGTATGGGTTCATGGGCAGATATGTAACACTATATTATGCAGACTTAAATGGCTCAACCTGGTAAATATACATACCTATCCTGGAATGTTAGGGGTCTTGGCTCTGTGCACAAGAGACACAGAGTACTTGCGCAACTCAATCGCAGAAGGGTACAAATTGTTTTTCTTCAAGAGTCCCATCTTACTTGCGCAGAAGCCGCAAAGCTACACAAGAAATGGAGAGGGCAATTATATTTTACCTCTTATTCAGCGTTTGCCCGGGGAGCTGCAATATGGTTAAGAAGCGGCGTCCCCTTTTCGCTACTTGAACAAAGGATAGACGCGAATGGCAGATATGTACTATTGCATGGTATCCTTGATGGGGAACATGTAGTATTGGGCAGCGTATATGCGCCTAACTCGGAACAGGATACATTTCTAGGCATACTCACCAATGCACTAACAGGATGGGACACTTACCCTTGGATAATAGGAGGGGATTTTAACGCTGTTTTGGATGTGGGTTTAGATCGATCGCACCCACCATTACAAAGTACTAATTGTAAAAGGCAGGCAGACGCACTCAAGGGATGGGCAGACAGCTGGTATATAACTGATGTTTGGCGTCAGCGTAATCCTCACAGCAAGGAATACTCCTTCTTCTCACCACCACACAGGTTGCATACGCGTATTAATAGAATATTTTGTTCTACGCGTTTACTTACTCATGTCACAGCCACTACATACCTCGGGAAAACACTATCGGACCACAACCCAATTGAAGTCACGCTAACATGGGGGAAGATCCCCACACCAATACCTACCTGGAAATTACACCCTTCATTACTCGAAGACCCGGTATTTCATAGCTCCCTTTCCACAGCAATTACTCATTACTTTGCAGAAAATGTAGGCACTGCTAGTACAAGACAGATGGAGTGGGACGCATTTAAAACTGTAATTAGGGGGACAGCTATAAGCATGCGAGTAGGGGCCCGCTCTTGTTTGATCACAGAACTAACGGCAGTGGAAAATGGCCTCGGTACTCACTTTGGAGTTCAATAACATTATAAAGGAATACGGCCTTCAGCCCTGTTCCTCTGTATTGTTATGGAACGCGAGACAGGTCCAAATGTCGCTAATAGTGATAAGTTGCAGGAAGCGCACATAAAACACGCTGAGCTACTAGAGGAACTTCGCATTATAGACTACCGTACATATACACAAAGGCAGCATGCGGACAGGGCAGGTTCACTCCTAGCTCGGATTATTAAAGATAAACTGGGAGTAATACCTATAATTGAAATTAACATAGTCGAGAGCCGGATCAAGTTTAAAGCGCTGAGCTATATGTTCAGGGTCAAGCAGGGTACGGCTCCTCAGTATCTGCAAAAACTAGTCAAACCCTATCTGCCCGCACGCACTCTTCGCTCCACCACTCAGGCAAAATTTATGGTGCCGAGGATTAGACTGTCCCGTATGGGCAGTCGTTCCTTTGCCTACCTAGGCCCCTCTTTGTGGAATGCTCTTCCTCTATCACTCCGGAGTGAAACCATTTACACGCGCTTTCGTAAAACGCTCAAAACCTGGTTGTTCAATCAGTAGTTTCTTTTCTTGTTCCTTCTCTGGCCGGCGCCGGGAAACCCTTTTGGGTAGCTGTTGCGCCTGATATAAATTTAAAAATAATAATAATAATAACATACAGGGAGGACCCCCGGCCCGCACTCAGCTAGAGATAAATGCTGCCTTTAAGAAATATTATGAGACATTATATGCAGCGCCAATAGAACCGGGCGAGGCTGACTATGAGTCCTTTTTTGGGGAATTACGGTTTCCACAACTAACGGCAGATCAAAAGAAAGAACTAGAGGCGCCAGTAACAACAGCAGAGATTAGGGCAGCCATTAAACAACTTCCACGCAATAAGACGCCAGGTATGGATGGGCTACCAGTAGAGTTTTATGCAAAATACATACAAATTTTGGCCCCTCACTTACAAAAGCTATACCAAGTCTCGCTTGACACAGGCTTTCTCCCACCCACTACAATGCAAGCAGTGGTGGTCTCGCTGCTGAAACCGGGCAGAGAGAGTAGGGACATGGCAGGCTATCGCCCCCTTTCACTGTTATACACGGATTATAAAATATTAAGTAAATTGCTAGCAAACAGAATTCTCCAATTTATACCTAAATTAATACATACGGATCAGTGTGGGTTTGTACCCGGTAGATGCACAGCTCTTAATATCAGACGACTACACCAAGTCATGACGAGAGCAGTAATAACAGACAACCAACAAGGGTGTGTATCTTTAGATTTACGCCAAGCGTTTGATTCATTACACTGGAGCTACATGTTACGTGCCCTTTCGAAATTTGCTATACCGGATGCTTATGTTAGATGGGTTAACCTCTTATATACGAACCCAACGGCCCGTGCTCGTATGGGTGCCCATATTTCATCGCAATATACAGTGGAAAGAGGTACTAGGCAGGGATGCCCATTGTCACCTTTATTATTCATACTAGCACTTGAACCGTTAGCTATTAAAATACGGACTGTGGCAGAACACAAAGGTATACGAATAGGAAATGACACGCACATTATCTCTGCATATGCAGATGATCTAATACTATACTTCAATGATCTTAAGGCAGACCATGCACCAATCCCGGCCATATTCTACGAATTTCAACTGTTATCCGGGCTCACATGTAGGGGCCGATTCCGATCTCGGGCCGGTAGGGCTCCGAATCGGATTCGGCATTACCGGATCCGATTCGGAGCCCTATTTCCCGACCGAATCGTACGTGCGTCCGGGCGAGCGAGTACGATGCGTGCGCTCGCGAAATCTCCGACCGACTCGTTCGCAGGACCCGACCGCTCCGACCGACTTGCACGGGGACGACTCGCACCGCGCAATGGAGACGTTCCCCGGCCGGGTAAGTACGATGCGCATCGCGACCGCTCCGACCGACTCGCGCAGTCCGGCTCCAAGGAGCTGTCGGAGCCGCACTTTGGGGGTCCGTGTCGGACCCCCCTAGAAGCGTAGGCACGCGAGTCGCACACAGGGGGGACCCATGGGTCCCCCCTACACGTGCGTGTACGGTGCGACCTGCATCGATGCGAACACGCTGTAGGGGGCGCCCTTGTTCGCGTCGTGCCCATTGAGTCAATGGGAGCCCGTGTACGCGTCGTACAACTGGCTCCCATTGACTTCAATGGGAGTCCGACCGAATCGAGTCCGATGGCATACGTGCGCATCGTACTCGTTCGGTCGGACTGCTAGGGTCCGATTCGGTCGGAAATCTCTCCGAGTCCGGCTCGGTCGGAGAGATTTCCGGCCCGAATCGGAATCGGCCCCTAAATGAGAACAAATCATATGCATACTTCTTTACAGACACTGCACACGTTGATCCATTAAGGTTTGGCCGCTGGACGTTCCAGACAGCGCCAGTCACCTTTAGATACCTTGGCATTCAAGTATACAGAGAATCTGCGAACATTCTAGATGGCAATTTGTGCCGGGCAATTTCCGCACTTAAAGCACAAATAACATTCTGGACCTCACTACCAATATCGGTAGCAGGGAGAGTGGCTATCACCAAAATGGTGATGCTCCCCAGATTGCTTTATTATTTTACTAATCTCCCAATTGTGATCCCTGCTCACGTATTCAAAACACTAGATACTCTACTGATTGAACTAATATGGGGGAGCGGGCGCAGACGAATAGGATTGCAAAAACTTCAATTGGGGACGAAGAATGGGGGAATGGGGGTCCCTGACATGAAAGCATATTGCTATGCCAGTCAACTGCAGTGGCTTGCGTATTGGATAACAGGGCGCAATCTGCAGGAGATAGCTATGAGTACACGCGAGTGGAAGAGGGGGGAATTGCATAAACTTCTACTACCAACCAGTAGAATCCCAACAACTGCACCCCCTTTACTGACCACTGCATTGAGGTACTGGAAGAAAGCACTTCGCTATACAAAGGCATTAGCTCCATATGCCTCTAACATCCCATTAATGGGCCTTCCGCTGCCGCTAGGTACAGTAACGTCACACCATATAACTAGCTGGGCGAAAGAGGGAGTAACTACAGTGGGAATGTTATTCATGGATCAAACATTAATGAATCATGATGCCTTTGTAAGGGAACAGGGTGTACCAAACACATCTTTCCTCCTCTACGCAAATATTAGTAGATATGTTAGGACAACATGGGCACCAGATGGGATGGAACCCCCAATACACGAACTTGTACACCTACAATATTTAATGGGGAACGGAAGCCACCTGACCCGATGGTTGTACTCGGGAATCCGAGCGCATGCTGCCACCTCCTTACAAACACTTCGGGACAAATGGAATGCTGATATAGGTCGCGAGCTCACGGACAAGGAATGGGGTTATATATTAGAATATCCAAAGAAGATATCACATAACCCAAAGTTTAAATTTATACAACTCATGATAACACACAGAGCATATTTGACTCCTCGCAGGCTAAGTTTGATGTTTCCAGATACGACAGACACGTGTCCTAGATGTCATGCCTCAAATGCAGATTTGCTTCATATGTTATGGTCATGCCCAAAACTAGCACATTATTGGTCAACTATACAGACCAGGCTAAATGCGGTTGCTCCTGGGGGAGGAAGAGATTCACTAGAGCATTGTTTATTGGGATTAAACCCCGGATGTAAGAAAGGCAGTCCTATAACCAAATTTGCAAATTTGGCACTAATATTGGCTAAACGCACGATCACAATGCGTTGGAAAGCGGCGAAACCGCCCACAATCCTAGAATGGTATACTGAAGTAGTCCGATGGGGTAGAGCTGAAAGTACAGAACTCAAACGTAAAGAACTGAGAGGATTACGGAAAAAACCTATCTCACTAGAGTGGAATGTAATGCTTGAAGAATTTATATTGACTGAATCACGGATAAATTAGGAAAGTCATAGGTGTACATTTATTCAGAACGGGAATTCCATATAAAAGTTGTGCCGAGACCTCTATTTCATTGTATCGTATTAAATGGACCAGATTATAAATTTGTGGCTAATGTATATAGTTGTACTATAAAATAATGCTGCCAATATCAGATAACTGCAAAGAAGTGCTGTGCCCGGGGAATGGGGTGGGAGAGGGACATAGTTGGGTTGTTAAAGTTGCAAAGGTGGGGGGGAAGAGACTAGATTATTATGCTTCTTCTGTTATATTGTATAGACTACGATAATGACGATTTCACAAACAATGTACAAAAGATGAGACTGGAAGACCATGTAAATCACTGAACATTATCACTGCTGAATTATACTACTCCTCTATATGTATCTATGATCACTTAATTGAATCTCAATTTTGAATGGATATAATCTATGCTGTAAAACGTTGCAAAAGGCTATTATAAGAAAATCAATAAAATATGTTATAAAAAATAAATAAAAAATAAAAAACTGGGCCCTGGCTGCCCTGGAAATGAATAGGAGAAGCACAACATGGCTTTTCCAAGTCAAAACAGGTAGTGTTAAAGATGTCCTTTGTTCTGCCACCTGTTCCTGTCCACTCTCAGGTAGCTATTCCCTGCTAAATTGTCAGCAGTTAACTGTAAGGGCTGTAAGGAGATCTCACCATTTTTGGGACATACCATACTTCACAGACATTAGAAAAGGACAAGGAGAATGGGAAAATCCCTAACAGGAGGTTAGAGATACTGGCAATTTTATTGTCCTCCCGACTCAATCAGAGTACCTGCTCCACTTGAAGTGCAATAACTTCCTAATTCATCATGGCATACTAGTACTTCCATGTCATGTGGGGAAGATATAGTATTCAATACTGCACAACTGTAAATACCTTGCCTAGCAACTGTGCAATTTGTTGGTATTCACAACTTACCTTTCCTTCCCTTTCCCCTTTGTTGTTTTTGTTGCTTTCCTTGGTTCCATTGTTGATATCCTGCTTAACCTCTGCACCTCTTCACTTTAGTTTACTACCACTACAAACCTGTTCCTGGACCCCGCTGCTACCATCTGCAACTCGCCTTTTTTCCTGCTACTGGAGTGTCTATTCATGGTGTGAGCAATGTCATAACCTTTGCCTACAGTGGTGAGTGATATCAACTATTTGGCATGATACCTATAATAAGTAATTGTACACTGTGGGGCATATTTACGTTCCCTGGCGCGTCCCTGCATATCAGCAGGGATGCGCCAGGGAAAATGCGTCACGCAAGTTTACCCTTGCGCCACGTCCGATGCGCCGCATTTACAATGCGCCGCATCGTGGCGCAAGGATAAGCAGATGCGTGACGCATCTGCCGGCGGAAGGTTGGCGCAGTGCTGAAGTTGTGTCGCAAGCGTGACGCAACTCCAGCACTGTTCCAACCTTCCCTATCCCTAACACGCTTGAAGCAGGCGTAAGGATTTGACGCACCACCTTCGGAAAAGTGACTGCGTGAAATCTTGTAGATTTCACTTTCGTCACTTTTCCGAGGCGTTCCTGCGCCGGAACGCCCCCCCCTGCGCCGGTACGCCCACATGAAACCTGACGCAGGTTTCATGTGGCGCAGGGGTTTACTACGTGACGCATCTCCCTAGATGCGTCACATTGTAAATATAGCGCAACGCGGCGCATGGTTTGCGTCGCCGCTGCATCACAGCGCAAAAGTGGCGCAAGGGGCTTGTAAATATGCCCCTTTGTCTCTTCATAAGTGGTGGACAACTACAAAATAAGGGTGGCAATCCTGTGGACTCAGCCAGGCCATTCCTTCTTCTCTCTTTGCATCAGAGCCTCATGTGTAGTGCATGTTTTATTAAATACTTATAGTCAGATACTGGGAGGCACGGACGGCATCAGCATCCTTACCATAGAGTCCTAACATTAGCAGCAGCTGGCTGTCTCTGAGCTCTAGGGCATGTTAGTGTCTTCTGATCCAGTCTGGTTAACTCTCCCAGTCAAAGATGTGTATTCCAACTGTGGAGGCATGATGAGTGACACAACTTGTTTTAAGACGGCTCTCGCACAGTCAGCCTAAAGTTTTTGTAAAGTTACTTTTCCATTTAAGTTACCAAGGATCTGACTTCAACATTAAATCCGATTTTCACAATTAAATAGAAAATAAATTCAACAGATTTTTCTAGATCTTTCTCAAGAGTAGATAGGAAATAAAGATTTTATTGCCATCAAGGCCTGTTCAGGGAACATTCTTGCAAGGACTAAACACTGAAATATTTTTGGGTCTGATTTCACTATGAGAGGACATTAACTCCAATATGTAGTGTGCGCTACATTTATATATTATCACCCTACTCCTTGGACTTACAAGGCACACTTTATGGATGGCTTATAAATATATAAAACTAGGCTTTTCCTACATGACAAAGAAACGTTTTCTTCTCAGGTGCCTGTGCAGTGCATTTATACAGCAGCCCATTTACAGTACAGATATGTGGGTGGTGTAAATACACACAGCAGCCCACATATGACATTTAACTTCCATGCCATAGTTGCTTTTACTTTGTCATTTACAATGGTCTTACAAGACAGTTAAATAGACCATTTGGTGGAAACCAATTTTTCACTACAATTATAGGGCCACATCTCATGCACTGCAGCACTGATTAGCAGTGTCACAGGGCACAGAGTCCTAATGCCAGCGTACAGAAAGGTCTAGAAAAAGAAGAAAAAAGTGGGTGATCATGCAGAAAAATTTGAATTTACTTGAGTATTATATTATATTGTGTTATATTATATTATATTATATTATATTATACATAAATTTACCCCTGCTGGACATTATAAGGATATTGCAAGTCACTGAGGAGTTCCATAACAATACAGAGGAACAGGGCTGAAGGCCGTATTCCTTTATAATGTTATTGAACTCCAAAGTGACTTGCAATATCATTATTATGTATACTAGGAAGGACTTTATCCCATAAAATACATGGTCACACAATCACCTTTCCCACAAATCATTTAAAACCTTGGTGCATAGCTCTTTCATATGAAAGAGCGAGCATGTTTGCAAACATGAAGACTAAAAATAAAACCTTCAGTGCAAAATTAAACACATCTAAAACTTGTTAGTTATTTGTTCCAAAATGATATTAGAAATAATTCAATAGAAGTCAGTTTTAAAACAGCTCCACTAGCCCAAAATGTGTAGAAACATGCATAAATATTCTAGCTTTTCTCTATCTATCAAAAACTAAACATGTTCTTTCTGCTTGTCATTGCAAGCAAGCAGAAGAAGGAAAAGCAAAGTACAGTTTCCTTGCTTTAAACATCTGCTTCATTTATGCTCTGTGACCTGACATGCCTTTCACCTAGAGACTGTCTTTTATATGGGGATTACAATATATCCCATGTATCATATTATGTAATACTATATTGAATATATTGCTTGCTTTTGATGCTTTTATTGCACCAATGGTGGTTTTAAGATCCATCCCATATTTTCACTTGAATGATATTGTTACCCTAAATACATTTCCATATATTATGCATCTGAAATTTGGATTTTGTCCAACAGGAGGTGTAATCACATTCTGATAGCCATGCCAACATGTTATTATTCTCCACGTATGGCAGTGTATTTATAAGTTGTGCACTCCAAACAACAATGCTAACCTTGTCCATTTTGTTTAGTCTACATCTTCTTAATGAGCAACCTTGTCCATTTGTTTAATGTGCATTCTTTTAATGAAAGGTAATAAAACCCTCAATACTCAAACTGCAAATCTGGCCAATTGTTTGTTGTAATTAGTAGTCAGAATTTTCAAGCATAGTAGTATTTTCACTTACAGCTTTCAATACACATTTCCATATTTAAAATAAACACCTATTCATTCCAATTGCACCAAGTTTAACACATTTTAGAAAATGCACTAGAGTCGTGTGGACCTACATTACCATATCAGGGTTCTTATGACATTTAAAAAATGATGTTACTGGGATCCAGATTTGCAAGTGGCTTTATGGTCACAAACCCTCATTAAATAGAGGGTTTACAACTGCAAAAACCCTTTTACATATGTGCAAAATCCATTTTGTGAGTCGGAAATGATTTTCTGAACTGCAAAATGGCTTTATAAATGATTACTGAATCTTAATTCTTAAGAGGCGTGTTTAAAGCATTCCTTCCAATCTGCAACTTGGTAACATATGTATCAATGGTTTGCAACCGTTGATCAGTTACCGACTCCCATGTTGGGCTGGCAACTCATTCGTAAAGGGTCCTCTCTAAAGACCTTCCACTTTGGAAACCTATTTTTGGATACCGTTAGTATAAACGTTTGTACTGTGAATTTACTGTATTCACTTTTCAGATTGGAGCTTACTATGGATTCCATCCATTCATAATATACATTGGACTCCTACCTCAGAATTTAGTTGTGTAGGTAAGATTTAGTTGCCATTACTTGCCATACTGGCGTTTACCTTATGTAAAAACTCAAGCTTACGAACTGTCTTTTCCTCATTTAGTCTGGAACGAGACTGAGTTCCAGGTCAGTTTTACGCCAGGATTTGGGATCCTTCTACTTAATCTTTGATTTTTCATTGGTAAGTTTTCCTTCTGTTTCTACCACAATGGTCAGCTATTAACTAAATATATGAATCCTCTTTTTAGAGAACTTGTCACATGAATTACTGACCGTGATCTACTTCTCTGGTCTCAGCTCTGACTAAGATTGTTTTTATGTTTTTGTAATAGTGCATACTTAACTATAGCCAAATGTACTGAGCTTTAGGTTATAATGGATTGCTCTCTCTCTTTCCTTTCTTTGTCCCACCTTGACATTATCCTTTACCTTCCTTATATAGTGACCTGGTATATATTTCATCCTGGGACATGTGGTTTTGAAGAACACCTCCCAGCTGTCGACGTAGATTGTTACAATGTGAGTTATCTAGCTTCACCATACGTGGCCTTTTTTGAAAAATGGGTCGCTATTGATATTTAATATCTGCTCCAGTCAGGCAATCAGACCCTTTTTTTCTTTTACCAGTTGAGTTTGGTGCTATCATACACCGTGTGGATTTACCACTTCTAAGGGTTCTGCATCAGACACCATTTGACTTTGTCTGGATTTCCTCACATCGAATTTGTGACCGATAGCCCATATCAATCTAAGGTAGATCTCACAAGACAATTGTATCTCTGACTCTGTACATTTACTCTTCCACTGGAGATTAGAATACTCTTTCACTCTGGGACACTATTGTACTTTATTGGAAGTTAACATTTCCGGTCTCTCAGGCTGGAATTTTTCTCACATTTTTTTTCACTTATATAAACCATACTTCACGCTTAGATTCCTCTATGCACTTATCTCTCCACATCTTATGTCTGATCACGGCAGTTGGTTCTTTCACCTTACTATGTGGACTTTATGTGGACTTTAATGTCTAGTTAAAATCACTCCATGCATGGACCCTCTAAATGTCATGCTTGTTTCCCTTCTTTGTCCTCTATTTGCTTACATTTTCTCTTCTCTGTTTTTCTTGTGTGTTAAGATTTGCTTTAATTTACACTTTATTGTAAAATCTCGCAGCCTTGAAAAAGTCACTATGTGACGTAACACATGTTGGCTGTTTCTGAAGAAAAGAACTTGTGAAATTTGAATGTACAGAAGAACACACAATCTCTTACATCTACAATAAAGTGAATCTTGGTTCAAAATAAGTCCTTACTGTTTGAACCTTGTACTACTTTAAGATACTGTTTGAGTGCTTTGGTTTCTGTCTATTTTCACTTTGTAAATCAGTTTGACAACTTAGTGGCAGTAGAAAGTGGTTATCTTCCAGCTCTCATTGACGTTTTTCAAAATGGAAAGCTTTCAAAAAATAAAGTCTTGAATTTGGGATTTTTAATAAAATAAATAAAGTTTGCAGTTCCAAATCCGATTATAGGGAGGTTAGTCTGCTATCCTCGGAAAGCTTTAAAAAAAAAGTCTTGAATTTGGGCTTTTAATTTTTTTTTTTTAAAGTTTGCTGTTTCAAATCCGATTACAGGGATGTTAGTCTGCTATCCCTTTCAGGCCACCATACCCACCATTACAGCCAATCGCAGGATATCACATTTTGCGGCCTGCCTAATGCATAATTGTCAGGCACCTCACTGTGAGACACCCCTGAGATTGTTTATTTTACAAACCAAAATGTTGATACATAGATCTGTTCTGAAAATAAATTGGTGGTCCAAAAATGTCAGTGCACAATTTGCAACTGCTTTTTGCGACCAGTATATTAGTACATCTGGCTCTAATTCTTTTCAATGACAAAATTATCTAGCCATCTATTATACATCATCTTTAAATTATATTAATTTAAATGTGATTAGATTGGATTGTATCATATGATAATAAATTACATGGAGGTGTAGTAGCTGGTATTTTCACTCATATACAGAAGGCACCCAAATTCCATTTAAAGTCATTGGTGATGCTGTATAATATTTTAATCTTGTTAAGCGCATTTCCGTTGTTGAGTTTTCTCTTGATGCATCCAATAAAACAAAATGTAAAAAATTGCAATTAGCTTTTAGAGTTGAATAATTTAAAACCGCAATACTCTTCAGTGCTTGCAGTCAATATTTTAAAATCCATGCCGCCCACAAAGAAAAACAAGTTATCAGATTGGAAACAATAAATGTCCAGTGTTTGTTTATTTTTTGCATTGCTAAAAAAAAGTAAGTCCGTGCCACGTTCAATAATTGAAAATTAAGAGGAAGTTTCATCTTCCTCTACAGCACAAGACCTACCATTATTGATGTGATTCTGTGCCGTTTCTGCTGAAGTGTTTTGTTTGCACCGAATAAAGAAAGAAGACAGTACAATGATTTAAAATGTAAACCTAACCTTTATGGTTACATTTCACTGCCCTTAGATGACTTAAGGGTAAGGGCTGCAGTTAATTCAACCCAAGAACATCGGAGGCTCAGATCAGCTGTTCAAATAACTCCTGCACTTTCAAAAAGTGACGACCAAGTTTGCATAAAATAATGTCGCATTTGCATTAATTACCATAGAGATGACAGAAGATAGAGATAGAATGTGCAAGCCCGACAATGATGAGACAGGTACATAAACGAGATCGACACATACCCCGTGAAGGGAGTACAGGACGAAGGAAAGATGACTTATGTACTTTGAATTTTGTTACGATTTGAGCAAGTTGCATTTCTTAGGTTGAAATTACTGGCTCTTCGTGAGGGCACTGGAGTGATAACACTGTTCATATTATTAAAAGCCGTAAAACAATTGGACACAGCATTTCATACCATAGCATACAAAGTGACAAAACCATTATCTCCGTATTTTTATGACGCACGTCATTTTATAATTTGCTTAGTTGGCCATATAACAATTAAAGGTACTCTAAGTTCAGGTCTCGTTTTTAAAGATTAGGAGTTCATTTTAAACTGTGCAGACAGCCGCCGGCCAATCAAGGTTAGCAGAGGCTCCCCTGGCAGAGGACTGGCCCCACAGTTTAAAGATCTCACCTGATTGGTGCAGATCTCCAAGCCTACTGCGCATCCGCCGGTGTGGTGTCTCCACTCTATGCTGAGGGTAATGTCTTGTTACTTACCGGTATTCTTCATTACCCCGATTAGGGTCCTCCTCGTCCCAGTCCTAACACAGTGAGGCAGTGCTGCCTCCAACCAGCCAATCAAAACGCTTCAAAACAAAAAAGCCAAAGGTCACATAAACCCCTCCCACCCACCGCCATGTCTGTAATCAACAAGACCCAGACACAAACACAGCGGGAGGGAGGGAGGGAAGAGGACTGGGACAAGGAGGACCCTAATCGGGGTAATGAAGATTACCGGTAAGTAACAAGACATTACCCCCTCATGGGTCCTCCTCGTCCCAGTCCTAACACAGTGAGGAACTCACAAGCCGAGAACCAGGAATAAACAAGCATTTGCAATGCAATAGGTCTCGCAGTTGTTAGAGTTTGAGCTATTGGCATTGTAAATGGCAATGCCTTTTATTTATGTGTTGGTTTTTAAAACATAAATAAAAGGCATTGTCATTTACAATGCCAATAGGTTAAACTCTCGCAAATGCGAGACCTATTGCATTGCAAATGCTTGTTATTCCTGTCTTAGAGAGGGGTTACCTTTGCAGTTCATTGGCCTGTTCCTATTGAAGAGGACCGAGACACATTTCACATGGTTTGTCTCTGTCTAGAGTGAGAGAGTGAGAGAGTGAGCAAACAATGATAGACTGGAGAGTGGCACTGGGCTTGAGATTAATTCAACCATTCCACTAATCATTTTATTCTTTTTGTCCTTGATACACAATGAGGCCTCATATGAGCTCTGTCAATTTTCTTTTCACCACCCACTTAATATCATATGAATCTGACCCTATTTAACTACCCTGTGCCAATGCAGTTTTTTCAACACCCCCTCGCCCCCCATCCTAATCTTAGTTTCAGGACTGTTCCTCTCTGTTTTCCTTTCTCACCCAGACATACCCCTTCGTCTAGCCAGGCTGACCTGCACCGGCCCTCACTGCCCCCACCCCTCACAAATTGTCATAGAAATGAATAGGCATCGCCTGATATCAAAATGACACCCTTTTTAAGAACATTCATAACATTTTACTGAGAATGTAGCGAAATATCCTGAGCTGGGAATGCCTTCATCGGTGTGCAGAAAGCGCTGCTACAAGTGTGCAAATGGAGGTGCACTGTGCACACACAGTGCACATGAAAAGGCTGCAGGGTGCCCCGGGCATCCTTTCACCCTCTCAGCTGCCCCTCGTCCTGTGCGCATAAAGACACGGTTACGGCACGTGCCTGGGACCTTTTATGCTCACGAGGGAAGGCGAGTTGCCTATTTATCCGGCCGCAGCTCGTCGTCCGTACAGTGACGCATACACGAAGACTGCTGTCTGTCTGCCAGCCCAGGCGCTTTACAATTTCCCGAGCGTGTAATTTAAGCAGCTGACAGGGGTGTAGGGTATGAGATAAGGTAACAGCACTAGAAGAGTCAGCGTATCCAGAGAAGAGGGCCGTTGACAGACAGACAGACGTACAGATAAACGGTTGTCTGTCACCCACCTATTCAACGCCCTCGGTTCTTACCCCCTTTATTCACCAAGATCAAAGGCTTGTGAGGCAAGCTTCGGCCACACGGAGGTGATGCCAGCGTAACATTAATATGCTGGTTGCAGAGACACGATTATTACACTCTTCCTTACATAACCCAAGGCTAACAGGCTATAGATAGACGCAGATTATCACAAACATCTCACCCGCCCCCTCCCGGGTTCTGAGTTCCCCTTTAGCCTAGAAAGCAAAAAATGCGAAACCTATTGCATTGCCCACGGAGCCGTCAGGAGTGCAGCGGGGGCACTGTCTCAGCGCGCGAAAGTGAAAGCGTGGTGGGAGCGCACGAGACGCCGTGAGTGTGCACATCGGCTGTCCCGGCGTAAGCTGAGGATCGCCGGAGAAGACACGCACAGCCAGCGTGACGGTGGCCGCATGGGCTACGAGGTACACCGAGCACCCTGTGTGCTCTGGGGACACGCTGCAGGGCATCGCGCTGAAGCATGGCAGAACGACGGTAAGGAATGCTGGGAGAGAGTAGCTGTATGGAGAGGGCGTCAGTGTGTAGTCATGGAGGAATATGGTGGGGATTGGCAGATGGCGCATGGCTGGCTGACACTGGAGGGGGTGCAAGGACAGCTGGGGATTGTAGATTTAATTATGCGTGCACAGCTCATGTTTTGCAGCTGGCGAGGACGGAAGGGGGACAGGAGATGTGCACATCGCGTGTCTGTACGTGCGTGTTCACAGGCGCGTTCATAATTGCAGTCTGTCCTGCGCGTGCACATCTCCTGTCTCCCTTCCGAAGCAAGTCGGTAACAATAGATCTCGCTAGCGACAGCGCTTTCGCGCTGCATTGCTAGGCGAGACCTAAAAATGCAGGACACCAGGGATCCATGCAAAAAGTACAAAATGTAATCAAAAAAAGGATTAATGAACAGCAGCGTTCAAAACGCCAACAGCAAAACTGTCAACAGAGGCATGTAAAACATCAAGCCGATAATGCCGAACAAACGTGTGATGGGACTGCCAAGTGGCTGCCCTACAAATCTCCTGGATAGAGACCCCCGCCACCTCAGCCCAGGAAGCGGACACAAAGTGCATCGAACGACCCTGCACCTGAGACGGAGGAGGCAGACCCACAGACTGATAGGACTGGTAGACCGCCAAACGCACCCATCGACTGATCGTAGAAGTAGAAGCCTTCTTCCTCTTAGCCATACCCCCACAGGAGACAAACAGGGCAGGAGAAAGCCGAAACCCCAGCGAACGCTGGTTGTAAATCTGAAGAGCCCTGCGAACATCCAAAGAAGAAGGTACAATGGAATCACCCTCCATCGGCAAATCAGGAAGGATCACCTCCTGCTGCAAATGGAACCTGGAGGAAACTTTAGGCAGAAAGCCGGGTCAAGCCGCAAAACAACCTTATCCTGCAGGAACTACAAATAAGGGAAGGAAATAAGCAAGGCACCCAACTCACCCTACCGCCGAGCGGAGGTGATGGGCAACAAAAAAGCCACCTTAGCGGACAACCTCAACAAGTCCGCCTCCAACAAGGGATCAAAAGGGGGCAAACTGCAGACCCCGCAGAACAGTAGGCAAATCCCAAGAAGGCAAAAGCACAGGAGAGACCGGACGACGAAGCCGAAAGCTCCGAAGAAGCCGACTCACCATAGGGGCAACAACCTCCAAGGAAGCCCCCGGACCCTGACAAGCACGAACCGCAGCACACTGAGCAGACAACGTGGAAGGGAAAAGGTCCTTCAAAAAACCATCCCGGAGAAAGTCCAGCACAGAAGCAGGATCCCCAAGCACAGGATCCACACCATGCGAAGAACACCAAGAGACAAAAGAGCCCCAATGTCGACCATAGCACTTAAGGGTCGAAGGCCGACGCGACAACTGGATGTCACGGGCCACCACAAAAGAACATCCCAAAGACTCCAACGTCAACCGCTCAAGAGCCAGGCCGTCAGTTGCAAGCAACGAAGACAAGGCAGAGGCAGTATCAGATACTGAAGCGGAGCCGGAACCAAGGGAAGCCGGACAAACCGGTCCCCCGCCAGCCGCAACAGGAGAGGAAACCAAAGGCGGCAAGGCCAAAAGGGAGCAATCAACAGGACAGACACTCTCTCCCCCCGAATCTTCTGTAGCACCCTCGGGAGGAGGGGAATAGAAGGGAAGACATATAGAAAGCCCGAAGGCCAGGGAATCGAAAGAGCATGCACCACCCAAGCCTGAGGACACACCACCTCCGAACAAAACCGTGGGAGAAGAGCGTTGTGATGGGAGGCAAAGAGATCGATCCAGGGAGTCCCGGACCGAAGACAAAGGTCCTGGAACAGAGGAACAGAGAGATGGTACAGAACAGAGGACGGAAGGTTGCGGCTCAAGGCGTCCGCATGAAAATTCAGCTGTCCCAGAATGTACACAGCCCTCAAGGCCAACAGGTGAGATTCCGCCCAGGCACAAATCATGGAGGCCAGCAGATTCAGAGATGCGCACTTGGTCCCCCCCTGGCGGTTCAAGCAACGAGCCACCTGATTGTCGGTATGAACCAACAGATTCGCCCCGTGGAGATGAACCTGAAAGAACTGCACCGCCTCCCAAATGGCCGCCAACTCCCGCCAGTTCAAGGAACGGGCGCTGTCCCTCTGAGACCACTGACCCTTGGCCTCTAAGGACCCCAACGTGGCCCCCCAACCCCAAAGACTGGCATCCCTGGTCAACAAGAGGGAAGGAGGAAGACAAAAACGCACCCCCTTCTCCAGATTGGGAGTGCAAATCCACCAGTCCAAGTCCCGAACCAGAGCAGGAGAGAGAGGAACCAGATTCTCGTAATCCGCCCGGGAGGAGTCCCACAGAGCCAACAGATGAGTCCCCAAGGGCTTGAGATGTAGGCGAGCCCAAGGAAGCACAGCAGTGGTGGCAGCCATCAACCCCTGGGCCTGCAACCAAACACAAGCCGGGGTAGAGGGGCGACTCAACAGATCCCGCAACAGAGCCTGTAGGGAAGGGATCTGAACAGGAGGGAGAAACACCACCCCCAGAGTGGTGTCAAACAGACCCCCGATGAACTGAAGTCTCTGAACAGGATCCAGATGAGACTTGGCCAGATTCAACTTGAACCCCAGATCCTGGAACAAGGCCAACTTAGCTTCCACCGCCAGAAGAGCATTAGGAAAAGAAGAAGCAGAGATCAGACAATCATCAATATAGGGAAACACTGAGAAACCCCGATCCTGCGAAACCCCCACAGCAGGAGCCAATACCTTGGTAAAAGTCCTGGGTGCAGTGGAGAGGCCGAACGGCAAAACCTGAAACTGGAAATGCATTCCCAGTACCGCAAACCTCAGGAACCGCTGACTGGCTGGATGGACCAGAACGTGAAAATAGGCGTCTTCCAAGTCTAGAGAAGCCAAAAAATCACCCTCCTGGATGAGGGGAATGACGGACTGCAAGGTGACCATCCGAAAATGATACAACCGCACCAACTTGTTCAAAGCCCGGAGATTCAGAATCGGGTGGAAGGAACAATCTGGCTTTGAGACCAGAAACAGATGGGAATAGAACCCAGGCCCTTCTCCTCCACTGGAACCGGCACAATAGCCCCTTTGGACAACAACATGGTGATGCCTTTCGGTGTCTCTTGACAATGGGGTAACTTGAATGAAGTCCAGAGGGGGATGACCCTGGAAAGGGAATCTGGTAACCCAACCCGATGACAGACAAGACCCACTGGAGAGAAATCAGAACAGACCAATGGGCCAGAAACAACCGGAGCCGAGCCCCCACCATGGCATAGTCACTTCTGTCCCACATCGGGGGCATTTTGCTGCTGCTGCTGTTGCTGAGGCAGGGACTTATAATAGAACGCGACCCCGACCACGGGTCCGACCACGAAAGGGCTGAGAAGACAAAGTCCCCTGAAACCCCTGTTTATGAAAAAAGGACTTCTTCTTAGGCACAGGCTGAAAAGGTTTCAACATTTTCTTCTCCTCCGCAGACCGCTGCACCATCGTGTTCAAATCGTCCCCAAAGAGACGGGGGCCTTCAAAAGGCAGCTTATGGACCAAGGCCTTCTGAGCAGCATGAAGACGCCAAGGCTTGGTCCAGAGAGACCTCCTACCAGCCACCGCTGCCCCGGCAGCCGAGGTGAAGGCCCACAAAGAATCAAAAGTCACATCCGAGAGGAATTGAGCCAAGACCTCCATCTGAGCCAAAACAGGAGTAGGGTCACTTTGATCTTGCAAACAGTCAAACAACTTCTCAAAATCCTTTAGAAGGACCTGCGAAGCATAGGCCGCATAAGTGCTAGCACGCACCCCAAAATGAGAAACAGCATAAGAACGCTTGAGAGCGGTTTCCAGCTACCGCTCCACCGGATCCGCCAGGGAAGCCTCCTCCGAAGACAAAGAGGGAGATGAAGAAGAAGCCATAGAGGACAAAAGAGAATTGACTTCAGGAACCGGAGGATACTGGGTGTCAAAGTCCGCCAGGCGATACCGCTTCCCCAGAAAGCGAGGAATTCCTTGCTTATCAACTTCAAGCCACTCCTTAGCCAAAATATCCTTCAGGGCCGCATGGAAGGGGAGGTCATCCACCACAGAGGAACTATACTGGGAGTGAAACCCCTCATCAGACAACGATTTAGGGTCAAAACCCAATACCTCCCGAATATGGACCAACATGTCAGAGAAAACCTTGCCCTGAACGTACTTTCCCTTAGGGGATTTGTCCATGTCCTCATCATCATCTTTAGATTTTTTCGCTGCAGGCTCCAGCAGCGCAGACTGGACAGCAGAATTGATCAACTCCTGCAAATCAGCCCTAGAAATCTGCAAAACGTCATCCTCCTGCAGTTCCTGGACATTATGCTGCTTGGACAAGGCTTTCGCAGGCACCGGAGAGGAAACCCCATCACTCATGGCCAGAGCAAAAAAGAGCAAATCACACTGGAAGCTCGAAACACACACCAGCAAGTGCCCAGCAACTCCCAATAAATACTGCCCCCAATCAAACAAGTCCCGTGAAACACGAGACTTGAATACCAGAAAGGGCAGCCCTGCAGTCTCCACCCACAGCCACAGATCCAAATCAACATGGCCGCAGGGGCTGGACGCTGCTGTAAACCCCCAGCGCAGGAACGACCCGAGGCCAGGACAGCAGGAAAGCTCCCCGCCCCAGCCCAGCACATGCACGGGGAGCGTCTTGGCCAAGGAGCAGGAGCGCAGCCGACCGGAGCACCGGTACGGCCACGCACAGAGATAGCAATAAAAAACATCACAGACTGAACAGGAGTTCAAAAAGACCATAAAGCATTATTTAAAAACTCACGGCACCGCAAATACATCCCGTCAAGACCGGAACCGGCAACAGGAGACACGGAGCACCAGCGTTCCGACCGACGTCGGAGCAAGAAAAAAACAGGCATGGCGGTGGGTGGGAGGGGTTTATGTGACCTTTGGCTTTTTTGTTTTGAAGGCTGGTTGGAGGCAGGACTGCCTCACTGTGTTAGGACTGGGACGAGGAGGACCCATGAGGGGGTAATGTCAAATGAGAGCATGTGGTTTTGTTCCTACATGGCAATTCAGTTTATTTTTCAAAGGCAAACTCCCAAAACAGGCAAGAGGTTTAGAATCGTTATTGCAAAAACCATGAACATATTGTTTGAGAACATCCAAATTCATTATAAGAAACAAACACGAAAAGGCCCAATTTGGTCTCAGTTCTCTTGACTTAATCTATGAAGGCGTGCTAGTAGATATCTCTTCTGGATGCACCCACACTCCCCAAAATACTCTACATATTATCACGGGTCAAGACCTATGAAAATACATCAAGAGGAGCAAACTATTCAAGACCGCAGTGTGGGGGATATGTTTTTGCTCTTTCAAGAAAATGCAACCCAAGATTAGCTTTTTCGGACCCTCTGTAAGAGTATAGGCTCAATGCTAATTTATCAACCTGAGACAGGAAACCGGGTGTATTGTAGCCCAGGAACCACATATGCATTATGAGATGGTGCATTCCGGGTAGCAATCAGTCCTGTGAGAATCACAGGAGTGTTTGCTGGTAGTGGGTTCCAAATCTGTTTTCCCCATGAATATTCACACTCTGGAGCACACTAAGAAAACATTTTTATTATTTTGTTAAAATCAACATCCTATCCTAGCAAAAATCATGTATATAGTTGTAGCTAAAAAATAAATAAAATAGTGACATTGAAAGATTAAGAAACAAAATATTAAAAAGAATTGCAATATAGTAATGGTAATGATGCTTCAGAATTTACTTGCATAACAATTAGGGAAATAGACTTTCTTTTCCAACCTCTCGCTTTTTGCCCCAGACCACGGGGCATATTATCAAGAACGGCGTTAAAATTATCGCCGCTTTAGCGGCAGAAAACTGCCCCTAAAGCGGCGATAATGGGCTTGATAATATGCCCTTGAGAATTCCAATAGAAGCCCATGTTGACACCAGAACATGGGCTTCTATTGGAATTCTCAAGGGCATATTATCAAGCCCATTATCGCCGCTTTAGCGGCAGTTTTCTGCCGCTAAAGCGGCGATAATTTTAACGCCGTTTCTTGATAATATGCCCCATAGCCTGTTTTACCATTCAAAGATGCCTGGCCCTTTTCCCACATACCTTAGTTTGAACAACAATCACATTGTACTGTATTAAGGGCGATCTCTCGCCGTCTCTGCACTCAGAGAGTTGTTGTATCCTCATCAAGCCGATAAGGCCAGTCTGGCTCCGAGAAGCCTGTCTGTGGCCTTCATTAAAAATGCTTACAGCTTCACTTGTATTAGATCCAGTCTAGAATTTGAAGATTTTTCCTCTCTGCCTAATAATTTCTGTATCCAGTTTAAATACACTTTTTGGAATAGTGTTAGGCCTGGGCATAATTTTAATTACTCTAGCATATTTGGAGTCATTTGGTAATTCCGCATTACTGTTGTGACGCGTAATTTCCCCATTTTACTGCCAAAATGGCACATTGTGTAACCAATTCTCCTTTTTGGAAAAATCAGAACACAAGAAGCACTGAAACAACATGATGTTGTGAATGCTTGCATTCATATTTTGGGAAATGCGATCAGAATGCTAAGCGGTCGTTTGGACCTGAATGGCAGTTTCTTAACATGGGCGGTTGCCACTCAGCATTTTGGGAAGATTGTTTACTCGAGCGGCCTGAAAATCAACTCAAAATGTATTTTCAAGTTGATATTTTACCCAAATGGACTGTTTAGGTATTGTTTAGTGCAAAATGCACTTTTGCAATAGAGACTGGAGCCCTGATGTACTAAAAAGTCACAAAATGTAGCAAGGCAACTTGCTGTGCTGTATAACTTGTTGCTCTGCACTGCATGACAATGAGAGAGTAGGAATGCGCCATATCTACTAATATACGATGCATTCCGACTCTCTCCCTGCATGGACGCACTGTGTGCTTCCTTTTGACAATACAGGCCCCCTTACATTACTCTGGATTTACTAAGCCACACAGGAAGTCAAGCTGGCTTTGTGTGGCTTAGTAACTCTGATTTAAGGGATTGTGTTGCCTTGCATTGTCTTAAGTGACGCAGGGCAGTGCAATCCCTTAAATAATCTGAGGGGGCAGATTTATAAGCCCCGTGCGCCACTTTTGCGCCGCCGTTGAGTCACTTCTGTGACGCAGCGGCGGCGTAAAGCTAGCGCCATGCTGCAGGGGATTTACAACGTGACGCATCTAGGGAGATGCGTCACGTTGTAAAGCCCTGCGCCACATGAAACCTGCATCAGGTTTCATGTGGGCGTTCCGGCGCAGGGTGGGCGTTCCGGTGCAGGAACGCCTCGTAAAAGTGCCTGAGTGAAATCTACAAGATTTCACTCAGTCACTTTTCCGACCCCGCTGCGTCAAAACCTTGCGCCTGCTTGAAGAAGGCGTAAGGTGTGACGCACCATGTGGAAGATAGGCCGTGTTGGCACAGTGCTGAAGTTGCGTCGCGCCCGCGACACAACTCCAGCACTGCGCCAACCTTACGCCGGCAGATGCGACACGCATCTGCCAATCCTTGCACATTATTATGAGAAAAACAAGGAGACCCAATTACTATCGGTCAGGGACCTAGAGTAAGTTAACTGTTTCTAAAGACAATGGTCCCTAGACAATAGGGATGCAGGTGAGTAAATATAGACTCAATCAGTGCTATATTCCACTGTCCAGCCGGACAGGATTTTAATATGCAATCAGAGTAGTTTCTTCAAGTAATATACATAAACATTATAAAGTGGGGCACAAGCCTGCATCAAACTTGACAAGGAAAGAGGAGGGAACGTACAACATACAGTGAAGGGTTCAAGTAAAGAAAAGTATGTTTGTTCAGAGCACGATTTAGGTAAAACAAACAGATTGGAGTAAAGACACCATTACACATTCAACATGATATTTTTACAGAGTGTATATGGTGTACAAAGTGTCGACAGCGTTTCGATCCCTTGATTAAATAATGGGATCATCTTAAGGACATTTCTAATAACATGCCTGTATACAGTAGCCAATATAAGGGCTAAATGGAGGTTCGCCCTTAATAGGATGTGTGACCAATTGGAAAGTGGGCTGGAGTCCTATCCCAATGGGGATAAGGTGCTGAATGGCACAATGGCTCAAGAGGAAGACGCTGTGACTGCGAGGGGACGAGGAATGGTAGGATATCCAAGGGAGATAAGGAAGGATATCGCGAGTAATGAAATGCCAGGATCGGCATCTGGATCCTTGCGAGCCGCGTCCGGGGTCTCGGGGCACGATGTAGCTCAGGGCGATTTACGAGCCAGTGGTGTCACAGCGTGTTCTTCCGGTGTGAAGGATCCTTCCTTATCTCCCTTGGATATCCTACCATTCCTCGTCCCCTCGCAGTCACAGCGTCTTCCTCTTGAGCCATTGTGCCATTCAGCACCTTATCCCCATTGGGATAGGACTCAGCCCACTTTCCAATTGGTCACACATCCTATTAAGGGCGAACCTCCATTTAGCCCTATATTGGCTACTGTATACAGGCATGTTATTAGAAATGTCCTGAAGATGATCCCATTATTTAATTAAGGGATCGGAACGCTGTCAGTACACTTTTACACCATATGCACTCTGTAAAAATATCATGTTGAATGTGTAATGGTGTCTTTACTCCAATCTGTTTGTTTTACCTAAATCGTGCTCTGAACAAACATACTCTTTGCCTGAACCCTTCACTGTATGTTGTGCGTTCCCTCCTCTTTCCTTGTCAAGTTGGATGCAGGCTTGTGTCCCACTTTATAATGTTTATGTATATTACTTGAAGAAACTACTCTGATTGCATATTAAAATCCTGTCCGGCTGGACAGTGGAATATAGCACTGATTGAGTCTATATTTACTCACCTGCATCCCCATTGTCTAGAATCCTTGCGCCCTGGCGCGCCGCATTGTAAATGCGGCGCATCCGTGGTGGCGCAACGATGGCATTGCATATCGCACGTTTCTTGGCGCTTCCCTGCTGATTTGCAGGGATGCGCCAGGAAACGTAAATCTGCCCCTGAGTTTGGGAGACTACCGTGCATACAGAGGCAAGTTCTTCCTGCCCTTGCCAAAGGGAGGACCCTTTGCTTTGTCCAGCCTTTGATCACATTGAATTTGGATTTTGGAAGCAGGGCATCACTCCCTCTCTTTGTCTACAATCTCTTCTCTCTCCAATACATTGGATCTTAACTCTATAGGAAAAAGTTCAATGCAGCACTTTGGAAAAAGTTTTTGTTTGTTTGAGGGAGGGCATGCACCAGCTTTTATGTTCCTTTTTTATTTTTTTTATTTTCTATCATTGTTAGTAGGTAGTCTAAAGGTTGGACTGGAGTGAGAGGTATGTGGGATTAAATGTTTTAAGGGAAATGTTTGCACTTTTTTGATTGTGGAGGCCTAGGGTTAAAAATACATGTCTCCATTTTCTTGTGTGGGGTTTTTTGAATTTTGTACTGTCATATTGTTTTACAGTTTGGTGCCAGGTCTGCCCTGCACTAAGCCTTGGCTGTATTTTTTATGTACTTTTCACATTCTCTCTGCTGCTGTGTATATGTTTTTTAGATTAACTGCAAAATATATGTTAGGGTTGTGGTGGCTGCTAGCGAAACATCTTTATTTGTTCACAGCTTCTTTCTTAATGCTCACCATTTGTTTGTGAGTTTGTGTGTGGCATGGTTAATAATGTGGTTGGATAATTTTAAACTTAATTTATTTTCAGTTTTTGACACTGTTGGTTTAATGTTAGTGAGCAGAGGGCAGTCACATGTGTGTGGCCTAGACACATTGGGTAAATAACATCTTTGCAATACATTCCCTGCAAATCTACAGGATGCTTTTAATGAGGGGAGGAAAAGCACTCCAGACAGGACAGGGCAAATGTCTTCTTTGTTTCTCACACCTCCCTTTTCCTGGTCATGTGATGGTGGCCATTTGGCATAGCATGTGTGGTGGCCATTTTGACTTTGTTCTGGAAGCCTCCTCCTTTGCTGGCCATGAGGTAACCACTATTTTGCGGGGTTAATGTAAAAGCTGCTCAAAGTCAGAAATAGGAATGCAATGTATTTATTCAAGTGTCATATTAGGCCCTCTGGAGGAGAGCAGTAAAACACAGCCACTCACCAATAGCTCTGCATCCATCTGCTGTGCCGTACATTCTATATTCCACAACACCTCATATAGGGCCAGATGTAGCAAGCGAAATAGCGATCACAAACGCTGAAATTCACAGAATATCAGCATTTGCGATCGCAATTTAGCTGTGTGCTATGTAGGTAGGCAAATACCTACTTGCAAAATAAGGAATTGCAAAAATTGCGATTCCTTATTTTGCACAAGCATTTAGAGAATCGCAATTTGCGATTCCCTAAATGCTATGCTAGTAGGCATCGCAAATTGCGATATTGCCTTAAGGAATCGCAAATTACCACCAACTCGAAGTTGGTGGTAAGTTGCGATTCCTTTAAAAAGCACTTTTTCCTTATTTCAAAGTGCCATGTGGCACACATATATGACCTTAGGGCATGTATGTGCGCCACAAGTGCACACATGCACAATTCAGGGGTGCAACAGGGTGTCCTTTTGGAACCCTTGCACCCTTGAAATTGCGCGCGCAATTCCCATTCATTCCTATGGGCCTCTTGGCCCATAGGAATGAATAGGAAGCCATTCCTTATATGCAACTCGCAATTTGCGAGTCGCAAATAAGGAATGTGTGGGAATCGCTAAAATTATTGGGATTCCTACCTACATAGCATTTTGAGAGTCCTTAATAGCGATTCCCTAAAATTCGCTATTAAGGACTCACTAAACTGATTTTACCTACATCTGGCCCATAGTATGCAATGACCTAATACATTCTGAATATTTGACTACCCAACTTGTATCTTTTTTTAAACAAAATAATAAACAAAGTCTAAAAACAAAAATTCAAATAAGATATCTTAAAGAGACTAAATAATTATAAATTAATCATGCATCACATAAAGATTACAACAGTAACTCTTACTTCAAGATGTAATATTCTAATTTCTTAGACAACTTGGTAACTCTTTTAGATTAGTGACATAAGTTCACTTCTTTCCCAACCTCTACACAAGAAGTGTCAGCCTCCAAAGAAACTCAACTGTTAGTGGATATGCCTTTGTGTCCAACAGGATTTTCATGTTCTCCACTGAACACATTCTCTGATGACACATTTATACCATTGTAACCACCAAACACTTTTTGCTCAGACACATCACTAAAATGTGGACTATCTATGTTTATATCTCTGAACAATTTCTCTTGGCGGGGTTTCAGAATCACAACAGAACTCTTGTTCCACCATATTTTTTTGTGCAATAACACTGCACTTTAAGATACTTTATCCACTTACACAGGATGAGAAAACTTTGAAGTCCCCTTGCAATTCAAATCTTGTTTAGAAATGATTCCCAGTCTCCCTCTTGAACTAGTTTGTGTTTCACTTATTGTACCTTATCATGATATACCTTGCCTTTAACTTGCATGTCACTCAAATTTTCCTTGACTCTCTCTATGACTTCACCAAAGTCATACATTTTAGTATTAGACTTGTCACAACTAGGAGTCAAAATTTACGACTCTCCCTTGCCCTCATAAGATGATAAGGGGTGACACCAGTCTCTGAGCATGGCGTATTTTGATAAATCCATTGTTTCTCTCTTATGAATGCAGTAACATCTCTGTTATTAGCCAAAGCAGCTTCTATGCCCTCTTTAAAAAATCTGTTGGCCCTTTCCACTTGGCCATTGCCAATAGGGCATTACCATGGCCCCTCTTCTGCTTTAATGTTACATTTTTGTTGAAATTGCACCATTTTAGATAAAATAAAATTGAACTCTATTATCAGACATTAACATTTTGGGGAAACCTTCAATTTAGAACACACCCTCCAAAGATTTACTCACCTCATCCATAGTAGGATTTTTAGGTCTCGTCCTGAAAGCCAGCGCTTCAGCGCTGGCTCTGGGCGACACATTTTGTAGTGTGGGCTTCAGAAATGCGACCACAACTTTTGGCTGGCCTAGAGCATGCGAGAACGCGCACAGTAACGTGCTTTCCTCGCATGCTCCAGGCCATCTGCCTTTCCTGTCACGCTCTCCCAAGCGCCTCGCTCTGCCCCTCCCCACCACAGAGCGAGCGCGTCCCTCACATTGGTCTGCTGCTGTGTGGGCATTGTGGACTGGTATGATGCTGTCATGGCCAAATGTAAGCAGCAGCGGCAAAATCAAGAAGCAGTGTACTGGCTCGAGCATAGCTTGTGAGACAAACAGTGAGCTCGAATGATTAAAATGTTCCAGTTTGAAACATAACCATGCAGCTGTTTTTAACAGGACCCAATTTCCATTTGATACTTTGTGTCATATGTATTTTTTTAATAAGGGTTGGCAATTGATGAGATTTCTTCAGCCTTTATTGCTGCTGCTAGTCCTAGTTATGGACTGTCGTTGAAACAGGATTGTCAATGCTCTCTCAGTGCACTTGAGGTCTGTCCCTTACACTTCACGCAGCTCTTCCAGTACACCTCATAGCTGTTCCTTATGCTGCACACAGCTCTCCCAATGCACCTCAGATTTGTCCATCACGCCGCACACAGCTCTCCCACCGCATCTCAGATCTGTCCCTCACGCTGTACATAGCTCTCCCAATGCACCTCAGGTCTGTCCACACTGCACACACCTCTCCCAGTGCATCTCAGATCTGTCTCTCACGCTGCACACCGCTGTCCCACTGCATCCTAGATCTATCCCTCACGCTGCACACAGCTCTGCCAATGCACCTCAGATCTGTCCCTTACGCCACACACAGCTCTCCCAGTGCACCTCAAATCTGTCCCTTACGCTGCACACACCTCGTTGTGCACCTCACATTTGTTCCTCACGCTGCACACAGCTCTTCCAGTGCACTTCAGGTCTGTCCCTCACACTGCACACAGCTCTCCCAGAAAACACACAAAACAAACATTAGGAAATGGACACTAAACATCCTGGCATTTCATTTAAAACAAAGCACCACATAATTATATGCTACATAATTACACTCCACATAATACCACTCAGTGACATATAATTACACGCCACATACTTACACTCTACTCAATGCAACATAAATACACTCCACATAATACCACATAGTGCCACATGATTATATGCTACATAATTACACTGCACTCAATGCAACATACACTCCAAATACCACTCAGTGCCACTTAATTACATGCCACATAATTACACTCTACTGAATGCTACATACACTCCACACAATACCACTCAGTGCCACATAATTATATGCTACATAATTACACTGCACTCGATGCAACATACACTCCAAATAATACCACTCAGTACCACATAATTACACACCACATAATTACACTCCACTGAATACAACATACACTCCCCATAATACCACTCAGTGCCACATAATTACACGCCACATAATTACACTGTACTCAATGCAACATAAATACACTCCACATACCACTCAGTGCCATATAATTACACGCCACATACTTACACTCTACTCAATGCAACATTAATACACTCCACATAATACCACACAGTGCCACATAATTATATGCTACATAATTACACTGCACTCAATGCAACATACACTCCAAATACCACTCAGTGCCACATAATTACACACCACATAATTACACTCTACTGAATGCAACATACACTCCACACAATACCACTCAGTGCCACATAATTATATGCTACATAATTACACTGCACTCAATGCAAAATACACTCCAAATACCACTCAGTGCCACATAATTACACAACACATAATTACACTCTACTGAATGCAACATACACTCCACACAATACCACTCAGTGCCACATAATTATATGCTATATAATTACACTGCACTCAATGCAACATACACTCCAAATACCACTCAGTGCCACATAATTACACACCACATAATTACACCATAATTACACTCTACTGAATGCAACATACACTCCACGCAATACCACTCAGTGCCACATAATTATATGCTACATAATTACACTGCACTCAATGCAACATACTCTCCAAATACCACTCAGTGCCACATAATTACACACCACATAATTACACTCTACTGAATGCAACATACACTCCACACAATACCACTCAGTGCCACATAATTATATGCTATATAATTACACTGCACTCAATGCAACATACACTCCAAATAATACCACTCAGTGCCACATAATTACACACCACATAATTACACTCTACTGAATGCAACATACACTCCACACAATACCACTCACTGCCACATAATTATATGCTACATAATTACACTGCACTCAATGCAACATAAATACACTCCACATAATACCACTCAGTGCCATATAATTACACGCCACATACTTACACTCTACTCAATGCAACATAAAAACACTCCACATACCGCACAGTGCCACATAATTATATGCTACATAATTACACTACACTCAATGCAACATACACTCCAAATACCACTCAGTGCCACATAATTACACACCACATAATTACACTCTACTGAATGCAACATACACTCCACACAATACCACTCAGTGCCACATAATTATATGCTATATAATTACACTGCACTCAATGCAACATACACTCCAAATACCACTCAATGCCACATAATTACACACCACATAATTACACTCTACTGAATGCAACATACACTCCACACAATAGCACTCAGTGCCACATAATTATATGCTATATAATTACACTGCACTCAATGCAACATACACTCCAAATAATACCACTCAATGCCACATAATTACACACCACATAATTACACTCCACTGAATACAACATACACTCCCCATAATAACACTCAGTGCCACATAATTACACGCCACATAATTACACTGTACTCAATGCAACATAAATACACTCCACATACCACTCAGTGGCATATAATTACACGCCACATACTTACACTCTACTCAATGCAACATTAATACACTCCACATAATACCACACAATGCCACATAATTATATGCTACATAATTACACTGCATTCAATGCAACATACACTCCAAATACCACTCAGTGCCACATAATTACACACCACATAATTACACTCTACTGAATGCAACATACACTGCACACAATACCACTCAGTGCCACATAATTATATGCTACATAATTACACTGCACTCAATGCAACATACACTCTAAATACCACTCAGTGCCACATAATTACACACCACATAATTACACTGTACTGAATGCAACATACACTCCACACAATACCACTCAGTGCCACATAATTATATGCTATATAATTACACTGCACTCAATGCAACATACACTCCAAATACCACTCAGTGCCACATAATTACACACCACATAATTACACCATAATTACACTCTACTGAATGCAACATACACTCCACACAATACCACTCAGTGCCACATAATTATATGCTACATAATTACACTGCACTCAATGCAACATACACTCCAAATAATACCACTCAGTGCCACATAATTACATGCCACATAATTACACTCTACTCAATCCAACATAAATACACTCCACATAATACCACTCAGTGCCATATAATTACACGCCACATACTTACTCTACTCAAAGCAACATAAATACACTCCACATACCACACAGTGCCAAATAATTATATGCTACATAATTACACTGCACTCAATGCAACATACTCTCCAAATACCACTCAGTGCCACATAATTACACACCACATAATTACACTCTAATGATTGCAACATACACTCCACACAATACCACTCAGTGCCACATAATTATATGCTATATAATTACACTGCACTCAATGCAACATACACTCCAAATAATACCACTCAGTGCCACATAATTACACACCACATAATTACACTCTACTGAATGCAACATACACTCCACACAATACCACTCACTGACACATAATTATATGCTACATAATTACACTGCACTCAATGCAACATACACTCCAAATACCACATAATTACACACCACATAATTACACCATAATTACACTCTACTAAATGCAACATACACTCCACACAATACCACTCAGTGCCACATAATTATATGCTACATAATGACACTGCACTCAATGCAACATACACTCCAAATAATACCACTCAGTGCCACATAATTACACGCCACATAATTACACTCTACTCAATCCAACATAAATACACTCCACATAATACCACTCAGTGCCATATAATTACATGCCACATACTTACACTCTACTCAATGCAACATAAATACACTCCACATACCACAGTGCCACATAATTATATGCTACATAATTACACTGCACTCAATGCAACATACACTCCAAATACCACTCAGTGCCACATAATTACACACCACATAATTACACTCTACTGAATGCAACATACACTCCACACAATACCACTCAGTGCCACATAATTATATGCTATATAATTACACTGCACTCAATGCAACATACACTCCAAATAATACCACTCAATGCCACATAAATACACACCACATAATTACACTATACTCAATGCAACATTAATGCTCTCCACATAATACCACTCACTGTGACATAGTTACACGCCACATAATTGCACTCTACTCAATGTAACAAATACACCCCACATACAACTCAGTACCACATAATTACAAGCCACATAATTACACTCTACTCAATGCAACATAAATACACTCCATTGAATACCACTCAGTGCCACATAATAACACTCTACTCAATGCAACATAAATACATTCCACATAATACCACTCAGTGCCACATAATTATACGCCACATAATTGCACTGTACTCAATGCAACATAAACACACTCCACATAAATGCACTCTATACCACATACCACCAATCAACATAAATGCACTCCACACCATGACACAATTTCACTAAGCATAATTTCACTCAACACCACAGTTACAGGCCACACGATTCAACTCCACACATTTCCAATACACACCGCATAATTACACACCAAACAACCTATTTCAACTCCACAATCCACAACGTACCTCCAATCCACCCCATATAGTGTTACCACCTGAGCACCAAACATCATTAACCACCACCATTTTGCATCAGCGCACCACCTAAGCATCACGTCAGTCTGCCCTTGGAATCTGGCATCTGTTGATTCTCCCCTAGTGTCCGTCCACTGCTCGTGTTCTAATTAAATTACTAATTTACAACCTCCACTCCCCCGTTATTTATGTCCCGCTCCCCATAACAATTTTTTTTAAACAAACAAACAGGAAAACAGGCAGGAAGAAGTTGCCAGCAGTGCAAGTACAAAACAAGCATTGGCATAGCCAATAGGTCTCGTCTTTGGGACCTTATAAGTATTTAGTTATGCAGCACAATATCCTTGGTGCAACAACATCAACTGTTGCATGGCTAAACACTTATAAGGTCCCAAAGGCGAGACCTATTGGCTATGCCAATGCTTGTTCACAAAGGTGTGGTGTATCCATTTCGGAAAATTGTCAGTCACTACAATTTAGAACCCTTTTTCTAATTTCTAACAGATTATACGGGCCTCAAAAATCAACAGAAAGCTTCTCACAAGGTTTTTGTAGAATACTTTGAGGTTTAACTGGTTCACAAGATAGTTTTGAATGTTTGTATCAATTCACACAAACCTGACAAGCATCAATAAACCTCTCAAGTGTGACATCCATGCCTGGTCACCAATAATGTAGTTTAAGCACTTTCTTGGTACCAGAGATACCAGAATGCCCATAGTGAGTCAGATTTATCAGTTTGTGTCTAATTCCTATTGATGGTACAAATAAGTCATGTCTCAACAATATGTTACTTTCCAAACTTACTTCACTAGACACTTTGGGGAAACTCTGCAACCCACAATCCACATTTCTGCTAGGTGGCCAACCCTTCACTACATACTGCTTTACTTTCAACAATTGCTCATCTTCATCAGGCAATGTTTCCCACTCAGATTCATATATGATACCTTCACATTTGTCCAAAACATCCACCAAAGCAACCACACAGTCATGTTGATCCAGGACAGGCTCATCCTCCTCAACCTTTTGTGGTAATCTTGACAAACAGTCTGCTGTAATATTTTCCCCACTGAAATATGCTGTATTTTCAAAGTTGAATTCTTGCAGTCTAGCAATCAGATTTACCAGCCTAGAACACGCTTTACCTGACCTCACACTATCGATCATGTAAACTAATACAAATGGTTTCCCCAGGAAAACATTCTTCAGCTTTCTACAGCCTACACGCAGTCTAACACCTTTTCCTCTATCGTGTTATAATGCAGCTCGGCACCTGGTAAAGCTCTTGAAATAAAAGAGACTACACTCTGTCTGCTGTTAACCACTTGACTAAACACTGCTCCAGTACCAATAAAACTAGCATCACTGCCACATAAAATTTCCCATTTGGATCAAATGTGATATGCGCTGGAGCTTGAGCAATTATACTTTGACCTTCTCAAAAGCAACATCCTGTTTTGTTGTCCATGAAAAATGGCACCCCTTTCTCCAAAAGTTCTAGTAAAGGTTCCACAAAAATGGCATACTGCTGTACAAATCTTGCATAGAACTCTCCTAGTCCTAACAAAGCTCTCAATGAATCTTTGTCATAGGGCTTAATAGCATTATTAATAGCACTAACAAAGTTTGCCTTGGGAAGAATGTTCTCACTTGTAATCCTATGACCTAAATAATCATTTCTTTCACTAGAAATTTGCATTTACCCTTACTCACAGTCATTCCTCTACCCTTCAATGTACGAAGCACACAGTCAAACAATCAATTATCTTAATCATTCATCTCAGTGAAAATAAGAATGTCACCCTGTAAACTTTGCACCCACCCCCCCTTAAGTTCTGGAACAATGTGTCTATGAACTTTTGGGAAACACTGGCTGCTGAGGCCAACCCAAATGGCAACCTTAAAACCCTATAAACCCCAACGGAGTAACAAAAGCTGTAAGATATTTAGATTCCTCCTTCAAGGTTACCTGATGATATGCCGACTTGAGGTCAATAATAGAAAAATGCTTAGCTCCATTGACTGCTGCAAGCAACTGCTGAATTCTTGGCAGTGGGTGTCTGCCCTGTACAATATTTTTCTTTGCTGATCTCAAGTCTACACATAGACGTAAATCTAATTTTTTTTTTAAAGCTTTCACAAAAGCTATAATCTATTCAGAACTGTCAGTCGGTTCGATGATACCTTCTGCACATAAATTATCCATGTGTTGTCTGAGCTGAGCACAAATTCCTAAATGTACCATGCACACTTTGTGCTGCACAGGAACTGCCCCTTTCTTAAGTTTAATACGATGTGTGAAACCATTCACTTGCCCAACCTTATCCTCAAATACTACACCATACTTTCAATCACCTTCTCTACATTGAAATGCTGAACTTCAACATGATTCAGCGCAATATCCCTTAAAACTATGGGACAATCAGTACCTTGACATAACATCACCTCAGGTTTTCCTAAATCATACCACCTAACAATATCCTTTCCATTGACTGCCATATATATTTTTGTATACATTTCTCGCCACTGAAACTCCAGTTTGTCCTCAAAATAGCCTAACATATCAATTTAAAAGTTGCCAAATGCTTCAGGATTCACATCCGTTTTCCTCAAATTTAAATTGCGCCACTATTTTTAAAACTATCTTCAGACAGTATGATGATTGGGGAAAACGAATCAGCCATAACATCTAAGGCCACTTTTCCAATGTGTATCTCTCCCAGTGGTGCTTTAAAACATGTTTTAATTGCATTAACGTTGAAATTATGTTCATAATATAACGTAAGAATCATATTCTCCAAAGTGTCACATACATCATTTGCATTTATACTCACCCCTGTGCTGGCTCTCTTACTCCTGCAGACACTCTGGAAATGCCCCACCTTGTTGCACTTGTTACATTTCCTTTTGAGCGCCGGACCCCTGAATAACTACTAAGATGCATTCTAGCACTGCATCTACAGCAACTCGTACCTGACTTGGAAATACTAGGTGTAAAAGTCTTCTTTCTAACTGGAACTGCACACACCAGAGAATTCACCTCTTCAACAGTTCACCTCTTCAACAGTTAATACTTTTGAACAGAATATAAATCTCTCTATGCTTTTAGCAATATTGAGAACTTCTGAAAGCTTGGAATTGCAGCAAGCCAATCATTTTTCTTGGATTTACAGTTAAACACAAACTGATCTCTAATGTACATGTCTACATTAGGACTAAACTCACAATTAACAGCAAGAACCCTTAATACTGCTACATATTTTCCCCCAAATTATTTCCTCTTGAAGAAATCATGACGTTCTATCATAACATTAGGTTCTTCAACAAATTGTTTCTCAAGTCTTGCAACAGACTCTATAAACACATTCCATTGAACTCCTTCACCAGCAGGAGCTGAAATGGGATGTAAATTCTCAAAAATCTCAATGGCTTCCATTCCCAAAAAACTGAACAATGAAGCTAGCTTCCTTTCCGGTGAAAATGCTTTGCCATAAATAGCAATTAAATCATTTTCAAAGGTTTTAAACCATTTCTTCCCAACCAACGGTGTTTTACCAGGCACTTGAGGAAATAAAAACAGCTGGTTGAACATCTGTGAGTTCGTCATGACAAACCTACTGTAAACAGAATTATTTTATTTTTTTACAAAAAAAACCGAACAGTATAAATAATAATGTTAAAAACACCAAATATCGTTTGCAGTTCACAGTGTGTGCATCACTGACCTTGAAAGCCGTGTGCACACGACCGGTGTATGCCTCATAAGTTTGAACCTGAATTTGACAATAAGCTGAAGTTATGCATCCCACTGTAAAATGAAGGTGCATGTAATGTTAAGATAGCAATACCTGTGTGTATCACTATGTAATCCTATGCAATGACTGTGACTCCGAAAGTGTTTGAGTCACTGACTGGACAGACCCACAACAATTTTACAACTGGCACATTGTGCACATCACTGACGTGCTGTACACCTTCCTTCCACTTTGCATAAATGAGAAATACTCTGATCCAAGATGGCCTCCATGTTCCATTTGTACGTGATGACGACGTATGTGGAAGGCGTGGAAGGTGTTCAGTAACATAGTGCTGGGGAACTAAGCCGTTCATGCTACAGTATTGCTCCGTGCTCCCTCAACTGAATACGCATTCGACCACTTGCTGCAGCATTCAAATCCAAATGGTCACACAGGCAGTTACCTCCGATGTAAAAATTTCACAGTACTTTAATGTTGCATTGAGAGAAACGAGGTAAGGCAGCCTTCACAAATTCACGTCAGCCTCAATGCCACACTGAAATGCCCTCTAAATGCATAAAACCGCTGACCTTCTCACAGCGGGACATGTGTTGATGTTTTCACAGTGGCCAGGCACTAAAACCATCACTTGTCGCCATTGTAATGATCGAAAATAAAAGCTGGTCAAAGTTAAAAATAGGAATGCAGTGTATTTATTCAAGTGTCATACAAGGCCCACTGTATGACATGACTGTATGACATGAGAGCAGTAAAACAGTCACTCTACATAAATCTGCCGTAACGTACATTCTACATTCCACAGCACCTCATATAGAATGCAATCACCTAATGCATTCTGAATACTTAACTACTCAACAGTTAGTTAGTGTGTTTGGTGGCCATATTGTTTTTGTTTTCCATGCCTCATTCCCTTCTGTGGCGGTGTGATGGATGGGCAGGGTCCCACCATTTTGTGCAGCCTGTGTGCTTCAGTACCTTTATGCCACTTATAAAAGCCTTTTTCTAGGAACATTGATAGAACAGGCTTATGACATTATTGTTAATTTATTTTTTTCCTGAAACATTTATTTGTGCTTGAGGCTCATAGTAGTACAGTGTTATTGTTTTTACTAATTTATTTGTTTTTCCTGCCTCCCCCTACCTTCCATAGATTTCCCATGGTCCCTGGTGAGTTACCAGCAGGTAATTAATGTATTTTATTTTTATTTATGCCTGCCTCCCAAAGACTCCCCATGATCGACTGATGGGGCACCAGCAATTATTTATTTAAATTTTTAAAGTTTTGCCTGCCTTTCCTGCTTTCCACAGTCTCCATGGTCCCTGGTGGGACACTAGAAATTATGTATGTATTGTTTCCAATTTCTGCTTGCCTTCTATAGAGTGCCCATGGTCTCTGGTGGGGTACCAGAAATTATATAATTGTTTTTGTCTGCCTCCTATAGACTCCCCTTGGTCCCTAGTGGGGCACCAACAAGTATTTAATGCATTTGTTTTATTTTTGTCTACCTCCCATAGAGACCCCATGGGCTCTGGTGGGGCACAAGCAATTGATGTACTTTTTAAAAACTTTGCCACTTTGTTTGTTTGCCATAGTCTGCCATATGTTTTTTGTTCTGTATGCCTCCTTATTTTGCTGGCCATGGCGCGGTGGCTATTATGTGTAGCATATGTGTGTGTTTGCCATAGGCAGACATGTTATCTTTGTTTTTCATGTCTCCTTCTTTGCTGATATGTGGAGGTGACCATTTTTTGTAGTTGGTTTGTGTTAGCCATACGCAGCCATTTGTTCTTTGTTCTTCATGCCTCCATTGCTGATCATGCAGTGGCAGCCATCTGTATATATTTGCTGTACCCTCTTCTAAGCAGAAAGAGGGTGATAGGATCACTCTTGTGTCAGCAAGTCCGCCACCACCAAAATCTAAGGGCATGTCTCTCAGCGCTGCAGTGCCTGCAGTCATGAAATATAAACAAACAACAGGAGTAAACCCATAGACCAGGTTGAGATCTGGGTAAGTATGTATAAAGAAACAACAATGTCTCAACCCGTATTATTGAGAGAACAAATTATCAAGTATGTACAAGACATTACAAGCAAAGAAATTAGGAAGACTCATGATTCGGTTTGAATGTGCTCAGGGCATCATATATTTGAATAAGTGTAAAGGAAAAAACAATGGTTGAGGGGGACAATAGTCAAGAGTTGTATTAGCACTGTAAGCAATTGTTGCGTGGGCAACCTGAAAACTTGTGCACATAAGTGCTCGTGACACTCAAAGTGAACGGCGCAAGTGACAAGTGGTGAGAAACAGCGAGGGCGCGATGTGAGAAGGTGACTAATATATACAGGAATGACTTATGGTTCAAGAGTGGTTATTTACATAGTTTTTAGTATATATTTAAGAAATTTTTGTTTGAACCATAGTAAAAGCGGCGCCGGAGTTAGCGCTGGTGTGTTGACGGCGTTTCGATCCTAGATACTTTCGATCATCATCAGGACCAGGTTGCCATTTGTAGGTACTATACAAGGGAGGGAAAGGGGAAAATGAGACAATAGAAGGGCAGGGGCGAGGAAGCAGCAGGGAAGGGGGGTGGTGCGCGGTGAGGCGTACCTGAGGAAGAAGGCTGGTATTAGCTTGGAGGGAAGGAGAGCAGGCAGCTAGTCCTGTTAGGGCGCTGGAATCAATTGCAGGGGAATACCCTATAAAGGAAGGGAACAGTAGGTTCAGAGGGCGGTGCTGGACAAGGAGGGGGTGTGGCTGAGAGGACCTATGTCCAGTGATGTACTTACCAATGGAGAAGTACGTAAATCTAGCGTCTTGGTCGAGGGATGGGGTAATCTGGAGTAGTGTCAGGCTGGGTTGCTTAAGCCTTGGAAGGGCCAGAAGGTCTGGAGTCAGAGGAAGCCGGGGCGGGGCATGGTGGTAATTAAAAAGGCCGCATGATCAAGAGTGAAGGATGAGGGGTGGTCACGGTGCGTTGCGCCATAGCGTAGGAGGCACTTACCAGAGGGTTAAGGCTGGTAGGTACCTCGACGCCTACCTTCCAGCTTTAACCCTCCGGTAAGTGCCTCTTATGCTACGCCGCAACGCACCATGACCACCGCTCATCCTTCACTCTTGATCATGTGGCCTTTTTAATTACCACCATGCCCCGCCCCTGAAGGAAGTGGCCCTCTAGGGCCACTCGGGTTTTCTCACAACCACCTACTATGCCTTCCCAATAATGAAGAGTCGGTCAGACAGTAGAGAATGCAAACTTACATTTTATTAGCAATGCTCTGCAGAGGAGTCCATCATGACCTGCACACTAAGATGTCTGCCGAGGGACTGACTCCCCAACAGTCCACAGTGAGTAATCATTCTTCCCCAAGAGCCTCCAACCCTGCCCACCATGGAAAACTACCGGCCTGGGCCCAACATGAACAAAGGAGGCACAGGTAGATGAGCTACCACCTGCCAGATGGGTACATGTTATCAGAGACCCAAGGCCATTGTGCTGGGTCTCAGCGTCTCCTAACGTGGGAGCAGAACTACACACTTAGATAGGTATGCGAGAGCAGAATGGCCTCCTCATTAGCAAGTCGTGAAACAGCCTTGGACAGAAAGAAAAATAATAACGAAATACAGTGTTCTGCTGAGGCAAGCAATACGAGCCAATGGGACTAACCCAGGCACAGTCTAAGCAGCCTAATAAGGATTACGAAATGCAAAATGGAGTCACACTCGCTAACTGAAGCCTGCACATTACGGGGATAACTCAGTGGGTTGCATAATGTGAATAAAACTGGCATCTCTTTAGCCACACATTGCTAACCTAATATAACGTGAAAGGAGTGCGTTGCAGTGATGGGAATTTGAAACCTTACAGACCCTCCTTTTAGCATGGGTGGCTAAATGTTTTATTCGCTATCCGGTAGGGTCTTTACAATTCTAAGGGGGAGGAAGGAATTACATAGTCACTCAGGTAACAAGGGAAAAACAAGCAACACATGAGCATTGAAATCATCTAATACTCAAAGATGCCCTCGTCTATGAGCATCATATCCTGAATTTCCTGCATCATCATAACAGAAATTTTGTTATCACTTCTTGGCAATGTAGGGGTAGGGGTAAGTTTACTCATACAATAGGTGCAACAGGCTGGAAGGCAATTAATGCATAAGCAACAGGTAAAGATAACTCCTGCGATGGCTATTAGGACAAGTAATATCTTCCAACCCCATGATGTCACCAGACCCCAGCCCCACCCAGTGAGGGACCATGAACCATTATTCTGATGGATATCTGAGGCAAGTCTGTGTAATTTCTGTATTGCGGAATACACAGTAGGGGCACTATCAGGGATGTACACACAGCAGCTGCTGCCGATGACGCGACAGGCTCCACCCCTATCAGCCAGAATGACGTCTAAAACCATCCTATTCTGAAGAGAAACGAGCCTCGTAGCCTGAAGCTCGACTGTAATATTAGTCAGTATACCGGCAGTAGTATTAATAACTCCCTCAACTACTATAGCAAGGCGACGAATATTACGACTATTGAACATGGGACCCCAGAACAGCAGAATGCCCTTCATTATGTCAGTAAATTGCTGCAAGGATATATCGATCTGATCAATATCGTCTGGATTGACAACTCTCCTAACTCGGTGTACCTGGAGATCCCTACGCTGTAGTCTATGATCCCTGTGGTAATTGCTCAGTGCAATGTAAACGGGAGGCAAGAGAAAGGAAACATAACACCGGCCAGACCACCCTCTCGGAAGCCATGTATAAGCCTGTTCCCCACAGATGAAGTATACATTTGGAGGTGTAAGCAAAGGTGGGCTGATAGTAGTGTTCAATCGGTATGTGTAGTTACAATGACTCTGTCCTACTGAAATGTTCCCTATTCCTTCAACACAGAAACTAGCTGTTGCAGGACAGGCATGGCTTTGTCTTCAGTGATATTGCGCTCCTGGAAACATTTAAAGTATTCAGTGACGTTAAATCCTTGGAAATCTAGCATTTCATTTCGTAACCAGGTGACATTTTCGTGAGCTTCGAATACATTCATAGAGGCATCCGAGTGCAGGGTACCCTCCTTGCCATCTGCCCCGGGTGTATATCCCTGGTGTACCACTATATACTCCAATACTGCTTCGTAGTCTGCCTGTACCATTTTCATAACGTCAGCATGATAATGCATGTATACCATAGAGAGCAGTTGGAACCAGGCTTCACAGCTACCCAAATACGACAGGGGCAATGACACTAGCAAATCATTTTAATGCATAATGGAGGGAAGTAGCCCACACACCCAGCAATTCGTGGCATTAGTAGTACTGTGTACCTGATGAAGCATCTGAACAAAAGCATTTTGTGCATAAGTCTGTCTATGTCTCTCCTTATGTGGGGCTAATGTGACAAACGAGTGCTCTGCTGGAACCGGGGTAGTTCCTATCAAGGTGTGCACGGGATGTTGTTCCTCTAAGTACCAGACCACCCCAAATACGACCATCAGAGAAAGCAAAATTATTACAACAAACACTATTTTACTCTTAGTGGACCAAGAGGACCAAACAGGACCATCTGGAGTGGGACGCGGAGCCGCAAAGGGCTGCTCCTCATCAGGGATAGGACGACCAAAGGGATACATTTGGAAAACTTCAAGGGCAACTTATAGGTGTCAAAAGGGAAAGAAAAATTCACGGGCTAGAGCCACTATTGCAACAACAGTACCAGAGGGCACAAATCACCCAGCGTCCGTTTAGAGCCTCGCTGGCAGGCTCCTATTGTTCATCAACGACGGTGCTATGAAGCACTCCCACGGAGGAGCTGCACAATCGCAGCCCTTGCAGCAAAACAAATCCTTCTTCTTTCAGGATAGAGCACCCTCCCTCCTGGGCAAATGCCCTCAACTATCCTGTCCAGTGTCCAAGGCAGTGCACCAGTGTAGTTCACCCTAGCCTAATACAGGCACCTTAGGCACAGCATCTGCGCCCTAAGCTCAAGTCCTTCCCTAACTCCTAGACTGTTCGGCTGGTGCAACGTCCTTCTTTCGGGGCCTCAGATTATACCTCGTTACTCCAGGCACTGTTTCATCAACAAAAAGGGGCAGAAACTCAGGATCAGATGGGCATTGAGACTCAGATCCCAGTGGGTTAGAGACGGTGCTATCCGGGCGGCCCTTATCTCTGGTGGGATCGCCTCAGACAGAACTGCATCACTTTCTTCGTCCGTCTGCGCCCACCTCACCCGGGCATCAGAGAAGGGAACGAAGCGTGGCACCTTCTCACACTCCTGATCACTGATGCCTTCGTTGACCCAACGGTCGTACGGGAGGGGGAGAGGCACCCGTTTCACATGAGATGTATGGAGCCAGTGCTTTCTGCCGTCTACCTTTACAGCCGTTCTAGTGCCGAGGAGAACGATGACAGGCCCCTTCCACCTCAGCTCCAGGCTGCTTTTTCGCTGGAAGTTCTTAATCATCACATAGTCGCCGGGCTGTATGCAATGCCCGGGCCCCTCTGGTACTGGCCGCAATGTGGCTTGTATCTGTTGATGAAGAGAACGAACATCTTTAGACAATTCATACAGATAGTCTACAAGCAGGGGGTACTCTATCTCGGAAAAGCGCTTGGGTCTGGGGACGCCCCAAACATTAGCAGGGCGTCCGAAGACCACCTCATACGGGGACAACCCTGTTCTAGAATGCGCTGTCGCTCTGGTAGATAATAAAGCCAAGGGTAACGCATCTGGCCATTGCAGTCCTGTGCTTTCTTGAATCTTTGCTAGCTTCAGTTTGAGAGTACCATTGTACTTCTCAACCAGACCTGCTGACTGGGGTGATTCGCTGCATGAAACTTCTGCTTAATATGCAAACCTGTGCACACCAATTCAATGACTTTTGCATTGAAGTGACTTCCGTTGTCACTCCAGATCACGCGTGGCAACCCATAGCGCGGGAAGTACTCTTTTAGAAGTTCCTTCGCCGTCGCCATAGCTGTATTCTCTTTAGTGGGGTAAGCCTTAATCCATTTGCTGAATGCGCAGATCACTACTTGCACATACTTTAGGTTATTAACTCGTTCCATTTCGATGAAATCCATCTGGAGAACCTCGAAAGGGAAGGCAGGCGGTGCAAAGTTACCAGCGGGTGTAGGGGTACCTTTCCCAGGGTTATGCTTCAGACAAATGATGCAATGCTTCACTAGGTACGTGGCTGTCTTAGCGATATTATCATTCTGCCATAATGGGTCCAGCAACTTGCATATTCCTTTGGCACTAATGTGCGCCGGACCGTGGGCCATGGTAACAACAGGGAGCACATATGAATTAGGCAGCAACCATCGTTGCTTCCTGACAAGTCAGTCCAAAACCCGTCCTCATCCAAGCGACCTGTTCTCTCCTCCCACATCGCTAATTCATCTAAAGTCGCCTCACCCTGGATTTCCCTGACATTCTCCAATGTGTCCTCGAACATTCCATTGTCTGGGACCCACCTAGCGGGACCTGCCACCAACATTTTTGTCATCTTTGATTGAGCTGTCTCCTTAGCTGTCTGGTCTGCGAAAGCATTTCCCCTCCCAACATCATCTGTAATAGCCTTATGAGCGCTACATTTCACTATTGCTAACTTACTGGGAAGTGTCAATGCGGACAGCAATCTATGTATCAATGGCCCGTTCTGAATCCGCAGTCTGTGCAAAGTCAAGAACCCTCTCTCCACCCAGAGGTGCCCAAAATTATGGGCCACCCCAAAGGCGTGCTGGCTGTCGGTGTAGATATTAACAGCCAGTCCCTCACTCAACTCACAAGCCCTGAGGAGGGCAACAAACTCTGCAGCTTGGGCCGATTGGTGTGGGATACAGGATGTCTCAACTACAGTGTGTAACGTTGTGATTGCATAGGCTGCAGTGGTGGTGCCATCTGGTAATTTGAAACAAGAGCCATCGACATATAGTTCCCCTTGGGGGTCAGATAAGGGAACGTCAGTCAGGTCTACCCGTCCCTTCGTTTCTTCCTCAGTCCGAAATAAACAATCATGGACATCATTGTCCTTTTCTTCCGAAGGGTGGGGTAGTAACGTGGGTGGGTTCAGAGTAGCACATCTTTTGATGGTAATGTGCGGAGCAAACAGAGTCAATTCATAGCCAGTTAGACGTGCACTAGTAAGGTGCTTGTGTCTTTGTCTTATTCAATAGCATATCCACAGCATGAGGTACCATGATTGTGAGGTCCGTATCAAGGACGAGCCCTGCTGATTGTCTGATAGAAACCACCACCGCCGCGGCAGCTCTCAGACAGCTCGGGAGCACTCTGGCGACATTATCAAGCATGGCAGAGAAGTAGGCGCAGGGTCTCTGCTTACCACCGAAACCCTGTGCTAGAGCAGAAAGTGCGCAACCGTCCACCTCATGCACGTACAGCACAAAAGGCTTCTGGTAATCAGGAGTACCAAGCACAGGAGTAGAACAAAGCGCAGTCTTTAATTGCTCAAAAGCTTGCTGGCATGCAGGTGTCCAAGGCAGGGGTTCATGCACATCTTTGGTGGTCAGGTAAAGAAGGGGTTTTGTTAGTAGGGAATAGTTAGGGATCCAGTGCCGACAATAGGATGTTATCCCTATAAACGCGCGTACCTCGCGTTGGGTTTTAGGGACAGACATGTTAGTAATGGCAGCTATGCGCTCAGGTGTTAGTCTGCGACCCTCCTTCAACAGTAGGTGACCTAAATAGGTGACCTCCTGTCAACAATATTGGAATTTGGAAAGTTACACCTTGTGTCCTTGATGCGCCAGATGCAACAATAATTTAACTGTGGCGTCTTTGCAACCATCCTCATTGTCCGAAGCCACAAGGAGGTCGTCAACATACTGCAACAGCACATTACCAGGGGGAAGTTCCAAAGAATCCAATTGAGCTTTCAAGGCTTGGCTATAAATACTAGAGCTTTCAGTTTAGCCTTGTGGAGCACGACAGAATCTAAAGCTCCGACCGGCTATTGCGAATCCAAACAGATATCTGTTATCTGATATCTGTTATCTGTATGGATTGGTATGCTGAAGAAAGCATTTTTTAAGTCAATTACACAGAAAAATTTTGCTGATGGGGGAATCATTGTTAAGATCGCTGTAATGTCCAGAACCACAGGGTATTGGGGAACTACGATCTCTGAGGTCTATCTCTGAGGTCTATCACAAAACGGTAAACGTCAGGGTGGGCATCAGAAGAATCCAAGGGTGCCTTTTTAAGAATAGGAAGAATAGGGCTATTGCACACATTCGCCACAGTCTCTTCTACCATGCCAGACGTAATCAAATCCTGTATTATTTGCAATAGAGCCTTTTCACCTGCCTGGGATATCTTGTACTGGGGAATACGTGGCAATTTAGCATTGTCTCTGACCTGTATAGAAACTGGCGGGATCTGGAGTAACCCCACATCCGTGTCTCCTGTAGCCCATAACATGCGTGGCACATCTCTGAACTTAGCTAGAAGGGGGGCATCCTTTGCAAAGCACTGTTTGGCACGGGCTACCTGCGGTCCAATAGTCATGTAAACACCCTCTGAAGAACAAAAAATTGTGGCATGCAACCGTTTTAACAAATCAAGTCCTAACAAATTTTCTCCACAATTTGACGTCAGTAAAAATGGTGAATCAACCGTAAAGGGGCCAATAGTCAAAGCAAGAGGCTTGGAAATGGGGCTAATGACCGGCACGCCTGAGAAACCCACCGACACATTGTTTTGGCCAGACAGAGCTGCCCCCGGGACCAGTGAACGGGAAACAGAGCTATTCATAGCCCGTGTATCAACTCAATTTTTTTTAGTAGTACCCTGTAAATCAGCAGTGACATAAGGTCCATGCTGATCTATGGGCACAGGAACTGGTCCCTCGCCCTGTCCTCGGCTGTCCTAGCTGTGAGACAACCCCGTCACTTCGTCCATATCATAATCGTCATGATAGTACTGCCGTCCTCTGGGGTCGTCAAAATAATTCCCGCTCTGCCTATTGTGTGATGTGTCCTCTGACTGCATCCCCCCTTGACCGCCTGTTCCTCGTCCGCATCCTCGAAAACCTCGACCCCTCGGGGCCTCACCTTTCTGTAACAACTCCGGACACTCATTCCGCCAATGTCCCTCCTGCTTGCAGTACGCACATTGATTGAGCCCGAGGAGCGCGTTTGAAGCACCACCCCTGCCAGACCGGGGCGGCCATTGGGCTGAACCCGAACCTCTACCTCGTCCATTTCCCCTCGCAACTTGCTGCATCAATACCCTCATCTTCAAATCCTTTGACTTTTTCTCCACCCTTTCCTTGTCCTCATTCTCTCTATGTTCATAATATTGTGCCATACTCAATATCACTGACGGGGATGATGTTGTCTAAGTACTTTCCGAAGCCTGCAACCATGTTGCAATCTCGGGAAGCAAGTTAGTGACAAATCTGTTGACAAATAAACGAACACCACCCTCCTGAGACAGGTCCTGTCCACTAAAATCTAAAAAATCCACTCTCTTTGGCGGGATAAGTGAGTGCATGTATGTGATAATACGCCCTGGCAAAGCGAGGAGCTCCGCTTTCAGCTTGTCGCCGGGCTTACGCTCCTTATCCCAAGCCCTGATCTCATCCCACGTTCCCCCCAACTCTAGTGCATGATCCTGCATATGGACCTGCCTCCATATATCCACCGGTACCAACAGGCTGAAAAACAACGCTATGTCAGCTAGCGTCATTATTGTGGAGGAGGCCGCCTCCGTCAATTCTTTATAATATGCAGTGGGGTTTTTCCGGGGGTCCGGCAGCTGGCTCTTTAAGGAATAGGACCTCACTCCTCTTCCAAGGAGTATAGATCCATTGTTCCTGAAACCGAGCGTCGACCCGTGGTCTAATCACAGCATCGGTGGAATCGCGCAGTTCTGGAATTTCAGGGTGGTAAATGGGATGAACTTCCCTCATGGGATGCTGTGTCCCCATTGTCGGAACCTTCTGGAGCAATCTACCTCGGTAACCCACTAGTGTTGTTATATTGCTAAAAACCTCATTGGGAGCCATACCTGCAGCATACACCCTATCCCGTATGTCATATATTATTTGCGGTGCAACACCTTGAAAACACTGTTCCCACAACTCTATCAGCATCGCTGACGTGTTTAAGGGCATGCTGCTGTATAAACGGCTCGTAATCTTTCATCACACTCCACACATCCTCCACGCTATAGATCGGGTGCAGAGCCCACTGAGCTGCTTGATTCGCCACCATTTTCTTTTCCTCATCACCCACTGCAGAACGCACCAACACTTTATCCATTCAATCTTGCGCTGCTGCCCAGTTCACATCATGCACTCCACGCGCAGGAGTTTCGACATTCAACTGTGCCCGGTGTGTCACACTCACTGGGGAAGGAGCAGACGCAGAGACAGGTACCATCATGTAGGGAGACAGGGTGGTAGGGGTGAAAGGGGGAGTAGCAGTCGACACAGAACTGATAGACTGGGCAGGGGAGATAACAGCACCCAGCCCGTGACTGGTGTGAGTAGAAGAGAAGCAAGAGGGGCCAGGGCTGAAGCGGTAGCGCTAGAAACAGGAATGCTAGAAGGGGCGGCACTAGAGGCCGAGGACTGAGAGGTCAGGACTGCCGGGTATATCCGTTCAGGGGCATAAGGAGGAGGAGGACGAGAATCCAATAGCTCTTCGACAAAATCATCACCTTCCTCTCTAGTAACATAGCACTTATCTGTCTGTAACTGAAACTTTCTATCTACACATTCTATACCCTTCTCTATCTTTCCTCTTTCATAGGCTACTGCTTTCTGTGTTATAGTTTGCGTCTGCCTCTTCTGGGCCTCTTTCTCTGCTCTCAATCGTCGTTGCTTTGCTTCTTTCTGCCATACTCTCAGAGAATCAAACATCGACTGTCTGCTACTCATAGCAAACAACTTGTCCTGCAAGAAGTTCAATTTCTGTTCATCAAATGAGCCAGTAAGTGGCCACTGTAACTCAGCATTGTCCCTCGTATATTTATGCCACAATGTGCTAAACATAACAGGGCCAATACCATGTTTAACGTATACATCGAAATTTGGAGAACCTTCCGGAGGTGCAGGCTGGCTATCTTCCAATCGAGCATCAGTAGAACAACATCGACATCCAAAACACCCCAATTTGCTGAAACAAGGCATCTTAATATAAGACACATGCACTGTCCCTACCGGACAAGTATAACACCAACAATCGGCAAACAAAGACAAGATAAAGTAACAGATATTAGTCACAAACCAAACCAAAACGGTCCAGGGACCACTCCCTACAATCCAAGGACTGTATCAAATTCAAGAAGACAGGCTCCAGCCCCAGACCTTTTCAAACATTAGCCAAATTACGGGTTGGTCTGGCAGATTGTTCGCGGGCAGTCCTGGGCCTTTTCAAGCGCGGGCCAAATTTCCAGGCGGTCCGGTGGACTGCTCGCAAACACTCTGTGCCTTTTTCAAGGGTCTGCAGACCCACCAAGTTCAAGACAAGACAGTCCGGAGACCGTACCAAGACACAGCCCTCCGACTCGTGTCGTTCAAGCAAGGCAGTTAAAAAAAAACCTGCAGACTAGACAGTCCGGAGACTGTATCAAGACACAGCCCGCAGGCTCGTGCCATCCAAGAATGGCACCATTTTTCCAAGAATCAAATCACTCACCTGGTGCACACAGGTCGAGTCAAGTTATTCTCCACTGCTGACTCTTCGGACCAAACGGTCAACTCCAAGGTTTCGCCTTCTCAGGACCCTAGCTGGTGACCACTAGACGAGGGGGCGCCCGATCAGCCGGGCGGGGCAGCTGCGAGAACCAAGCTCGGTCTTGTGTGGGGTACCCTGATCCGTCCAACCGACCAAACGCACCCCCGACCCTGCAACCCAATTACGGCGAGTCGGATCACCTTGCGGGGTCCCTGTTCGGGCGCCAACTGAAGGAAGTGGCCCTCTAGGGCCACTCGGGTTTTCTCATAATCACCTACTATGCCTTCCCAATAATGAAGAGTCGGTCAGACTGTAGCGAATGCAAACTTACATTTTATTAGCAATGCTCTGCAGAGGAGTCCATCATGACCTGCACACTAAGATGTCTGCCGAGGGACTGACTCCCCAACAGTCCACAGTGAGTAATCATTCTTCCCCAAGAGCCTCCAACCCCGCCCACCATGGAAAACTACCAGCCTGGGCCGAACATGAACAAAGGAGGCACAGGGAAATGAGCTACCACCTGCCAGATGGGTACATGTTATCAGAGACCCAAGGCCACTGTGCTGGGACTCAGCGTCTCCTAACGTGGGAGCAGAACTACACACTTAGATAGGTATGCGAGAGCAGAATGGCCTCCTCATTAGCAAGTCGGGAAACAGCCTTGGACAGAAAGAAAAATAATAACGAAATACAGTGTTCTGCTGAGGCAAGCAATCCAAGCCATGAGGCCTAACCCAGGCACAGTCTAAGCAGCCTAATAAGGATTACGAAATGCAAAATGGAGTCACACTCGCTAACTGAAGCCTGCACATTACGGGGATAACTCAGTGGGTTGCATAACGTGAATACAACTGGCATCTATTTAGCCACACATTGCTAACCTAATATAACGTGAAAGGAGTGCGTTGCAGGGATGGGAATTTGAAACCTAACACCCCGGCTTCCTCTGACTCCAGACCTTCTGGCCCTGCCAAGGCTGAAGCAACCCAGCCTGACACTACTCCAGATTACCCCATCCCTCGACCGAGACACTAGATTTACGTACTTTTCCATTGGTAAGTACATCACTGGACATAGGTCCTCTCAGCCACACCCCCTCCTTGTCCAGCACCGCCCTCTGACCCTACTGTTCCCTTCCTTTATAGGTTATTCCCCTGCAATTGATTCCTGTGTCCTAACAGGACTAGCTGTCTGCTCTCCTTCCCTCCCAGCTAATACCAGCCTTCTTCCTCAGGTACACCTCACCGCGCGCCACCCCCCTTCCCTGCTGCTTCCTCGCCCCTGCCCTTCTATTGTCTCATTTTCCCCTTTCCCTCCCTTGTATAGCACCTACAAATGGCAACCTGGTCCTGATGATGATCCAAAGTATCTAGGATCGAAACGCTGTCGACACACCAGCGCTAACTCCGGCACCGCTTTTACTATGGTTTAAACAAAAATGTCTTGCATATATAATAAAACCTATGTAAATAACCGCTCTTGAACCATAAGTAATTCCTGTATATATTAGTCACCTTCTCACATCGCGTCCTCTCTGTTTCTCACCACTTGTCACTTGCGCCGTTCACTTTGAGTGTCACGAGCACTTATGTGCACAAGTTTTCAGGTTGCCCACGCAACAATTGCTTACAGTGCTAATACAACTGTTGACTATTGTCCCCCTCAACCATTGTTTTTTCCTTTACACTGAATCATGAGTCTTCCTAATTTCTTTGCTTGTAATGTCTTGTACTTACTTGATAATTTGTTCTCTCAATAATACGGGTTGAGACATTGTTGTTTCTTTATGCAGTCATGAAGAGCAGTGAATCTGAAATTGAATTGTCTCAGCCGCAAACCAAATCATTGCATGAAAGTCGACAACAGGAGCTGCAGTGAGCAACAGATCTTCTGGAAGTAGGAGCAGAACAGAAGGTTGAGGTTCCTGGTGAGCAAGATGTTGTTGAGAAGACTGCTCTTCCCCATTGGCTTCACAATCTCCAACAAGAAAAAGAAAGAGTACTCACCCATCTTCTCCAAACACCCCTTCTGATAATCTGGACATGGTTTGGACCAGATACCAAGGGAAAAGGAAGTTTTTCTGAGAGCCTTGCAAAAGAGGAAGGAGGTGATGATGATGAGCCAATGATTATCAGTGTGAAGAGTGACACGGGGGTATGGCCCACCTCTATTCAATCTGTTCGAAGGTATGTGGTTCAAAAAACACTGCAGCGTCTCATATTTGAAAGACCCCAGCAACCTGCAGACACCACCACCCATAGCACCGTCACAGTGTGCTCTACAGAAAGGCAAACAACATAACCACCTACCTGTACCTCCAGTTTCTCAGGCACAATAAGAAAGCTCTCCCTTTCCAAGTTTGGGACCACAGGAAAGTTCCTTATGGTAAGCCAGATGGGCACTACAGTACCAAAGGTAACTTTTCCAATAAAAAAAACCAATGCAGGCATGGCCAAGATGGAAGAGTGAGCAGACGTGCGTCCCTGCCTGATAAAAAGCATTGGTAATCGCAGCCCCCCGGCTGGATACACAGCCGGGGGCCCCTTAAATTGCTTTTGGGGTGAGTTCGGTACACCCGGGAGCTGGTCGGTGCCTGACTGGCGATCGCTCGAAGGAGCCGAGAGAATTTGCGGCCTGCAGTGAGGGTGGGCTGCGCCTTCAACTAGCGACCACAGCGAGAAGCAGAGGTGTCGGTGGCCCCCCAGTAAGGACGCACCCAGATGGGCCGCGTATTCTTAAGCACGGGGGCCAACTGCCCCGGGCCTGGACAGCACCAGCGTTGGAATTATAAGGGGGACCCGCAATCTGACGTGCGCTGAGGGCTGTGCCGCACCTGGAGCGTGCTACGCCTATGCATCGGCAGGAGCGCGATGAGCACCTCAGCCTTGAGCTCTGCGTCGGACCGGAGGCGGGAGTGGGCCGTCTTTGGCATCGACACGGAGGTCCCCGCATCGGCGATCTGCTTTCCGCAGGCCCCTGATTACAGTGGAACATCAGCGGGCCCGCTCCTTGGTGAGGGCCTTCCTCTGGGACCCGGGTCACCGGCGGTGAGTGTCCCCTGCCCACGCCTGGACCTACAACCCGGCCTGCTCCCCTGATACTGCGTCCCATGGGCTGCCCCCCTCCTCGCATCTCTAAAGTCTCCAGCACTCCTTGGGTCCCTGCGGGAGGTCGACAGGCCACGAGAAAGCTTGCATTGGGGCTGGATGCTAATGACATTCGCCGGTGCCGTTGCTGGTGCAGGGCGGGGGCGGCAGCTCTAAATCCTGCTGCGGGCCGAGAGAGGGAGCGGCCTGCCTCGGGCATTGGCCCGGGGGTCCTCCTGTTGTCTGCCCAGACCTCCGTGGGCCCTCTGCAGCTCGTGAAAGCATCATGGCCTCCCCTTTGAGGGGGCCTGTGTCCGAGAGTCGTGCCCTCGGCTGTGGGTGTGTCCTGTGCATGTCTTGGCCCGCAGCCCGGCCTGCTTCCTTTGACTACTTTGCATCCTGCATACTGGCCGCACCCCCGCATCCTGACAATCTACAACGCTCTTGGGACTCGGGGGGGTTTCAGCCACAGCAAAGTCTGCATTTGGGTCAGACCCCCCAAGGTCATCGCCCTGAGTCTTCCCTTGCCATAAGAGAGTGACAATTGTGTTGTCCTGCCGTCTGGGCCCCGGCAAGGGATAGGACCGCTGGACCGTTCCTGCAGCAATGGCCTCCATTTTCTCGCTGTCCAGGTCGGGGCCCACCGGAGGCAACCCCGGGAATCACCACGTGGCTCTCGAATCCGCGCTTACTGCATGTGGCGGAGACCTAAGGCGGGACATTGTGTGGCACAATGATGCCCCGTGACCTTTCTGCTCTGGATTGGGCTGGCTATGAGTCCAGCGGCTCCCTCTGGTATTTCGCATCTTCTGGTCACTGGGTCTGGGGAACAGGAGCCGTGGCCACAGCTAAAGGCAAGAAAGACAGATCTGTCAAGGACATGCTGCTTAAAAACACGATGGAATCTCAGCAAGAAAAACCGCCCATGGAGGACTCTAAGCATATGGGTGGAGGCGACAACCGTGAGAACTTGGTGACCCATGAATTCCTGGAAGCGCTGTTCACATCCTTGCGTGAAGATTTGCAGATGGTTAAAAAAGATCTTACGACGGAGCTCAGGGAAGTGCGCGAGACATCGATGAAATGAGGGAAAGAGTGGTGGCCCTTGAGGAGAGCTCCCTAACTAGGGACGCAGAAGTTGCCGCCTTCCAGCAGGAAATCATCCATTTTCAGGATCAGCAAGTAGATCTCCAGGCCCAATCTGAAGACCTGGAAAACAGGTCAAGTAGGAACAATATACGCATTTGGGGGGTCACCACGGGCGCAGAAGGTACAGACCTCGAGGGCTACGTCCAAGCCCTATTCGGAAGCATCATTGGAGACAATGCACCAGGCAGCACCAAGTTGGACCGATGTCACAGAGTTGGCCTCCCCAGGGCACCCCCTCGCCTGCCAGTGGACATCCTAGTCTGTGCCCATAACTTCACCAAAAAAGAGGCGATTCTCGGGTCTGCCAGATCTGACCAGAAGACAGAATTCCGGCACCATTCACTTCTGCTATTCCAGGATCTGCTGGCTTTTACCCTCCTGAAACGGAAAGAATTTCAGCCAGTCACCGGTCATCTATGCTCCTAAGGCATCTCAAACATCTGGGGCCATCCATTCTGCCTCATTTTCCAGCTGAATGGCAAATCCTATCAACTGCGTTCCCTCATGGAGGCTTGTAAAATTCTCATCCGGAACTTCCTGACTCAGATTCCCAATGCCTCTTGACAGATGAGAAAGTCCAGAGCAGGATCAACCGCGTATTCAGGCAAGGGCCGAGACCTGTGCTCCATTGACCGGACTCGGCCACCATGGCCAGAGAAAGTACTGCAATCCCTCTCCGGCGAGAGGAAGCCTAATTTGACCCCCTCATAAAGTACTGTGCATTGGCAGAAGGGATGTTATCATAAGGGTGGGGGCAGTAGTGCTAATTCACACCGTTTAATGTTGGCTCACTGTGCCCTGGTAACGCCCACAGACCCGGACTTCCAAGTCACGCAAGACTTTATGGACAACATGTTTATTCTAACTTCTTATTTTTTGTTGTGGTTTGGGGTTTTGTTAGGGGGTTCCCCTTCCGACTGACTACATGTTGGCGAGATGACACACCACCAAACCGCTATGACCTTACCTCACTTGTCTGGCCCCTAGCATTGTACAACTTAGCTCTCATGCCTCCAGCCTACACCTGCCTAGTCCTCTTTACACCCCGGATCATGGAGATAAAATTACTTAGTCTTAATGTGAAAGGCCTTAACGACCCCACTAAGAGGTAATACTTTCCTTTTTAGAACACACACAAGGAGATATCTGTGTGCTTCAGGAGATGCATCTGCTTGCGCACAACACTCACAGAATTCATACTAGGAGATTCCCACACCAATTTTGGTCGTCGGGGGGGTACAGGGGGAGGCGAGTAGCAATACTATTCTCTAGATGTTTCCAAGGGGTGATCCTGGGTACCTGTCAGGAGATTAAGGGCCGCTTGCTAGCCTTCCGGGTTCAAATAGGCACATTTCATTTTACGATAGCCTCACTCTATGGGGCCGATTCACAGAACTAATCTGAGATAAAATCCTAAACTTACTACTTTTGGTATTCACAGAAGGCATTTAGTAGTAGTAAAGTTAGGACTCCTAACTTTACTACTACTAAATGCCTTCTGTGAATACCGAAAGTAGTACGTTTAGGATTTTATCTCAGATTAGTTCTGTGAATTGGCCCCTATGCTCCCAATGAACAACAGGAGACCTTTATCACTGACACACTTGTCAGGGTCCTTCAGTCCCCAGACCAGGCTGTCTTGGTAGGAGAAGATTTCAACATAGTCATAGACAGGGGGCGGGATAGCTCTGGGCAGAGGAATGGACACACGAGGGCCCTCTCCCTTGAAGGGTTGGCCTGACTAACAGATTGTGAGCTACGCAATGTATGGCGTTTACAACACCCCGATGAATGGGACTACACGTTCTATTCAGCGGTGCACAAAACCTATGCCCGCCTAGATCATTTCCTAGCTTCTTCCTCAGCATGGGACTGAATAACGGCTTCTTCCATTGAGCCTCCCCCCATCAGACCACGCAGCAATCACACTTACTCTAACGACACACGCGCCCCCTCCCAACAGTCACCATGGCGTCTACGTGAAACGCTGTTGCACTCTCCTGATGTGGTGACTTCAATTCGACGGACGATCACCGACTATTTGATCATTAATGACTCTGGTGTGGTCCCCCTCTCTTCGGTTTGGGAAACCCTTAAACTGGTTGTCCGAGGAGCCTTTATAGCGGATGCAGCCAATGACAACAAGACTTGGAAAGATAAAAGGGAGGAGTTGGAAAAGTCGATATGGGAACTAGAGTCCATCCATAAGCGCAATGGGGCGCCTAGAATCTGGCGCAAACTGGAACAGGAGAGGCTTCAGCTCAAACGCCTTGATCTTGACAGCTGAATATGCAATGCTTCACCTCAAGCATACATTTTTTGATAGGGTCTAACAAAGGGGGGACCGATGCTAGCCCATTGCTTACGCAGTAAAGGCCATCCAAACGCGCACAGTTTTAGTGGTTTCTGAAGCCACTACCATTGCGGCCGAATTCCAGGCGTTCTATGCTAACTTATACACAGGGGATCATGCGCCCTCCTCAGATCCCCAGTCCTACATACAGTCCACTGCGATCTCTCCTCTCCCACCATCTGAATCAGGATCCCTGAACAGCCTATTAGAATAGGAGAGGTGATCTCTGAGATTGCAAGGCTCTAGCCAATTAAACCACCGGGCCTGGATGGCTTCAGCACCATTTTTTATTAGAAATTCTGTAACAAAATGGCCCCCCTGCTTACTCGCCTTTTTAATTTCTTCTCAGATACCTGAACCCTGACAGAATCTATGTTACAAGCCTCCATCTCAGTGATTCCAAAACCCGTGAAAGACCCCCAGCAGTGCAGCTCATACGGCCCGATATTCCTGCTCAATGTGGATGTGAAACTGTTTGCTAGCATCCTGGTTATTGCCTTAATACCCGGATGCCAGGCCTTGTTGATCCAGATCAGGCTGGCTTTATTACCTCATGTTAATGCGGGGACAACAGCAAGCGTGTGTGTCACCTCATTGACAAAGTCCAGCGTTCCGGGGAAGAGGCTCTTTTACTAGCTATCGATGCTGAGAAGGCATTCGATAGAGTGCACTGGCCCTACCTGTTCGCAACTCTTAGGTGCTTTGGGATGGGCGAGCGCTTCGTGAACTGGGTGCATAGCATCTACAGCATGCCTAGTGCAGTAGTTCGGGTCAATGGAGTGAGCTCTAGCAGATTTCTGGTGGAGAGGGACACAAGGCAGGGCTGCCTGCTCTCCACGCTCCTCTTCGCTATATATATATGGAACTCTTTGCACAGAGCCTGCGAGACGCCCCCAGCACAGAAGGCATTACATTCGGGGTGGATCAACACTTGATTAGTCTCTATGCAGACGATATCATATTCTCCATCACCCGACCCCTCTCCTCACTTCCTGCTAATATTTCAGTGCTGGAGGCATTTGGGGCCGTGTTGGGCTTCAAGGTAAACTCGTCGAAATCACAAATACTAAACCTCAACACTCACCAAGACACAGAGCAAACCCTACGCGCCCAGTACGACTCTCAATGGGTGGAATCTAATCTCCCCTATTTGGGACTGGTATTGGCTCAGAGTCTCATTAAAACTGCACAGGCCACCTACTCTAGATTTAGGACCACAATCCCCAAACACCTTGATCACTGGCGGCGCCTTCCTCTCTCCTGGCTGGGTAGAGTAGCCACAGTGAAAATGAGCATCCTGCCCCAGGCTCTTTTCATCTTTTAGATGCTCCTCCTCACTCCCCCACCCAGAGAGCTTTGTCAGTTACAAAAGGAGATCGATCGCTGTTAGATTTGGGGGTCTCTAGTTGGCAATGGTTTTCACCTTTGTCCAAATAGGGGCCCTTGCGTCTAGTCAGGGTAAGGGGCTACACTCCTAAAATAACCCCTGCTCACCCCCTTGGTAGCTTGGCATGAGCAGGCAGGCTTATCTCAGAGGCAGGGTGTAAAGCATTTGTGAACACATACAGTAATACAGTGAAAACACTACAAATGGACACTACACCAATTTAGAAAAATAAGTAATCTTTACTAGACTTAACACCAGGTCAAACGACAAAAATCCACAATACTGTAATCAAAAATGAGTCTTTAAAATGGTAGAAATAGCTTAGTTCAATGTAGATGATAAATGCAACACTTTACTCTCAAAGTACCTTGGATGCGTCACGCAATACAAACAAAAGGGTCGCAGGGAAGGTGATGCGCCATTCCTTACACTCAGGGGAGTGGATGCGTTGGTTCCTTACTGCTGCGCAGGGGAGTTGAGGCTCGCTTCCTTACTGTGTGGGGAGTTGATGCGTTGGTTTCTTACTGTGATCCGGTGCGATGCGACAAGATGGTGGCTCGATGTGATGACGATCCGGTGCGATGCGGCAAAATGGCATCTTGGTTACGGTGCGACAACGTAGATGCGATGCGTGCACGCCCAATGGCCGTGCGGCGACTCGGTGAACTTCTGACCCGCGACAGGCCCTGCGACACGCTTCTCCGGTGATGCGACGGCGACCTCTGCGGCGGCGACACGCTTCTCCGGTGATGTGACGCGCTTCGTCGGTGATGCGACGGCGAACAGCTGCGGCGGCGGGACGCTTCTTCGGCAATGCGACGGCAACTGCTGCGGCAGCGACACGCTTCTCCTTGTTGCGTTGCGCTTCCAGCTCCCAGCGGCACGCAGTCTTCAAAAGGGCCCAACACAACAGCAGGCACCTATTTGCAGGTAGAATTCCCAGCAAGGGAATTCAGGGGAGCTGGTTGGTGAAGTCTTGTATCCCTGAGACTTCAGGCAGGAGGCAAGCTCAATCTTCAAGCCCTTGGAGATCTTCTTCATGATGATGAAAGTACACACAAAGTTCCTTTCTCCTTTCTTTGGCAATAAAGTAACCACTGCAGGCCAACACCAACAGCACACAGCACAGGGGCAGTCTCCTCCTTCAGTTTCCTGGTTCTTCTCCTCAGCAAAGGTTCGTCTTGGTTCCCAGAAGTGATCTAAAGTCTTGGGGTCTGGGCCCCAATATTTATACTCAAAAAGTCTTTGTTCTCTGGAGGCAGAGAGTGTCTGTGCCTGACCAAAACCAGTTCTGTGCAGCTTCCTGGCAGGACGTGGAGGCACCATTGTTTGAGAGCAGACCTGGCCCAGGTAGATGAAAGGAAATCTCCTCCCCCTACTCTCTATTCTATGAGGTCTCAGGGGAGTGAAAGGAAATCCCCGCCCTCTACTCTCTATTCTATGAGGGCTCAGGTCAGTGAAAGGAAGTCTCCTCCCCCTTACTCTCTATTCTATGTGGGTCCTATTCAGCCCAGCCCTGACCCATCAGACTGCTGGAGCCAAGACCCTCTCCAGTCCCCTGTCACTCACAAACCAGACAGTGAATACACAACCTTAGCAGAGGCACACTGGAAGGTTAGGCAAGAAAATACCTACTTTCTAAAAGTAGTATTTTCAAACACAGAATGTAAAAATCACCCACACTAAAAGATGTATTTTAACATTGTGAGTTCAGGCATACCAAACTCGAATTTCTACCTTGTTCCCTGGGTCACTTAGGATTATAAGGTGTTATAATCAAACTGCCCATTCTTGCCTATGGGAGCAGGTAGCCTTGCAATAGTGAAAAACTAAATTGGCTGTAATTCACTATCAGGACATGCCACACACATCAGGGCATGCCCTACCTTTCACATACAATGCACCCTGCCCTAGGGCCTACCTTAGGGGTGACTAACATGTAGAAAAGGGAAGGTTTGGGGACTGGCAAGTGGGTGCACTTGCCAAGTCGACATGGCAGTCCCAGACTGCACACAGGCTCTGCAATGGCAGGCCTGAGCCATAGTTTACAAGCTGCTTCTGTGGGTGGCACAACCAGTGCTGCAAACCCACCAGCAGCATTTGATTTACAGGCCCTGGGCACACACGGTGCACTGTACTAGGGTCTGACAAGTAAATCAAATAATCCAATCATGGAATCACTAATCCATACAACAATTTACAATAGGGAGCACTTGCACTTTGGCACTGAATAGCAGTGGCAAAGTGCCCAAAGCATCTAGACCAGCAAAAACATAGCAAAACACAGGCGGCAACAGCAAAAAAATGGAAGGGAGACCCACGCCAATGGTGCCAGGTCTAACAATCGCTTTATCAGGGGTAAGACAACGCCCAGACTCCAAAAACAACTGTTGCAATGCACCAAGCAGGAAGAGGGTCTGGCGGTTCCTAATGTCTTACGGTACTATCAAGCTGCGCAGCTGAGACATCTGATTGAGTGGAATCGCCCAATGACAGAAAAGCACTGGGTCTTCATGGATCAAACGGTAGCGAGATCACACATCTGGAGAAAGGTCTGGCTCCACCGTGTCCATAGATCCTGGCGTCTCTATTCATACCCGGTCACCAGCCCTACATTGAAAATATGGGACAAGGTAGCGGAAATTGCCCGGCTCTCGTCTTTCCCCTTCCCTATGACTTCCTTATTTGCGAACCCGGAGTTTCCACCCGGTCTGTCACCGGGTATTGCTAAGCGCTGGCTGAAAGGAGGCTATAAGCGGGTAGGCTTCCTTTTCAATCATGAAGGTCTTTTTCCCTTTGACCAACTCAAAACTCACTACTCCTTGTTGGAACAAGACAGGTATACACACACCCAGCTGACCCATTGGTTGCTCAATACAGAGACGCGCCCTAAACTAGCAGACCTATGATCACTTTTGAGAAGCGGCTGTTCCTCAAAGAAGATGACAAGAAACTTATTTCAGAAATTTACCGCCACTTAACAGGAGCTTCCCTCAATCATTGGACCCCGGGCCATCTCCTCTGGGAGGCAGAACTTGGGCATAGTCTCACTGACAAAGGATGGGGAGATATATTCTACAGGACGCACCACACAGCATATAACGTAGGACATACTGAAACAGCACATGAAATCAGCTCATATTTGTATTATACCCCTGTATGCATTCAGAAATGGAACGCGCTATGCCATGGTCAGTGTTGGCGAGGTTGTGGCAACCCCGGGACTCTGATACACCTCTTGTGGAATTGCCCCAAACTCATGAGATTTTGGGAACCGATTCCGACTGATATAGATAGCTCGTTCAATACTGAGCTCCCCTTGTTCCCCGCGTACATACTCTTTTGGCTCCCCAATGCTCTCACATACCCACTCCGGTCAACTAGAGGCCGACAGATAGCTTTGGCCCTTAATGCTGCACACAGGTTACTCTTGATAAACTGGGGTTCGGACAAAATTCCTGATCATAGACAATGGCTCTACGAGCTGTGGTCCTTGTTGGGTATGGAAAGATTATCGATGGCCTCCAATGCTGACTCCACAACATACGTGAAAATATGGTCCCCATTTATCACCATCCTATCCAAAGAGTTCAGGCAATTGACCTGTCCAGCGTACTTGTGCATTCTTAGACTATTGCCTCTCGATCAGGGAGAAGTCGAGGCTCCCTAATCTCCATGTTCCTGTCCCACAGCAATTTTAATCCAGAAACTTGCAAATTTAACATGGTCTAGTCGGAAGGGGAGAGGGTGGGGGTGGGTGTGAGTTTTGTTTAACTTTAAATGTTCCTTCTCTTTGTTTTATTGTTTTTCTTGACATGCAAAGCCTGCCAACGCACTCAGCAATAATGTGCTACGGTCATTGTTATTCTCAGCTGTCTCTGACAATTCTTGCACTTTTATTGAACCTGAATGACCTCTATCTCTTGTTCCCCTTACTCGGCTGGCCCATCTTGGGTTGTAGGTGACATGCTGTGTATTATCTTGCTCTCTTGCTCTCCGTGATTGCTACTCTGATGTGTCAGGCTCTGCTCTTGGGTAAGCATCGGATCTTCGCGTCCGGCCCGTAATGGGTTGTAGGCGGCTTGCTGTGTATGTGATTTGTTAATTGTTTGTCAATAAAAAGATTTGATCCTAAAAAATAAACAATGCTCAATCATGTGGGATTAGCACCTTAAAAACATTGCTGCTGATGGTAAGAGAAAACCAGCAGCTGAAGTGATAGAAAAAGAAAGTCAGGAGGAAGAAGGAAAGGATGCCAACAGCAGCCTCACAGGAAACAGCCCTATAAGCCTCACCTATAGTATACAATCCTCACCTGCAGCAACCTCTGCATGGTGCAAGGCAGAGCAGGATACATTGATTTTCACCCCAAAGCGATCAGTCATCCTACCTCCTGCTGGTATCCATAGGTCACTTGTGGCAGTAGTACCACAAGAAAAACAGCCTAAAATTAAGACTTTGTTTGCCAAGGAGTTGCCGTACCACCAGAAACAGGAAAAATCCCATTCCTACAACAGGAAGCTGACTAAAATGTTAGCGCTTGACTTCCTCCCTTTTTCTTTTGTGGAAGGAGTGGGCTATTTGGAATTTGTGGAGGGCCTTTGCCCAAAGGAAAAAGTTCCCTGCTGGACCTATTTTACCACAGTTGTTCTGCCAGTGCTGCATCATGAGGTACTGCAATTGGTTGGCAACGCTACGTAGCAGAGTGTTGTTCGGTCTGGTACATCCACCTCCCAACGAACAAGTGGACCAGTTGTCAGGCAAGAGATTAAACTGCACATAGGATCGGTTGAAAAAGGTGGAACAAACATTCACAAGTGTCAATAAAGTAGCAGATTCTCTGGTGGATAGCTTAATCTCTCACTTGAACACTAATCAAAGGCTGCAAGAAAGAGATTGTGTCCTCCAAAGGCTACATCTGTACCATGATACTGGATCCACAAAACAAAAAGGTGTTGGCCACTTTCATTCCTTTTACTGAAACGCATGTCTTAGTTTACACAACTTACATCTTAGGTAAACAAGTCATCAAGAAGAAGAACATCTGCAAATTCAAGGCCAGGGTAGAAGTTTTGAAGTACAGCCATCAACCTCCATACAGGGAAGCGCTGTTGACTCTTAGTCTCTGCAGTAGTAGCCAACACTGTCACCAGCTCCTCCAAAACTCACAACAGCAACTGCTTCAAATTCACTGCCAAACACTGCAATGGGTTGTTTGCATTAAGCAGTATTCAAGTTAAGTGCAGAGGAGCAGGCACAGCAAGTAGAAGTGCCAATGACAAATCAGAAGATGTTCCAAGACTATATGAATGACCTAATAGAGGTGTACGTGGATGAAGACCTATTGATCTATTGGTGTGGGAAAAGGGCACAGTGACCAGAGCTCAGCAGGCTAGCAATACACTATCTTGCATGTCTTGGAGCCCGTGTTTCTTTGGAGCAAGTCTTTAGTGAACCTGGTGCAGCTGTCACAGTCAGAAGAGCCAATCTCTTGCCTCAAAACGTAGAAATATTGGAGATGATCAAAACGAACAAACACTTAGGGCCCGATTCTGATGCGGGTTGGAAAAGCTTCCCGACCGAATCGGTTGGGAAATGGTTTCCGACCCACTCGGATCGGGAAAGTCCGACCGGCGGAGTAGGATGCATCCGGATACTTCCAGATACGATTTGGTTGAACTCCCATTGACTTCAATGGGAACATTTGTTCCTAACCGCATCAGAATTGGGCCCTCGGTCGGGAAGACACGTTCCCGATCCGATTTGGAAGGAGCAAATGCCGTTAGGAGGCCTTCCTAACCGCATCAGAATCAGGCCCTCGGTCGGGAAGCTTTTCCAACCCGCATCAGAATCGGCCCCTTAATTCCAAAGGATTACAGTGCTCCTGAAATAACCAAAGATGACGAGGTCAATTGGCGTGAGATTTCAAGTTTGGGCTGTGATTATCCTGTTGATGACCCCCCCACCCTGAGTTTAAGGACAAACTCTACTTTCCAGAATAATACAACAGAAGTTACATATAGGAGGACTGCTTAAAAAATGATACGCAATTTATATTTGGAGCAAGCCTTACATTGCCGATTGTAAAAAGTAACTGAAATGGAGTGGAGCAGTGTGTATGGCATAGCAATTATTTTACCAGTTGTGGCTGTCAGTGGTGAGAACTGAGAAAGACTAATTCAACCTTCGGTTCAACCGTTGACATTGAAATAGAATATTGGGACAGTCTGCTGCAACAGAAAGCCTCCATTTCCAAAAAAGAAGTGAAAGAATAATAAGATGTCTCCCATCCCTGTCCTTGTTTCATTCCTTTCGGGTGAAATTCTAAAGTATCATTGACAATGACCAGAAGAAGGACAATTGCATATCTGCTTCAATGGGAAACAAGAGGACTCAAATTGACCTACCCCTGTGGACTTGAGAAGTGCGCTGATTAGGCAAATGCAGAGTAGTGACTCAATTAGCAAACTCTGATTAAGTGGTTGACTTATGGTCTTCATGACTGGACACAGCAAAATGTTGTTATTGTTTGAGTGATCAGCTGGGCACATGGAACTAGTTGTTTGAGATTGGTGGCATGAGATTGGTTCTTTTCCTTTCTTAGTTAATGGCACACCACTGCACCAGCCTATGCCCTTTTTTTCCTGAGGCAAGATGATGCATACCTTGACTCTCCAATATTGACACTTTATTTTTGCATTCATCAGGGGATCTCGTCTGTAAGAAGAATGCACCATAGCACTCCAGCTTTGTGATTCAGCCCTGCACCCAAGACGGACAATGCCAGAAGAATGCAGATTTGTATATAGTATAGTTTTTCTTTTCCTAGAAATTACTATTTTCTGAACTGCGTAGGTCATCCCTATTTCTGCATTTTTCAAGACTAGGTAACAAATCGATTAGATAAGGTGGGAATCTGGGGACTGAATGACTGTTTGCATTTGGTACAATCATCTTCCTTCCACAATAGATGTGATTGGCTCATCAACTTGAAAAATGTTGTGTTTGTCTGTCTCTTGTCTTTCCCTAATTCCGCCCACTCAATCATTCATGAAATCCTAACCCTCTTCCCTCAGGTTTTGTGATGAGTTGAGTTGTGTGTTAATCTCCACCATCAACAGATCTTACCCTTGGTGGGCCGGATGTGGTTAAAGCGATGCGAACTGTTATAGACTGAAGAGGGCCACCAAACGCTGACTACTGATTGTGTACAACTCCCTGGTAATACTGCCAGCATTTTTAATCTTATTTCGCTACCTGTGGTCATAGGAGCTGTTGTGTCATAAGAAATAGCTAAAATTGTTTTTAAAAATAACTACTCTTCCTCTTTTAAATCTGCACTCGCTCCGCTTACCTGCACATAAAATTGAATTCCCACATCTCGCTGCTTTGGCGGGAACCGTGAACCGTCGATTCTTTTTAGCGCCATCTTGGGTGGAGGGACTTGTGCTTTGCTGCACTTCCGGGGTCGCGCTCTAGTGTTTGGACATCAGCACTTGCCTGCCTATTTAGAACAGGCAATGCAAGCGCGCAGTCACCTAGACTGAAGAGGGCCACCAAACGCTGACTACTGATTGTGTACAACTCCCTGGTAATACTGCCAGCATTTTTAATCTTATTTCGCTACCTGTGGTCATAGGAGCTGTTGTGTCATAAGAAATAGCTAAAATTGTTTTTAAAAATAACTACTCTTCCTCTTTTAAATCTGCACTCGCTCCGCTTACCTGCACATAAAATTGAATTCCCACATCTCGCTGCTTTGGCGGGAACCGTGAATCGTCGATTCTTTTTAGCGCCATCTTGGGTGGAGGGACTTGTGCTTTGCTGCACTTCCGGGGTCGCGCTCTAGTGTTTGGACATCAGCACTTGCCTGCCTATTTAGAACAGGCAATGCAAGCGCGCAGTCACCTAGACTGAAGAGGGCCACCAAACGCTGACTACTGATTGTGTACAACTCCCTGGTAATACTGCCAGCATTTTTAATCTTATTTCGCTACCTGTGGTCATAGGAGCTGTTGTGTCATAAGAAATAGCTAAAATTGTTTTTAAAAATAACTACTCTTCCTCTTTTAAATCTGCACTCGCTCCGCTTACCTGCACATAAAATTGAATTCCCACATCTCGCTGCTTTGGCGGGAACCGTGAATCGTCGATTCTTTTTAGCGCCATCTTGGGTGGAGGGACTTGTGCTTTGCTGCACTTCCGGGGTCGCGCTCTAGTGTTTGGACATCAGCACTTGCCTGCCTATTTAGAACAGGCAATGCAAGCGCGCAGTCACCTAGACTGAAGAGGGCCACCAAACGCTGACTACTGATTGTGTACAACTCCCTGGTAATACTGCCAGCATTTTTAATCTTATTTCGCTACCTGTGGTCATAGGAGCTGTTGTGTCATAAGAAATAGCTAAAATTGTTTTTAAAAATAACTACTCTTCCTCTTTTAAATCTGCATTCGCTCCGCTTACCTGCACATAAAATTGAATTCCCACATCTCGCTGCTTTGGCGGGAACCGTGAATCGTCGATTCTTTTTAGCGCCATCTTGGGTGGAGGGACTTGTGCTTTGCTGCACTTCCGGGGTCGCGCTCTAGTGTTTGGACATCAGCACTTGCCTGCCTATTTAGAACAGGCAATGCAAGCGCGCAGCGCGCGCGCGCAGCGGGCGCGCCGATGGCGCGCCGGAGGCGCGCCAGAGGCAAGCCCGTCTGCGCCCGTCCGCGCTCCGGACGCGCTCTGCGCCAGCCACGTTGTTCGTTGTAGTCAAAACCAGGGCAGAATAAAATACTCCAGGGAACAGCTACTCAGTATGGGTAAGAGAGATGAGGGGGGAAACTGTCAACCCTCTGCTGTTAGGGGATATGACAAAAACAATCTAAACTGTGGGTTGATTAATTGCAGATCCTTGATGAAACACCACCAAGAGGTATCCAACATGTTAGAAGACATGGATTTGGATGTTCTCTTTTTAACAGAGACTTGGACCAGCACCGACTCTTCAGTACAAATGGGCTTCGCCTGCCCAGACGGATACAAAATATTCCATCAACCGAGGGCGGCTGGAAGAGGAGGGGGTTGGGGTGATCTTTAAGGAAAAGTGGAACTTTACACCTCTACAGGTAGATGACGTTATAGGGATTGAACTGTTGGGCTTTTCACTTCAAGAGGCTAAAGGTAGGCTACTCACTGGGGTGGTCTGTTACAGACCCCCGGGTTCTGATACCCAATTTCAAGTATTATTTAATACCATCACTAACCTGAGCCTAACCCATTCTAGAATGATTCTATTAGGGGATTTTAATTTATGGGATAACGGCAGCTTAGATAATCATCTGAGAGACCTAAGGCATACGTGTGAGAATCTTAACTTGCATCAACTAGTACAACAACCGACTCATCTAGGAGGGCATGTTTTAGATCTTTTGTTTGCAAACCAGCCCGAGACTAAGGTGGTTGATATATTGCCTCAAAGCTGGACTGACCATTCTCTAATCCACTTTTACATTAAGTTACCTAGATCGGAGGACAATAATAACCGGCCGGTGACTTATCGAAAGGGAAGAGAATGGGCTAAGCTAGTGAAAAATAGGACTTACCCGACCTTTCTGAATCAGAATCTTTTTGCTTCTTCTGTATCTGTAGGCGAAAATTATCAAACCTACTGCAATTACATAGCTGGAACCCTCGATTCAATAGTTCCAGTAAAACGACTCAAAAACAGAAAAAAACATCTGCTCCCTGGTATAATGATGAGCTGAAACAGCTACGAGTAGCATGTAAAAAGGCAGAGAGAAAATGGAGGAGGGCCTATTTAGAGTCAGATAAGAAGGATTTGAAATTAGTACAGTCACAATATAAGGAGTCCATCGCCAGGGCCAAAGCAGATTTTTATGCCAAAACGATTTTACAGGCACCAAATAGCACCAAAGCACTCTTTAATATCTTTAGGGATCTCTCTAGTCCAGCTTGCACGAGCAAAAAGGTGGTCGCGTCACAGAAACTCTGTGATGAGATTGCCTTTTATTTTGAAGAAAAATAATTAAAATCGTTGGAGATCTTCACCCCACTGACACCAGTGGTCAGGATGATTCGCCCTGGAAGTTAGACGTAGAACCCCAGATAAACACCTCCCTGGAATACTTTCAAGTCCCTACGGAGGACTCTTTCAATCATCTCGCCCAAAGTGTATCCTCGGGATCTCCCTTAGATCCCCTTCCACATAAAATCTGGAAAATATTTGGGCAAGAAATCCTCCCCTGGCTACGACAGATCTGCTGCCAATCTCTGGAGGAAGGAGAGGTTCCAGAGGCATGGAAACAGGCAGTGGTGACCCCCTTGCTTAAAAAACCATCCTTGGACCCTACAATTCCAGCAAATTTTAGACCAATTTCCCTCCTGCCGTATCCGATCAAAATTTTGGAAAAGACAGTTAGCAAAGTTCTTTCATGCTATCTTGAGGATAATTTTCTGCTGGATAGGGACCAATTTGGTTTCCGCCCAGGACATGGCACTGAGACCGCTTTGGCAACCATAATGGACAATCTACGAATGCGTGCTGACAATGGGAACTCGTCAGTCCTAGTGCTATTGGATATGTCAGCCGCTTTCGACACGGTTAGCCATACAGTGCTAATGGAAAGATTGAAAAATATAGGGGTTAAAGGACGGGCCTTGCAGTGGCTACAATCTTATTTGTCAGGAAGACAACAGGCTGTTTCTATGACGCCGTTCACCTCTGGCAAGTCCCTAGTACATCACGGGGTGCCGCAGGGCTCGGCGATCAGCCCTATTCTTTTCAATATCTACTTACGTCCTCTATTCCCCATCATTAAATCTTATGGAATTGACCTGGTCAACTACGCCGATGATACCCAGCTGGTTTTTCCCTGGAGGGGAAACAAGCGGTATCTATGGACACCTTCCAGGAGTGTATGCGTCAGACTGCTGGTTGGCTCAGGAAAAATTCCTTACAGTTTAATGGGGGAAAAACAGAGGTGGTGTATTGTCCTGCCACGAGAATGTCCCGACATCTACCGGTGGAGTTTAAGCTTACCCCGAGGATGAACCCTTGACTCCTGCTAAAACGGTGCGCAATTTGGGGGTCATGGTAGATGAGAACCTCCAAATGGAATCACAGGCTAATAAAACTGTCAGTGTCTGTCTCTCCCTGCTACGTATGTTACGGAAGGTTCTTCCGTTACTTCCAAAAGATACTCGATCTCTTGTAGTGAGGAGCATAATTTTGAGTAGACTGGACTACTGCAACTCCCTGTATTTGGGAGCACCGCAATATATTCTGCAGGGGTTGCAGAGAGTCCAGTCCATGGCAGCCAAGCTGGTGCTAAATAGACAGCGCAGATCTTCCACGGCATTGGCCTTGGGAGACCTGCATTGGCTGCCCGTCAGGGAAAGAATTAGCTTCAAATCCCTCTGTATTGTATACAGAGCAGCACATGACCTGGGTCCAGTCCCCCTGCAGGAGCTGTTCACCTGGTATAATCCCGGGAGGCAGCTTCGCTCCTCGAGTGCAAATCTGATAACAACCACCAGGTTTAAGAGATCCAGGATGGGGGCAGAGCCTTTGGTGTGGCCGCTGCGCGCCTATGGAATGAGCTGCCTCAGAACCTTAGACAGGCCAGTTCTCTGACCTGCTTCAGGAAGAGTTTGAAAACCTGGCTATTTCCAAGGAGTGAATATTAGATCCCTTCTCTGACAATTGGTTCTGCTTTTACAGTGGTTTTCGTCATTCTAAGCGCCAGGATACCCGTAGGGTGGCAGTTTTTTGCGCTATACAAGTTTGAAATTCAATTCAATTCAATTCAATAGAAGGTGGTTCCTAAAATTGACACATTTGCCCACTCCACCCCTCCTACCCAGGCATGAAAGGGACACTTTAGTGCGGAGACTTAGGGACTGATTTATGCGATACCCCATCACAAAATGATGGATATCTCGTCCTCTGAATTACAAATGCCATAGGATATAATGTAATTGTAATACAGCCGACAGGATATCTGCCACGTTTTGTGACAGAGTATCCCATCTGTCAAAGTATAAATCAGGCCCTTAAGTACAACAATGTTTGCCCTGGGATAGGTAGCATCCACTTTTTCTACAATCTACTCCCTATGTATTCTGCTGAAGTAACATTACACTAAGTCCTCCTGACTCCTCCTAAGACTTAAGTGGTTCATTATGCTTACTTCAGTAAATAACTCAACACTACGATGCTAGCTGTTGTTTTTAAACGGTGGTCTCAGTCTTGTATTTTGAACTCATTCTGTGTTTACTTTTAGTCTAGTTGATGGCTGTGATGCACTAGTTCACCCCACCAGATTTATTTGGAATAAGAATGATGCCCAGTTTCAAGTCTTGTGGTGTCATCTGTGTTAGTGTAGTTGGTCCGCAACCACTAGAATTAAGAACGCCTTTTCCAAAACCCTGCATTAAGAAATAGGCCTATTATGGAGCAGGTAGAAGACATCCCATTATCTACTTAGGTAAGAAGTTAAGCTCTCGGGAAAGAAGGATTGTTGTTTTTCTTTATGTTGACAGACCTCATTAGTGGTCACTATTTACAGGGCAAGGGCAGTAGTAGTATACAAATATTACTGCCACTGATGGGAGGATAGGTGCTGTTCAGACTGATCAAGGCTTTAAAGGGTCGGTCGGTTGTGTATGGTCACTCATATTCTGCTTTACCACACTATATGCGGGAGGGAAATTCTGGACTGGAAGTGGAAAGGTAGGTTCCCTGCTTAACAACACATGGCAAGAGAGATCAGGTAGGGAAATACTAAAAACTTGAAGGGGGAACAGGATCGACACAGTGGGACAATTGGTTTATGATGGACAGGTGCTAAGAATAGCCTCTGTTGTCACTGCGTTAGTGGTGCTTCCTCTTTAAGTGTGTGTGATGCTACTATAACCAGTAATACAAAGACAGATATTCACAATAAGAAACAAACCCATTCATTTATTAAAAGTTATATAACTCCCACCCTCTTCTTTCACAACAGGCCAACCCCCTCACCCAATCCTCAAAAAAACCAAATTACCCTGTTCCCAATTGTCATTCCCAACCTATCCACTCACAACAGGCCCACACACTCACCCTAAAAAAGTCCATAAAAAACAAACTCCCCTGTCCCCAACTGTCATGCCCCTCCCTATAAAAAATAGACCTTAGCAGTCTCCATCTGACACAAAAGGTCCATTTGCTGGCGGAGACCAGAATAGGGGGTGGTGGTGATGACGGTGGTGGTTGTGGGGTCGCTTGGGTGGCTGGGGACCTCTGCTGTCTGCAGTGACAGCAATGCCATTGCCAGTGCCCCTCCTGTTGGCAAGGCGAAGCAGTTGCCTCATTCTTCACTTTCTTGAGCACCACCGGCTGGCAGTACTCCACTGCAATGGCCTACATTTTTAGAAGGCACAACCGAGTGACTGTCTCCCGCTGGGAATGGGCCTCTGATGCCTGTCCTCGGGCAGGAGTAGCTAAATGATCCAAAGAAAAAAGAACATGAATTGTAGTACTCAATGAAAACACTTGTTTGTTTGTTGCACAGTTCCACAACATTGCTGTTCCATGGGGCCATTGGATTTTTTTAATGTGATTCTTGGTCAGAGGGCAAAGTTAACACCAAAAACTGTTTTTTTGGACTAAAAAGATTAAGAGTTAACATGATTTTATGTGGTGGCACTTGCAACACATAATGTGTGTTCATTAATGAATGAGCTGTCAAATATAAATATACCTTGCCATTGATGATTATGGCACATTAAAAAATGCTGCACAATTTACTTGACTATAATGTGCAACATTAATGGAGACATCCTGGGGGCCAACATGGTTGGGTGTCATATACAAGTAGGCTTTGTTGCATGGTTAATAGTAGGTAGACACTTAGGCAGAAATTGTGGGAGAAATGTGGGACATTCAGAGATGGGATTGCGGAGACACAAAGAATGGGATAAATTGTAGTCAAGTAGGCACTGGGCACTGCACCTGTTCTTCTACTACTAACTGAATGATACAGAGGCTGAGGCAGAAACATAGGAGGCTGATAATTTATAAAGGGATTGCTAAGTGGGCTTGGAACAAAGGGAGGGCTACCTTAACAAATGCAGTAGTTGGTACTGAGAAAGGAAAAAGACTTACTACTTGTCCAAGGAGCCACTCCTTACTCCCCCACTGGATGGTCTCTTCTGCCCTCCTTCGCATGAGCCTGGTGTGCTTCCGGTCCTAGACAAAAATATAACACACATATTTATATACCTGTAAGCATCACATTATTTTGCACAACTTACAAAAGCCATGCATGAATAATTTTGGGTTATTTATCTACTATCCAAAGTATCACTTTGGAAGGTTCAATGGTTAATGGAACAAGTAATAAACCATTCAACGCTGTATAAGGAAAGGAAGGATGGTATTGGTATCCTGCCATCCTGCACTGTCATCACATCATAGAACCTTGTATGACATGACATCCTGTTTAGGTCTCGGTACCTATACTATGGACTGTTTGCTCAATAAAACCTTCTGTCAACCTACATATTGTGAATACTTAGACATGCTTTCCAATTTACATCACAAACAATCTTCGGTTAACAATCACCATATGGTATGAAAAAGAGGGGGGAGGAAAAGGTTACTAACAAAAAGGCAGGGGAAGAGAGCTGCGGAAACTGAGGGAATATAAAAGAAAAAATAGGAGGCAGATATGCGCGGTTAAAGCTGACACTAAAGTAGATGGGGGAAGTTGGATCAAATATAGAAGACCCTAATGCATACTTGTTTAAAAGCAGAAAACCGTAAGCATGACTTACCAGCAGCATGAGCAGGAATGGCAGAGATGAAGGCTGCTTCTGTCCCTTGGGCCAAGGGCGTGGTGTAGGCGTGGTGGGCTGTCCTGAAATGAGCAAAAAGAAAGCAGAGACTGAATAGTACTTATTAGCAGGTACTCTTTCAAAAAAAGACATTTTAGAGGCCTACAAATCAATTGCCTGACTAAGGAGACCTTTCCTTCACTTCAGTTCGACCTTGAAAGTAAAAACGTTTTCCTGTCTTACACACAGTTTCTTAAAAATTATATTGCTACTCCCCTTGCTTCACAAAGTTTTGAAATTTTTACACTCTGAAAATAATGGGCAAAGCCATGTACAAGATGGGTGAGATAAACGTTTCTGGCACCGTAACAGAAATGGGTGGCATAAAAGACAGGAGGAAGTCAGTTGTGAAAAATCAGGGAGTATATAAAACATAAGGGAATATCAGGGCATAATGAACATTAAAGGAGATCAAGGGAGGTTGGGAAAATGAAAAATACAATATGCCATAAACACACTAAGGGCCTTATTACGATGAGGCCCAGAAAGCTTCCGACTGCAGGTCAGAGACTTTCCGAACCTCATTGCGGTTTCAATGCTGACCGCCTAATTACAATCTAGGTGGTCGGAATTGAAACCAGCAGATCATTACGGCTGTATTCCGATGGGCTCAAGGAGCCCGTCGGCCTGTCGGAGACCAGCCCGTAATCCCTATGGGCGGCATTTCCGCAATAGGGATTACGATGCTCGGTTTCCGACAGTCTTTCCATACTGGGCTTTCCGACATGAAACGCCTGTTGGAAAGCGACTTAGGGGGACCCTAGCAGGGCCCCCTTCTCCTTGCGGCCTCCAGTTGGGGGCCAAGGGGGCACCTACGATGCCTCCCTGTTAATCCCTGCACCTTGAGGTGCCTGCCACGCCGTTGCAGGGATTAACAGAACCTCCCATTTCTCTATTAGAGCTTGTGCTACAGCTGGTTTACGGCCGCAGCATGAGCTCCCATAGAGAAATGGGAGTATGCGACTGCACCATGTGCGGTCACATTGTAATTGCGGTGTCAGGACCGCTGACAGGAGGTCAGTCGGTCCCGAGACCGCGACGGTGTCGGTCGGAGGAAACTCAAATCGACATCGTAATCTAGCCCTAAGTGGGAATAGTTAAAGGTAATAAATAAATAATTAACATTACTTACCAACACCAGCAAGAATAGCTTCTGTGGCCTGGGTATCTCTCCCAGCATAATCACTCATCTGGGCCCTAGCAGTGCTGCTGGTAGCCTTCCCCTGCTTTCCCTATTGGGTTCTCTTTGGTTTTTCTAAAAGGAGGATAATGATTAGAAGTAGTCTCTACAAAGGGGCATTCAGGCATTGTACTGTCTGACTAACCAATCCTATTCCACCCTTCAACCTCCTCTCTAAATGGAATTATCTTTCCTAGATATTGCTTACTTCCTACAATGACATTGCTACTCCCCTCACCTCACAAACGTTTTCAACTGATGGACAAAGTCAGTCTCCATTCACAAACTGCACCTGACAGAGATGGAAACTGCATCAGCAAAATAAAGTCACAGTGGAGGGCCTGATATCAGACAATCCTAGGAGCATCCCTTAAATCAGCCCAAGCACACATATGGCTCAATGTACAAAACAATCCTAGGTGTATTTACTTGATGACCTACATATCCCTCTCAATCCTCCAGTCCTTCACCCTCCATATCAGGCTGCCAGTGGCAAAATGCTCCACTACTCTGTAGACTACTTGCAGACTTGACACCCAAAGGTGTAGAGAGAAACCATAACTTAAGTTATTATATGCCCGCTCCTTTCAAATAAAGACAGGCACTCTCTGATGCAGTACGTGCATTTATTTATGTGAGTGGCACACATCAACATTAAAAACCTGTGAAATGAGCCCCGCCAACTGAGAACATTGTACCAACCATGCACATAAATAAATGTCCTTTTTGCACCTTGTGTGATTCCTGGGTCATATCCACGCTCTGACCTGGGTACTCACACTCACTAGCCATAAATAATTTATTATGAAAAAGTGTGACACATGTTAGATACCCCCAAAAAAAACAAAGCATTTTAGCCACCACAGGCATTGATTAAAGGATGTTTAACCAGAGTTCTTTCATGATGTTTATTAGTAAACTGCATGAAGATCATCATATCCTGTAGTAACGCCTCAATTTAATGGGAATTGTTGTCCTCAAATTTCCTAAACTGTAATTACATAAAAAGTGATCCACTTAAAACAATCATCTTTCATTTGCTTTCACTCCACTACCAGCACTCCTCATTTTGATTTGTTACTCCAGGAGTCATGCTTTTCATGGGAAATATATGTCTGATTTGTATAATTTTGCTACAGAATCACCCCTCTTTCAGATTTGGGGACATAGTCAACGGCGAACAATGTGACATCATTGAAGGAGTTATTATGTGAGCGTTCTGTGTGCTTTGCCACTACATAGCTTCTGTCTCTGTTATTGCACGAATGTGCTCCAGGATGCGTTTTTTAAAAAGGGAAGATGGTGCTGCTTATGCATTTTAAATCACATGGGCAGATTAGTACTTAAATCATAAATCTCGTTTTGCATGTTACTCATCATGCGTTTCTGCCCTGTACCTGTGACAATTTTTTTCTGTTGATTGCAATTTTACATGCCTTGCAGCATGTGCATCTCTAAAACTCTTTGCAGCAAATTCATTCATTTTGTGTGTCTGGTTTCGAAAAGTGTCTGTGTTCATATGCCTTTAAAACTACTGGCTTTCCTGTAAGTAATCACTGGATGGTCTCCCATTATCTCTGAAATCAATGGATTTGTTGCCAAAATATTCCAATATTTTGTTAGCATTTTTTTGACCTGATTGGATTCAGTTGTAAAGTTCATAAGCGTTTTGATGGGTGATGTATCTTCAGGTTTCTTTTTCCTTGTAAGTAAACGTTGCTCCACATTGTTGTCTATGCAAACTGTTTATCAAATATGAAGATTTTATTTTAAAGGTACAAAATAATAATTTCAACTAACATGATATTGTGTTGATAGTATTGAATGTTACTTGTGGACAGAAAATATACATACACATTTATCCTATCTGATGTTCAATACTCGTGTACAGTGTGATGACATCAGTTGTGATTAGTTTATAAGTGTCTTCCCAAGGTTCATATTGTAAATGTTGTTCCAAGGGAGGCAGTTTGACAACTATCAATCAAAGATTGTTATATCAGATTGGAGGAGAACACTGTGACGCAATTATGTTTGGAACTCCGGGACAAATTGAACAAATGGCTAGAGTTTGATATACAGTGACAAAATGAGGTTCCTTTTAGTACAACATTCTGTAATATCCACAATATACTTTCTCCCAAAGTACACAAAAATGAAAAAAAAACACCAGGTACGTCTATTGTTTCTATAATAGGATCTTTGTTTGAACCTATGTCCAACTAAATTGTCCATTTCTTACCATCACTGGTCAGAGACCTCAGCTTGGGAGGAGTGGCGGAGTGATATACACTACTAACTGTGCATGTCTGCTTGGCAGGCCATCTTAGGCCGGGCAAACAGACATGCGCATTTAGGTTTCTCCAACCCGGCTGTATTGTACAGTCGGGTTGGAGAAGCAGCACAGACTCCCTGAGCTGAGCATCAAACCAGCCCGCTCAGGCCAATCCACGCACTGCTCGCAGCATGGGGATTTCACAGGGAGGCTGCTGCTGTCCCAGTGTCTGCTAGGACCAAGAAACAGAGGAGCTCCGCGGCACGTGGCGGTAGAAGCAGCATGAGCTAAGTTTTCTGAAAACACTGAAGAATTGGTAAGGCATTTACAAGACACACTCCAGTAGAAGCTATCAGCATGGTCCAAGGCAGGTCCAGTTGGAAATGGTCAGCTGGACTCCTCATGAAAAACAACTTCTAACAGCTTGTTCTGTCCCTGTAGCTTAACAGGAAGTGAGCTAACTGACCATTGGAATCAATTCCTTTGTTCTGAGTACACATATGAGCAGTTCGCTTCTTCAGGTCTCTTCACAGGTCTCAGCAACAAGTGCAGTTCTTCTTCTGTCTTCCACAGTTCTAGTAGTGTTCTGAAGAGGGTGCTCAGAGGTGCCACATTTATGCCTGGCACTAGCCTGTGCGTGGGGGTGACTCCCTGCCCCTTCCTAACCAATAAGGAAAAGTTCCCAGATGTATCCCTACCCACGTTTTCAGCTGTTCCTGTGTGCCCTACTGACATAATCCCACAGTGCACCTCTTTACCTAAAACCAAGATGGCAGAAACGTTCTTCCCCTGTGCAGAGCTCCTGTGTCCACCTCATAGGTGTGGCCAGGGAAAGGAGCAAACCCTTCTCTGTGGTCACTTCAAACTAGTTCTAGGGGCAGCTCCTCTCCCACTGGGATTGGTGCCTACCTGTCTAGGTGAATAAAAGAGGGTCCTACCCAGGTGTCAGCTAACATTTGTTTATGCAAGGCTAGGCCTCTAGGAAGTTAATGATGTTTCTGGGCATTGTCCAGATGGTCATCCTGCCAGAGGAACAGAACACCGCCCCACACTCATGACTTTTGTATTAAGTGCACATCTCATCAAGGGGGCTATTCAGCTCCTGGGTGACAGTTGGAGCTCATGTAAATGGGCTTTTATAAGCTTTAGGCAGGGGAAATGTAACTTTCTGTGCAATTTTGTTTACATATCCAATGTTAACAGTGAATTGGGCTTGAAATCAATATTTTAGAAAGTCCAATAATGAGATTTGTAGGTGTTATTAAATTTAATTTTGTATCCCAATGCCTTCCTTTGGAACAGCTAACCCTGCTACAGTGAAAATAGCTTTTGTTGCCTTTTCACCGTAAGGACATGTTGAACATTAAGCTTTTTCATGTCCTACTTTTACATATCATGCAACCTGCTTTTTGGGCATGAATGTCTACTTAGGCATGACTTAATATTTAACAGCAGGGCTTAGGCCTGTCAAATGGGTTTATTTTGGCAGGTTGAATTAGCAATTTTAAAATTGCAAATTTGCACATGCAGGACTACAGCAGTGCCAAACACTCCACCCCCCCCTCCCCCCACAAGGGCTAGGGAATCAGGGTATCCCTACTCTGCCCACTTCTATATGTATTTGAAGATATTTTCAGGACTTGGGACCAAGTCCCTGAGTCCTGTAATGGCAGCCACAACAACCACTATGAAGTTGCTGCCGTCAATCACATTTCTCAGGGATTGCCTACATTTTAAAAATTGCATTAACATTTTTAAAATAATTTACTTTAATTAAACACAACTTTTGATTACATTTGTTGAGTGACATTAAAATACAATTGCTATTGTGGATAATTTTATATTTAATTTATTAAAAATTATTATTTAAAAAATAAATGTAAATGTATACAGTTAATTATGTAATTATTTAACAAACATTTATTTTAAAGAGTTAATGTGCTCTAACATTTTATTTATTAGTTCTAGGGTAAACATTCTTATTTTTTCCCTTTACTTTTCCCTAGGGAGCTCTCCATCACAGTGGCATAAACTTCCAAAACTGTGGCGTGACTCTTTACCTACGTGTGAAAAGTTATAAGAAGTAATTTTAAACTGGTAAATGCAGTCTTAGATGTCTTCACCCCCTGAGCTGATGAAGTTGAGACTAGCGGTGGCTCCTTTGCACTGGCGGAGGAGCGTAGCCCACTGGCTCAGCCAGCAGCTGAAAAATAAAACAATAGCGTGTACCGGGATGGGCGGGGAAGGGCCTGGCTATGGGAGGGGTGGCGGAGTGATGTACACTACTAACTGTGCATGTCTGCTTGGCAGGCCATCTTAGGCCAGCCAAACAGACATGAGGAGTTAGGTTTCTCCAACCCAGCTGTATTGTACAGCCGGGTTGGAGAAGCAGCACAGACTCCCTGAGCTGAGCATCAAACCAGCCCGCTCAGGCCAATCCACGCACTGCTCGCAGCATGGGGATTTCACAGGGAGGCTGCTGCTGTCCCAGTGTCTGCTAGGACCAAGAAACAGAGGAGCTCCGCGGCATGTGGCGGTAGAAGCAGCATGAGCTAAGTTTTCTGAAAACACTGAAGAATTGGTAAAGCATTTACAAGACACACTCCAGTAGAAGCTATCAGCATGGTCCAAGGCAGGTCCAGTTGGAAATGGTCAGCTGGACTCCTCATGAAAAACAACTTCTAACAGCTTGTTCTGTCCCTGTAGCTTAACAGGAAGTGAGCTAACTGACCATTGGAATCAATTCCTTAGTTCTGAGTACACATATGAGCAGTTCCCTTCTTCAGGTCTCTTCACAGGTCTCAGCAACAAGTGCAGTTCTTCTTCTGTCTTCCACAGTTCTAGTAGTGTTCTGAAGAGGGTGCTCAGAGGTGCCACAATTATGCCTGGCACTAGCCTTGGCGTGGGGGTGACTCCCTGCCCCTTCCTAACCAATAAGGAAAAGTTCCCAGATGTATCCCTACCCACGTTTTCAGCTGTTCCTGTGTGCCCTACTGACATAATCCCACAGTGCACCTCTTTACCTAAAACCAAGATGGCAGAAACGTTCTTCCCCTGTGCAGAGCTCCTGTGTCCACCTCATAGGTGTGGCCAGGGAAAGGAGCAAACCCTTCTCTGTGGTCACTTCAAACTAGTTCTAGGGGCAGCTCCTCTCCCACTGGGATTGGTGCCTACCTGTCTAGGTGAATAAAAGAGGGTCCTACCCAGGTGTCAGCTAACATTTGTTTATACAAGGCTAGGCCTCTAGGAAGTTAATGATGTTTCTGGGCATTGTCCAGATGGTCATCCTGCCAGAGGAACAGAACACCGCCCCACACTCATGACTTTTGTATTAAGTGCACATCTCATCAAGGGGGCTATTCAGCTCCTGGGTGACAGTTGGAGCTCATGTAAATGGGCTTTTATAAGCTTTAGGCAGGGGAAATGTAACTTTCTGTGCAATTTTGTTTACATATCCAATGTTAACAGTGAATTGGGCTTGAAATCAATATTTTAGAAAGTCCAATAATGAGATTTGTAGGTGTTATTAAATTTAATTTTGTATCCCAATGCCTTCCTTTGGAACAGCTAACCCTGCTACAGTGAAAATAGCTTTTGTTGCCTTTTCACCGTAAGGACATGTTGAACATTAAGCTTTTTCATGTCCTACTTTTACATATCATGCAACCTGCTTTTTGGGCATGAATGTCTACTTAGGCATGACTTAATATTTAACAGCAGGGCTTAGGCCTGTCAAATGGGTTTATTTTGGCAGGTTGAATTAGCAATTTTAAAATTGCAAATTTGCACATGCGGGACTACAGCAGTGCCAAACACTCCACCCCCCCCACAAGGGCTAGGGAATCAGGGTATCCCTACTCTGCCCACTTCTATATGTATTTGAAGATATTTTCAGGACTTGGGACCAAGTCCCTGAGTCCTGTAATGGCAGCCACAACAACCACTATGAAGTTGCTGCCGTCAATCACATTTCTCAGGGATTGCCTACATTTTAAAAATTGCATTAACATTTTTTAAATAATTTACTTTAATTAAACACAACTTTTGATTACATTTGTTGAGTGACATTAAAATACAATTGCTATTGTGGATAATTTTTTATTTAATTTATTAAAAATTATTATTTAAAAAATAAATGTAAATGTATACAGTTAATTATGTAATTATTTAACAAACATTTATTTTAAAGAGTTAATGTGCTCTAACATTTTATTTATTAGTTCTAGGGTAAACATTCTTATTTTTTCCCTTTACTTTTCCCTAGGGAGCTCTCCACCACAGTGGCATAAACTTCCAAAACTGTGGCGTGACTCTTTACCTACGTGTGAAAAGTTATAAGAAGTAATTTTACACTGGTAAATGCAGTCTTAGATGTCTTCACCCCCTGAGCTGATGAAGTTGAGACTAGCGGTGGCTCCTTCGCACTGGCGGAGGAGCGTAGCCCACTGGCTCAGCCAGCAGCTGAAAAATAAAACAATAGCGTGTACCGGGATGGGCGGGGAAGGGCCTGGCTATGGGAGGGGTGGCGGAGTGATGTACACTACTAACTGTGCATGTCTGCTTGGCAGGCCATCTTAGGCCAGCCAAACAGACATGAGGAGTTAGGTTTCTCCAACCCAGCTGTATTGTACAGCCGGGTTGGAGAAGCAGCACAGACTCCCTGAGCTGAGCATCAAACCAGCCCGCTCAGGCCAATCCACGCACTGCTCGCAGCATGGGGATTTCACAGGGAGGCTGCTGCTGTCCCAGTGTCTGCTAGGACCAAGAAACAGAGGAGCTCCGCGGCATGTGGCGGTAGAAGCAGCATGAGCTAAGTTTTCTGAAAACACTGAAGAATTGGTAAAGCATTTACAAGACACACTCCAGTAGAAGCTATCAGCATGGTCCAAGGCAGGTCCAGTTGGAAATGGTCAGCTGGACTCCTCATGAAAAACAACTTCTAACAGCTTGTTCTGTCCCTGTAGCTTAACAGGAAGTGAGCTAACTGACCATTGGAATCAATTCCTTTGTTCTGAGTACACATATGAGCAGTTCCCTTCTTCAGGTCTCTTCACAGGTCTCAGCAACAAGTGCAGTTCTTCTTCTGTCTTCCACAGTTCTAGTAGTGTTCTGAAGAGGGTGCTCAGAGGTGCCACATTTATGCCTGGCACTAGCCTGTGCGTGGGGGTGACTCCCTGCCCCTTCCTAACCAATAAGGAAAAGTTCCCAGATGTATCCCTACCCACGTTTTCAGCTGTTCCTGTGTGCCCTACTGACATAATCCCACAGTGCACCTCTTTACCTAAAACCAAGATGGCAGAAACGTTCTTCCCCTGTGCAGAGCTCCTGTGTCCACCTCATAGGTGTGGCCAGGGAAAGGAGCAAACCCTTCTCTGTGGTCACTTCAAACTAGTTCTAGGGGCAGCTCCTCTCCCACTGGGATTGGTGCCTACCTGTCTAGGTGAATAAAAGAGGATCCTACCCAGGTGTCAGCTAACATTTGTTTATGCAAGGCTAGGCCTCTAGGAAGTTAATGAGGTTTCTGGGCATTGTCCAGATGGTCATCCTGCCAGAGGAACAGAACACCGCCCCACACTCATGACTTTTGTATTAAGTGCACATCTCATCAAGGGGGCTATTCAGCTCCTGGGTGACAGTTGGAGCTCATGTAAATGGGCTTTTATAAGCTTTAGGCAGGGGAAATGTAACTTTCTGTGCAATTTTGTTTACATATCCAATGTTAACAGTGAATTGGGCTTGAAATCAATATTTTAGAAAGTCCAATAATGAGATTTGTAGGTGTTATTAAATTTAATTTTGCATCCCAATGCCTTCCTTTGGAACAGCTAAACCTGCTACAGTGAAAATAGCTTTTGTTGCCTTTTCACCGTAAGGACATGTTGAACATTAAGCTTTTTCATGTCCTACTTTTACATATCATGCAACCTGCTTTTTGGGCATGAATGTCTACTTAGGCATGACTTAATATTTAACAGCAGGGCTTAGGCCTGTCAAATGGGTTTATTTTGGCAGGTTGAATTAGCAATTTTAAAATTGCAAATTTGCACATGCGGGACTACAGCAGTGCCAAACACTCCACCCCACCCCCCCCACAAGGGCTAGGGAATCAGGGTATCCCTACTCTGCCCACTTCTATATGTATTTGAAGATATTTTCAGGACTTGGGACCAAGTCCCTGAGTCCTGTAATGGCAGCCACAACAACCACTATGAAGTTGCTGCCGTCAATCACATTTCTCAGGGATTGCCTACATTTTAAAAATTGCATTAACATTTTTAAAATAATTTACTTTAATTAAACACAACTTTTGATTACATTTGTTGAGTGACATTAAAATACAATTGCTATTGTGGATAATTTTTTATTTAATTTATTAAAAATTATTATTTAAAAATAAATGTAAATGTATACAGTTAATTATGTAATTATTTAACAAACATTTATTTTAAAGAGTTAATGTGCTCTAACATTTTATTTATTAGTTCTAGGGTAAACATTCTTATTTTTTACCTTTACTTTTCCCTAGGGAGCTCTCCACCACAGTGGCATAAACTTCCAAAACTGTGGCGTGACTCTTTACCTACGTGTGAAAAGTTATAAGAAGTAATTTTACACTGGTAAATGCAGTCTTAGATGTCTTCACCCCTGAGCTGATGAAGTTGAGACTAGCGGTGGCTCCTTCGCACTGGCGGAGGAGCGTAGCCCACTGGCTCAGCCAGCAGCTGAAAAATAAAACAATAGCGTGTACCGGGATGGGCGGGGAAGGGCCTGGCTATGGGAGGGGTGGCGGAGTGATGTACACTACTAACTGTGCATGTCTGCTTGGCAGGCCATCTTAGGCCAGCCAAACAGACATGAGGAGTTAGGTTTCTCCAACCCAGCTGTATTGTACAGCCGGGTTGGAGAAGCAGCACAGACTCCCTGAGCTGAGCATCAAACCAGCCCGCTCAGGCCAATCCACGCACTGCTCGCAGCATGGGGATTTCACAGGAGGCTGCTGCTGTCCCAGTGTCTGCTAGGACCAAGAAACAGAGGAGCTCCGCGGCATGTGGCGGTAGAAGCAGCATGAGCTAAGTTTTCTGAAAACACTGAAGAATTGGTAAAGCATTTACAAGACACACTCCAGTAGAAGCTATCAGCATGGTCCAAGGCAGGTCCAGTTGGAAATGGTCAGCTGGACTCCTCATGAAAAACAACTTCTAACAGCTTGTTCTGTCCCTGTAGCTTAACAGGAAGTGAGCTAACTGACCATTGGAATCAATTCCTTTGTTCTGAGTACACATATGAGCAGTTCCCTTCTTCAGGTCTCTTCACAGGTCTCAGCAACAAGTGCAGTTCTTCTTCTGTCTTCCACAGTTCTAGTAGTGTTCTGAAGAGGGTGCTCAGAGGTGCCACATTTATGCCTGGCACTAGCCTGTGCGTGGGGGTGACTCCCTGCCCCTTCCTAACCAATAAGGAAAAGTTCCCAGATGTATCCCTACCCACGTTTTCAGCTGTTCCTGTGTGCCCTACTGACATAATCCCACAGTGCACCTCTTTACCTAAAACCAAGATGGCAGAAACGTTCTTCCCCTGTGCAGAGCTCCTGTGTCCACCTCATAGGTGTGGCCAGGGAAAGGAGCAAACCCTTCTCTGTGGTCACTTCAAACTAGTTCTAGGGGCAGCTCCTCTCCCACTGGGATTGGTGCCTACCTGTCTAGGTGAATAAAAGAGGGTCCTACCCAGGTGTCAGCTAACATTTGTTTATGCAAGGCTAGGCCTCTAGGAAGTTAATGATGTTTCTGGGCATTGTCCAGATGGTCATCCTGCCAGAGGAACAGAACACCGCCCCACACTCATGACTTTTGTATTAAGTGCACATCTCATCAAGGGGGCTATTCAGCTCCTGGGTGACAGTTGGAGCTCATGTAAATGGGCTTTTATAAGCTTTAGGCAGGGGAAATGTAACTTTCTGTGCAATTGTGTTTACATATCCAATGTTAACAGTGAATTGGGCTTGAAATCAATATTTTAGAAAGTCCAATAATGAGATTTGTAGGTGTTATTAAATTTAATTTTGTATCCCAATGCCTTCCTTTGGAACAGCTAACCCTGCTACAGTGAAAATAGCTTTTGTTGCCTTTTCACCGTAAGGACATGTTGAACATTAAGCTTTTTCATGTCCTACTTTTACATATCATGCAACCTGCTTTTTGGGCATGAATGTCTACTTAGGCATGACTTAATATTTAACAGCAGGGCTTAGGCCTGTCAAATGGATTTATTTTGGCAGGTTGAATCAGCAATTTTAAAATTGCAAATTTGCACATGCGGGACTACAGCAGTGCCAAACACTCCACCCCCCCCCCCCCACAAGGGCTAGGGAATCAGGGTATCCCTACTCTGCCCACTTCTATATGTATTTGAAGATATTTTCAGGACTTGGGACCAAGTCCCTGAGTCCTGTAATGGCAGCCACAACAACCACTATGAAGTTGCTGCCGTCAATCACATTTCACAGGGATTGCCTACATTTTAAAAATTGCATTAACATTTTTAAAATAATTTACTTTAATTAAACACAACTTTTGATTACATTTGTTGAGTGACATTAAAATACAATTGCTATTGTGGATAATTTTTTATTTAATTTATTAAAAATTATTATTTAAAAAATAAATGTAAATGTATACAGTTAATTATGTAATTATTTAACAAACATTTATTTTAAAGAGTTAATGTGCGCTAACATTTTATTTATTAGTTCTAGGGTAAACATTCTTATTTTTTCCCTTTACTTTTCCCTAGGGAGCTCTCCACCACAGTGGCATAAACTTGCAAAACTGCGGCGTGACTCTTTACCTACGTGTGAAAAGTTATAAGAAGTAATTTTACACTGGTAAATGCAGTCTTAGATGTCTTCACCCCTGAGCTGATGAAGTTGAGACTAGCGGTGGCTCCTTCGCACTGGCGGAGGAGCGTAGCCCACTGGCTCAGCCAGCAGCTGAAAAATAAAACAATAGCGTGTACCTGGATGGGCGGGGAAGGGCCTGGCTATGGGAGGGGTGGCGGAGTGATGTACACTACTAACTGTGCATGTCTGCTTGGCAGGCCATCTTAGGCCAGCCAAACAGACATGAGGAGTTAGGTTTCTCCAACCCAGCTGTATTGTACAGCCGGGTTGGAGAAGCAGCACAGACTCCCTGAGCTGAGCATCAAACCAGCCCGCTCAGGCCAATCCACGCACTGCTCGCAGGATGGGGATTTCACAGGTAGGCTGCTGCTGTCCCAATGTCTGCTAGGACCAAGAAACAGAGGAGCTCCACGGCATGTGGCGGTAGAAGCAGCATGAGCTAAGTTTTCTGAAAACACTGAAGAATTGGTAAAGCATTTACAAGACACACTCCAGTAGAAGCTATCAGCATGGTCCAAGGCAGGTCCAGTTGGAAATGGTCAGCTGGACTCCTCATGAAAAACAACTTCTAACAGCTTGTTCTGTCCCTGTAGCTTAACAGGAAGTGAGCTAACTGACCATTGGAATCAATTCCTTTGTTCTGAGTACACATATGAGCAGTTCCCTTCTTCAGGTCTCTTCACAGGTCTCAGCAACAAGTGCAGTTCTTCTTCTGTCTTCCACAGTTCTAGTAGTGTTCTGAAGAGGGTGCTCAGAGGTGCCACATTTATGCCTGGCACTAGCCTGTGCGTGGGGGTGACTCCCTGCCCCTTCCTAACCAATAAGGAAAAGTTCCCAGATGTATCCCTACCCACGTTTTCAGCTGTTCCTGTGTGCAATACTGACATAATCCCACAGTGCACCTCTTTACCTAAAACCAAGATGGCAGAAACGTTCTTCCCCTGTGCAGAGCTCCTGTGTCCACCTCATAGGTGTGGCCAGGGAAAGGAGCAAACCCTTCTCTGTGGTCACTTCAAACTAGTTCTAGGGGCAGCTCCTCTCCCACTGGGATTGGTGCCTACCTGTCTAGGTGAATAAAAGAGGGTCCTACCCAGGTGTCAGCTAACATTTGTTTATGCAAGGCTAGGCCTCTAGGAAGTTAATGATGTTTCTGGGCATTGTCCTAATGGTCATCCTGCCAGAGGAACAGAACACCGCCCCACACTCATGACTTTTGTATTAAGTGCACATCTCATCAAGGGGGCTATTCAGCTCCTGGGTGACAGCTGGAGCTCATGTAAATGGGCTTTTATAAGCTTTAGGCAGGGAAATGTAACTTTCTGTGCAATTTTGTTTACATATCCAATGTTAACAGTGAATTGGGCTTGAAATCAATATTTTAGAAAGTCCAATAATGAGATTTGTAGGTGTTATTAAATTTAATTTTGTATCCCAATGCCTTCCTTTGGAACAGCTAACCCTGCTACAGTGAAAATAGCTTTTGGTGCCTTTTCACCGTAAGGACATGTTGAACATTAAGCTTTTTCATGTCCTACTTTTACATATCATGCAACCTGCTTTTTGGGCATGAGTGTCTACTTAGGCATGACTTAATATTTAACAGCAGGGCTTAGGCCTGTCAAATGGGTTTATTTTGGCAGGTTGAATTAGCAATTTTAAAATTGCAAATTTGCACATGCGGGACTACAGCAGTGCCAAACACTCCACCCCCTCCCCCCACCCCCACAAGGGCTAGGGAATCAGGGTATCCCTACTCTGCCCACTTCTATATGTATTTGAAGATATTTTCAGGACTTGGGACCAAGTCCCTGAGTCCTGTAATGGCAGCCACAACAACCACTATGAAGTTGCTGCCGTCAATCACATTTCTCAGGGATTGCCTACATTTTAAAACTTTCATTAACATTTTTAAAATAATTTACTTTAATTAAACACAACTTTTGATTACATTTGTTGAGTGACATTAAAATACAATTGCTATTGTGGATAATTTTTTATTTAATTTATTAAAAATTATTATTTAAAAAATAAATGTAAATGTATACAGTTAATTATGTAATTATTTAACAAACATTTATTTTAAAGAGTTAATGTGCTCTAACATTTTATATATTAGTTCTAGGGTAAACATTCTTATTTTTTCCCTTTACTTTTCCCTAGGGAGCTCTCCACCACAGTGGCATAAACTTCCAAAACTGTGGCGTGACTCTTTACCTACGTGTGAAAAGTTATAAGAAGTAATTTTACACTGGTAAATGCAGTCTTAGATGTCTTCACCCCTGAGCTGATGAAGTTGAGACTAGCGGTGGCTCCTTCGCACTGGCGGAGGAGCGTAGCCCACTGGCTCAGCCAGCAGCTGAAAAATAAAACAATAGCGTGTACCGGGATGGGCGGGGAAGGGCCTGGCTATGGGAGGGGTGGCGGAGTGATGTACACTACTAACTGTGCATGTCTGCTTGGCAGGCCATCTTAGGCCAGCCAAACAGACATGAGGAGTTAGGTTTCTCCAACCCAGCTGTATTGTACAGCCGGGTTGGAGAAACAGCACAGACTCCCTGTGCCTGAGCTGAGCATCAAACAAGCCCGCTCAGGCCAATCCACGCACTGCTCTCATAACATGAGAGGAGCATGGGGATTGCACAGGGAGGCTGCTGCTGTCCCAGTGTCTGCTCGGACCAAGAAACAGAGGAGCTCCGTGGCGCATGGCGGTAGAAGCAGCATGAGGTAAGTTTTCTCAAAACACTGAAGAACTGGTAAAGCATTTACAAGACACACTCCAGTAGAAGCTATCAGCATGGTCCAAGGCAGGTCCAGTTGGAAATGGTCAGCTGGACTCTTCATGAAAAGCGACTTCTAACAGCTTGTTCTGTCCCTGTAGCTTAACAGGAGGTGAGCTAACTGACCATTGGAGTCCATTCCTTTTATTCTGAGTACACATATGAGCAGTTCCCTTCATTCAGTTCTCTTCACAGGTCCCAACAACAAGTGCAGTTCTTCTTCTGTCTTCCACAGTTCTAGTAGTGTTCTGTAGAGGGTGCCCAGAGGTGCCACATTTATGCCTGGCACTAGTACAGCCGGGTTGGAGAAACAGCACAGACTCTTTGTGCCTGAGCTGAGCATCAAACCAGCCTGCTCAGGCCAATCCACGCACTGAGTGCAGCGGGGGGATTGCACAGGGAGGCTGCTGCTGTCCCAGTGTCTGCTGGGACCATAAAACAGAGGAGCTCCATGGCACGTGGCAGTAGAAGCAGCATGAGGTAAGTTTTCTCTTTTTATTCTCCCCCGCACTTTCCCCCCTGCTCCCCACCCCCACATAACTCCACCCACCACTGTTATTATGCATCGGCCGCCAGTAGTGGAGACAATTTAGTCAACAATTAGATGTAAATCAACACTTGAAAATGGTGAATAGCGAAAAACTATAGACTTATATCTAGCGTGAAGGATTAAATATACACTTGAGTACATTTACATATGTAAATTTACCTTCATGAAGAGGACCTATTATGAGAGCCTGCCTACCTTTGCTAGAAAGCCAGCATATCACTACAAATGCCACTGTAGGAACATTTTCTGCATTTTATTCATTAAAGTACTACAATTCTACATCATGGGACAATTTCATATGACCAGAGGAATTGACTAGCTAGCCACACTGTGAAAGGTAACTAGCACTGATTCTAAAAGATTGCAAATGCATGAGTATCTAAATTCAACCTCTAGTGGGTTCCAGATTAACACTTGGGGCCTTGAATAGTTGAACCTGGCACTGCGAAGCTGTTAATTATATCACCAACGGAACAGTAGTGGTATGGTTCTGTAGATTTGTAATAATTGCAAAATATCTTTAAACCAAAAAAAGAACTTGGAAAACCAATGGAACTGCAAGAACCAAGGTAGATAGGTTACATTCATATCACTGCACATGCTCTTCCCCGAACACATGATGACAAACTGACAAATGACATTAGAATATTAGGTTTTGTATATGCATCTCTGTAAAAATATGCAAAAGATACAGGAAGAAAAAACATGTTGGCTGCAGTTGAATTTACAATTTTAAAACTGCACAGACAGGCCTGCAGTAATGTTTGCACTGCCACTGTAATGGGTGGCTTAATGGGTGCTGCAATCCACTAGTGACATTTGATTTACACAATCTGGATACACTTTGGACAGTAGGGACTTAAGCGTAAGTTAAATATGGCAACTAAAATTATATCCAATTTCAACATGTTGTAGGGGTCCGAGCACATGCACTGGGGTCCGTACAGCAGTCTCAGTGTGCAGAGTCAATTAAAAGTGGGGGTACCAAGCAAAAAGGGAGCAATACGAAATATTGTAAATGCAACGGGTGTACATAAGCAGCAAATGCAAAGATTTCGCATCAATCTCATAGAACAACAAGGGTGTTTGCTAGAAGCCCTAGACCTGCAGGTTGAGGGGTTCCTTGTGATCAGGGTACCGCAAACTATGAAATATAGGGGAATCTCGATGGAAATGAAATACACGACAAGAAGGGGTCGCTGCACAGGTCACTCAAGTGCTAAAAAGCGGCATTGCTGGAATGAAGGTCTTGGAGCTGCACCCATAATACACTTCAGCAGATTTCTTACAACCTGCATGATAACCACTTTGTTGTGCAAGAATAAGCAGAAAATTGTTACTCCAGATTTCATTGTGCATGCCCCATCATGGCTATTGTAGTAAGCAATCGGCATTGATGGTTGTGGGTCAATAGAAATACACACAGAAAGCAAATTGACCGAAAAAAGAAACACATCAACAGCGTTTTCAGGTTTTTGGCAATCGAAAATGCAGTGAATTTATTGCAAACATTCCATAATCGGATGTCCCCGGTTGCTCTGTTTATGATCAGGAATTATCCATCCCTCATCAGATTTCTTCTTAACAGACAACAACTGATTGAGGCAGCACATTTTTAACAGGAAAATAAAATGACTGGAAAACCATAACCCACTTAGTAGGGTCCTGGGTGCTTTATACTTTATTGCTCTCAGTCTCCTATCAGATCAAGACTGTGCAGCTGAGAACTTAGGCAATTCCGTGGCAGGCTGCAGGCTGGGGGTCTCTTCCAGGGCTGAATAGATTGTCAAAATCCAGCCACAGGAGCCACCACAGCCCCATTGTAGATGGAGCGCATTGCAGGTTCCTATAGTAGGTGAAGCTGCCCTCCTGCTACCCTGACTTTAAGCAGCACCATTTTACAGGTACGTTGAAGCCAAGAATTTACTGTGAACACATGCGTGTGCGCGTGTGCACGCACACACGGACACACGCGCGCACGCGCACACACACACACACGCACGCACGCGCACACACTCACCCTTCCTTCCCTTTCATCTGCAGATGACCAGAGTGGGAGCCTGTAGAGCAGGAACCACATTACTTCCCTGCAGGGCAAAAACAGACGTTCTGTGGAGAAAGCAGAAAGTTAAGGCTTCACCTCCTATCTTTGTAGCAGAGAACTAAAAGCTGGCATGGCGAAAGCCATTGATGGACAGCCTCAGCGATTCCATGTGTTTCCGGCTCCATTCTGACATCCACTGGTACCTATTGTAAGCCAACCTCACGTGAGTAAGAAGGTGCAGAGAGGAGCGAAGGGGAATTGTAAGTTGGGGTAAACATACCCCGATCTAGAAATGACACTTCCGCCACTGTCTTGTGTTTGCTGCCTTTACAAAGAGATGTTCAAGAGGTGCTGGTCAGGTCAGGGTTAGTGAGCTCAATGGCCAAGACAAATACCAAGCAGCTTGTATGAATAGAAGATGCTGCTAGGTCTATGGTGGCATGCTGCAATATGGGCGATGGGCAGATAGAAGTCCCACTTACTTGCAGACCCTCTGAAAGGCTGTCTCCAAAACACTTGCTCACTCTGCCACTGGATTCAAGCTAGCCTGGCTGAAGAAGGGTGACATACCCTGAAACCGGTCCCAGGATGCTTGTTTCCGGTCCAGGGAGGACCTGGCCTGGCAGTTCGGTCTGGACTGTTCCCATGGGGCACAGGGTCAAGACTGATTTGCATATGGCTGGGTCCAAACTGGGGTGGCGGAGTGGGCAAAAGAACGATGGATTTAACCCAGATCTTTTGACTGGGGGAGAATGTTTGCATTGTCAGCATTCCGTCCATCATTTGTTTGCTGTAACACTTTTTGCCCTAAGTGGGATGGGTATGCCCAGACGTGGGTCCCTTGCTCACTGTGCCACTGGATTCAAGCTAGCCTGGCTGAAGAAGGGTGACATACCCTGAAACCGGTCCCAGGATGCTTGTTTCCGGCCCAGGGAGGACCTGGCCTGGCAGTTCGGCCTGGACTGTTCCCATGGGGCACAGGGTCAAGACTGATTTGCATATGGTGGGTCCAAACTGGGGTGGCGGAGTGGGCAAAAGAATGATGGATTTAACCCAGATGGGCAAAAGAAGGATGGATTTAACCCAGATCTTTTGACTGGGGGAGAATGTTTGCATTGTCAGCATTCCGTTCATCATTTGTTTGCTGTAACACTAGGTCTATGGTGGCATGCTGCAATATGGGCGATGGGCAGATAGAAGTCCCACTTACTTGCAGACCCTCTGAAAGGCTGTCTCCAAAACACTGGGTCAACAAGGCTCAGGTTCATTTGACGAAAGGTCCAGAATCCGCAGCCCACACGAGCAATGAACCACTCAGTGAAATTACCATGTTTCATATTAGTACACAGCAGGCTGCTTAACACCCAACTAACAACATCAGTCATCCTACGCCAGGCTCTTCCACTGGCACTCGCCAACCTGATGTGGCACACTGGCCAGATTAGAATCAAGTACTAGGAAATGGGCAATCAATCTGATGCTATAGATGGACACTTTTATACTTACCTAGTTTAATTGTAACTGCTGCCTTTTGTCTTTACTAATTATTGAGCTGTGAATTTATCAAATAATGATTGTGGAAACTAAGCACGTGTATTAGTATTTGATGTTGGACTTTTTTTTCCAGACAGTCAGGGTCTGATATATCTTTTAGATGCACTGTTTGTAAAATAGATGATGACAGAAACCAGATATGGCACCCTGTGATAACGATAGATAATAAAACTAACACAGCCGCAGGCAGATCTTCAATTATAAAAAGCACAGGACGATGCAACAGGTATATTGGTACAGCAGAAGGTAAAGCCTGGTAGAAGACTCGGATATGATAACATGTCGGAACAGGGAGAAGGTATGCTCGCTTCTGCAAAGTCGTGAATCACTGCTCTGGTATCAGATCCGGAAACTATGAATATCTGATATCAGATTAGTGATTGATGACTTTGCAAGCTAGGCTGAACATTATTTACAGGCACCATCTGAATTGCTCTCAAGCAACAAGAATGATAAATGACCCAATTATTATGGACTTTTAGCAAGAATTACTAGATACATGTTTTTTAAATGTATCATTGCTTATCTTACCTCTGTATGACTATGCTTTAAAAATGTAACATTTGAATAATCCTCAAAACAAAACTCTGACTTTATGTTCTATGTGTGTCTATTTATGTATGCAATTTTAGTTTAAATAATATTTTGCCAGTGGGATGAGTAGAGTAATTAAAAACAGTGTCCAAGTAGGCATTGTAAGGACATACAAACACATACTCTGAAAACATTACAAGCGAGAATCCTAGAAATGGTACAGAGAGAGGTTATTCAGTGCCAAGTGAAACAAGCATTGGCATAGCCAATAGGTCTCGCCTTTGGGACCTTATAAGTGTTATTACCCATTACATTGCATTAGCCATTAAAGACATCAAAGTTTGTGGTAAATTAATGGTGGGACATATAAATAATATGCTGTTGAAAAAAGCCATTGATTAAATGAATATGCAAGCACTGAAAGTAATTTTACACATTACTGATCGTATGGAAGACAATAACGACCAGATCAGTTCTCCTATTGCAGCACAGAGTGTTTTCAGATTGCTAAGTTTATGCTCCTGACAAGTGCCACGTTTTTCATTGTTATGTGAATTCACATCAACCACACCAGCGGCTTGGTAACTGCAGATCAACAACTGAATAACATCCTGAAGGCATGAAATAATGTAGGAAAATTCCAGCAAAGACATTAAGAGACCGCCAGAAAAACGTTTATTCTTTACAAGCATTTGAATTGGCTCTTATTTCAAGTTCCGGTTGAAAGAGCTCTGGCATAGAATAAACATCACACAGTTGCCATAACACATCATGCACTGTAGCCCACAACTCAGGCAGGACAACCAGCACCTTCACAAGCAGAATGCTTCAATAATAGTTACATGCAGGGCCGGCTCTCGGGCGGTGCGACCGGTGCCACCGCACCGGGCACTGACTTCGGGTGGGGGCGACATATATTATGGTTTTAAAAGCACCTGCTGCTGTATTCTTTGCCTCCAGCAATTTTCAGGCAACAATAAAAATGTCAAGATCACTCCATTGATTAGTGTTCTTCCTGGAGAGAGGGAGAAGGATTGTAGTTTTGTCTAGTGGAAGAGTTTTGACTCATCCTAAGATAGCACAGAGGTTAATAAGCCGCACCAATTCTCGGACTAAGGTCTTCTCAAGATGTGGAACAACATAGGAGCATTGTTTGTATACTGTCTGTCCAGTACATGTCCTGAAAAGGAATTCCTTCTATGTGTGCAACTTTCACTTTACTATACTAACTTTTTTCTAATAAATAAAAACGGTCTGAAGGAAATGTGGCATATTTGAATGCTTGAAATGTTTCTTTTTTCCTATTAGTAGCTACCATCCTACTTCTGCTTATGTGCAGCCTCTGGGACGTTCTAAGATTACATTAGAAGCTTTTTGTTTTTGGATATCGACCTTCATGGTTTTACATGCCAAGCTGTTGATAAAGGTAACGCCTTTCATTTATTTATCATAATTCAGATGACCTTCCTCTCGATGGTTAAAGCAGCTTTTTTCACAGAAAATAAATATTTAACTGCAGTTGCTAATTATTTTTTTCAATTAAAAAGGGATCTGCTTTTTATAGTCGCTTGGCCCTCATTGAAAAGATTGGATGCATTACATTAGCAACGCATTCACTGCATGAGTTTATTCTAGCTGGTATTCACTCTAGAGCGATAATTAGCGGTGCAGTTATCGCATGGGGCCTTTATGTGTACAAAAGACTGAAGCATGGGGAGTGCACATTGCAAACTCTGGAGCAAGTAAACTTGCACCCACATTTTGCGGCGGGCCGGATGCCTCACTTCCGCCTTCCACACCACCCAGAGTCCTGGCTATAGAAAGTTTACTTCATTCCCACACATCGGTGACCTACATTGTGGACAGTAGCACGTTATTTAATGCACCGCGTGTGAAGTATGCCCTGCATGAAAGACAGAAAACACTGCACTTTAACTCACGGATTCCCCAAAATATTGGAGAATGGAAATGTTTACGTGCGTGGGGGGAGCAAAGGAAAGGGATGATGAAAAGATACCCTACCTCCAACAGCAAGTTCAAATAAAAAAAAGAGAAGGGTTACAGAAACCAGACAACATGTCGTGCAAATAAATGCAAATGTAGCTTCCCGAACACTTAGCAGCCATTCTAGATAAATGAATGGTAGATTTCGACAGAGGAGCCTTGGCTCTGAAACAGAGGCCGGAGAGAAGGGGCTGGTGTTAGAGGCGGGTCTACTGATACTGCATGGAGGAGGGCGGGCACATTTCTGATAAGATGGGGGGCTTTATTTTATGTTCATAAATGTATAACAATGTGTTCAACTGCCAGGAGCTTCTTTTAAATAAATAAACTAACAGCTAACAGTAATGATTTTTATCGTGCTTTTAAATGAAAAAGGTTCGTAAAAATGCATGCAATGTAGACAGAAGCATGTCCCTTAAAGCACCGCGCGCAAAGTATGCCCCTGGTCGAAACAAAGAAAACACTTCACTTTAACCCACGCATTCACTAAAAGTTTGGAGAATGGAAAAGTTTACTGCTGGGGAGGGCCTAGAGAAGGAATGAGGAAAAGAGCTGCCTCCACCACCCCCGCCTCATCACAGCCTCCAGTCCCTCCGTATCCATGTCTCAGCAGGGGAACGGCGCTCTGGTAAAACAATTGTGTTTACTGTGTGCACGGAAGCATTGCTGCTTTTAAACTTTACCGCGAGAAAGAGCCAGCCGGAAGCCTGTGGTGCAGCACCCACTATGGCGGACGAAAAGAGGAGCTTGATGGGGGGGGGGGGGATTGACACATATCAATCCTCTGAAAGCAAGCAATGCTTGGAGCAGGTCATAAATATTCATAAAAAGAAGGACTTTCCCCCAAAAAGAAATGTATTTCACAACGTTAAGCAAGTAAGCGGACGGGCGCTCGAGACCACGCTCACTGATTACATAATTAAATAAAGGTACTGCGGCCGCAGGCCAGACAGCAGAGGTAAACGTTTTGTCCGCTGGAACTAAGAGTCCAATGGTTGAAACGGAAAACTGAAGTGCAGTACCCTAAAGCAGAGTGCCTACTTCCGTTTCAGAAGTGGGAATACGCGGGACGTGCTGGAAAACAGCGGAGCGCATACGAGTCAGATAAACATAGGCCCAGCTACCGATAATTAATGTACAAAAACTCCTTTATTGTTTTGCACTCACAACAAACAAGCCAGAGATAAGAATGTACGCAGACTGAGAAAAACAAGCGTGCGCGCCTCGCGCTGGCAGCAGGGGGAGGGGAGAGAGGAGGGGGCCTGCGCCTGTTTCCCTTGCGGGAGCGAGTTTTGAAACCATCTGTTAATTACAAACAGATGGTTTCAAACCTCGCTCCCGCAAGGGAATCGCCAAACGTGCACGTGTTGCCATTGAAAGCAATGCAACGCGTGCACGTTTTTGGCAGAAAAGGCGAATCGATTGCTAAAGGTCTCCTCCTATGCAGCGCATGCGCGCTGCGTAGGCGAGACCTAAAAAAAACCGTTCAAAAATAGAGTTGGGATTGTACATTCTCTGCCCCACGCCTTTTATTTACTTACATTTCTGAACGTATCAGGAATTCTCAAAGAATTACAGGAGTAGCTCATGTTCCCAGAAATGCTGACAAGCATTGACAATCATTAGCATTAAAGCATAAGGAATAACTAAAGGCATGATTCACAAAGGTAACTTATACTTTTGAGTAAGTTTATTACTTTTCGGTATTCACAAACTCAGAATGAAAGTTGCTACTGAAAAAAGCAGTAGTAAGTCCTACACTACACACTAGAGGTGTGGTGCAGCGGCCAGGGCAGCTGACTTCGGAGCACAGGGTTCACGGTTCGATCCCTGGCTCCGGTGGCAGCTCAGCTCAGCACCATGTGACTCTGGGCAATAGCTCACTTAATTTCCACTCCGGCCCCCCGCGCCTTGAGACCCGTAAGGGTGAGTAGCTGCGCTATATAAGAAAACGGACTTACAACCACTAGTACCGCTCCCATAGAAACTAGTGGAAGTTGCAAGGTCAGTCATTGGCCATGTGTAGTGCTTTACTTAATGCAAAAGTATAAGTTAATACAAAAGTGTAAGTTACTGCAAAAGTGCAGTTTGTATGTAAGTTACTACAAAAGTGCAGTTTGTGAATAATAAAAAGTAATACACTTACTCAAAAGTGTAAGCTAACTCAAAAATGCACTTTGTGAATCAGGCCCTAAGTGTACATTTCTACATGTGCAAATGTAGATCATAAGGACATTTGTCCTATTGAACGTTTTGCTTTTTCAGAAAATGTTTTCAAAATGGAGAATTTCCTTTCCTCCACCAATTTTGATACAGTTCCTTTGTCTTTTCACGCCCTTCACTACTTCTCTCCTTTATTTTTTGTTGTTGCAGTGTTATATAGTGTAAACTCGACCCAAAGGTATTGCAGCACTTTGCATGAGCACCAGTTACATTACACAAGATCAAGTTCTTTTTTAAAGTGTAGTTAACTGCAGAAATTCTTAGAATTTTCATGGGTAGGAGACTAGAAGCAAACGTTTGTGAATACCCAGCAAGTTCTACGTTTTAACGCACTTGCCTCTTTTTATAGTTGTTTCTACACCCCACCCCTATGAGCAGGTTTATTCAGCATGTAAAATTCAGACATACTTTGGGAATTTTAGTGTGAGTAAATATATTTGTGAAAGCATAGCTATGTAATGTAATGAAATGTAAGGTGGCTATATAGAGCGCTGTTTGTCACCAGTGGGAGTATACAGGTGCTGAGTAGGTGAATGTTGGCTTGTGGGGAGGCTGTGCCTGAATTCAGGCAGTCTTGATGATCCCGCAAAAAGACTAAGTGAATAGCCAGGTCTTCAACTTCTTGCAGAATTAATGAAGTGGGGAGGACGTCCTGATGTGTTGGAGGAGGGTGTTCCAGGATTTGGCGGCTTGGTAGGAGAATGATCGACCTCCCATTCTGCTGCTGTGGATATGGTGTGTGTGTGTGAGTGAGATTGATGCTGAGTGAAGTTGTCTGGTGGGTTGGTTGAAGTGAAGCTGGGGATTGAGGTATGTGGGTCCTATTTTGTGTGGTGACTTGAATGTGTGTGTGCGTGTGTGAGAAGTTTGAACTGGTAGCCCTTCTGAATGGGGGGCCAGAGAATATCTCTGGGGAGTTGTGTGGTGTGGTTTCAGCACTGGGGTTCGAGGACAAGTCTGGCAGCAGCGGTTTGGATGGTTTGAAGTCTATGAAGGAGATGGGTTGCGAGGCCGACGTAGAGTGTGTTACCGTAGTCCAACCTGCTTGTGATTAGGACCTGCATCATGGTATGTCTGGTGTCCAGTGGGAGCCACATGAAGATTTTGCATAATGTAGAAGCATGAGGAGGTGACGGCATTAACCTGGGACTTCATGGTGAGGTTGGTGTCCAGAGTGAGGCCTAGGTTCCTACCATGGTTGGTTGGGAGACAGTGATTCAGCAACATAACTACGCTCTGAGAAAATCTGCTAATTGAATAACTATATTACTTAAATGTAGGCAAATATGTTATGTTATGTAGCTTATAGAGCGCACGGCTACCCCCAACGGGAGTGTCCCGGCGCTTAAGACAGAAAGAGAGGTGGGGGGGATAGAAATAGTGATTTCACAGGTGCTAAGGAAGACTGAAGAGCCATGTCTTCAAACGTTTCCGGAAGCATAGCTCCGTATTAGCCTTTCTGATGTATACGGGCAGAGAGTTCCACAGAGTTGTGGTTCTAACGGTAAAGGACCTTCCTCCTGTTCTAGCCTTAGCAAAACGAGGGATGGTAAGAAGTTCAAGATGGTTAGATCTTAGGTTTCTTGCTTGATAGGATTTACGGATTCTTTTCCGGAGATAGAGGGGGCCACTTCCGTTTATTGCCCGATAGGCAAGAGTGAGCGCCTTAAATTCTGTGCGTTCTTTTACGGGCAGAGATATGGTGCCTTAGAGGAACATTTCTAATAAGCCTTGCGGCTGCGTTCTGTATTATCTGCAGTCTCATTAGCAGATAGGTTGGTACACCCAGATATAGACTATTGGCGTAGTCTAATTTTGATGTTATTAGTGCATGGATAATAGTTTTCCTGCAGCCCATTGGAAGAAATGAAGAAATCTTCATAATGCCTTCATTTTCCAGAAGCAGGATGATGTTACGAGACCTATCTGGGATTTACATGAGAGAGTATTATCCACCTTAAAGCCCAGATTTCTCGCTGAGGACACAGGCTGTGGAGGGGCATTGAGCAGTGATCAGAGTGGGGGGGGGGGAAGGCTGGTTAAAAAACAAAACCTCAGTTTTGTCAGCATTCAGCTGCAGACAATTCTTTGTCATCCAGGTAGATATGTCAATCAGACATTCCTTAAAGTGTGTGAATGCGGCCTCTGAATGGTCTTTAAAAGAGAACACTAGCTATAAATATATGTGCCAATGAGGGCCTAAGCAATTGATGGGCCAAATTATAACTAGAACAAAACTAAAAAGAGCAAAATGGATATTTTGAGATCAGGAACACACAGAAAAACAAGCATTAACAAAGCGAATATATGTTTAGCTATTCTGGAATATTGTCAAAATGTGAATTTGTGAAAGGTCTATATTTAAGCATCTTTCAATGATATTAATTTATGACGTTAATTTACACAATGGGGCCAATTCACAAAATAAAAATGTAAATTCACTGTCATGGAATTAAGCGCCTTGAAAGTTTTTGTGAATATCCAAATCACAAGTTATGTTATGTTATGTTAAGTTAGTTTATAAATTGCATAGCTACCGTAAGACTTCCCAGCGCTGCGTTAGTCATGACGTGCACCTTGAATGACTCAAAACAATACCAGACTAGATTGGTTGGGATGCAGCCAAGTTTTTAGCAGTTTCCTAAATTTCTTCTCCTTGGATTCAGTCCTTAGGTCAATTGGCATTGAATTACTTAATTCTGTGGATAGAAAAAAAGGACTTCCACCCCATCTGGCCCTTTGAATAAGTGTGACCTTCAAAAGACTTGTGTTAGAGGATCTTAAAGTCCAAATGGGAGTGTAGGGTACCAAGAGATCCATAGTCATGGGGGGGGAGGGCTCTGTGCCTAATTGCCCTGTGCGCCATGCATAATGTCTTGAACTTTATTCTTTGCTCCACCAGGAGCCAGTGCAATGAAACCAGAGCTTTTTTAGCTGAGAAGTACTTGGAAAGCTTAAGAATGATCCTTGCTGAGGTATTTGGGACCACTTGAAGTCTCTTGACAACTGCTTTAGATGACCCCAAATACAAAGATTTCCCGTAGTCCAGATGGGAAAGAATTAGCACCTGGACCACAATTCTCCTGGAATGTGCAGGTAGTAATTCTAGGATTTTGAGTACATTTCTCAGCTCAGCGAAACCTGAAGTAGTCACTTTTTTTGCTTCAGCTTCCATGGAGAGTGAAGTGTCCAGCCACATATCCAGACTTTTTATTGGAGAGGAAGGGTAGGGTAGGGGTACCCAGACAGTCAGGCCAATCTAGCATTGTCCGTGGGGTTAAATTATTCCCCACTAACATCTCCATTAGATTTAGCGACCAAATTGCCATCCAGTAGGCCACTTTTCTGAGGCAAGGGAGCAGTTAATGCTGGGATCTTGCCCTTGGGATAAGGGAGACAACCAATTGCCTGTCATTGGCATAGGAGATGATTGACACTCTGAATTCTCTTACAATACTCACCAGTGGCTGCACATAAATGTTAAAGAGTGTAGAGCTAAGAGCAGATCCCTGTGGAACCCCACACTTCATGGGAACAGCCTCTGAATAGCAAGGGGGTTCACAGATCTGAAAAAACAGGTATTTAAAAAAAGAGGAAAGCCACTTTTAAGGCACCATTCCTGATCTCTATTGTTGCAGGGATTCTGCTCAGGAACAGAACTATGCTTGGGACCATAGAACATCAGTATATAAGGACTGAGTCACCATACCACCTCAGTATCCATGAGCCCGAGTCTGACTAGCTATAATGCCTCACTTGCCCTCCTATACATTTCCATAGAGAAAAGTGAATAGACACTCCAGAACACAGCACTCTCGACCCTCTCAGGGATCGCAGTAACAGGATACACCTTTTCTCTCACACACTCATACTCGTCCACAATAAGATATGACAGAGACACGAAGGAAGTTTGAAATATTTATTTAAACTATTGTGCCATAGAATGCAGTATACGTAACTAAATCAGAAAACAACTGCCTAGCAAAAATACCATAAGCATAGTCAGTAAACTGTATATTATGAAATGTCCTGTCATATTATAAAACAGATTAGCCGAAACCCTCCTACAGAAGACTACTGATTATACAGCAAATATCTCTGGGATTATTAGCGGACCCCATACCTTAGCATACACAGATGGACATTCTACATCTCAGATAAAGCTGTGATCATCTCTCAGAAAATCTTTCTCTCTCTGTGTCTGTTACCTTGCTGTGCATACCTATTGGACAAGATTTACATGTTCATAAACAACAGCTGCATTTTTGTGTGTGTCTAAGTGCGAGTGCCTGGCCAGAACAAAAGAACAAGGGACATTGTTGTTTGCCCTTGCCTACTGTGTTCAGACTAAATCCCAGGAAAGAACAGAACGAGAACAACAACTGAAGGTTTTGTGTGAAATACAATGTGGCACAAAGGCAAACATGTTTATATAGTAATGTGTGCAAGAGCTAATGCGACCTGTGTTGTGCACAGTTAGGATAACATAGGGAAAACTACAATGGGCCATTCACGAAACACATAGCACCCTTCCCTTAGTCAGTAAGGTAGCAAATAAAAAGGTAAACAAACTCAAAGCTATTGATACAGTTTTATAGTGATGAAAAGTACGGAAAAGACAATTTAGTTATAAAAAATATCCAATTGAAGGGTGTTGGAGGAATCCAGTCTGTAATTGGCCATCTTAAAGGCACAGGACTCGACAATGGGGTCCGACTCCAGCAGGTGGATAGGTCAACGGCCCAGTACATAAATTCCAAAGAGCAGACAAGATCCTCAGCGCCAACAGATGCGGATATTGTCACCGGGCAACATGTGTTGACTTCAACAAAACTCTGATCTAGTAATCGCTGTGCCCATGGTCAGAAACTCCAGTTGGTCATTTGCTCCAGACTCGGATTTTGTAGAGGTCGCAAACCCAAGGAACAGTCCTGATAATGTGCCACTAAGGGACTTATCAGTAGTTCGAGATCCAGGGCTGGGGGCATCTGTAAAGCCAGTCATATGTTTAGTGCCCATTGAAAGGGGCACCAGATGCAGTGAAATACAGGTTGCACGCAGGAGAAGTAAGCACGGCGGAAGGTTAGGCACCAATCCACAGCCAATGCTTGCAGTGGAATCATGCCAAAGAGCTGAAGCATATGCTCATGATAGTGCTGGAACAATGCCAGGTCCGAGGCAGCCGCAGAAGGAACATCATTATGAAACAGCAGCAATAGGATGAGAGTGCTGCAAATGAGGTACATCAGTAATGGGAACCCACCGAACATGCTGGAAAAAATAGAGTGTATAAAAGCCGGTATTACTCCAAAGATAGTTTGGAAAGAGGTGAAAAGGACAAAGCCAAAAAAAAGAGCTACACCCGTGGTATCAGAAGCATTAAATATTTGATGTATCAATTCACCGAAATGCAGCAAAGACTGTATTTCAACAGTAGTTCTGGCCACCTGCAATTTGGGCAGATGTGAGAGCTACTTCTTGTTGAAACAATAATGCATCGAGTCTGCTTAGCTTTTTGAAATCTGCTTTCAAAGTTTGATTGAAAGGCCAAAATGAGCTATCTACTATCCCATGCAGAGGGGGAAACAGAACATTGTTGAGGCAAGTGACTAACTGGGAAATGGATACAATACACAGGACTCCCGCCCGCATACCGCAACAGTCTTGATTATTAAGCATGAGATAGCTTCCATTTGAAAGTATAGAAATGAAGGGAAGAATTGCAGGAACTGGAGTTCCTTTTAAATAACAAACCAAATTAGGCACAGAAACATTACAAGCACCATGTATTTTAACGTGTTAACAAACAAGTGAATGGCCGGCAGTGGAGTCACAGTCCTCTCCTGTAAGAAAAACTTCTCCTTCAGCACATTCACAGCAATAGGTAAATGTCAAATACCACAACTCATGGATGTAGCTGCTTCCAAGGTGCTCATATCTACCTATTGGAAAATGTTTCATGCGAGATGTAAACTGAAATGTTGATATGGGCAATGAAATAACCCTGTGTATTAACCATACCGCTGAAGGCATTTCAGCTATAGTGAACAGGAGTTTTTCTAATTTCTCTAAATGTATCATGGTGTAAGTTGCATCTTTCATAGCTATTAATTGTTGTTTGTGTGTTATATTGAAAGGCAGAAACAAATCAGTACAGTTCAGGTAATGCCAAGGAATATGTCCACTTTCAGTGTCTGAAGCGTCCAGCTAAATTGCATAACAGATTTGAGCTGACGTTGACCATGATACAAATTTGATATATCATTTCACACAATATCAATAACAGAAGACACAAAGCTATTCAGATTATAAATACGGGATGATAGCGTGTTAATACTATTGTCTACTACAGTAAGTACTTTATCCAAGTTATCTTGATCAACTTGTCTTAAATGCATAGCAGCTTCCATTTGTGATAATTTCCAAATTTCATTGTAAGCCGCGTATAGAAATCTTTTACAACGATGGGACTTGGGACCTAACAAAAAATCTGATAGATTCCTGTCCTCGGACAAAAGACAAAGATGTTCACTGCAGATAATGTAGAATCTTACAACCATTGTTGGCACAACTTTCCCACTGGATAGGTGGTAACTTGGTTGGAATGGGCTGACTGTGAGTACCGCGGGTCAGGTCTACTTGATTTGAAACCGGGTGTGGAGTTAAGAAACAAGCATGACAACCATTTGTGTCAACTGGCCACAACAACCACCCACCAGGACTCAAAAAAGACGAGCTAAAAATACCATTTTGTAACATATCATTTAATTGGGCTTCTAAATAATTTATGCAAGACTGCCAATTATTAAAGCGGGCAATTGAAAGGAATGGTCGGGGCATTCAGTTCTTTAATTTTTGCCAAACCCAGGCAAGTGGGGCATATTTACAAGAGAATGGCAGAGCACGGCTTTAAGCCAAAATTGCTAATGCCGCGCTACGCCATTCTAAAAATGCAGGGATGCGCCATATTTACAAGAATGATTGTTCATATGCAGGAAGGTGTCCCTTCATGCACATAAACAATCAGTAATGGTGATTTGTAACTTTTATGTGTGCTGCTTCATGCAGGAGAACTGTCCATGGGTGGTGTTCGGCGTGGACAGCTGGCAGTTGTCGTTCCTACTTGGGTTGAGTGCGAGCACGGCAGCTCTGTCCTAGCGGTGGTAGGTCGGAGATCCAGGGTTCCTGGCGCTGGTTGTGGACGGGCGCAGACGGGCTTGCCTTTACTGCGCGCGTCTGCTGTGCGGCCTCGCAGCAGCTGCCATTAAATAGGGGAGGGGCAGGGAAGGCGCAGCTGGGAGGAGGGAGGGGCCAGGGGAGGGGCCGCGGGCGCAGCAGCGGCGGGAAGAGAGGGCGGTGAAGTGGGTACAGAGCGAAAAAAGAAAAGCAGGTAGCAGGCACAGAAGCAGAAAAACAAGGCAACAAGGCGAGCACAAAAGTAAAATACAGGCAGCAAGGCGAGCACAAAAAGTAAAATACAGGCAACAAGTCACGAGTCACAAAAAATAGCGGCACAAGCAGGACAGGGGCACGATACCAGAAGGACCAGCGGAGAGCGGGCTCAAACCCTGCTGGTCAGGGCAGCGTCATGATAGCAGAGATGGCACACCAGCGGAGCTGTCCGGGAGAGAGCAGGTCCCTGACCGGGAGGTCAGAGGTCCTGCTCCGCTACCCTCGCAGCAGCCGCCATTAAATTGGGGAGGGAAGGCACAGCTGGGAGGAGGGAGGGGCCTGGGGAGGGACCGCGGGGGCAGCAGGGGCAGGAATAGAGGGCGGTGAAGTGGGCACGGAGGGAAAAAAGAAAAGCAGGTAGCAGGCACAGAAGCAGAAAAACAAGGCAACAAGGCGAGCACAAAAGTAAAATATAGGCAGCAAGGCCAGCACATAAAGTAAAATGCAGGCAACATGCACAAGCAAGACAGGGGCATGATACCAGAAGGACCAGCGGAGCGGGCTCAAACCCTGCTAGTCAGGGCAGCGTCACGATAGCAGAGACGGCACACCAGCGGAGCTGTGGGGGGGAGAGCAGGTCCCTGACCGGGAGGTCAGAGGTCTTGGTTAGGGATTTCACTATCCAAAATAGCTCCCTTGGGGCATTGGATGCCTTGACCGTTAAATCTTCATAATTGGAAGCTTGTGCCTTTTTATTCCCTAGATGATACTATTGGTTAGCTAGCCAATAGGCAATTGTCGCATTTTCATCGTATTTTAGTCTCCATTTTCTTTAAAAAAATGTACATCCATTTTTTAGGGAGACTTAGGGGCCGATTCCGATCTCGGTCGGAGGCGCACCCAATAGCATTCGGTCGGGAAAAAAGCCATGCGAAAGCCTGTTTCCCGACCGATCCGTACAGCACACCGAACGAGTAAGTACGATGCGCACAACAGCAAAGAATCCGGCCGAGCCGTACTCACCCAAACCAGGTCCTGTTCTCCGACCGAGGCGAATCCGGAAACGCCGAATCGAGTCGCACGGAAGGAAAATGCAGCTCCGTCCGGCCGAACGAGTACGATGCGCTTCCGTACGCGCCGAACACGTCGCTACGCACGGCACGTCAAAGCATCCGGGAGAGGCGCACATAAGCTCCGATTCGCGCCACAACAAGATCCACGGCTCCGAGACGAACACGCCAGCGACGAGGACGAGGCGAAGCGACGAGGACGACGCGAAGCAACGAGAAGGACGAATGACACGAACCATCCATGAATCCCTTCGTCCCGATCATACCAATATTCTACATTTACTACCGGAACAGGCACGGACGCGTACGGCGCAGAAGGTAAGCCAGACACCAACCACAAAACACATACAACACGTACACGACACATCACACACACACAGAGGGATGCAGAATATACTTACACCAGCAACAGCAGCACCATAGGGGCGGGATGCCCATCACCAATGCCACATATGCACACAGGGGCCTGAATGCGCACCACCACCCCTACCCAGGGGGGCAGGATGCCTACCACTACTACCACCCTTAGCCAGGGGGCTGGATGCCTACCACTACTACCACCCTCACCCAGGGGGCTGGATGCCTACCACTACTACCACCCTCACCCAGGGGGCTGGATGCCTACCACCACTACCACCCTCACCCAGGGGGCTGGATGCCTACCACTACTACCACCCTCACCCAGGGGGGCTGGATGCTCACCACCACCCTTAGCCAGGGGGGCTGGATGCCTACCACTACTACCACCCTTACCCAGAGGGGGCTGGATGCCTACCACTACTACCACCCTTACCCAGGGGGCTGGATGCCTACCACTACTACCACCCTCACCCAGGGGGCTGGATGCCTACCACTACTACCACCCTCACCCAGGGGGCTGGATGCCTACCACTACTACCACCCTCACCCAGGGGGCTGGATGCCTACCACCACCCTCACCCAGGGGGGCTGGATGCCTACCACCACCCTTAGCCAGGGGGGCTGGATGCCTACCACTACTACCACCCTCACCCAGGGGGGCTGGATGCCTACCACTACTACCACCCTCACCCAGGGGGGCTGGATGCCTACCACCACCCTTAGCCAGGAGGGGCTGGATGCCTACCACTACTACCACCCTCACCCAGGGGGCTTGATGCCTACCACTACTACCACCCTCACCCAGGGGGGCTGGATGCCTACCACTACTACCACCCTCACCCAGGGGGCTGGATGCCTACCACTACTACCACCCTCACCCAGGGGGCTGGATGCCTACCACCACCCTTAGCCAGGGGGGCTGGATGCCTACCACTACTACCACCCTTAGCCAGGGGGCTGGATGCCTACCACTACTACCACCCTTACCCAGGGGGCTGGATGCCTACCACTACTACCACCCTCACCCAGGGGGCTGGATGCCTCACCACCACCCTTAGCCAGGGGGCTGGATGCCTACCACCCTCACCCAGGGGGGCTGGATGCCTACCACTACTACCATCCTCACCCGGGGGGGCCGGATGCCTACCACCACCCTTAGCCAGGGGGGGCTGGATGCCTACCACCACTACCACCCTCACCCAGGGGGGGCTGGATGCCTACCACTACTACCACCCTTACCCAGGGGGGGCTGGATGCATACCACTACTACCACCCTTACCCAGGGGGGGCTGGATGCCTACCACTACTACCACCCTCACCCAGGGGGGGCTGGATGCCTACCACTACTACCACCCTCACCCAGGGGGCTGGATGCCTACCACCACCCTTAGCCAGGGGGGCTGGATGCCTACCACTACTACCACCCTTAGCCAGGGGGGCTGGATGCCTACCACTACTACCACCCTTACCCAGGGGGCTGGATGCCTACCACTACTACCACCCTTAGCCAGGGGGCTGGATGCCTACCACTACTACCACCCTTACCCAGGGGGCTGGATGCCTACCACTACTACCACCCTCACCCAGGGGGCTGGATGCCTACCACCACCCTTAGCCAGGGGGCTGGATGCCTACCACCACTACCACCCTCACCCAGGGGGCTGGATGCCTACCACTACTACCACCCTCACCCAGGGGGGCTGGATGCCTACCACCACCCTTAGCCAGGGGGGCTGGATGCCTACCACCACTACCACCCTCACCCAGGGGGGCTGGATGCCTACCACCACCCTTACCCAGGGGGGGCAGGATGCCTACCACTACTACCACCCTTAGCCAGGGGGGGCTGGATGCCTACCACTACTACCACCCTTACCCAGTGGGGGCAGGATGCCTACCACTACTACCACCCTTAGCCAGGGGGCTGGATGCCTACCACTACTACCACCCTCACCCAGGGGGCTGGATGCCTACCACCACCCTTAGCCAGGGGGGCTGGATGCCTACCACCACTACCACCCTCACCCAGGGGGCTGGATGCCTACCACCACCCTTAGCCAGGGGGCTGGATGCCTACCACTACTACCACCCTTACCCAGGGGGGCTGGATGCCTACCACTACTACCACCCTCACCCAGGGGGGGCTGGATGCCTACCACTACTACCACCCTCACCCAGGGGGGGCTGGATGCCTACCACCACCCTTAGCCAGGAGGGGCTGGATGCCTACCACTACTACCACCCTTAGCCAGGGGGCTGGATGCCTACCACTACTACCACCCTTACCCAGGGGGGCTGGATGCCTACCACTACTACCACCCTTAGCCAGGGGGGCTGGATGCCTACCACTACTACCACCCTTACCCAGGGGGGGCTGGATGCCTACCACTACTACCACCCTCACCCAGGGGGGGCTGGATGCCTACCACCACCCTTAGCCGGGGGGGCTGGATGCCTACCACCACTACCACCCTCACCCAGGGGGGGCTGGATGCCTACCACTACTACCACCCTCACCCAGGGGGGGCTGGATGCCTACCACCACCCTTAGCCAGGGGGGGCTGGATGCCTACCACCACTACCACCCTCACCCAGGGTGGCTGGATGCCTACCACCACCCTTACCCAGGGGGGGCAGGATGCCTACCACTACTACCACCCTTAGCCAGGGGGCTGGATGCCTACCACTACTACCACCCTTAGCCAGGGGGCTGGATGCCTACCACTACTACCACCCTTACCCAGGGGGCAGGATGCCTACCACTACTACCACCCTTAGCCAGGGGGCTGGATGCCTACCACTACTACCACCCTTACCCAGGGGGGCAGGATGCCTACCACTGCTACCACCCTTAGCCAGGGGGGCTGGATGCCTACCACTACTACCACCCTCACCCAGGGGGCTGGATGCCTACCACTACTACCACCCTCACCCAGGGGGCTGGATGCCTACCACCACCCTTAGCCAGGGGGGCTGGATGCCCACCACTACTACCACCCTCACCCAGGGGGCTGGATGCCTACCACCACCCTTAGCCAGGGGGGCTGGATGCCTACCACTACTACCACCCTCACCCAGGGGGGCTGGATGCCTACCACTACTACCACCCTTAGCCAGGGGGGCTGGATGCCTACCACTACTACCACCCCCACTCATAGGATGGACAATGCATGACACAACCAGCACACCACAACCTAGGGAATGCAAGAAGAAGACATCCCCCAACACCATGACAAGCATGTGTAGACTGTGTCAAATGCCTACAACACCGAACATGACTTTGAACATACAATGTGACCCCCTAGCACATGTGCCACACATATATGTGTGTGGCACCCACAATGCAAGCAGGCCATGACCATTGTGGCAATGGGGTCCAAACCCCATCATCACAGTGACCAAAATGTAAGTGTGGGGTCCATAGCTGAAGCACACTTTGAACATTGTGGCAATGGGGTCCAAACCCCCATCATCACAGTGATCAAAATGTAAGTGTGGGGTCCATAGCTGAAGCACACTTTGAACATTGTGGCAATGGGGTCCAAACCCCCATCATCACAGTGACCAAAAGGTAAGTGTGGGGTCCATAGCTGAAGCACATTTTGAACATTGTGGCAATGGGGTCCAAACGCCCATCATCACAGTGACCAAAATGTAAGTGTGGGGTCCATAGCTGAAGCACATTTCGAACATTGTGGCAATGGGGTCCAAACCCCCATCATCACAGTGACCAAAAGGTAAGTGTTGACAAAGAAAGAGGTGCAACTGCCAAACTGCATGGATGATTCCTGGTCACAGAACAACAAACACATCAGTGGCAAAGTAGTGTATGTGTCCCATTGCAACATAAATTGGGGGAGCCAAATACTGCAGTGCAAATAAGACATACCTTTGGCCATGTGCAGACAAACAACACCCATGGGGGCTGACACCGTCAACAATCATCAATGACACAATGACAGAAGTGACCATCAGAATGCAGACCCACTTATTTGCACCAATGGGCACACACATGCAGATACCCTGTGGAGACTGCAGATGTGAGGTGAACAGATACCATACCATGGCAGCAATGGGACACACAAACCATGATCATTGTGCTGACCGATGACCTAGGAGTCCCAGGGACAGCAGGGGAAACCCACCAAACTACATACAGCCAATGGCACACCCAATATATGCCAATGCAGTGGTGCAGATGCACAAACACAAACAGGCAGACCCACACTGCACATCATACACAACAGGTGAGGGGGTGCCAGTGTCCCCAGGCAACCACACAACACATGAGGAGACCTGAATACCAATCATACAGATGTGCATACAGTGCCACACAAAGGTAACTCATGGATCCAAATCCCTATGTGGGCAATCAGGCATTGTCAGATGAGAGGGAGCACAAATCACACATGTCACACAGGCACGTAGGGACAGCAACTGACACAGCAAGACACAGACACACCACAGCACCACCCCCAGGGCCCCCACAATGTGGTGACCCTGGGCTGCATTACAATCCCACTGTGATGACAAAGCTAAATGTGGTTCACACTGTGAACCACAGTCATGTGTCCTGAGCAACTAACTACCATCACACCTACACAAGCACAAATCAAACAGCATGGCCAGTAAGCCAAGGCCAACATGGAGGCAGGGGCCTAGCCGGGCAACAACTCTCATCTGCACACACTCAACACCACACCCTCGACCTCCAACAATGTGCAGCAGTGAAGCACACATGCACTGGTGACATTGCACATGCACCCATGACTATTCCAGGGTGGTGGGTGGGAACCAAGGTGCAGAAACACATGACACATGGACACTCAACAAGACTCCTGAATGTCTGACACACTACACACTACGCTGTACATGGACATGACGGCAATACCACACCAACCAATGGGATCCCAGCCACAGTCACACACCAATGAAGAAGCCAAGGTCACCCACAAAGAACACACATAGACAACAACCAACATTGCAGCCCGGACCCTGAGGAGTGCCAGCAGTCACACACACAACGTGTCACAATCACTGAAAGATAACACAAACTGGAAATCACATGACAGGGGCAAACAACAAGTGCCAAGGGGAAACCTGACTGTGACCCATCTGCGTCTGCACACAAACTCAGCCCTGACAGCAAACACACCTATGGGTGACACCCTGATGACCAGTAATGTGCCATGCACCCACATCACAGAGAACCCAGGGCGAAGACTTTGGGGGAACATAGGTCAACTCAGCTAGCATCACAAACAGGTACAACACTAGGGATCACAGCATGCACAGCTAAACGGAAGTGAACACACAGACATGCACATACAACACAAACCTTGGGCGCAGGCAATGTCACAGGAGTACACACTGCCATGAGGGGACTCCACTCCTGTGTGAGGAAAGCTGTGCCATATGTTGCCTCAGTAGGGCCCCATCATGTCAGCTGAGCACTTGGTCACACAATCAACAATTAGCACCAAATGAGGGCTCCCATAACATCAGCCTGGTCATGGAAGTGCCAACGGAATCATCAGCACAGATCCAACACACTTGTATAGCAATGTTGCACTGACAACACAGATGAGTCCTTCCCCATTGATGCCCAAACCTGCATGTCCACTGGAGATGGCCACACGGTCAGGGAAGTAGACGAATTGAACAATGGCAGGCACAACAGATGTGCAGGGGTGGAAGCCACAGATGTGAAATATTTATTTATTTCTGTCATTTATAAAGCGCATGAATCACCCCAAATGGGGTATCTCCGCGCTAATGGCGACTAGAGAGGCACGAAGAACTAAAAAAGTGAAGTTTTAAGTTTTTTCCTCAAAGTTAGGTAATTAGTGCATTGGCGGATATCCAGAGGTAGCTGGTTCCATAATTGTGGGGCTATGTAGGAGAATGCTTTGCCTCCTAGCCTAGTTTGTTTTATGCGCGGGACAGTAAGAAGGCCCTTATCTGCTGATCGGAGGGTGCGCGAAGGTGTATATCTAACCAGTTTGTCTGCTAGATATTTAGGTCCCATTTTGTTGAGGCCTTTGAAAACCAAGCAACCAATTTTAAATTCTATTCTTTTACGTATAGGCAGCCAATGTAATTCGCGTAGCAGGGGACCTGAGGGAGTTCGGGGGGGAGCACTGGTCACCAATCGGGCCGCCGTATTCTGGACCACTTGTAAGCTGCTCAAGGCAGTTGTTTTAGCGGAGATCAGCAAAGCGTTGCTGAAGTCCAGTCGGCTAAGGACCATTGCATGTATCAGGGTTTTTCGTGTTGAAGAAGGGAGAAGGTGAAAAACCTTACGGAGCAGGCTGAGAACATGGAAGCAAGTCCGTTTTGTGGTGGCTATATGGTCATCCAAATTAAGTTTGCTATCAATTAGCACACCCAGATTCTTGACCACTACTTTAGGGGATGGTGCTGGTCCCAGCTCTTCTGGCCACCAGCACGGTGACCATCTGGTCACTGCGTCTTTGAATAGCATTATTTCAGTTTTATCTGCATTTAACTGCAGAAAGTTATTACTCATCCATGATGTAATAGTTTTCATGCCATTTGCAAAAGTGCTCTTGATGTTAGGTGTATTTTTGTCGAAGGAGAGAAGGAGCTGTGTGTCATCCGCGTAAGAGATGGGAGTAAATCCAATCTTTCTTAAAAGTGCTGCGAGTGGGGCGACATATATATTAAATAATGAAGGGCTGAGACAAGAGCCCTGAGGCACACCCTTTGTTACCATACTTGTCTGAGATTTGAAGGGGCCAAGGTTAACTGTTTGAGTTCTTCCCTTTAAGAAGTCAGTTAACCAGTCTAGTGCATTGTCCTGTATTCCTATAGCCCGTAATCTCTCCAACAAAATCTGATGTGAGATAGTGTCAAATGCTGCGGAGAGGTCGAGCAGTATAAGAATCACTGCTCGACCAGCATCCGCATGTATTCGGATGTCATCCATGACATTGACCAGAGCTGATTCGGTACTGTACTTAGGACGGAATCCCGACTGCGAGTAGTCAAGACAGTCTGATGATTCTATAAAGGTGGAAAGATGAGTATTGATATGCTTTTCCAGCATTTTACTATATAGAGGGAGAAGTGAAATGGGACGATAATTGGAAATTACATCAGGGGGTAGTTTGGTGTTTTTCCTAATAGGTATTATCTGGGCAGCTTTCCACTCAGAGGGAAGCTTGCTTTCTTTAATTGAACTATTTAAAATAGAACACAGGGGTGCAGCCAACTCTGCTGCTAAACCTCTGGAGATTTTAGATGGAATTAAATCTTTAGGGGATCCAGATTTAATAGATTGTAATAAGTTTTCTGTACTTTTAATAGTGAGCAGAGGAAATTCTTTCAAAGTGAGAAAATTATATGAGTCAGGGGGTAATTCTGCAGTTGGTTCATTCCTAGTGCTAGTAACAGTAGTAGTAATTTTATTGTAGATGTTATCAATCTTTTGTGTAAGAAAGTCCGCAATGTTATCACAGAGTAACTGGGTTGGTGCGTCTTCCTGAGTACAAGCTTTGGGATTAATGAAGGTGTTAAGTACTTGGAAAAGAGCCTTAGAGGTGTTATCTGCTTGTGCTAGCTGGTCTGCTATATATTTTTTCGAGCAGCTTTGATGTTTTTATGATAGGAGTCTATGGCAATTTTATGTTTTACTTTGTCAGAAGGTGTCTGAGATCTGCGCCATTGACGCTCTATCTTTTTGCATCGACTTTTTTCGAATCGAAGGTCTGTTGAGTACCATGGAGTCTGAGGACGCTTGGGGGCCACTGATGAACTTTTCAGGGGGGTTAGTTCATCTAAAGTGATTAGTAATGCGTCCTGAAAATCCGCTAATCGTTTCTCTAGCCAATCTAAGTAGGAAATCCCATTGCCAAATACTGAACACATGACACCCTCAGATGCTGCTATGGATGACATTGATACACCACAGGATAGGACACATTCCCCCTGGACCACATGGGTTCCTGCACAGTAACACTTCATTATCATGAGACCAAATATCACCATCACTGCAGCAAGGCCATGGTTAGCATCATCAACATCATGTACATCAGAAGCAAAAGCACTAGAGAACAGAAAGTTGCTTTATTCAGCATATGTGGCATTAAAAGTAGAAGTCCGGTAGAAAATAAACAAAGGCCAGTGGCCAGTCCATCAACAAAGTCACAAGTGGATGACAGTGGCAGATGCCACCCTACACATGCCTGCACAAAACCAGGGACAATCCACTAGGAGGGGCAACCGGGGGGGTAGGCCAGGCACCGCAGGGACAGGATCAGGGCTCACCAGGAGGAAGCAGGGAAGGGGTGGTGGGTGCTGGAGAGCCACTGACAACTGCAGTGGAGGTGTCTGACATGGTGTGTGCCGGCACAACTGGGGGCATGGCTCAGATGTTGTGGGTGCCGGCACGACTGCAGTGGACCCTGCAGATGGAGTGGACAGGTCCACCACTGCAGTGCCCAAGTCAGACAGGGTGGTAGTGGACTCCACTGCAGTGCCTACCACCAGGGGAGGAGAATGGGGAGCAGGCAAGGTGGGCTGGACAGAGGGGAGGACACCCTCACCACATCAGTGGCACAGACAAGCGCAGCGGGGGGTGTGGTGCCGGGAGAGCAAGTGGCAGGGGGAGAAGGCCGGAGCCTCTTGGGGATGGTATATCTGTGGGTGGGGGAACCTGGGGCAGGGTGTGGTGGGGGCACCTGTGGAGTGGGGGCCTGAGGGATGGAGGAAGGAGACCTGGTGCTTGAGCTGCAGGGCGGCGGCGGGGTCTTGCTCTTACCACTCCGGGGGACTTGCGGGTGGGGGCCTCAGTCTGTCTGCACCTGGGGAGGGTGTCCGGGGGCGAGGGCACTCTGCTCCGTGTGGGGGGCTTCCTCTTCCCCCTGGATGCTGGAGCAGCTGGATCGGAGGGGAAGAGGCCGAGGTCACTGAGGAAGAGGCGCTGGGTCTTTGGGGTTGCAGGTGAGGCAAGGGAGGGTGCTTTGGAGGGAGAGGCAACTGAGGACTACGCAGTGCCCGTGGATGCGTGTGTGTGTACCAGGGCCCCATCCCCTGTGAGTCTGGTTTCAGTCCCCTGACTGTGCGTGCGTGTGCGTTTTGTTTGTGGCGTGTGTGTCTGTGTGCTGGACGTGTGTGTGCTGGTGTGTGCCTGTGCCGGTGTGTGTGTGCTTGGGACAGGTAAGGTGCTGGGGAGTGTGGATGGAGCAGAGGCAGGAGGGGTGAGGGACTGTCTGAGGAGGGACACTGCTGCCGTCAGGGAGGAGTCCATGGACCTATTGCCCCTCTGTAGGTCAGACATGCCCGATGAGATGCCCTCCATGAACGACACCAGCTGAGTCAACAGAGCGGTGTGCGCATGGAGGACACTCAGCATGGCTGTCTGCCCTACATGGAGCTGGCGAAGGAGGTACACAGACTCCTCACTCAGGGCAGCAGGGGACACAGGGGCAGGGGGTGCGGTGCCTGGCCCAAAGGAGACACGCTCCCGAACATGGGAGCCTCCACGGACCTGGGGAATGGGAGCCGATGGGAGGGCGGTGGTGGTGCTGGTGGTGGCGGGGACAGCAACACTAGCTGGGGTGTGGTGGCTGCTGACACCCGCCTCCATAAGGGAGTCATCCTCCGAGTTGCTCTGGTCCTCAGCTGAGGTGGATGGTGCTGAGGACTCCTCGGTGTGGCTCCCTCGCCCTCCGTGCCACTGGGTCCCTCCGACCACTCCTCGGCTGCTGACCCAGTCTGGCTCTCTGGCTCCTCCTGGTCCGTGGAGCTGTCCCCTTCCGTGGCCGTGGATGTATCTGCAAACAATGGGGAAACAGACAGACATCAGTCACCTGCACCAAACGCACACACCACTGTGAGCACAGCACATTACAGAGCAAGCCCTGGCATCATTAGTTGTACATTGCTAAAAGTGCCCTAACTGAACAGGAGAAGCCAATTGTCAGTCTGATGCCAAGCATGGCACTCACATCCCACATGGCCTTGCACCCATCTGTCTGGTGTCTGTTGGATTGCAACACCCCAGTGTGGACACATGCACCAAGTACACAGTAGTTGGACAGTGCAGAGGACACGGTGTGGCATGTGGACATGCACACATCACAGCTCTTGCCACTGAGTCAGTACAGGTTTCCGGATGAAAGGGATGCCCAGAGTCAAATAGGAAATGCATGTGATGCATACCAGCGACAGACACCATGATGCACCCATGTCCTGATAGCCATCGCCACAATGGTGTGCATGTAGCACATGTCACTCCCCTGCAGGACCACCAATAAGTTGACACATGCCATGGCAGAGGCATGACTGCTAAGTCATACATCACTGTCTCAGTGATGTATGACTTGGCAGCCAGACAACAACACTATGCACTGTGTCACAATAGTAGGTCATGGGGAATGCAAGTCCTGGAGCTGCACAAGTGCACATGTACATCCCCCACACAACACATCATCTTAACCCTCATCTGTCCAGGTCATACCTATTGGACATATGGGAGACCTGTGACACTACCCTCTGAACCTGAGCCCCTCACAATTTGCTGTGAATGGGGAACAGCTGCCTGAACTTCACATTCGCATACCCCAGTCTGCACGGGCAGCTGATCAAACACCTATGTGACACACAAGTATCGTCTCCTATGGTCACATCTCCAGGGGCATGCTGAGCCCCTACCAAGAAACACCCCAGCAGTCCTGGCAACTAATCCACAGCACACTGACACAGAGGCAGACACCTGAGGGGTCAAATCACTGCGCACAATGTGTCAGCTGATACACGGGAGTGGGAGTACAGAGTGCATTGCATGGCCTGGTGTAGGCATGACTGTCCTGCTCCACATGAATGAGGGATGAGCCCTGGACAGTGGATAGCTGGCTATGTATGTGTGACACACGTAATCTGCACACTCCTGGGGCCCAAACATTGTTCCCACCCGCTGCATGGGCATGTGCCACATACCCCAGGCACATGTGGTGGCTCAGCTCAGCAAGTGGACTGCATATCAAAGCAACACGCAGATTACATGTCCGAACACAGGCGTTGTGTGAACAATGGACCCACCCATGATGCCCACAACAGAGTTAGGGAAACAGATGCTGTCCCCCACCTTTAGTGAAGCAAACTGCAAGGACACAGTCCCAAGTGACACAATTCCCTGAATGTAAGGGCCACACCTGGGTATCAGATGAGCAGTGGGCAGTGCACAATAGAGGGACATGGCTCCTGGACAACATGACTGCTGCACTGTGGCAGTTGAACCAGGCCAGAGGAGGGCACAAAGCATGTAATACAGAGTTCACAGTGCAGTCTTTGACTCACCCCTCCTTGCTGCTGTCTGGCCTTCAGCTGCCCATCCAGGTCTGGAAACACCACCGCCAGGATCTGGAGCATGTGGGGGTAGGGTCCGTGTTCCGCCCCTCCTGCGAGGAGGCGACAGCTTCAGCTGGACCCGTGCAATCCTCCGGGTCCAGCCCCGAAGGTCCTGCCACCTCTTCTGGCAGTTGCGGATCCGGCGCTTGTAGACCCCCACGGACCGGACAGCCCGGACGATGTCCTTCCAGATCTCCTGCTTCCGATGGGCATTAACCTGTCAGGATGACAAAGTGAAAAGGCCATTACTACACATGCAACATATCCGTGCATGACACAGTTGTATATACATGTCTCAATCACAGGGGCACATGATGTACACAGGCAGTGCAAAGCTGCCCATGGACAGTTTGCCAGACGTCACTACATGGTATCATTGCATGGGAAGTAAAACCTTGTTCAAATGCACTGTCACTGCACCATACCTGTCCAGTGCATGTCACTACACACTATGGGGGTGACAACTACTCAGTGAGCCTGCTAGCCAGTGGCGTGCAGACTTTCAGCCTTGCTAGTCAGACAGTATGCACATTCAGAAAGGCAGTGCACAGAACACTCACCTGCTCCCTGGTGTCCCATACAGCTTGCTGTACTGTTGAAGTAGGCTGTCCAGCAGGGCCTGGTTCTCCTCAAGGCTGAAGGCTGGGGCTCTCTCCACAGTACGTGCCATTGCAGGGTCCAGAGGGGCAGAGACAGCAGCAGTGCAGTGGCAGATGTCGTCCTGGAGCATGTAGTGCAGGCAAGTGAGCTCTCAGGGGAACAGCCAGCAATATATATGTGCTGGAGAGGCAGATACTGTCCCTTGTGTCCAAAGTGATAGGTCCAAGTCGTTTGCATCTTCTGAATCTGGCCAATCCATGGAATAGCAGCACCAAAACACGCCCACAGCATCCTTCAAATCTTCAACTTCATGACATACATGATTTTGCAACATTGTTGTGGGTGACCAACTGATTTTCCAGCAACCGACTCGTTCGAAATTCGAAAATGCGTCCGTTGCCAGGCAAGCCCATTGTCAATTGGTGCGCACCGATCGGTCCATTGCGGTACAACACGTACAGGGGTACAACGCGTACCCGCACACATTGAATGCAATGGGCCGGCCGGGGCACCGATCGGTCCATTGCAGTACAACGCGTACAGGAGTACAACGCGTACCCGCACACATTGAATGCAATGGGCCGGCCGGGAGCACCGATCGGTCCATTGCAGTACAACGCGTACAGGGGTACAACGCGTACCCGCACACATTGAATGCAATGGGCCGGCCGGGGCACCGATCGGTCCATTGCAGTACAACGCGTACAGGGGTACAACGCGTACAGGGGTACTAACGCGTACCCGCACACATTGAATGCAATGGGCCGGCCGGGGCACCGATCGGTCCATTGCAGTACAACGCGTACAGGGGTACAACGCGTACTCGCACACATTGAATGCAACGTGCCGGCCGGGGCACCGATCGGTCCATTGCAGTACAACGCTGCATAGGGGTATCAACGCTGCACCCGCACACATTGAATGCAATGGGCCGGCCGGGGCACCGATCGGTCCATTGCAGTACAACGCTGTACAGGGGTACAACGCGTACAGGGGTACAACGCGTACAGGGGTATCAATGCGTACCCGACACATTGAATGCAATGGGCCGGCCGGGGCACCGATCGGTCCATTGCAGTTCAACGCGTACAGGGGTACAACGCGTGCCCGCACACATTGAATGCAATGGGCCGGCCGAGGGCACCGATCGGTCCATTGCAGTACAACGCGTACAGGGGTACAACACGTACCCGCACACATTGAATGCAATGGGCCGGCCGGGGCACCGATCGGTCCATTGCAGTACAACGCGTACAGGGGTACAACGCCGTACAGGGGTACAACGCGTACCCGCACACATTGAATGCAATGGGCCGGCCGGGGCACCGATCGGTCCATTGCAGTACAACGCGTACAGGGGTACAACGCGTACAGGGGTACAACGCGTGCACCACACACATTGAATGCAATGGGCCGGCCGGGGCACCGACCGGTCCATTGCAGTACTAACGCGTACAGGGGTACAACGTGTACAGGGGTACAACGCGTACCCGCACACATTGAATGCAATGGGCCGGCCAGGGGCACCGATCGGTCCATTGCAGTACAACGCTGTACAGGGTACAACGCGTACCCGACACATTGAATGCAATGGGCCGGCCGGGGCACCGATCGGTCCATTGCAGTACAACGCGTACAGAGGTACAACGCGTACAGGGGTACAACGTGTACCCGCACACATTGAATGCAATGGGCCGGCCGGGGCACCGATCGGTCCATTGCAGTTCAACGCGTACAGGGTACAACGCTGTACCCGACACATTGAATGCAATGGGCCGGCCGGGGCACCGACCGGTCCATTGCAGTACAACGCATACAGGGGTACAACACATACAGGGGTACAACGCGTACCCGCACACATTGAATGCAATGGGCCGGCCGGGGGCACCGATCGGTCCATTGCTGTTCAACGCATCACTGTACATGTGACTGGCATATGTCAGCATGCCTGTCTCAGATGGACATATGCCAGCCACAGATAGCTCCCAGGGAGTGAGGGGCACACCTACATCACGACAGCCTGTCCAAACTTTATCATAAGGCATGTAAGGCTGCATTTCCTATTGTGTGTATGTTGGTGTACATGTTGTCCTGTGGGTGTCACCTGTGGGCAGCCACCCCAGGCTGTGCACGTGTTCATGGGGACAGGATCCTGGGTGTTACGTGTACATGACCACTGTGATGTGCAACTGTTCATATCTGTGCATGTGCCATGGTCACATTTCACGGTGGTGTATGTGTATGTCATGTCACATACCCCGTGAGTCCCATGTGGGACGGTATGTTTGAGCCAGGGTGTCCCAGTGGCACAATAGTGATGGTCCTCCACAGTCTTTGTGCATGTAGTGTTTACAATGTCTCTGATTTCATGTGCACAATGGGAGACAGTCTCCACATCCAGGTTGTGTGTACATGGACTTTGATGTTGTGCGTGTGTGTGTCACAGACGTCCATGTCTGTCCTGCCGTGGCAAGTGGGGCCACTACCTGTGGGGGTCATGGTTGTTTTGCTGTGGTGTATACATGATACTCCATGTAATGCCAGTGTCCATGTGGCAATACAGGGTCCCTGGGAATGTACCTGTCATTGAGCTGTGGTGCCTGGGGCACATCTGTCCTCACATGTCACTGTGGGGGTGATTGTGACACGGCAGGAGGAGATGGGAACTGTGACACGGCCTCATGATATCCAATGGGCCAACCTGGGACTAATTGATGCCACCTGTTGGACCGTGTTGACAGATGTTGGCCATGTATGTACCATACATGTCCTTCCGGAACTGCACACTTCATGTAGTTGTGCCTCATAATGATGTATGTTGGGATATTGAGTGTGTTCAATGCCGCATATGTGGGGTGACTGACAATCTTGCTTACTTCTCCTCTGCACTGCAGGGCTCCTGCTGTCCATCGACCATTCCCAGACCTGGCAACGATGGTGGAACGGGACAGCATCCGACGGTACCGCTTCACCAGGCAGCTGATTGAGGATTTGGCAGTGCAGTTGTCCCCACATTTGCAGCATGGCCGGCCGTATCCTACAGCGCTGACCCCCAAGGTGAAGGTGATGGCAGCCCTACACTTCTTTGCCACCGGTACCTTCCAACATACTGTGGCGACTGCTGGTGGGATGTCACAGACCATGTTGAGCCGTGTGCTCCGCGATGTTTTGGCGGCAATGTTGCTATTCCTGAACCGGTACATCTATTTCCCTAGACTGCGACGACTCACTGACGTGAAGAGTGACTTTTATGCCCTGGGGAGGATGCCGCATGTCATTGGCTCCATTGATGGGACACATGTGGCTTTGGTACCACCACAGGCCCAGGAGCAGGCCTACAGGAACCGCAAGCACTACCACTCGGTCAATGCACTGGTGGTGTGTCTTGCAGATATGACCATCACACACGTGTGTGCCCGTTTCCCTGGTTCAGCACTCGATGCCTTTGTGATGAGGAGTAGTCGCATCCCCAGGATGAAGGCACAGATGCAGAACCAGCGTGCCTGGCTTGTCGGTGTGTACTGACTTTGTGCCATTGTGTGTGATCTGATCTGTAGTATTCCGCCCACTTTTCCAAGTCAGCTAATGTGCACTTGTCTGTCCGTAGGTGAATCGGGATACCCCAACATGCCGTGGTTGCTGACACCCCTCAGGAACCCTGTGACACCAGCCCAGATGCGCTACAATGAGGCACATGGTCGGACCAGGAGAGTGATTGAGCGGACATTTGGTCTCCTGAAGAGCCGCTTCCGCTGCCTGGACAAGACCGGAGGGTCCCTCCCATATGCCCCTGCGAAAGTGTGCAAGATTATCATCGTCTGCTGCATGCTCCACAACCTGGCAGTGCGGAAGGAGTTGCCTCTCATCCAGGATGACAATGACCAACATCCGCCACCTGTGGAGGATCCTGGCCTGGACCACGATGCCAGTGACGATGATGATGATGGTGATGTCCGCACACAGCTCATCACCAACTTCTTTAGCTGAATGTGAGTATCCTGAGGTGTCATGTCAATGATGTGAGTTGGCATGATGTGTAGGTGGTGCTCTGGTGCTGTTGGAGTGTGTCCATGGGCTACTTGACTGGATGTGTGTTGCGATGTGTGCTTACAGGTGGGCTGTACTCCCCAACAGTGTTGACATGCTAACTTGGTTCTGGGTGGGTATCTTGTAACATGTATTGTGCATGAGTTTTGCTGTTCTGTCCTGTACTCCATTGCTTTTGACTGTGTGTCATTTCTGTCCTTCACAGGGTACTTTCAGATTCGTTTGGTCCACTGTGTCCACCGACGACGTGATTGCACTTCCAGGCTGGTAGCTGTTGTGTCCCTACAGGTGATGTGCGCCACACCCATGGACTTCCTTCCGTCTACAGTTGTTGACTGTGTGCCCGCTGCCAGGTGGGATTACCTTGCATCTGTAGTGGTTACGACATGTTGCAACTGTGTAATAAACCTGTGCTTCACTTTGTGATGTGCGTTGTCTGTGGTCACACATTTGACTGCCATTTGCTTACTGCACCTGTGGGCTACTTGACTACAACTGGGAATGGGCAACATCAGTGTAGGCAATGAGTCAGATGGCCTAGGTGTGTATGTGTTGTGTAGCCCTGGTGGTGTGTCTCCCTCATATGTGTCACGTTGCCTTTACTCACATGCCTGTGTTGTCCTTGCTGTTGCAGTTCGCATACACAGTGTAATTTTGCAGTTCATCATCCCCATAACAGCACCCACGTTGGAATCACAACAGAGGCAAGTATGGTGTATTAGTGTGTTTATTGTGATACATTTGTGTGAATAGTGCATAGGATGGGTAGTGCTGTACATAAATCTTGCAATCCGAAGTTCCTAGGTGAATTGAAAGTCCTGGTAGACAGAATCCCCAGTATCGGGGCCACAGTTGTCTGACACATTGGTCCAACTTGTACTCCCCATGCAATGTGTGGGAGTAGTGTTGCCGTCAACAGGGTGAACAGTCTGTGCACAAAGGTGAACATCCAGAACAGGTTCAGGCTTCCTGGGAGTTGCGCTTGGCCATCGGCCTCTCACTTGCCCCTCCTCGGACGACCCCTCTTCTTGGGGGGGGCCCCTCAAGTACAGGCTGCTGCGGTGCAGGGGACTCTCCTCCAGAGTCATCCTCCCTCCCTGTGGCAGTTGCAGTTTGTTCGGCACCAGATGTTGTTGGCAGACAGGGAGGTGTGGACTGGTTGCTGTTCATCTGGCGGAGGCATTGTAAAATGTCCCTGTGCACCGCCGTCATCTCATGCAGTGCATCCCACTTGGACTCCACGCGGGACATGTGTGAGTCCACGCGGGACATGTGTGACTCCACGTGGGACATGTGGGAGTCCAAGCGGGCATGATGGGCAGCCTGCTGCTGTTTCATGTCTCTGAGGAGCCCCACTACCTGGCTGAGGTCTCCGGTGCTGGACTGGTACGCATCAGCTATGCGTACCAGTTGTGGGTCATCATGCACACCAGCAACGTCTGCAAGCAGCAACCTCTGTCTCCCACCCCTCCCACCACCCCTGCTGACATGTGCAGTGTGTGCAGTGGCACGCACAGATAACCCTGGTCCACCTCGGGGGTTGGTGGTGGTGGTGGTGTCCATGGCCCCAGGTTGGTCCAGGGTCCCTGTGCTGGTGTTGCTCCTTGTTCTGTCCATGTCGGCAGGGATGGTATTTGTGGTGACAGTCGTTGGAGGGGTGGGTGCAGGGGGTGCAGCTGGTGGTCCTGCTGGTGATGCAGCTGGTGGTCCTGCTGGTGCTGCATGTAGACTTGCACCGGATGTGCCAGGTTGGTCTTCATCGTCCGAGGAGGACAGAGGCTGTACGACGCCAGTGAGCTCTGCATCCTCTTGAGCCTGGGACTGGGACTCCTCAGCGTCTGCTGCTGTGTTCCCATCATCACCTGTTTTTGGGAGACACACACAATGTATGTTATGTTTCTGCAGGCATCAATGGTTGACACACATGACAGTTGTGACTGTGCCTCTGGGTGCGGGCCTGTACATTGCATTGTCCTAAGTCGTCACAGTCAGGGGTTGATATTTGTGTGGCACATTGTCCTGCATTATTTGGGCATTTCTATGTATTTTTTGGGGTGTGAACATGGTCTGCATTGGTTGTGTTTGGTTGACAGCCGGCCCTCCTTCCCACCCACCCAGCCAGTCAGTTATCCCACCATGGAACGTGCTTGCATTGCAGGGAGTGGAAGTTGTCTCTCAGGATGTCAGTCAGTGGTGTCCTGCTGTTTGTTGGTGCACAGTTGCCAGCAGGGCCTTGTGCTCCCCACAGCAGTAGCCAGTGTCAGCCATCTTGTGAGTCCTTCTCCACTCCCTGTGATGTGAGCATGGTTCAGGGTGGTGTTGATGGGACAGTTGTGGGGGTGAGCTATGTCTGTGACTACGACTCCCATCATGCTATTGCCTCCACCCCACTTCCCAGCATTCCCATACTTACTTGCTTTTGTGGGGAGTTCAGTGTGTGTGGGTGTGAGAGCAATGGCAAGATGGCTGACAGTGGTGTCCTGCTGTTGGTTGGTGTGCAGTACCCAGCATGCCCTTGTGCTCCCCACGACACAGCAACAGTGTCAGACATCTTTGATGGGCCTTTCCACTCTCTGTGGGATGTGCATGCGTGAGTGTGAGCTTGCTGGGCCATGTGGTGGGGGATGTAGAGCTGTGACTACGACTCCCATCATGCTATTGCCTCCACCCCCTTCCCAGCATGCCCATGCTTCCTTCCTTTTGACTCTGCTTCCCTGTGGGGTGGGCTGGCTGTGCTGACAGGATGGCTGGGAGTGTTGTCCTGGCAGTTGTTTGGCTAAAAGTCCCAAGAGTGGCCCTGTGCTTCACCAAACATAACCCAGGGTGGTGGTTCTTTGTGGGATCTTGTGTTAGGATGGGGGGCATTGCATTCTACTAGGTGGGTTCTGTGGAGTTTGTGTTGGGGGGTGTGTGAGGGGAGGTGCTTGTGACTATGGTCAGTGCTGCAAGTCCTCCTTCCCACCCAGCCAGCCAGATATCCCACCATGGAACGTGCTTGCATTGCAGGGAGTGGAAGTTGTCTCTCGGGATGTCAGTCAGTGGTGTCCTGCTGTTTGTTGGTGCACAGTTGCCAGCAGGGCCTTGTGCTCCCCACAGCAGTAGCCAGTGTCAGCCATCTTGTGAGTCCTTCTCCACTCCCTGTGATGTGAGCATGGTTCAGGGTGGTGTTGATGGGACAGTTGTGGGGGTGAGCTATGTCTGTGACTACGACTCCCATCATGCTATTGCCTCCACCCCACTTCCCAGCATTCCCATACTTACTTGCTTTTGTGGGGAGTTCAGTGTGTGTGGGTGTGAGAGCAATGGCAAGATGGCTGACAGTGGTGTCCTGCTGTTGGTTGGTGTGCAGTACCCAGCATGCCCTTGTGCTCCCCACGACACAGCAACAGTGTCAGACATTTTTGATGGGCCTTTCCACTCTCTGTGGGATGTGCATGCGTGAGTGTGAGCTTGCTGGGCCATTTGGTGGGGGATGTAGAGCTGTGACTACGACTCCCATCATGCTATTGCCTCCACCCCCTTCCCAGCATGCCCATGCTTCCTTCCTTTTGACTCTGCTTCCCTGTGGGGTGGGCTGGCTGTGCTGACAGGATGGCTGGGAGTGTTGTCCTGGCAGTTGTTTGGCTAAAAGTCCCAAGAGTGGCCCTGTGCTTCACACAACATAACCCAGGGTGGTGGTTCTTTGTGGGATCTTGTGTTAGGATGGGGGGCATTGCATTCTACCAGGTGGGTTCTGTGGAGTTTGTGTTGGGGGGTGTGTGAGGGGAGGTGCTTGTGACTATGGTCAGTGCTGCAAGTCCTCCTTCCCACCCAGCCAGCCAGATATCCCACCATGGAACGTGCTTGCATTGCAGGGAGTGGAAGTTGTCTCTCAGGATGTCAGTCAGTGGTGTCCTGCTGTTTGTTGGTGCACAGTTGCCAGCAGGGCCTTGTGCTCCCCACAGCAGTAGCCAGTGTCAGCCATCTTGTGAGTCCTTCTCCACTCCCTGTGATGTGAGCATGGTTCAGGGTGGTGTTGATGGGACAGTTGTGGGGTTGAGCTATGTCTGTGACTACGACTCCCATCATGCTATTGCCTCCACCCCACTTCCCAGCATTCCCATACTTACTTGCTTTTGTGGGGAGTTCAGTGTGTGTGGGTGTGAGAGCAATGGCAAGATGGCTGACAGTGGTGTCCTGCTGTTGGTTGGTGTGCAGTACCCAGCATGCCCTTGTGCTCCCCACGACACAGCAACAGTGTCAGACATCTTTGATGGGCCTTTCCACTCTCTGTGGGATGTGCATGCATGAGTGTGAGCTTGCTGGGCCATGTGGTGGGGGATGTAGAGCTGTGACTACGACTCCCATCATGCTATTGCCTCCACCCCCTTCCCAGCATGCCCATGCTTCCTTCCTTTGACTCTGCTTCCCTGTGGGGTGGGCTGGCTGTGCTGACAGGATGGCTGGGAGTGTTGTCCTGGCAGTTGTTTGGCTAAAAGTCCCAAGAGTGGCCCTGTGCTTCACACAACATAACCCAGGGTGGTGGTTCTTTGTGGGATCTTGTGTTAGGATGGGGGGCATTGCATTCTACCAGGTGGGTTCTGTGGAGTTTGTGTTGGGGGTGTGTGAGGGGAGGTGCTTGTGACTATGGTTAGTGCTGCAAGTCCTCCTTCCCACCCACCCAGCCAGCCAGTTATCCCACCATGGAACGTGCTTGCATTGCAGGGAGTGGAAGTTGTCTCTCAGGATGTCAGTCAGTGGTGTCCTGCTGTTTGTTGGTGCACAGTTGCCAGCAGGGCCTTGTGCTCCCCACAGCAGTAGCCAGTGTCAGCCATTGTGTGAGTCCTTCTCCACTCCCTGTGATGTGAGCATGGTTCAGGGTGGTGTTGATGGGACAGTTGTGGGGGTGACCAATATCAGTGACTACGACTCCCATCATGCTATTGCCTCCACCCCCTTCCCAGCATGCCCATGCTTCCTTCCTTTTGACTCTGCTTCCCTGTGGGGTGGGCTGGCTGTGCTGACAGGATGGCTGGGAGTGTTGTCCTGGCAGTTGTTTGGCTAAAAGTCCCAAGAGTGGCCCTGTGCTTCACACAACATAACCCAGGGTGGTGGTTCTTTGTGGGATCTTGTGTTAGGATGGGGGCATTGCATTCTACCAGGTGGGTTCTGTGGAGTTTGTGTTGGGGGTGTGTGAGGGGAGGTGCTTGTGACTATGGTTACTGCTGCAAGCCCTCCTTCCCACCCACCCAGCCAGCCAGTTATCCCACCATGGAACGTGCTTGCATTGCAGGGAGTGGAAGTTGTCTCTCAGGATGTCAGTCAGTGGTGTCCTGCTGTTTGTTGGTGCACAGTTGCCAGCAGGGCCTTGTGCTCCCCACAGCAGTAGCCAGTGTCAGCCATCTTGTGAGTCCTTCTCCACTCCCTGTGATGTGAGCATGGTTCAGGGTGGTGTTGGTGGGACAGTTGTGGGGGTGACCAATATCAGTGACTACGACTCCCATCATGCTATTGCCTCCACCCCCCTTCCCAGCATGCCCATGCTTCCTTCCTTTTGACTCTGCTTCCCTGTGGGGTGGGCTGGCTGTGCTGACAGGATGGCTGGCAGTGTTGTCCTGGCAGTTGTTTGGCTAAAAGTCCCAAGAGTGGCCCTGTGCTTCACACAACATAACCCAGGGTGGTGGTTCTTTGTGGGATCTTGTGTTAGGATGGGGGCATTGCATTCTACCAGGTGGGTTTTGTGGAGTTTGTGTTGGGGGTGTGTGAGGGGAGGTGCTTGTGACTATGGTTAGTGCTGCAAGTCCTCCTTCCCACCCACCCAGCCAGCCAGTTATCCCACCATGGAACGTGCTTGCATTGCAGGGAGTGGAAGTTGTCTCTCAGGATGTCAGTCAGTGGTGTCCTGCTGTTTGTTGGTGCACAGTTGCCAGCAGGGTCTTGTGCTCCCCACAGCAGTAGCCAGTGTCAGCCATCTTGTGAGTCCTTCTCCACTCCCTGTGATGTGAGCATGGTTCAGGGTGGTGTTGATGGGACAGTTGTGGGGGTGACCAATATCAGTGACTACGACTCCCATCATGCTATTGCCTCCACCCCCTTCCCAGCATGCCCATGCTTCCTTCCTTTTGACTCTGCTTCCCTGTGGGGTGGGCTGGCTGTGCTGACAGGATGGCTGGGAGTGTTGTCCTGGCAGTTGTTTGGCTAAAAGTCCCAAGAGTGGCCCTGTGCTTCACACAACATAACCCAGGGTGGTGGTTCTTTGTGGGATCTTGTGTTAGGATGGGGGCATTGCATTCTACCAGGTGGGTTCTGTGGAGTTTGTGTTGGGGTGTGTGTGAGGGGAGGTGCTTGTGACTATGGTCAGTGCTGCAAGTCCTCCTTCCCACCCAGCCAGCCAGATATCCCACCATGGAACGTGCTTGCATTGCAGGGAGTGGAAGTTGTCTCTCAGGATGTCAGTCAGTGGTGTCCTGCTGTTTGTTGGTGCACAGTTGCCAGCAGGGCCTTGTGCTCCCCACAGCAGTAGCCAGTGTCAGCCATCTTGTGAGTCCTTCTCCACTCCCTGTGATGTGAGCATGGTTCAGGGTGGTGTTGATGGGACAGTTGTGGGGTTGAGCTATGTCTGTGACTACGACTCCCATCATGCTATTGCCTCCACCCCACTTCCCAGCATTCCCATACTTACTTGCTTTTGTGGGGAGTTCAGTGTGTGTGGGTGTGAGAGCAATGGCAAGATGGCTGACAGTGGTGTCCTGCTGTTGGTTGGTGTGCAGTACCCAGCATGCCCTTGTGCTCCCCACGACACAGCAACAGTGTCAGACATCTTTGATGGGCCTTTCCACTCTCTGTGGGATGTGCATGCATGAGTGTGAGCTTGCTGGGCCATGTGGTGGGGGATGTAGAGCTGTGACTACGACTCCCATCATGCTATTGCCTCCACCCCCTTCCCAGCATGCCCATGCTTCCTTCCTTTTGACTCTGCTTCCCTGTGGGGTGGGCTGGCTGTGCTGACAGGATGGCTGGGAGTGTTGTCCTGGCAGTTGTTTGGCTAAAAGTCCCAAGAGTGGCTCCTGTGCTTCACACAACATAACCCAGGGTGGTGGTTCTTTGTGGGATCTTGTGTTAGGATGGGGGCATTGCATTCTACCAGGTGGGTTCTGTGGAGTTTGTGTTGGGGGTGTGTGAGGGGAGGTGCTTGTGACTATGGTTAGTGCTGCAAGTCCTCCTTCCCACCCACCCAGCCAGCCAGTTATCCCACCATGGAACGTGCTTGCATTGCAGGGAGTGGAAGTTGTCTCTCAGGATGTCAGTCAGTGGTGTCCTGCTGTTTGTTGGTGCACAGTTGCCAGCAGGGCCTTGTGCTCCCCACAGCAGTAGCCAGTGTCAGCCATCGTGTGAGTCCTTCTCCACTCCCTGTGATGTGAGCATGGTTCAGGGTGGTGTTGATGGGACAGTTGTGGGGGTGACCAATATCAGTGACTACGACTCCCATCATGCTATTGCCTCCACCCCCTTCCCAGCATGCCCATGCTTCCTTCCTTTTGACTCTGCTTCCCTGTGGGGTGGGCTGGCTGTGCTGACAGGATGGCTGGGAGTGTTGTCCTGGCAGTTGTTTGGCTAAAAGTCCCAAGAGTGGCCCTGTGCTTCACACAACATAACCCAGGGTGGTGGTTCTTTGTGGGATCTTGTGTTAGGATGGGGGCATTGCATTCTACCAGGTGGGTTCTGTGGAGTTTGTGTTGGGGGTGTGTGAGGGGAGGTGCTTGTGACTATGGTTACTGCTGCAAGTCCTCCTTCCCACCCACCCAGCCAGCCAGTTATCCCACCATGGAACGTGCTTGCATTGCAGGGAGTGGAAGTTGTCTCTCAGGATGTCAGTCAGTGGTGTCCTGCTGTTTGTTGGTGCACAGTTGCCAGCAGGGCCTTGTGCTCCCCACAGCAGTAGCCAGTGTCAGCCATCTTGTGAGTCCTTCTCCACTCCCTGTGATGTGAGCATGGTTCAGGGTGGTGTTGATGGGACAGTTGTGGGGGTGACCAATATCAGTGACTACGACTCCCATCATGCTATTGCCTCCACCCCCTTCCCAGCATGCCCATGCTTCCTTCCTTTGACTCTGCTTCCCTGTGGGGTGGGCTGGCTGTGCTGACAGGATGGCTGGGAGTGTTGTCCTGGCAGTTGTTTGGCTAAAAGTCCCAAGAGTGGCCCTGTGCTTCACACAACATAACCCAGGGTGGTGGTTCTTTGTGGGATCTTGTGTTAGGATGGGGGCATTGCATTCTACCAGGTGGGTTCTGTGGAGTTTGTGTTGGGGGTGTGTGAGGGGAGGTGCTTGTGACTATGGTTAGTGCTGCAAGTCCTCCTTCCCACCCACCCAGCCAGCCAGTTATCCCACCATGGAACGTGCTTGCATTGCAGGGAGTGGAAGTTGTCTCTCAGGATGTCAGTCAGTGGTGTCCTGCTGTTTGTTGGTGCACAGTTGCCAGCAGGGTCTTGTGCTCCCCACAGCAGTAGCCAGTGTCAGCCATCTTGTGAGTCCTTCTCCACTCCCTGTGATGTGAGCATGGTTCAGGGTGGTGTTGATGGGACAGTTGTGGGGGTGACCAATATCAGTGACTACGACTCCCATCATGCTATTGCCTCCACCCCCTTCCCAGCATGCCCATGCTTCCTTCCTTTTGACTCTGCTTCCCTGTGGGGTGGGCTGGCTGTGCTGACAGGATGGCTGGGAGTGTTGTCCTGGCAGTTGTTTGGCTAAAAGTCCCAAGAGTGGCCCTGTGCTTCACACAACATAACCCAGGGTGGTGGTTCTTTGTGGGATCTTGTGTTAGGATGGGGGCATTGCATTCTACCAGGTGGGTTCTGTGGAGTTTGTGTTGGGGTGTGTGTGAGGGGAGGTGCTTGTGACTATGGTCAGTGCTGCAAGTCCTCCTTCCCACCCAGCCAGCCAGATATCCCACCATGGAACGTGCTTGCATTGCAGGGAGTGGAAGTTGTCTCTCAGGATGTCAGTCAGTGGTGTCCTGCTGTTTGTTGGTGCACAGTTGCCAGCAGGGCCTTGTGCTCCCCACAGCAGTTGCCAGTGTCAGCCATCTTGTGAGTCCTTCTCCACTCCCTGTGATGTGCGCATGGTTCATGGTGGTGTTGATGGGACAGTTGTGGGGGGCAATATGTGTGACTGCGACTCCCATGATGCTATTGGCTACACTGACTTGGCCAGCATACACAGAATTCCTTCCTTTGAGTGGTCTTCACTGTGTGTTGGTGTTGTTGTGGTGGCTACATGTCTGGATGTGTTTGTTAGTTCTATTTGTGCCACTGCCTAGCTGTAGTTGTAGTTGTGTTTGTACATGTGATGTCACAGTTGGATGTGACTTTTTTGATGGCATGTGTTGTGTTTATCTGACTGACATACACATTTTGGGATGATTCTGTTCTGGTTGCTGTGTAATTGCTATGAGTGCATGGTTTGACTCTCCCCTTGACAGTGATGTGTGTGTGTTTTGTGGCAGTATATTGTGTACATTTGTTGTGTACTCACCAGGCTCTGGGATGTCCTCTAGTCCATATACGCTCACTGGAGGAAGGATGGCCCGCACCTTCTCCTCCCAGGGCCTGAGGTATATTGGCTTGGCAGGAGGGCCACTGCCGGTGTGTTGGCTGTTGATGTAGTCTTTTTGAGCAGGTCCCGTACCCTCCTGCGCACGTCATACCACCTGTTCTGGATGTCGCTCTTTGTGCGCCGACATGGTGATTGTGCATTCACCCTGTTGATGATCCTCTCCCACATCTTGGTTTTCTGGGAGATGGGGGTCTGTTGGACCAGTGTGCCAAACAGCTGTGGCTCTACCCTGAGGATCTCGTCTACCATGACTTCCAATTCACAATCTAGGAACTTGGGATTCTTCTTGGGGGGCATGGTGATGGATGGTGATGGTGAGTGATGTGTGTGTTGGTGTGCAGGTGAGGGTGTGTGAGTGTGTGTTTTGCTGGGTGTATGTGAGGTAGGTATTTGTTGGTGTGCTGATGGTGTGTGGCTTGTGTGAGGGATGAGCTGTGGGTGTGTGGTTGCTTTCTCTTGGGTGCTGGCAGTGGAATGGCATTTGCAAAGGCTCATGGTTGTGATTTGTGTCCTTTATATGGGTGGAGTTGTGGGTGTGTCTTTGTTCTCTGTCCCCACCCCCAGTATTTATTGGCTTGGTAATTGCTTGTTTGGCCTTTTTTGGGTGAATTTTCCTTTGTACTGTCTGTGTATGTTGGAAACGTTCTTGTGACCGAGTCGGACCCTGCATTTGTCTCGTACGGTCTTCTCCATTTCGTTCACGCTGTGTATGTGCAGTTTTCTATGCTTCGTACGCGTCGGTCGCTGTGTTTTGTGTTGCTTCGGCTCGGTTTGTTTTGAGTCGGTCGTACGGCTTGGCCTCCGTCCGACTCGCTCGTGGTTTTCGCGCCTTGCATCGTACTTTGCGGTTTGGAGTTCGAGTGTACGTTTCGGTCGGATTTGTTCCGGGTGCGTGTCGGTCGGTTGGATTCGCGTGTTTTTCCGACCGGATTGCTGTTTTCCGTGCGGCTCGGTCGGTCGACTTGGGTTCGGTACGTGTCGGTCGGATTTTGCACGCCTTGCATCGTACTTGGCGTGTCGGGCGCCACAGGTACGTGTCGGTCGGTATTATTTCCGGATCCGAGTCGGTCAGTGCTTTTTCCGGCCCGAATCGGAATCGACCCCTAAATGTGCATTAAACCATGGAGATGTTTATTCTTTATTTCTCTTTTTTTAGCGTGGAGATGTGACTAATATCATCCAATGATTCATTAATCCATTTATTTACAATAGCATTTACTGCCGAGGGATCAGTCCCAAATGCTGGTCTAGTAGTTGCCAAAGTGGAAAGCCAGATATCTTTATTTAACTTTGACTATTTCCGACCTTGACTAGTCGGGTCCTTAAATCCAGCAATAGGGAAGGACCCTCTAGGGTAAATAAAATCAGGGAATGATCACTGCAAGTCATAGGAAAACTGCCTCTGATTTTTATTAAATACCGGGTCTAACAGATGACCTTTGTCATTTGGGGGCCCTTCTACCCTATGTGTTAGTAGCAAACATTCTAAATCTTGCAGAATACTTGAGACCATGGGATTATAAATTTCTTCAAAATGGATATTAAAATCTCCTAACAGGGTAAAATTAGTTATATCCATGGGATAGCAGGCCACTTTCTCAGGCAAGGCCTCCTTAAACCTGATGCAAGGACCAGGGGTCTGTATAATAAAATTCCAGATAAGGAGAAGGGTGAAGAGAAGTTTATAGTGAAACTCACTTTCTCACACTGTATGGAGAGGGGATTGTACAAACATTCATAGATATCTTTTATTATGATGGCAATCCTCTGACCACTTTTATGTGTGCAATCTTTCCTACAAATATAGTATCCAGGGGGTAGCACCTGATTAATGCCAGGCATAGAGCAGTTATGAAGTAAAGTCTCAGTTAAAAACAGGGCGTCAAACAGTTTTTTCTCTATCAGTGTATAAAGCTCGATCTTCTGGCATGGAAGAGATCTACAGTTAATGAGACCAATATTCTATTTTATCAACCTGGGTGTATTGATCCTACCTTCCTCTGTTCCAACCAAAGAGAAATTACAAAGGGCACAATGTTGTTCCCCCCTCTCAGGCTGCATATGGGGACAGGCATGAAAGGATGCTATAGGTCTAAATGAATTTAAAGATTCAGGGGCATATTATCAAGCGGCAGCGATAATTATCGCTGGCCGTGCTTAGCGCAAATTTTTTTTCCGCCGGCTATCGCTGGAAATTATCGCCATGCTAGCGCTGTACTAACAACGCATAGCGCAATGGCGATAATTTTTCCAGCGATAGCGGTCTTTTCCATGGAACATCGCTGGTTTTCCAGCGATGTTCCATGGAAAACGGCGATAACCTTGCTGATACGACCCTGTGGTGGTATCAGCATAATCCACCCCCAATGTTAAGTATACGTAAGTCAGCATTTTAGCAGACGTTAGTTTTAGGCGAAAACCGCAGTTTTCGCCAAAAACTAACATCTGCTAAAATGCGTGGGCCTCCTTGTAAATATCGCGATGTGCACATCAGCGATAATTTACATGCAGTAATGCCCAGTGACGCCCACTTTGCATCTCATTAGAGATGCAAAGCGAGGCGTCAGGAAAACGGGTGCTATCATGCGCTAATGCATGTTAGCACCCACTTGTAAATAGGGCGATAGTTTTATCTCCGCATTTTTGGCTTTTAAAGCCAAAAAAGTGGAGATAAGGCCCTTGTTAATATGCCCCTCAGCTTTCTATAGAGATTAGGCCACGTGTTTTTTTTTGCTCACCAATGTGTCATTGCATTTCCACCCTAGAGTACTAATTGTCCACACATTGATTTAATCAGATCACAAACTACACCGTGAAGGTGCAGTTTTATATGTGAGTACTAATTTGTGCATGAAAATTCATGCAAATGTATATATGACCCATTTCCAATGTTTTGATATGTTATTTTGTTATATTGCTTTAAGCAGTGCAGTCTTTTGGCAAACCATCAGTTTCTTGTGCTAGGTCTTTGGAGGGTTTAATGTTGCAGGACATCATCCGCTCAATAAGTGGTTATTGAACACCAGCAATACTAGGTTGTTCCTTCTGTAAATATTCTTTTACTTGGCTCATGGTAGGCAGTATTGTCCTACTTTGAGTCATCTATTTAGAGGAGGAGGTGATCCCTTTGACGTCTAGTACAGCAGAGAATATATATCCTATGAACAGGTTAATTTTCAAATTTCTTTAAAAAGATAAAAAGATTGATTAGTTAGTCAAGGTTGGGCTCACAAAGATCCATAGGTGGGTGAAATTGATTCTGCTTGTTTGTCTTCTGTATCTTATTAGAGGAAGAGGAAATACCCTGGTTTTGTGCAGGTAGGTGTCTCTTCCTGCACAACGTCAATCAACATCAATCAACTCCACAACACCATCGTGCAAGGGTGCCTGCGTTGGCGCATGGCAGCCATTGTGCGTCAATGCAGTGGAAAAATACAGGGGAGCTTATTCATGAGCCCCTTCCAACAGGTTAAAGCCGCCGGTGCATCATTTTCTTGACGTACTTACAGCGTTAATTTTGCACCACGTTGCGCCCTATTTACAAAGTGACGCATCTAGGCATATGCATGACCTTGTGAAGCCCTGTGCCACATTATACTTGCATCAGGTATGAAGTATGCAGGGTGGACGTTCCCACGCAACATAGCTTCATAGGAGTGGCGCAGTGAAATCCATCAGATTTCACTGCAACAATTCTAGGACGCCACTGCGTCAGAACCTTACGCCTGCCTCATGGCAGGCGTAAGGGTGACACAGTGCCATAGGGATAGGCTGGCCCCATGCATTGCTGGAGTTGCGTCATGCTTGTGACACAACTGCAGCAATGCGTGACTTTAGCACTGACAGATACATCAGGATTCCAGACGTATCTGTCCTTAATTGTGACATGAAGTGCTGTATAGTGAATACGGCGCATCCATGGTGTCGTAAGAAGGACGCAGTGAAAAGTGTCGCTATGCTGTTTTGTTGCAGCGATGCATCACTTTTCATGAATGAGTCCCAGGAATGCACCCTATCGTATTGATAGTGCGCATTCCTGCCCTTTTGTGGCAGCGCAGCAACATTCCTTGCAGCTCTGTCCAGTACCAAAACCTCTAAAATGAGGCCCCAAGTGTTTGCACCAATTTTAAGACCAGCTATTTTCTGGTCTTAAAAAACTGCCTCTAATTGGACTTAGCGGCAGTATTGGGGGGTTATCGCCGGACGGAAATTTTATTGTAAATATCGCGAAGTGAGGTTAGCGGCAGTTTTTGCACGGGAATGCCCACCTTGCATCTCATTTTCGTTAAGTCCCATTAACATAAGTTGCGATCTTGAAAATTAACGTTTACGCTGGTAAAGTGCCACTAACTGCAGTTAGCGGCACTTTGTAAATAAAGGAATAAAAAAAGCTGCCGTAACGTCAAAAAACTGACGCTACGGCAACGTTAAGTTCTTGTACATATGCCCCTAGGTTGCTTGCAAACATTTCTTCAGACATTATTTGCTCTTCAGCCATGTCCACAGGGGGTTTGGTGGCGGCCAGGAGGTCACTACAGCTGAGATAATGGAAGACAGATCCTGGGGAGAAGGCCGCCTTAATGAACATTCCTTTTGTGGGTCAGGCTCTCTTTGGGAAGCAGTCGCCTCCCATGATATCTAAGGTCTTTAAGGAGAGAAAGCATGCTTTGCCCTCTAAGGCTGGGTATTTGGCTGGGAAGGGATTGAATAAGTCCTCCAAGTCATCCCTGAAACATGAGGCTCATCACTCTTTGTTAGACCTGGCATCCATAGGGAGGTCTTCCCCTGGACTTTTTGCCTTTTGCCTCCATGTTTTGCTGATTCTTTTTGTTGGCTTTAGGACTCTGAGCACTTTACCACTGCTAACCAGTCCTAAAGTGCATGTGCTTCTCCCCTAAACATGACGAGATTGGTGTATCCCTGATTGGCATATTTGTTGTGCTGGTAAGTCCCTGGTAAAGTGGTATACCACATGCCCAGGTCCTGTACTTTAAATGTACTAGTGGGCTGCAACACTGATTGTGCCACCCACAGAAATAGCCTTTCAAACCCATCTCAGGCCTGTCACTGCAGTGCCTGTGCGTGCAGTTTACTGCCACTTCGACTTGTCGTTTAAAACTACATGCCCAGCCTTAAACTCCCCTTTTATTACATACAAGTCATGCCTAAGGTAGGCCCTAAGTAACCCTATGGGCAGGGTGCCATATAAGTAAAAGGTAAGACACATACTTGTATGTTTGCATGTCTTGGTAGTGACAAACAGCCAATTTCATTTTTCACTACTCATAGGCCAGTATTGAGAATTCCTTAATGCACTTTTAAGCAGTAATTCCTGATCAGAGAGGAGTAGCTTTTTCATGTTTCATATGTTTCGAATGGTAATGATAAATCCTCCTTACTGATGAAGTTGGATTTAACAATACTGTTTTAGAAATGCCACTTTTAGAAAGCGGACATTTCTCTCCTCTTTTGTGCCTGACAGCCTGTCTCCAATACACGTCTGAGTTGGGTAACAGCTACAATTTCTGCATTCCCTCCAGACAACCACAAACACATGAAGGTGAGGCTCATCTGCATTCTGAGCACTCTTCTGCATTCATCTGCATTCTGATGGGTCTTCCTGGGCAGGGAGGAATGATAGGGGCGGACACTTACACTTCAATAGGTAGTGTCCTGTCCACACACAAAGCATTGATTCTCACCCCACCCCCATACCCCACACAGATAGCCTGGCAGACTGGACTGGGCTGAAAGGGATCCTTGTGCACTTCAGAGAGCTGCTTTAAAGTCACCCCATACATCAAAGGCATTTTTGTGTATAAGAACTGGGTCTCGACCCCCTAAAATCAGACACTTCTGGACCTTGAACTGAACCGCTGTCAGAAGGACAGCTGTGTTGCATTAAGGACACAACTGGACTGCTTTTCTGGAAGGGCTACTTTTCTGCTTGTTGCCCTGCTGCCTGCTGCTCCATGACTCTGCTGAATGAGACCGGGACTCTGTCTTCCCTCCAAGTGATCTCCAAGGGCTTGCTGGTTTGCCTCCTGTGTTCTGAAGTCTAAGGGACACAAAAGACTTCCTGTAATTCTGCTGGTACTGCTGGTTCCTTCTGTGAGTCCTACCCTTGTCTGAGGAGCCCCCTCCAAGTTCTGGGCCTCAGAAGTTGGTTCTGCAGCTGTTTTCTACAAAACCGACACACCGCTACCACTTCGCTGGTCGGATCCAATGCATCACCCTTTGACGCCGATGCAGAGACTGTTCAACAACAGCAGTTTCAAAGGCTGCGTGGCCTGACAACGACACTGTGCGCAGCACGACAAAGACAGTGCCTTTACGATGCAGTGACCTGATTACGTGGAAAGATGGACAGATCATGCCCTCAGCGTGAGCTCTTTGCTCAATCCAAGGTACTTTAACAGCAGACCCTGCATGAGTCCTGTAGCCAGCCTGCCCTCCATTGCGGTCAGCCTGAACTTTGGATTTGCCCCGGTGTCTCGCAACCTCAAGTAACCTTTTGACCGCTAGTGACTTCTGAGCACTGTTTTTGCATTTAATCTTTCAAAATTCATATCTCAATTTCTACAGATGCGATTTTTGTCGGTTTCGGCTTGTTTTACTCATAAATATTCTCTATTTTTTTGTGGAGTGTTTTTGTGGTGTTTTCATTGTGTTACTCTGTGTGTGTGTTGCACAAATACTTCAGATAAGACTGCCTAGTCTTTGCCAAGCTACCGGAGGGTGAGCACAGTTTATCTTTTAGTGTGTATCTAGCTTACCCTGACAAGAGTGGTGGTTCCTGCCTGGCCTAGGTACACACCTCAGCCAACCAGGAATCCCATTTCTAACACTCTTCCTTCAGGAGGAGAAGGTTCCAGCCTCTCTTTTCTCTTAAGCGGAATGTGCTAGCTCAGAAGAGGGATTCAAAGAAGGGCTCCGAACAATCACAGTCATCGGGGGCTCTGTCAGTGTAAGGGAGGATCCGGCATTTTCTATTTGTGTGGTAACTGAATGTAACAGATTAATGTGACCTGGACATTGTGGCCAATGGCTACTTAATCAAATTCGAGCACGTTCCCCCAGATACTGGTGCCCTTCTGACTCTGGTTCCAGCAGCCAAAGAAAAGAGGCTGGCTCTTCTAGGTGAGCCAGGGACTTAATGGCAAAAGGGGCTATCTGCAGAGCACCTGTGGCTGAACAAGGCAAAGGGGCCTATTCCATCTTGTTTTTGGTTCAGAAGGTCTTGGGGGCATTTCGGCGGTCCTGGATCTGAAGTGGGTCAATTCTTGGATAAGGTCTATTCATTTTCGAATGTTGACAATTCAGGCCATTATTCCTCTAATAGCTCCAAGAGATTTTGTGACATCTATGGATTTCCAGGATGCTTATCTGCACGTCTCTGTCGCCGTTCTCGCCCACCAATTTCTACGGTTTGCGATAGAGGACGATCATTTCCAGCTTTGTGATCTTCCCTTTGGGCTAAAATTGTCACCCAAAGTATTTACAAAGGTTCTGGCTCCTCTGATGGCTATTCTTCATGCAGAAGGGTTGTTTATTCATCCCTAGTTAGATGATCTGTTAGTGCAATCCCCAAAAGAATCCCAGTTGGTGTTTTATGTGGAAAGGTTCTTCCAGGTTCTGCACTGGCATGGATTTTTGATAAATTGGGAGAAACCTTCTGTTGGAACACGCACTTTCTGGTTAACTGAGGCAGTACCCCAGCGATACAGGCAGACGTATACCACCCCCATCGGGGGGGTGATTACGCACACTGTATAACCTGCGCTCACCCTTGGGTAGCTTGGCACTGAGCAGTCAGGCTTGCCATAGAGGCAATGTGTAAAGCATTGGCAAAGCACTCACTCACGATAAATACCTTGTGCGGTAAGTGGACATAATATCGACTTTTTAATATCTACATACATTAATATCGAGTTTAGTATATCGATAGTATTAAATATCGATGTTATGTATATCAATGTTAAAAATATCGATTTTTAGTGTTGTAAAAAATATCGAATTTTTAAATGTCGACTGTAATCATATCGTTATGTCAAAATATCGTTATTGTACTTTTTAAATATGTTTTATGTTTGTTTTAGGTATAATATTATTTATTTAATGTTATAAAAAATAAATTTTTATTTTATTTTTTAGGAGCGGGATGTTGGGTTTATAGGGGATAAGGGTGGGGAGTGTTTTAAAATAATTGATTTAAAATTTTAATAAATTAGACATTTTTAATATTTAAATTATAAATTTTTGTTTTAGGAGTGGGATGTTGGATTTATAGGGGATAAGGGTGGGAAGTGTTTTAAAATAATTTTTAATAAATTCAAAATTTTTAAATGTAAAATTAGAAATTTTTGTTTTAGGAGTGGGATGTTGGGTTTATAGGGGATAAGGGTGGGGAGTGTTTTAAAATAATGGATTTCAATATTTAATAAAATCGAAATTTTTAAATTTAAATCAGGAATTTTTGTTTTAGGAGCGGGATGTTGGGTTTTAGTGTATAAGGGTGGTGATTGTTTTAAATTTTGTTTTAAAAAAATGCAAAAATTTAATATATTTTAAATTATGGAATAATATTTTGTTTAAATTCTTTTTTAAAAATATTTTAGATTAAATGTTTGAATTTATTTATAATTAATGTAAAGTTGGAAAAAATAATTTAATTAAATTGTTTGTTTCTGAAAATAAAATTTAAAATATAATATAATGTGTTCATATTGGAAAAATTTAATTAAAGTATTATTTAAAAAAGATTTAGTATTATTTAATAATATTTATATTTTAATGTATGTTATTTAATAATTAAAAGATAATATTTTTTTATTTTTAATAATTATATGTTATAAATATTAAATATTATTTAAAATGTATTAAGAGTTTAAAAAACTGAAAATTATTATTTTGTTGAAAGCTTGAATATAAAATTAAGTAATATGTATAGTAATTAGAAAAAATATAATTTATATGTGATATATAGTATTTTGGAATATTTAATATTATATTTAATAATATTTAGAATATTATTTTATTAATCTATGTTTAAAAAATAATGAAATTATATAGTTTAATAAATTGTTATAGTGAATATTAAAGAAAATAGGTTTTATGTATTGTATAGTTTGTGTTATTATATTAATTGGATTGGGGAAAGTAATTTATATATGTTTAGTGTCCAGCATCTTCTGTGACTTAATAATAATTGGGGTGGGAATAGTAAATTAATTAAGTTTAGTGTCCAGCACCTTCCATGACTTAATACTAACTGGAGTGGGAATAATAAATTAATTAAGATTAGTGTCCAGCACCTACCCTGATTTAATACTAACTGGAGTGGGAATAGTAAATTAATTATGTTTAGTGTCCAGCACCTTCCCTGACTTAATATTAACTGGAGTGGGAATAGTAATTTAATTAAGTTTAGTGTCCAGCACCTACTCTGATTTAATAATAGCTGGAGTGGGAATAGTAAATTAATTAAGTTTAGTGTCCAGCACCTTTCCTGATTTAATACTAATTGTAGTGGGAATAGTAAATTAATTAAGTTTAGTGTCCAGCACCTACCCTGACTTAATAATAACTGGAGTGGGAATAGTAAATCAATTAAGTTTAGTGTCCAGCACCTACCATGACTTAATACTAACTGGAGTGGAAATAGTAAATTAATTAAGTTTAGTGTCCAGCACCTATCCTGATTTAATAGTAACTGGAGTGGGAATAGTAAATTAATTAAGTTTAGTGTCCAGCCCCTATCCTGATTTAATACTAACTGGAGTGGGAATAGTAAATGTATTATGTTTAATGTCCAGCACCTTCCCTGACTTAATATTAACTAGAGTGGGAATAATACATTAATTAAGTTTAGTGTCCAGCAAGTACTCTGATTTAATAATAACTGGAGTGGGAATGGTAAATTAATTAGGTTTAGTGTCCAGCACATTCTCTGACTTAATACTAACTGGAGTGGGAATAGTAAATTAATTAAGCTAAGTGTCCAGCACCTATCCTGACTTAATACTAACTGGGTGGGAATAGTAAATTAATTATGTTTAGTGTCCAGCACCATCCTTGAATTAATAGTAACTGGAGTGGGAATAGTAAAATAATTAAGTGTAATGTCCAGCACCTACCCTGATTTAATACCAATTGGAGTGGTAATAGTAAATTAATTAAGTTTAATGTCCAGCACCTACCCTGATTTAATACTAATTGGAGTGGGAATAGTAAATTAATTAGGTTTAGTGTCCAGCACCTACCCTGACTTAATACTAACTGAAGTGGGAATAGTAAATTAATTACGTTTAGTGTCCAGCACCTACCATGACTTAATACTAACTGGAGTGGGAATAGTACATTAATTAAGTTTAGTCCAGCACCTACCCTGACTTAATACTAACTGGAGTGGGAATAGTAAATTAATTAAGTTTAGTGTCCAGCACATTCTCTGACTTAATACTAACTGGAGTGGGAATAGTAAATTAATTAAGTTAGGTGTCCAGCACCTACCATGACTTAATAGTAACTGGAGTGGGAATAGTACATTAATTAAGTTTAGTGTCCAGCACATTCTCTGACTTAATACTAGCTGGAGTGGGAATAGTAAATTAATTAAGTTTAGTGTTCAGCACCTATGTTGATTTAATAGTAACTGGAGTAGGAACAGTAAATTAATTAAGTTTAGTGTCCAGCACCTATCCTGATTTAATACTAACTGGAGTGGGAATAGTAAATAATTAAGTTTAGTGTCCAGCACCTACCCTGACTTAATACTAACTGGAGTGGGAATAGTAAATTAATTAAGTTCTGGGGCCGATTCCGATCTCGGTCGGAGGTGCACCCAATACCATTCGGTCGGGAAAAAAGCCATGCGAATGCCTGTTTCCCGACCGATCTGTACAGCATACCGAACGAGTAAGTACGATGCGCACAACAGCACAGAATCCGGCCGAGTCGTACTCACTAAATCCAGGTCCTGTTCTCCGACCGAGGCGAATCCGGAAACGCTGAATCGAGTTGCACGGAAGGGAAAATGCAGCCCCGTCCGGCCGAACAAGTATGATGCGCTTTCCGTACGCGCCGAACCCGTCGCTACGCACGGCACGACAAAGCATCCGGGAGAGGCGCACATAAGCTCCGATTCGCGCCACAACACGATCCACGGCTACGAGGCGAACACGCCAGTGACGAGGACGACGCGAAGCGACGAGAAAGACGAACGACACGAACCAACCATGAATCCCTTCGTCCCGATCATACCAATATTCTACATTTACTACCGGAACAGGCACGGACGCGTACGGCGCAGAAGGTAAGTCAGACACCAACCACAAAACACATACAACACGTACACGACACATCACACACACACAGAGGGATGCAGAATTTACTTACACCAGCAACAGCAGCACCATAGGGGCGGGATGCCCATCACCAATGCCACATATGCACACAGGGGCCTGAATGCGCACCACCCAGGGGGGCCGGATGCCAACCACCACTACTACCCTTAGCCAGGGGGGTGCCAGATACCCACCACCACTACCACCCTTACCCAGGGGGGCTGGATGCCTACCACTACTACCACCCTTAGCCAGGGGGGTTCCAGGTGCCTACCACTACTACCACCCTTACCCAGGGGGGGCTGGATGCCTACCACTACTACCACCCTTAGCCAGGGGGGTGCCAGATGCCCACCACCACTACCACCCTTACCCAGGGGGCTGGATGCCTACCACTACTACCACCCTTAGCCATGGGGGTGCTAGATGCCTACCACTACTACCACCCTTACCCAGGGGGCTGGATGCCTACCACTACTACCACCCTTAGCCAGGGGGTGCCGGATGCCTACCACTACTACCACCCTTAGCCAGGGGGCTGGATGCCTACCACTACTACCACCCTTAGCCAGGGGGTGCCAGATGCCTATCACTACTACCACCCGTACCCAGGTGGGGCTGGATGCCTACCACTACTACCACCCTTAGCCAGGGGGGTGCCAGATGCACACCACCACTACCACCCTAACCCAGGGGGGCTGGATGCCTACCACTCCTACCACCCTTAGCCATGCAGGTGCCAGATGCCTACCACTACTACCACCCTTACCCAGGGGGCTGGATGCCTACCACTACTACCACCCTTAGCCAGGGGGCTGGATGCCTACCACTACTACCACCCTTAGCCAGGGGGTGCCAGATGCCCACCACCACTACCACCCTAACCCAGGGGGCTGGATGCCTACCACTACTACCACCCTTAGCCATGGGGGTGCCAGATGCCTACCACTACTACCACCCTTACCCAGGGGGCTGGATGCCTACCACTACTACCACCCTAAGCCAGGGGGCTGGATGCCAACCACTACTACCACCCTTAGCCAGGGGTGCCAGATGCCTACCACCACTACCACCCTTACCCAGGGGGCTGGATGCCTAACACTACTACCACCCTTACCCAGGGGGTGCCAGATGCCTACCACTACTACCACCCTTACCCAGGGGGGGCTGGATGCCTACCACTACTACTACCCTAAGCCAGGGGGGCTGGATGCCTACCACTACTACCACCCTTAGCCAGGGGGGTGCCAGATGCCTACCACCACTACCACCCTTACCCAGGGGGGGCTGGATGCCTACCACTACTACCACCCTTACCCAGGGGGTGCCAGATGCCTACCACTACTACCACCCTTACTCGGGGGGGGCTGGATGCCTACCACTACTACCACCCTTAGCCAGGGGGTTGCCAGATGTCCACCACCACTACCACCCTTACCCAGGGGGGCTGGATGCCTACCACTACTACCACCCTTAGCCATGGGGGTGCCAGATGCCTACCACTACTACCACCCTTACCCAGGGGGGGCTGGATGCCTACCACTACTACCACCCTTAGCCAGGGGGGTGCCAGATGCCTACCACCACTACCACCCTTACCCGGGGGGGGCTGGATGCCTACCACTAAAACCACCCTTACCCAGGGGGTGCCAGATGCCTACCACTACTACCACCCTTACCCAGGGGGGGCTGGATGCCTACCACTACTACCACCCTTAGCCAAGGGGATGCCAGATGCCCACCACCACTACCACCCTTACCCAGGGGGGCTGGATGCCTACCACTACTACCACCCTTAGCCATGGGGGTGCCAGATGCCTACCACTACTACCACCCTTACCCAGGGGGGGCTGGATGCCTACCACTACTACCACCCTTAGCCAGGGGGCTGGATGCCTACCACTACTACCACCCGTAGCCAGGGGGTGCCAGATGCCTACCACTACTACCACCCTTACCCAGGGGGGCTGGATGCCTACCACTACTACCACCCTTAGCCAGGGGGTGCCAGATGCCCACCACCACTACCACCCTTACCCAGGGGGCTGGATGCCTACCACTACTACCACCCTTAGCCAGGGGGTGCCAGATGCCTACCACTACTACCACCCTTACCCAGGGGGCTGGATGCCTGTCACTACTACCACCTCTACCCATGGGGGCTGGATGCCTACCACCAACACCACCCCCACTCATAGGATGGACAATGCATGACACAACCAGCACACCACAACCTAGGGAATACAAGAAAAGACATCCCCCAACACCATGACAAGCGTGTGTAGACTGTGTCAAATGCCTACAACACTGAACATGACTTTGAACATACAATGTGACCCCCTATCACATGTGCCACACATATATGTGTGTGGCCCCCACAATGCAAGCAGGCCATGACCATTGTGGCAATGGGGTCCAAACCCCCATCATCACAGTGACCAAAATGTAAGGGTGGGGTCCATAGCTGAAGCACATTTTGAACAGTGTGGCAATGGGGTCCAAACCCCCATCATCACAGTGACCAAAATGTAAGTGTGGGGTCCATAGCTGAAGCACATTTTGAACATTGTGGCAATGGGGTCCAAACCCCCATCATCACAGTCACCAAAATGTAAGGATGGGGTCCATAGCTGAAGCACATTTTGAACAGTGTGGCAATGGGGTCCAAACCCCCATCATCACAGTCACCAAAAGGTAAGTGTGGGGTCCATAGCTGAAGCACATTTTGAACAGTGTGGCAATGGGGTCCAAACCCCCATCATCACAGTGACCAAAATGTAAGGGTGGGGTCCATAGCTGAAGCACATTTTGAACAGTGTGGCAATGGGGTCCAAACCCCATCATCACAGTGACCAAAATGTAAGGGTGGGGTCCATAGCTGAAGCACATTTTGAACATTGTGGCAATGGGGTCCAAACCCCCATCATCACAGTGACCAAAATGTAAGTGTGGGGTCCATAGCTGAAGCACATTTTGAACATTGTGGCAATGGGGTCTAAACCCCCATCATCACAGTGACCAAAATGTAAGTGTTGACAAAGAAAAGCTGCAACTGCCAAACTGCATGGATGATTCCTGGTCACAGAACATAAAACACATCAGTGGCAAAGTAGTGCATGTGTCCCATTGCAACATAAATTGGGGGAGGCAAATACTGCAGTGCAAATAAGACATACCTTTGGCCATGTGCAGACAAACAACACCCATGGGGGCTGACACTGTCAACATTCATCAATGACACAATGACAGAAGTGACCATCAGAATGCAGACCCACATATTTGCACCAATGGGCACACAAATGCAGATACCCTGTGGAGACTGTAGATGTGAGGTGAACAGATACCATACCATGGCAGCAATGGGACACACAAACCATGATCATTGTGCTGACCGATGACCTAGGAGTCCCAGGGACAGCAGGGGAAACCCACCAAACTACATACAGCCAATGGCACACCCAAGATATGCCAATGCAGTGGTGCAGATGCACAAACACAAACAGGCAGACCCACACTGCACATCATACACAACAGGTGAGGGGGTGCCAGTGTCCCCAGGCAACCACACAACACATGAGGAGACCTGAATACCAATCATACAGATGTGCATACAGTGCCACACAAAGGTAACTCATGGATCCAAATCCCCTATGTGGGCAAGCAGGCATTGTCAGATGAGAGGGAGCACAAATCACACATGTCACACAGGCACGTAGGAACAGCAACTGACACAGCAAGACACAGACACACCAGAGCACTACCCCCAGGGCCCCCACAATGTGGTGACCCTGGGCTGCATTACAATCCCACTGTGATGACAAAGCTAAATGTCGTTCACACTGTGAACCACAGTCATGTGTCCTGAGCAACAAACTACCATCACACCTACACAAACACAAATCAATCAGCACGGCCAGTAAGCCAAGGCCAACATGGAGGAGGGGCCTAGCCGGGCAACAACTCTCATCTGCACACACTCAACACCACACCCTCGACCTCCAACAATGTGCAGCAGTGAAGCACACATGCACTGGTGACATTGCACATGCACCCATGACTATTCCAGGGTGGTGGGTGGGAACCAAGGTGCAGAAACACATCACACATGGCCACTCAACAAGACTCCTGAATGTCTGACACACTGCACACTACGCTGTACATGGACATGACGGCAATACCACACCAACCAATGGGATCCCAGCCACAGTCACACAGGAATGAAGAAGCCAAGGTCACCCACAAAGAACACACATAGACAACAACCAACATTGCAGCCCGGACCCTGAGGAGTGCCAGCAGTCACACACACAACGTGTCACAATCACTGAAAGATAACACAAACTGGAAATCACATGACAGGGGCAAACAACAAGTGCCAAGGGGAAACCTGACTGTGACCCATCTGCGTCTGCACACAAACTCAGCCCTGACAGCAAACACACCTATGGGTGACACCCTGATGACCAGTAATGTGCCATGCACCCACATCACAGAGAACCCAGGGAGAAGACTTTGGGGGAACATAGGTCAACTCAGCAAGCATCACAAACGGGTACAACACTAGGGATCACAGCATGCACAGCTAAACGGAAGTGAACACACAGACATGCTCATACAACACACACCTTGGGTGCAGGCAATGTCACAGGAGTACACACTGCCATGAGGGGACTCCACTCCTGTGTGAGGAAAGCTGTGCCATATCTTGCCTCAGTAGGGCCCCATCATGTCAGCTGAGCACTTGGTCACACAATCAACAATTAGCACCAAATGAAGGCTCCTGTCACATCAGCCTGGTCATGGAAGTGCCAACGAAATCATCAGCACAGATCCAACACACTTGTATAGCAATGTTGCACTGACAACACAGATGAGTCCTTCCCCATTGATGCCCAAACCTGCATGTCCAGTGGAGATGGCCACACAGGTCAGGGAAGTTGACGAATTGAACAATGGCAGGCACAACAGATGTGCAGGGGTGGAAGCCACAGATGTGAAATTGCTAATGTAAGTAGGAAATCCCATTGCCAAATACTGAACACATGACACCCTCAGATGCTGCTATGGATGACATGGATACACCACAGGATAGGACACATTCCCCTGGACCACATGGGTTCCTGCACAGTAACACTTCATTATCATGAGACCAAATATCACCATCACTGCAGCAAGGGCATGGTTAGCATCATCAACAACATGTACATCAGAAGCATAACCACTAGAGAACAGAAAGTTGCTTTATTCAGCATATGTGTGTATTGAAAACTGAAAGTCCAGAAAAAACACAAAGGCCAATGGCCAGTCCATTGTCAAAGTCCAAAACAGGGTGACAGTGGCAGATGTCACCCTACGCATGCCTGCACTGCACAAAACGAGGGACAATCCACTAGGAGGGGCAACCGGGGGGGCAGGCCAGGCACCGCAGGGACAGGATCAGGGCTCACCAGGAGGAAGCAGGGAAGGGGTGGTGGGTGCTGGAGAGCCACTGACAACTGCAGTGGAGGTGTCTGACATGGTGTGTGCCGGCACAACTGGGGGCATGACTCAGATGTTGTGGGTGCCGGCACGACTGCAGTGGACCCTGCAGATGGAGTGGACAGGTCCGCCACTGCAGTGCCCAAGTCAGACAGGGTGGTAGTGGACTCCACTGCAGTGCCTACCACCAGGGGAGGAGAATGGGGAACAGGCAAGGTGGGCTGGACAGAGGGGGAGGACACCCTCACCACATCAGTGGCACAGACAAGCGCAGCGGGGGTGTGGTGCCAGGAGAGCAAGTGGCAGGGGGAGAAGGCCGGATCCTCTTGGGGATGGTATATCTGTGGGTGGGGGAACCTGGGGCAGGGTGTGGTGGGGCACCTGTGGAGTGGGGGCCTGAGGGATGGAGGAAGGAGACCTGGTGCCTGGAGCTGCAGGGCGGCGGCGGGGTCTTCCTCTTACGACTCCGGGGGACTTGCGGGTGGGGGCCTCAGTCTGTCTGCGCCTGGGGGAGGGTGTCCGGGGGCGAGGGGCACTCTGCTCCGTGTGGGTGGGCTTCCTCTTCCCCCTGAATGCGGTATCAGCTGGATCGGAGGGGAAGAGGCCGAGGTCACTGAGGAAGAGCCGCTGGGTCTTTGGGGTTGCAGGTGAGGCAAGGGAGGGTGCTTTGGAGGGAGAGGCAACTGAGGACTGCGCAGTGCTCGTGGATGCGTGTGTGTGTTCCAGGGCCACATCCCCTGTGAGTCTGGTTTCAGTCCCCTGACTGTGCGTGCGTGTGCGTTTTGTTTGTGGCGTGTGTGTCTGTGTGCTGGACGTGTGTGTGCTGGTGTGTGCCTGAGCCGGTATGTGTGTGCTTGGGACGGGTAAGGTGCTGGGGAGTGTGGATGGAGCAGAGGCAGGAGGGGTGAGGGACTGTCTGAGGAGGGACACTGCTGCCGTCAGGGAGGAGTCCATGGACCTATTGCCCCTCTGTAGGTCAGACATGCCCGATGAGATGCCCTCCATGAACGACACCAGCTGAGTCAACAGAGCGGTGTGTGCATGGAGGACACTCAGCATGGCTGTCTGCCCTACATGGAGCTGGCGAAGGAGGTACACAGACTCCTCACTCAGGGCAGCAGGGGACACAGGGGCAGGGGGTGCGGTGCCTGGCCCAAAGGAGACACGCTCCCGAACATGGGAGCCTCCACGGACCTGGGGAATGGGAGCCGATGGGAGGGCGGTGGTGGTGCTGGTGGTGGCGGGGACAGCAACACTAGCTGGGGTGTGGTGGCTGCTGACACCCGCCTCCATAAGGGAGTCATCCTCTGAGTTGGTCTGGTCCTCAGCTGAGGTGGATGGTGCTGAGGACTCCTCGGTGTGGCTCCCCTCGCCCTCCGTGCCACTGGGTCCCTCCGACCACTCCTCGGCTGCTGACCCAGTCTGGCTCTCCGTCTCCTCCTGGTCCGTGGAGCTGTCCCCTTCCGTGGCCGTGGATGTATCTGCAAACAATGGGGAAACAGACAAACATCAGTCACCTGCACCAAACACACACACCACTGTGAGCACAGCACATTACAGAGCAAGCCCTGGCATCATTAGTTGAACATTGCTAAAAGTGCCCTAACTGAACAGGAGAAGCCAATTGTCAGTCTGATGCCAACCATGGCACTCACATCCCACATGGCCTTGCACCCATCTGTCTGGTGTCTGTTGGATAGCAACACCCCAGTGTGGACACATGCACCACCTACACAGTAGTTGGACAGTGCAGAAGACACGGTGTAGCATGTGGACATGCACACATCACAACTCTTGCCACTGAGTCAGTACAGGTTTCCGGATGAAAGGGATGCCCAGAGTCAAATAGGAAATGCATGTGATGCATACCAGCGACAGACACCATGATGCACCCATGTCCTGATAGCCATCGCCACAATGGTGTGCATGTAGCACATGTCACTCCCCTGCAGGATCACCAATAAGTAGACACATGCCATGGCGGAGGCATGACTGCTAAGTCATACATCACTGTCTCAGTGATGTATGACTTGGCAGCCAGACAACAACACTCTGCACTGTGTCACAATAGTAGGTCATGGGGAATGCAAGTCCTGGAGCTGCACAAGTGCACATGTACATCCCCCACACAACACATCATCTTAACCCTCATCTGTCCAGGTCATACCGATTGGACATATGGGAGTCCTGTGACACTACCCTCTGAACCTGAGCCCCTCACAATCTGCTGTGAATGGGAAACAGCTGCCTGAACTTCACATTCGCATACCCCAGTCTGCACGGGCAGCTGATCAAACACCTATGTGACACACAAGTATCGTCTCCTATGGTCACATCTCCAGTGGCATGCTGAGCCCCTACCGAGAAACACCCCAGCAGTCCTGGCAACAAATCCACAGCACACTGACACAGAGGCAGACACCTGAGGGGTCAAATCACTGCGCACAATGTGTCAGCTGATACACGGGAGTGGGAGTACAGAGTGCATTGCATGGCCTGGAGTAGGCATGACTGTCCTGCCCCACATGAATGAGGGATGAGCCCTGGACAGTGGATAGCTGGCTATGTATGTGTGACACACGTAATCTGCACACTCCTGGGGCCCAAACATTGATCCCACCCGCTTCATGGGTGTGTGCCACATACCCCAGGCACATGTGGTGGCTCAGCTCAGAAAGTGGACCGCATATCAAAGCAACACGCAGATTACATGTCCGAACACAGCGTTGTGTGAACAATGGACCCACCCATGATGCCCACAACAGAGTTAGGGAAACAGATGCTGTCCCCCACCTTCAGTGAAGCAAACTGCAAGGACACAGTCCCAAGTGACACAATTCCCTGAATGTAAGGGCCACACCTGGGTATCAGATGAGGAGTGGGCAGTGCACAATAGAGGGACATGGCTCCTGGACAACATGACTGCTGTACTGTGGCAGTTTAACTAGGCCAGAGGAGGGCACATAGCATGTAATACAGAGTTCACAGTGCAGTCTTTGACTCACCACCTCCTTGCTGCTGTCTGGCCTTCAGCTGCCCATCCAGGTCTGGAAACACCACCGCCAGGATCTGGAGCATGTGGGGGTCAGGGTCCGTGTTCCGCCCCTCCTGCGAGGAGGCGACAGCTTCAGCTGGACCCGTGCAATCCTCCGGGTCCAGCCCCGAAGGTCCTGCCACCTCTTCTGGCAGTTGCGGATCCGGCGCTTGTAGACCCCCACGGACCGGACAGCCCGGACGATGTCCTTCCAGATCTCCTGCTTCCGATGGGCATTAACCTGTCAGGATGACAAAGTGAAAAGGCCATTACTACACATGCAACATATCCGTGCATGACACAGTTGTATATACATGTCTCAATCACAGGGGCACATGATGTACACAGGCAGTGCAACGCTGCCCATGGACAGTGTGCCAGAAGTCACTACATGGTATCATTGCATGGGAAGTAAAACCTTGTTCAAATGCACTGTCACTGCACCATACCTGTCCAGTGCATGTCACTACACACTATGGGGGTGACAACTACTCAGTGAGCCTGCTAGCCAGTGGCGTGCAGACTTTCAGCCTTGCTAGTCAGACAAAATGCACATTCAGAAAGGCAGTGCACAGAACACTCACCTGCTCCCCTGGTGTCCAATACAGCTTGCTGTACTGTGGAAGTAGGCTGTCCAGCAGGGCCTGGTTCTCCTCAAGGCTGAAGGCTGGGGCTCTCTCCACAGTACGTGCCATTGCAGGGTCCAGAGGGGGCAGAGACAGCAGCAGTGCAGTGGCAGATGTCGTCCTGGAGCATGTAGTGCAGGCAAGTGAGCTCTCAGGGGAACAGCCAGCAATATATATGTGCTGGAGAGGCAGATACTGTCCCATGTGTCCAAAGTGATAGGTCCAAGTCGTTTGCATCTTCTGAATCTGGCCAATCCATGGAATAGCAGCACCAATACACGCCCACAGCATCCTTCAAATCTTCAACTTCATGACATACATGATTTTGCAACATTGTTGTGGGTGACCAACTGAAGTTCCAGCAACCGACTCGTTCGAATTTCGAAAACGCGTCCGTTGCCAGGCTAGGCCATTGTCAATGGGTGCGCACCGATCGGTCCATTGCTGTTTAACGCGTACAGGGGTACAACGCGTACCCGCATACATTGAATGCAATGGGCCGGCCGGGGCACCGATCGGTCCATTGCGGTACAACGCGTACAGGGGTACAACGCGTACCCGCACACATTGAATGCAATGGGCCGGCCGGGGCACCGATCGGTCCATTGCTGATCAACGCGCATACAGGGGTACAACGCTGCACTCCGCACACATTGAATGCAATGGCCGGCCGGGGCACCGATCGGTCCATTTCGGTACAACGCGTACAGGGGTACAACGCGCACTCGCACACATTGAATGCAATGGGCCGCCGGGGCACCGCTCGGTCCATTGCTGATCAACGCGTACAGGGGTACAACGCGTACCCGCACACATTGAATGCAATGGGCGGCCGGGGGCACCGATCGGTCCATTTCTGATCAACGCGCACAGGGGTACAACGCGTACCCGACACATTGAATGCAATGGGCCGGCCGGGGCACCGATCGGTCCATTGCGGTATCAACGCGTACAGGGGTACAACGCTGCACCGCGACACATTGAATGCAATGGGCGGCCGGGGCACCGATCGGTCCATTGCGGTACAACGCGTACAGGGGTACAACGCGTACCCGCACACATTGAATGCAATGGGCCGGCCGGGGCACCGATCGGTCCATTGCTGTTCAACGCGTACAGGGGTACAACGCGTACTCGCGACACATTGAATGCAATGGGCCGGCCGGGGCACCGATCGGTCCATTGCGGTACAACGCGTACAGGGGTACAACGCATACCCGCACACATTGAATGCAATGGGCCGGCCGGGGCACCGATCGGTCCATTGCTGTTCAACGCGTACAGGGGTACAACGCGTACCGCACACATTGAATGCAATGGGCCGGCCGGGGCACCGATCGGTCCATTGCGGTACCATGCGTACAGGGGTACAACGCGTACCCGCACACATTGAATGCAATGGGCCGGCCGGGGCACCGATCGGTCCATTGCTGTTCAACGCATCCCTGTACAAGTGACTGGCATATGTCACCATGCCTGTCTCAGATGAACATATGCCAGCCACAGATAGCTCCCAGGGAGTGAGGGGCACACCTACAACACGACAGCCTGTCCAAACTGTATCATAAGGCATGTAAGGCTGCATTTCCTATTGTGTGTATGTTGGTGTACATGTTGTCCTGTGGGTGTCACCTGGGGGCAGCCACCCCCAGGCTGTGCACGTGTTCATGGGGACAGGATCCTGGGTGTTACGTGTACATGACCACTGTGATGTGCAACTGTTCATATCTGTGCATGTGCCATGGTCACATTTCACGGTGGTGTATGTGTATGTCATGTCACATACCCCGTGAGTCCCATGTGGGACAGTATGTTTGAGCCAGGGTGTCCCAGTGGCACAATAGTGACAGTCTGTGTGCATGTAGTGTTTACAATGTCTCTGATTTCATGTGCACAATGGGAGACAGTCTCCACATCCACGTTGTGTGTGCATGGACTTTGATGTTGTGCGTGTGTGTGTCACAGACGTCCATGTCTGTCCTGCAGTGGCAAGTGGGACCACTACCTGTGGGGGTCATGGTTGTTTTGCTGTGGTGTATACATGATACTCCATGTAATGCCAGTGTCCATGTGGCAATACAGGGTCCCTGGGAATGTACCTGTCGTTGAGCTGTGATGCCTGGGGCACATCTGTCCTCACATGTCACTGTGGGGGGTGATTGTGACACGGCAGCAGGAGATGGGAACTGTAACACGGCCTCATGATATCCAATGGGCCAACCTGGGCCTTATTGATGCCACTTGTTGAACCGTGATGACAGATGTTGGCCATGTATGTACCATACATGTCCTTACGGAACTGCACACTTCATGTAGTTGTGCCTCATAATGATGTATGTTGTGATATTGAGTGTGTTCAATGCCGCATATGTGGGGTGACTGACAATCTTGCTTTCTTCTCCTCTGCACTGCAGGGCTCCTGCTGTCCATCGACCATTCCCAGACCTGGCAACGATGGTGGAACGGGACAGCATCCGATGGTACTGCTTCACCAGGCAGCTGATTGAGGATTTGGCAGTGCAGTTGGCCCCACATTTGCAGCCTGGCCGGCCGTATCCTACAGCGCTGACCCCCAAGGTGAAGGTGATGGCAGCCCTACACTTCTTTGCCACCGGTACCTTCCAACATACTGTGGCAACTGCTGGTGGGATGTCACAGACCATGTTGAGCCGTGTGCTCCGCGATGTTTTGGAGGCAATGTTGCTATTCCTGAACCGGTACATCTATTTCCCTAGACTGCAACGACTCACTGACGTGAAGAGTGACTTCTATGCCCTGGGGAGGATGCCGCATGTCATTGGCTCCATTGATGGGACACATGTGGCTTTGGTACCACCACAGGCCCAGGAGCAGGCCTACCAGTAACCGCAAGCACTACCACTCGGTCAATGCACTGGTGGTGTGTCTTGCAGATATGACCATCACACACGTGTGTGCCCGTTTCCCTGGTTCAGCACACGATGCCTTTGTGATGAGGAGTAGTCGCATCCCCAGGATGATGGCACAGATGCAGAACCAGCGTGCCTGGCTTGTCGGTGTGTACTGACTTTGTGCCATTGTGTGTGATCTGATCTGTAGTATTCCGCCCACTTTTCCAACTCAGCTAATGTGCACTTGTCTGTCCGTAGGTGACTCGGGATACCCCAACATGCCGTGGTTGCTGACACCCCGCAGGAACCCTGTGACACCAGCCCAGATGCGCTACAATGAGGCACATGGTCGGACCAGGAGAGTGATTGAGCGGACATTTGGTCTCCTGAAGAGCCGCTTCCGCTGCCTCGACAAGACAGGAGGGTCCCTCCCATATGCCCCAGCGAAGGTGTGCAAGATTGTCATCGTCTGCTGCATGCTCCACAACCTGGCAGTGCGGAAGGAGTTACCTCTCATCCAGGATGACAATGACCAACATCCGCCACCTGTGGAGGATCCTGGCCTGGACCACGATGCCAGTGATGATGATGATGATGAGGGTGATGTCCGCACACAGCTCATCACCAACTTCTTTAGCTGAATGTGAGTATCCTGAGGTGTCATGTCAATGATGTGAGTTGTCATGATATGTGTAGGTGGTGCTCTGGTGCTGTTGGAGTGTGTCCATGGGCTACTTGACTGGATGTGTGTAGCGATGTGTGCTTACAGGTGGTCTGTACTCCCCAACAGTGTTGACATGCTAACTTGGTTCTGGGTGGGTATCTTGTAACATGTATTGTGCATGAGTTTTGCTGTTCTGTCCTGTTCTCCATTGCTTTTGACTGTGTGTCATTTCTGTCCTTCACAGGGTACTTTCAGATTCGTTTGGTCAACTGTGTCCACCGACGACGTGATTGTACTTCCAGGGTGGTAGCTGTTGTGTCCCTACAGGTGATGTGCGCCACACCCATGGACTTCCTTCCTTCTACAGTTGTTGACTGTGTGCCCGCTGCCAGGTGGGATTACCTTGCATCTGTAGTGGTTACGACATGTTGCAACTGTGTAATAAACCTGTGCTTCACTTTGTGATGTGCGTTGTCTGTGGTCACACATTTGACTGCCATTTGCTTACTGCACCTGTGGGCTACTTGACTACAACTGGGAATAGGTGTGGTGTCTGTGCTTTGCACCGTCTTCCCTGGCAACATCAGTGTAGGCAATGAGTCAGATGGCCTAGGTGTGTATGTGTTGTGTAGCCCTGGTGGTGTGTCTCCCTCATATGTGTCACGTTGCCTTTACTCACATGCCTGTGTTGTACTTGCTGTTGCAGTTCGCATACACAGTGTAATTTTGCAGTTCATCATCCCCATGACAGCACCCACGTTGGAATCACAACAGAGGCAAGTATGGTGTATTAGTGTGTTTATTGTGATACATTTGTGTGAATAGTGCACAGGATGGTTAGTGCTGTACATATATCTTGCAATCAGAAGTTCCTAGGTGAATTGAAAGTCCTGGTAGACAAAATCCCCAGTATCGGGGCCACAGTTGTCTGAGACATTGGTCCAACTTGTACTCCCCATGTAATGTGTGGGAGTTGTGTTGCCGTCAACAGGGTGAACAGTTTGTGCACAAAGGTGAACATCCAGAACAGGTTCAGGCTTCCTGGGAGTTGCACTTGGCCATCGGCCTCTCACTTGCCCCTCCTCGGACAACCCCTCTTCTTTGGGGGCCCCTCAAGTACAGGCTGCTGCGGTGCAGGGGACTCTCCGCCAGAGTCATCCTCCCTCCCTGTGGCAGTTGCAGTTTGTTCAGCACCAGAGGTTGTTGGCACACAGGGAGGTGTGGACTGGTTGCTGTTCATCTGGCGGAGGCATTGTAATATGTCCCTGTGCACCGCCGTCATCTCTTGCAGTGCGTCCCACTTGGACTCCACGCGGGACATGTGTGAGTCCAAGCGGGCATGATGGGCAGCCTGCTGCTGTTTCATGTCTCTGAGGAGCCCCACTACCTGGCTGAGATCTCCGGTGCTGGACTGGTACGCATCGGCTATGCGTACCAGTTGTGGGTCATCATGCACACCAGCAACCTCTGCAAGCAGCGACCTCTGTCTCCCACCCCTCCCACCACCCCTGCCGACATGTGCAGTGCGTGCAGTGGCACGCACAGATGACCCTGGTCCCCCTTGGGGGTTGGTGGTGGTGGTGGTGTCCATGGCCCCACGTTGGTCCAGGGTCCCTGTGCTGGTGTTGCTCCTTGTTCTGTCCATGTCGGCAAGGATGGTATTTGTGGTGACAGTCGTTGGAGGGGTGGGTGCAGGGGGTGCAGCTGGTGGTCCTGCTGGTGCTGCAGCTGGTGGACCTGCTGGTGCTGCATGTTGACTTGCACCGGATGTGCCAGGTTGGTCTTCTTCGTCCGAGGAGGGCAGAGGCTGTACGACACCAGTGAGCTCCGCATCCTCTTGAGCCTGGGACTGGGACTCCTCAGCGTCTGCTGCTGTGTCCCCATCATCACCTGTTTTTGGGAGACACACACAATGTATGTTATGTATCTGCAGGCATCAATGGTTGACACACCTGACAGTTGTGACTGTGCCTCTGGGTGCGGACCTGTACATTGCATTGTCCTAAGTTGTCACAGTCAGGGGTTGATATTGGTGTAGCACATTGTCCTGCATTATTTGGGCATTTCTATGTATTTGTTGGGGTGTGAACATGGTCTGCATTGGTTGTATTTGGTTGACAGCCGGCCCTCCTTCCCACCCAGCCAGTCAGTTATCCCACCATGGACTGTGCTTGCATTGCAGGGAGTGAAAGTTGTCTTTCAGGATGTCAGTCAGTGGTGTCCTGCTGTTGGTTGTTGCACAGTTGCCAGCAGGGCCTTGTGCTCCCCACAGCAGTAGCCAGTGTCAGCCATCTTGTCAGTCCTTATCCACTCCCTGTGATGTGAGCATGGTTCAGGGTGGTGTTGATGGGACAGTTGTGGGGGTGAGCTATGTCTGTGACTATGACTCCCATCATGCTATTGCCTCCACCCCACTTCCCAGCATTCCCATACTTACTTGCTTTTGTGGGGAGTTCAGTGTGTGTGGGTGTGAGAGCAATGGCAAGATGGCTGACAGTGGTGTCCTGCTGTTGGTTGGTGTGCAGTTCCCAGCATGCCCTTGTGCTCCCCACAGCAGTAGCCAGTGTCAGCCATCTTGTCAGTCCTTATCCACTCCCTGTGATGTGAGCATGGTTCAGGGTGGTGTTGATGGTACAGTTGTGGGGGTGAGCTATGTCTGTGACTATGACTCCCATCATGCTATTGCCTCCACCCCACTTCCCAGCATTCCCATACTTACTTGCTTTTGTGGGGAGTTCAGTGTGTGTGGGTGTGAGAGCAATGGCAAGATGGCTGACAGTGGTGTCCTGCTGTTGGTTGGTGTGCAGTTCCCAGTATGCCCTTGTGCTCCCCACAGCAGTAGCCAGTGTCAGCCATCTTGTCAGTCCTTATCCACTCCCTGTGATGTGAGCATGGTTCAGGGTGGTGTTGATGGGACAGTTGTGGGTGTGAGCTATGTCTGTGACTATGACTCCCATCATGCTATTGCCTCCACCCCACTTCCCAGCATTCCAATACTTACTTGCTTTTGTGGGGAGTTCAGTGTGTGTGGGTGTGAGAGCAATGGCAAGATGGCTGACAGTGGTGTCCTGCTGTTGGTTGGTGTGCAGTTCCCAGCATGCCCTTGTGCTTCCCACAGCAGTAGCCAGTGTCAGCCATCTTGTCAGTCCTTATCCACTCCCTGTGATGTGAGCATGGTTCAGGGTGGTGTTGATGGGACAGTTGTGGGGGTGAGCTATGTCTGTGACTATGACTCCCATCATGCTATTGCCTCCACCCCACTTCCCAGTATTCCAATACTTACTTGCTTTTGTGGGGAGTTCAGTGTGTGTGGGTGTGAGAGCAATGGCAAGATGGCTGACAGTGGTGTCCTGCTGTTGGTTGGTGTGCAGTTCCCAGCATGCCCTTGTGCTCCCCACGACACAGCAACAGTGTCAGACATCTTTGATGGGCCTTTCCACTCTCTGTGGGATATGCATGCGTGAGTGTGAGCTTGCTGGGCCATGTGGTGGGGGATGTAGAGCTGTGCCTACGACTCCCATCATGCTATTGCCTCCACCCCCTTCCCAGCATGCCCATGCTTCCTTCCTTTTGACTCTGCTTCCCTGTGGGGTGGGCTGCCTGTGCTGACAGGATGGCTGGGAGTGTTGTCCTGGCAGTTGTTTGGCTAAAAGTCCAAAGAGTGTCCCTGTGCTTCACACAACATAACCCAGAGTGGTGGTTCTTTGTGGGATCTTCAGTTAGGATGTGAGGCATTGCATTCTCCCAGGTGGGTTCTGTGGAGTATGTGTTGAGGGGGTGTGTGAGGGGAGGTGCTTGTGACTATGGTCAGTGCTGCGAGTCCTCCTTCCCACCCAGCCAGATATCCCACCATGGAACGTGCTTGCATTGCAGAGAGTGCAAGTTGGCTTTCAGGATGTCAGGCAGTGGTGTTGTGCTGTTTGTTGGTGCACAGTTCCCAGCAGGGCCTTGTGCTCCCCACAGCAGTAGCCAGTGTCAGCCATCTTGTGAGTCCTTATCCACTCCCTGTGATGTGAGCATGGTTCTGGGTGGTGTTGATGGGCCAGTTGTGAGGCTGAGCGATATCTGTGCCTACTACTCCCATCATGCTATTGCCTCCACCCCCTTCCCAGCATGCCCATGCTTCCTTCCTTTTGACTCTGCTTCCCTGTGGGGTGGGCTGCCTGTGCTGACAGGATGGCTGGGAGTGTTGTCCTGGTAGTTGTTTGGCTAAAAGTCCCAAGAGTGTCCCTGTGCTTCACACTACATTACTCAGGGTGGAGGTTCTTTGTGGGATCTTGAGTTAGGATGTGAGGCATTGCATTCTCCCAGGTGGGTTCTGTGGAGTTTGTGTTGAGGGGGGGTGTTCGGGGAGGTGCTTGTGACTATGGTCAGTGCTGCGAGTCCTCCTTCCCACCCAGCCAGATATCCCACCATGGAACGTGCTTCCATTGCAGGGAGTGGAAGTTGTCTCTCAGGATGTCAGTCAGTGGTGTTGTGCTGTTTGTTGGTGCACAGTTCCCAGCAGGGCCTTGTGCTCCCCACAGCAGTAGCCAGTGTCAGCCATCTTGTGAGTCCTTATCCACTCCCTGTGATATGAGCATGGTTCAGGGTGGTGTTGATGGGCCAGTTGTGAGGCTGAGCGATATCTGTGCCTACTACTCCCATCATGCTATTGCCTCCACCCCCTTCCCAGCATGCCCATGCTTCCTTCCTTTTGACTCTGCTTCCCTGTGGGGTGGGCTGCCTGTGCTGACAGGATGGCTGGGAGTGTTGTCCTGGCAGTTGTTTGGCTAAAAGTCCCAAGAGTGTCCCTGTGCTTCACACAACATTACCCAGGGTGGAGGTTCTTTGTGGGATCTTGAGTTAGGATGTGAGGCATTGCATTCTCCCAGGTGGGTTCTGTGGAGTTTGTGTTGAGGGGGTGTGTGAGGGGAGGTGCTTGTGACTATGGTCAGTGCTGCGAGTCCTCCTTCCCACCCAGCCAGCCAGATATCCCACCATGGAACGTGCTTCCATTGCAGGGAGTGGAAGTTGTCTCTCAGGATGTCAGTCAGTGGTGTCCTGCTGTTGGTTGTTGCACAGTTGCCAGCAGGGCCTTGTGCTCCCCACAGCAGTAGCCAGTGTCAGCCATCTTGTGAGTCCTTTTCCACTCCCTGTGATGTGCGCATGGTTCATGGTGGTGTTGATGGGACAGTTGTGGGGGTGAGCAATATGTGTGACTACGACTCCCATGATGCTATTGGCTACACTGACTTGCCCAGCATACACAGAATTCCTTCCTTTCAGTGGTCTTCACTGTGTGTTGGTGTTGTAGTGGTGGCTACATGTCTGGATGTGTTTGTTAGTTCTATTTGTGCCACTGCCTAGCTGTAGTTGTAGTTGTGTTTGTACATGTGATGACACGGTTAAATGTAACTTTGAGATGGCATGTGTTGTGTTTATCTGACTGACATACACATTTTGGGATGATTCTGTTCTGGTTGCTGTGTAATTGCTATGAGTGCATGGTTTGACTCTCCCCTTGACAGTGATGTGTGTGTGTATTGTGGCAGAATATTGTGTACATTTGTTGTGTACTCACCAGGCTCTGGGATGTTCTCTAGTCCATAGACGCTCACTGGCGGAAGGATGGCCCGCACCTTCTCCTCCCAGGGCCTGAGGTATACTGGCTTGGCAGGAGGGCCACTGCCGGTGTATTGGCTCAGGAGGTAGTCCTTATTGAGCAGCTCCCGTACCCTCCTGCACACGTCATACCACCTGTTCTGGATGTCAGTCTTTGTGCGCAGACATGGTGATTGTGCGTTCACCCTGTTGATGATCCTCTCCCACATCTTGGTTTTCTGGGAGATGGGTGTCTGTTGGACCAGTGTGCCAAACAGCTCTGGCTCTACCCTGAGGATCTCGTCTACCAGGACTTCCAATTCACAATCTAGGAACTTGTGATTCTTCTTGGGGGCATGGTGATGGGTGGTGATGGTGAGTGATGTGTGTGTTGGTGTGCAGGTGAGGGTGTGTGAGTGTGTGTTTTGCTGGGTGTATGTGAGGTAGCTATTTGTTGGTGTGCTGATGGTGTGTGGCTTGTGTGAGGGATGAGCTGTGGGTGTGTGGTTGCTGTCTGTTGAGTGCTGGCAGTAGAATGGCATTTGCAAAGGATCATGGTTGGGATTTGTGTCCTTTATATGGGTGGAGTTGTGGGTGTGTCTTTGTTCTCTGTCCCCACCCCCCCAGTATTTATTGGCTTTGTAATTGCTTGTTTGGCCTTTTTTGTGTATTTTTCCTTAGTACTTTTTGTGCATGTTGGAAACGTTCTTGTGACCGAGTCGGTCCCTGCATTTGTCTCGTACGGTCTTCTCCGTTTCGTTCACGCTGTGTTTGTGGTATTTTCTATGCTGCGTACGCGTCGGTCGCGGTGTTTTGTGTTACTTCGGCTCGGTTTTGTATGCATGTCGGTCGTACGGCTTGTCCTCCGTTCGACTCGGTCGTGGTTTTCGCGCCTTGCATCGTACTTAGCGGTTTGGAGTTCGCGTGTACGTTTCGGTTGGATTTGTTCCGGGTGCGTGTCGGTCGGTTCGATTCGCGTGTTTTTCCGGCCGGATTGCTGTTTTCCGTGCGGCTCGGTCGTTCGGCTTGGGTTCAGTACGTGTCGGTCGGATTTTGAACGCATTGCATCGTACTTGGCGTGTCGGGCGCCACAGGTACGTGTCGGTCGGAATTAATTCCGGCTCCGAGTCGGTCGGTGCTTTTTCCGGCCCGAATCGGAATCGCCCCTTTGTGTCCAACACCTATCATGATTTAATACTAACTGGAGTGGGAATAGTAAATTATATATATGTGTAGTTCTGTAATCTTAAAAAATTAATATAGATTGTAGTAGCAATGTGTATTAATTATAACATAGTTATAAATAATAACATTATATGTATATTTAATTAAAACATATCATTTCATACAGTACATTTATTTAAAACATTTTTTTATTTTTAATACAACATTAATAAAATGATGCACAAAAACCACACATATATTTTTTAATTGATGTTTATTTAGTGTCAATGATATAGTAATGGTCAAAAAATATATATTTTATTAAGTGCATATAATATAAATTAATCCACATAGAGAAAAACAATATTATTTATTTTACAGAAAGAAATATTTGGTACATATGTATACTTTTACATATAATAATTTTGTAAACAAATGTTTTTAACATTGGTAAACTTTTACATACAGTTGTGTAAAATTTGTAACATGAAATAATATACTTTTTATTGTTTTACAAACATTTTTGTAAAAAATATATATTTTGATAACAGTTGTACAGTTTAATCTTGTATTATGAACATTTATTATTTGGTTACATACATCGTCAATTATTAATAATATTACTGTTTTCACATTTTTTGAATGCATTTTAAGCTTTAAATTTTGTAACTTTTTTAAACAAATATTAATACTTTTAAATTATTATTATTAATATATAAAATAATAATTATATTAATTATTACATTGTTCAATTATTATACATATTTATTTTAATAGGTATACATTTTTAAACATGTAATAAATGTAATATATGTTTTTAAACAACATTGTATATAACTTGTATACATATGGAATTATAATAATTATTATATCTTTAATAATATTTATTATTATAATTTTACAATGCAGAAAAATGTAAAATAATTTTTAACATATAAGTTATAAATTGTTAGATTTTTATAAAACATTTTTGCCATGTTATAATTATGTAATAACATGTTTTTAAAGAAAAGATATTAATTTATAATGTTTAAAGCTGCCATATTTGTTTGTTGCTTGTATTTTGTAACCGCTCGCGTTTGTTTTGGGTTATTTCGGAGTGGACAAGCTTGCGGTTGGAAGCTGCGTCGCGTTGAGGAAGGTAAGTTTAATTTTCTTTATTTAAACTATAGTTTTACTTTAATTTGAAGGTAGTTAGGTTGTAATTAGTGTGTGTAGTGTTAGGTTTTTGGAGTTGTGGTGTTTTTTATGTGTTACTTAGGTTTTAGCTTTTTATCGATCGTTATGTTTTTAAGGCCTAGGTTAGAAAACTTTAAATATGTGAGAATATATGTGAATATGGTGTGAATAATGTTTGTAATAGTATTATGTTATAGACTATGGGGTCGATTCCGATCTCGGCCGGTAGGGCACCTAACAGTATTCGTCCGGAAAAATACAAGCCGAATGCGTGTTTCCCGACCGATTCGTACACTCGTCCGGACGAACAAGTACGATGCGTATAACAACCCAGTTTCCGAGCGAGCCATACTCACCCAATCCAGCTCCTGTTCCCCGCCCGAGCCGGATCCGTGAACGCCGAATCGAGCCGCACGGAAGCAAATACACAGCACCTTCCGGCCGGACTAGTACGATGCGCAATCCGTACGCGCTGAACCCGTCGCTACGTCTGGCCCGTTTGAGCATCCGGGCGAGCCGTACATAAGCTCCGTTTCGCGCCACAAGACGATCCACGGCTACGAGACGAACAAGCCTGCTACGAGTACGACTCGAAGACACGAGAAACCCGAACGAGACGATCCAAGCATGAATCCCATTGCGCAGGTCCTACCTATACTCTACATCTATTACCGGGACCGGCACGGACACGTACGGCGCTGACGGTAAGTCAAACACCAACTATACAAACAAACTACACGTACCCGAAATATGTCACACACACATAGGGATGCACAAATAACGTACACTAGCAACAGCAGAACCATAGGGGTGGGATGGCCAACACCAATGCCATACACACCCATAGGGGGATGGATGCCTACCACCAACACCACCCTACCACCACCCCTACTCATGGGGGCTAGATGCCTGCCACCACCACCACCCCTACTCAGGGGGGCTGGATGCCTGTCACTACTACCAACCTCACCCTTAGGGGCTGGATGCCTGTCACTACTACCATCCCCACTCATGGGGTGATGGATGCCTACCACTACCACCACCACTACTAATGGGTGCCTGGATGCCTGTCACTACTACCATCCCCACTCATGGGGGGATGGATGCCTACCACTACCTCCACCCCTACTCAGGGGGCCTGGATGCCTACCACTACCACCACCCCTACTCAGGGGGCCTGGATGCCTGCCACTACTACCATCCCCACTCATGGGGGATGGATGCCTACCACTACCACCACCCCCAATCAGGGGGCTAGATGCCTGCCGCCACCACCACCCCTACTCAGAGGGGCTGGATGCCTGTCACTACTACCATCCCCACTCATGGTGGGATGGATGCCTACCACTACCACCACCCCTACTCAGGGGGCCTGGATGCCTACCACTACCACCACCCCTACTCAGGGGGCCTGGATGCCTGCCACTACTACCATCCCCACTCATGGGGGATGGATGCCTACCACTAACACCACTCCTACTCATAGGATGGGTAATGCATGACACAACTAGCATACTCCCACATAAGGAATGACAGAAGATTACATCCCCCCCAACACCATGACAAGTGTGTGTAGTCTGTGTCAAATGCCTGCAACACTGAACATGACATTGAACATACAATGTGACCCCCTAGCACATGTGTCACACAGAAATGTGTGTGGCCTCCACAATGCAAGCCGACCATGGCCACTGTGGCAATGGGCTCGAACACCCCATCACCACAGTGACCAAAAGGGAAGTGTGGTGTCCATAGCTGATGCACATTTTGAACAGTGTGGCAATGGGGCCTAAAACCCCATCACCACAGTGACCAAAAGGGAAGTGTGGTGTCCATAGCTGATGCACATTTTGAACAGTGTGGCAATGGGGCCTAAAGCCCCATCACCACAGTGACCAAAAGGGAAGTGTGGAGTCCATAGCTGATGCACATTTTGAACAGTGTGGCAATGGGGCCTAAAGCCCCATCACCACAGTGACCAAAAGGGAAGTGTGCTATCCATAGCTGATGCACATTTTGAACAGTGTGGCAATAGGGCCTAAAGCCCCATCACCACAGTGACCAAAAGGGAAGTGTGGAATCCATAGCTGATGCACATTTTGAACAGTGTGGCAATGGGGCCTAAAGCCCCATCACCACAGTGACCAAAAGGGAAGTGTGGGGTCCATAGCTGATGCACATTTTGAACAGTGTGGCAATGGGGCCTAAAGCCCCATCACCACAGTGACCAAAAGGGAAGTGTGCTATCCGTAGCTGATGCACATTTTGAACAGTGTGGCAATGGGGCCTAAAGCCCCATCACCACAGTGACCAAAAGGGAAGTGTGGAGTCCATAGCTGATGCACATTTTGAACAGTGTGGCAATGGGGCCTAAAGCCCCATCACCACAGTGACCAAAAGGGAAGTGTGGTGTCCATAGCTGATGAACATTTTGAACAGTGTGGCAATGGGGCCTAAAGCCCCATCACCACAGTGACCAAAAGGGAAGTGTGGGGTCCATAGCTGATGCACATTTTGAACAGTGTGGCAATGGGGCCTAAAGCCCCATCACCACAGTGACCAAAAGGTAAGTGTGCTATCCGTAGCTGATGCACATTTTGAACAGTGTGGCAATGGGGCCTAAAGCCCCATCACCACAGTGACCAAAAGGGAATTGTGGAGTCCATAGCTGATGCACATTTTGAACAGTGTGGCAATGGGGCCTAAAGCCCCATCACCACAGTGACCAAAAGGGAAGTGTGGTGTCCATAGCTGATGAACATTTTGAACAGTGTGGCAATGGGGCCTAAAGCCCCATCACCACAGTGACCAAAAGGGAAGTGTGGTGTCCATAGCTGATGCACATTTTGAACAGTGTGGCAATGGGGCCTAAAGCCCCATCACCACAGTGACCAAAAGGGAAGTGTGGTGTCCATAGCTGATGCACATTTTGAACAGTGTGGCAATGGTGCCTAAAGCTCCATCACCACAGTGACCAAAAGGGAAGTGTAGTCATGGTAAAAGCTGCCAAAGCCAAACTGCATGGATGAATCCTGGTCACACAACAACAAACACATCAGTGGCATAGTAGTGCTTGTGTCCCATAGCAACGTAGATTGGTCGAGGCAAACAGTGCAGTGTCACTGAAACATCGCTTTGGCCATGTGCATACAAACATCACCCATGGGGGCCCACATTGTCAACATTCACAAATAACACAATGACAGAAGTGACCATCATAATGCTGACCCACATATCTGCACCAATGGACACACAAATGTAGATATCCTGTGGAGACTGTAGATGTCAGGTGAACAAATACCACACCATCGCAGCAATGGGACATACATACCATGATTATTGTGCTGACTGATGACCTAGGAGTCCCAGGGACAGCAGGGGAAAGCCACCAAACAACATTCAGCCAATGGCACACTCAAGATATGCCAATGCAGTGGTGCTAAGGCACAAACACAAACAGGCAGACTCACACTGCATATCAAACACAACGGGTGATGGGGGTGTGTGCCAGTGTCCCCAGGCAACCACACAACACATGAGGAGGCCTGAATTCCAACCACACAGATGTGTATACAGTGCCATACAAAAGTTACTCATGGATCGGATACCCCTATGTGGGCAATCAGGCATTGTTAGATGAGAGGGAGCCCAAATTACACATGTCACACAAGCTTGTAGGAACAGCAACTAACACAGCAAGAGACAGACCCACCACAGCACTACCCCCAGGGACCCCACATTGTGCTGACACTAGCCTGCATGATAATCCCACTGTGATGACAAAGTTAGATGTCGTTCACACTGTGAACCACAGCCATGTGTCCTGAGCAACTAACTACCATCACACCTACACAAGCTCCAATCAATCAGCACGGCCTGCCAGCCAAGGCCAATATGGAGGTAGGGGTCTAGCCGTGCAACAACTCACTTTTGCACACACTCAACACCACACACCCTGATCTCCACCAATGTGCAGCAGTGAAGCTCACATGGACTGGTGACATTGGACATGCACCCATGACAATACCAGGGGTGGTGGTGGGAACTAAGGTGCAGAAACCCATCACACATGGCCAGTCAACAAGACTCGTCAATGTCTGACACACAGCACAGTATGCCGTACATGGGCATGATGTGAAATCCAACACAATCAATGGGATCCTGGCCATAGTCACACACCAACGAAGAAGCCAAGGTGACACACGAAGAATACACGTACACAACTTCCAACATTGCAGCTCTGACCCTGAGGAGTGGCAGCAGTCACACACACAGCGTGTCACAATCACTGAAAGCTACCACAAACTGTAAATCACATGACTTGTGTAAACAACAAGTGCCAAGGGGAATCCTGAATGTGTCCCATCTGCGTTTGCCCACATCCCCAGCCCTGACAACAAAGACAACCTGGTATGACAACCTCATGAACATTAGTTTGCCATGCACCCACATCACGGAGAAACCAGGTCCAAGATGCTGGATGAACACAGAACAACTCAGCAAGCATCACAAACAGGAACATCCCTAGGGACACAGCCTGTGTAGGAAAAGGGAAGGGAACACGCACAGACATGCTTACACAACACACAACACAGGCCCACGCAATGTCACCGGATTACACACTGCCATGAGGGCACTCCACTCCTGTGGAAGGTCCGCTGTGCCAAACCTTGTCTGTGCACGACCCAAACATGTCAGCAGAACACTCCGTCAGTGAGTCAACAACCACAACACACAGAAGGCCCTGCTCACATCAGCATGGGTACGGGAGTGTCACGTCAGTCATCTGCATACACACAAAACACGTGTCAAGCAAGTTGCACTGTATACACAGATGAGTCCTTCGAAATTGATGTGCAAAACTGCATGTCCAGTGGAGCTGGGCACACAGTCAGGGAAATCGGAACATTGAACAGTGGTAAGCCCACCAGATGTGCATCAGTGTAAGACAAAGATGTTCATTTACAAATGCAAAATGGACATCCCTGTGTCAAATGCTGAACTTACACCCTCAGACTGTAGCAAAGGATGCCATAGATCCAGACTACAACAGGACACATATCCCATGGACCACATGGAGTCCATCACTGCAACACTTCATTTTCCTGAAATGAACACTATTACAACTGCAAATGCAGGATGCTACTCATCCACATCATGTACATCAAAAGAAAGCCCACAAGTAAACAAAAAGAGGCTTTATTCAGCAAATGTCAGGGTAAACACGGAAGTCCAAAAGAAACTAAGGCCAATGGCCAGTCCAAAATCACAGTCCCAACAGGGTGAGAAGTGACAACTGGTCACACATTGCTTGCCTGCACTGGTACGGTTAGGGGACATCCCCTTGGAGGGGCATACAAGGGGCAGGCCAGGCACCGCAGGGACAGGATCAGGGGATGGCAGAGTGAGGCAGTGAAGGGGTGGCGGGTGCAGGAGTGTCACCGGCAACTGCAGTGGAGGTGTCTGACTCAGGGGGCCAGCACCACTGTGGTACACAAGTCAGTTGGTGTGGGTGCTGCAACCACTGCAGTGGGCTGGACTGATGTAGTGGACTGGGTACCCACTGTAGTGCCCGAGTCAGACGTGGTGGTTGTGGACTCCACTGCAGTGCATGACTCCAAGGGAGTGGAAGGGTGGGCAGGACAGAGGGGGGGGACCCGGTCTCCACAACAGTGCCACTAACAGACAGAGCGTCTGGGTTGGGGGTGGAAGAGCAAGTGGCAGGGGGGGAGGGCCTAAGCAGTCTGGGGATGCGGTATCAGTGTGTGGGGGAACCTGGGGCAGGGTGTGGCGAGGGAACCTGTGCAGTGGTGGCCTGGGGGATGGAGGAGAGAGACTGGGCGGTGGAGCTGCATGGTGGTGGTGGTGGTGGGGTCTTGCTCTTCCTGGTCCGGGGGGACTTCCTAATGGGGTCCTGTGTCTGCCTGCGCCTGGGGGAGGGTGTCCGGGGGCGAGGGGCACTCCCCTCTGTGTGGGTGGACTTCCTCTTCCCCCGTATGCTGGATCAGCAGGATTGGAGGGGAAGAGGCCGAGGTCACACAGGAAGATCTGCTGTGTAGGTGGGGTAGCAGGCGAGGCAAGGGAAGGGGTCTTGGAGGGAGAGGATTTGGAGGACTGCGGAGTAAATGTGGATGCCTGTGTGTGTGTGTGTTCACCATCCCCTGTGTCTGTGGTATCAGTCCCCTGAGGATGCTTGTGTGCACGTCTTGCCTTTCTCTTCGGTGTGTCTGTGCTGCTCGTGTCTGTGTGTTTGGGTGACTGTGCAGGTGTGCATGTGCTTTGGACAGGTAGGGGGGCAGGAAGTGTGGATGGGGCAGAGGTGGGAGGGGTGAGGGACTGTTGGAGGAGGGACACTGCTGCCGTCAGGGAGGAGTCCATGGATTATTGCTCCTCTGTAGGGCAGACATACCTGTCGAGATGCCCTCCATGAACGACACCAGCTGTGTCAACAGAGTGGTGTGTGCATGGAGGACACTCAGCATTGCTGTCTGCCCTACATGGAGCTGCCGAAGGAGGTACACAGACTCCTCACTCAGGGCAGCAGGGGACACAGGGGCAGGGGGTGCGGTGCCTGGCACGAAGGAGACACGCTCCCGAGCACGGGAGCCTCCACGGACCTCAGGAATGGGAGCCAATGGGAGGGCGGTGGTGGTGGTGGTGGTGGCGGGGCCAGACAGACTAGCTGGCCTTTGGTGGCTGCTGAGACCCGCCTCCACAAGGGAGTCATCCTCCGAGCTGCTGTGGTCCTCAGCTGAGGTGGATGGTGCTGAGGACTCCTCGGTGTGGCTCCCCTCGCCCTCCGTGCCACTGGGTCCCTCTGATCACTCGTCCGATGCTGACCCAGTCTGGCTCCGCAGCTCCTCCTGGTCCATGGAGCTGTCCCCTCCTGTGGCCGTGGATGTATCTGCAAACAATTAGGGAAACAGACAAACATCAGTCACCTGCACTGACCGCACACACCACAGTAAGTACAGCACATTACAGAGCAAGCCCTGGCATCCTTAGTTGAACATTGCCTAAAGTCCTCACACAGATTCGGGGAAGCCAATTGTCAGTCTGATGGTCAACCATGGGACTCACACCCCTCCTGCCCTTGCACCCTTCTGTCTGATGCCTGTCTGATGGTAAGACCCCAGTGTGGACACATGCACCACCTACACAGTTGTTGGACATTGCAGGGAACACGGTGAAGTATGTGAACATGCACACATCACATCTCTTGCCACTGAGTCAGTGCAGGTGTCCGGATAAAGGGATGGCCAGAGTCTAAATAGAAATCCATGTGATGCATACCAGCACCAGACACCATGATGCACCCATGTCCGGATAGTCAATGCCACAATGGGGTGCATGTTGCACATGTCACTTCCCTGCAGGATCAGTCTCAGGAAGTTTAATGCCATGACACAGGAATGCGTGCAAAGTCATACATTACTGTCTCAAGTCACATGGCCATGGCAGCCAGCCAACAACAGTCTGCACTGTGTCACAATCCGAGGGCATGGGGAATGCAAGTTATGTGACTGACAAGTGCACATGTCCATCCCCCAAAACCACATCATCTGTACTACTATTTGTCCACGTCATACCAACTGGACATATGGGGGACATGAAACACAACTCTCTGAACATGAGCACCTCACAGTGTGCTGTGAATGAAAATACAGCTGCCTGGAAGTCACAGTCGCAAACACCTGTGTGCACAGTCAAGTGATCAGACACCTATAAGTCACAGAAGTATCGTCTATCATGGTCACATCTCCGATGGCATGCTGAGCCCTAACCGATAAACATACCAGTAGTCCTGAAAACGAAGACACAGCACAATGAGGCAGAGGCAGACACCTGAGGGTACATTTCACTGATCACAACATGCCAGATGATACACGGGAGTGGGAGTACAGAGTGTATTGTATGCCCTGGAGTAGGCATGACTGTCCAGCTCCACCTGTAAGAGGGATGAGTCCTGGACAGTTGGCAGGTGGCTAAGCATGTGTGACACACTGGATACACATACTCCTGAGGCCCAAACATTGTTCCCACCAGCAGCATGGGTGTGTGCCAAATTCCCCAGGGACATGTGGTGAGTCAGAGCAGCAAGCGGGCCACATGTCAAAGTTACACCCAGATTACATGTCAGAACTTAGGCATTGTGTAAGCAATTGACCCACCCATGAATCGCACAACATAGTCACAGGAACAAATGCTGTCCCCCACCTTGAGCAAAGCTAAATGCAATGACACAGTCCCCAAATGACACAATTTCCTGACTATAAGGGCCACACATATGCGTATCAGAGGAGAAGTGGGCATGTCACAAATGAGGGACATGGGTCCTGGACCACATGACTGATGTACTGTGGAAGTTTAACCAGGCCAGAGGAGGGCACATAGCATGTCAGACAAAGTGCACAGTGCAGTCATGGACTCACCCCCTCCTTGCTGCTGTCTGGCCTTCAGTTGCCCATCCAGGTCAGGGAAGACCACCGCCAGGATCCTGAGCTTGTGGGGGGTCCGGTGTCCGCCCCTCCTGCGAGGAGGCGACAGCTTCAGCTGGACCCTTGCGATCCTCCGTGTCCAGCCCCGAAGGTCCTGCCACCTCTTCTGGCAGTTGCGGATCCTGCGCCTGTAGACCCCCACGGATCTTACTTCCCGGGCGATGGTCAGCCAGATTTCCTGCTTCTGGTGGGCATCAACCTGTGAGGATGACAAAGTGAAAAGGCCATTACTACACATGCAACATATACGTGCATCACACAGTTGGATATACATGTCTCAATCACAGGGGCATATGATGTACACAGGCAGTGCAACAATGGCTATGAACAGTTTGCCAGCAGTCACTACATGGTATCATTGCATGGGAAGTAAACCTAGTTGGAATGCACTGTACCAGTTCAGTGCATGTAACTACACACTTTGGGGTGTGACAACTACTCAGTGAGCATGCTAGCCAGTGGTGTGCACACTGTAAGTCCTGCTAGTCAGACAACATTCACAATTAGTATGGCAGTGGACAGCGCACTCACCTGCTCCCCTGGTTTCCCATACAGCTTGCTGTACTGTGGAAGGAGGCTGTCCAGCAGGGCCTGGTTCTCCTCAAGGCTGAAGGCTGGGGCTCTCTCCACAGTACGTGCCATTGCAGTAGCCAGAGGATGCATAAACAGCAGCAGTGTTGGTGGCAGATGTCGTCCTGGAGCATGTAGTGCAGGCAAGTGAGCTCTCAGGGGAACAGCCAGCATTATATGTGTGCTGCAGAGGCACTGTCCCATGTGTCCAAAGTGATAGGTCCAAGTCGTTTGCATCTTCTGAATCTGACCAATCCATGGAATAGCAGCACTAATACACGCCCACAGCATCCTTCAAATCTTCAACTTCATGACACCCATGATTTTGCAACATTGTTGTGGCTGGCCAACTGAATTCACTGCATCAGACTCGTTTGAGCTTCGAAAACGCGTCCGTTGCCATGCCAGGCCCCATCCAATGTGTGCTCACCGTTCGGTCCATTGCTGTACAATGCGTATTTCGGGATACAACGCGTACCCGCACACATCATATGCAATGGGCCGGCCGGGCACACCGATCGGTCCATTGCTGTACAACGCGTATTTCGGGATACAACGCATACCCGCACACATCATATGCAATGGGCCGGCCGGGCACACCGATCGGTCCATTGCTGTACAACGTGTATTTCGGGATACAACGCGTACCCGCACACATCATATGCAATGGGCCGGCCGGGCACACCGATCGGTCCATTGCTGTACAACGCGTATTTCGGAATACAACGCGTACCCGCTCACAACAGATGCAATGGGCCGGCCGGGCACACCGATCGGTCCATTGCTGTACAACGTGTATTTCGGGATACAACGCGTACCCGCACACATCATATGCAATGGGCCGGCCGGGCACACCGATCGGTCCATTGCTGTACAACGCGTACCCGCTCACAACAGATGCAATGGGCCGGCCGGGCACACCGATCGGTCCATTGTTGTACAACGCGTATTTCGGGATACAACGCGTACCCGCTCACAACAGATGCAATGGGCCGGCCGGGCACACCGATCGGTCCATTGCTGTACAACGCGTATTTCGGGATACAACGCATACCCGCACACATCGGGCCTGATTCACAGAACTAACTTACGTCAAAAACGTAAAGTTAGTACTTTTTGGTATTCACAGAATACACTTACTCATTTTGGTATTCACAGAATGAACTTACTCATTTCGGTATTCACAGAAGTTAGTAGTCCTAACTTTAGGACTCCTAAATGCCTTCTGTGAATACCGAAAGTCTTAAAGTTAGGATTTGTCTCAGTTTAGGAGTAGTAAAGTTAGGACTCCTAACTTTAGGACTCCTAAATGCCTTCTGTGAATACCGAAAGTCTTAAAGTTAGGATTTTTCTCAGTTTAGGAGTCCTAACTTTACTACTCCTAAACTGAGACAAATCCTAACTTTAAGACTTTCGGTATTCACAGAAGGCATTTAGGAGTCCTAAAGTTAGGACTACTAACTTCTGTGAATACCGAAATGAGTAAGTTCATTCTGTGAATACCAAAATGAGTAAGTGTATTCTGTGAATACCAAAAAGTACTAACTTTACGATTTTGACGTAAGTTAGTTCTGTGAATCAGGCCCTCTTCAAATGCAATGGGCCGGCCGGGCACACCGATCGGTCCATTGCTATACAACGCGTACCCGCTCACAACAGATGCAATGGGCCGGCCGGGCACACCGATCGGTCCATTGCTGTACAACGCGTATTTCGGGATACATCGCGTACCCGCACACATCATATGCAATGGGCCGGCTGGGCACACCGATCGGTCCATTGCTGTACAACGCGTACCCGCTCACAACAGATGCAATGGGCCGGCCGGGCACACCGATCGGTCCATTGCTGTACAACGCGTATTTCGGGATACAACGCGTACCCGCTCACAATAGATGCAATGGGCCGGCCGGCACACCGATCGGTCCATTGCTGTACAACGCGTATTTCGGGATACAACGCGTACCCGCACACATCATATGCAATGGGCCGGCCGGGCACACCGATCGGTCCATTGCTCTTCAACGCGTACCTGTACAGGTCAGTCGCATATGTCACCATGCTTGTCACTGGTGAACGTATGCCAGCCACATATACCTGCCAGAGACCCAGGGGCACACCTACAACACCACACCCAGTCCACACTGTTTCCTGAGGCATGTAAGGCTGCATTTCCTTCTCTGTGTATGGGGGTTAACATGTGGTTTCTGTGGTGGCACTTGTGGGCAGCCACACCCAGGCTGTGCATGTGTTCATGGGGACAGGGTCCTTGGTGTGTTGTGCACATGACCACTGTGATGTGCAACAGTTCATTTTGGAGCATGTGGCATGGTCACATTTCCAGGTTGTGTATGTGTATGACATGTCACATAACCCCAGAGTCCCATGTGGGAAGGCATGTACGTCACAGGATGACCCATTGCCACAATAGTGATGTCCCTCCACAGTCTGTGTGCATGTTGTGTTTCCGATGTCACTGATTCCATGTGCACGATGGGAGACAGTCTCCACATCAACGTTGTTTGTGCATGGACTTTGATGTTGTGCGTCACTGGCGTCCATGTCTGTCCTGCGGATGCGACAGGGGCCACTACCTGTGGGAGTCATGTTTGTTTTTCTGACGTGTACATGATACGCCATGTCATGCCAGTGTCCATGTGGCAAGACAGGGTCACTGGGAATCTACCTGTCAATGATCTGTGATGCCTGTGGCGCATCTGTACAGACATGTCACTGTGGTGTGTGTGTGGAACGTGACAGCAGTAAATGGGTACTGTGACACAGCCTAATGGTTTCCCATAGCACAACCTGGTACCTGTTGTGCACACATGTTGTACTGAGAAGTTAGATGATGGCCATGTAGGTGCGAGTTATGTCCGACAGAACGGCACACACATCAAGTACTTGTGTCACGTAATGATGTATCATGTGAAATTGAGTATGGTGAATGGCACATATGTGGGGTGACTGACAATCTTTCTTCCTGCAACCTATGCACTGCAGGGCTCCAGCTGTCCATTGACCATTCCCTGACCTGGCAACGATGGTGGAACGTGACAGCATCCGACGGTACCGCTTCACCAGGCAGCTGATTGAGGATTTGGCAGTGCGCTTGGCACCACATTGCAACCTGGCCGGACGTACCCTACGGCGCTGACCCCCAAGGTGAAGGTAATGGCAGCCCTACACTTCTTTGCCACCGGTACCTTTCAACACACTGTTGCGACTGCCGGTGGGATGTCACAGACTATGTTCAGCCGTGTGCTACACGATGTTTTGGAGGCAATGTTGAGATGCCTGAACCAGTACATCTATTTCCCAACATGTCAACAACTCACTGACGTCAAGAGTGACTTCTATGCCCTGGGGAGGATGCCACATGTCATTGGCTCCATTGATGAAACACATGTGGCTTTGATACCACCACAGGCACATGAGCAGGCATACCGGAACCGGAAACATTACCATTCGATCAATGCTCTGGTGGTATGTTTAGTAGATATGAGCATCACACATGTGTGTGCCCGTTTCCCTGGTTCAGCACACAATGCCTACGTGATGAGGAGTAGTCGCATCCCGAGGATGATGGCACAGATGCAGAACCAGCGTGCCTGGCTTGTCGGTGTGTACTGACTTTGTACCATTGTGTGTGTTCTGATCTGTAGTATTCCACCCACTTTTCCAAATCAGGTAATGTGTACTTGTCTGTCCGTAGGTGACTCCGGATACCCCAACATGCCGTGGTTGCTGACACCCCTCAGGAACCCTGTGACACCAGCCCAGATGCGCTACAATGAGGCACATGGTCGGACCAGGAGAGTGATAGAGCGGAACTTTGGTCTCCTGAAGAGCCGCTTCCGCTGCCTGGACAAGACAGGAGGGGCCCTCCCATATGCCCCAGCAAAGGTGTGCAAGATTGTCATCGTCTGCTGCATGCTACACAACCTGGCAGTGCGGAAGGAGTTGCCTCTCATCCTGGATGACGATGACCAACGTCCGCCACCTGTGGAGGATCCTGGCCTGGACCACGATGCCAGTGATGATGATGATGGTGATGTCCGCACACAGCTCATCACCAACTTCTTCAGCTGAATGTGAGTATCCAGGGAGATGTAATGTGAATGACGTGAGTTTGCATGATATGTGTGGGTGGTGCTCTGGTGCTGTTTGAGTGTGGCCATGTGCTACTTGACTGGATGCGTGCAGAAATGTGTCCTTCCAGGTAGTCTGAACTCCCCAACAGTTTTGATATGCTAACTTGGATTTGTGTAGTTGTCTTGTGACATGTATTGGGCATGAGTATTGCAGTACTGTCCTGTTCTACAGTGATTTTAACTGTGTGTCATGTCTGTCCTTCACAGGATGCTTACTGAGTACTTTGGTCAACTTGGATCCCCCGACACCATGATTCAGCTTTCAGGGTGGCAGCAGTAGTTGGCCTACAAGTGATGTGCCACACACCCCTGGACTTCATATCTTCTGCACTTGTTGACTGTGTGGCCACTGCCACGTGGGTAAACCTTGCATTTGTAGTGGAAACAACATGTTGCAAATGTGTAATAAACCTGTGCTTCACTTTGGGATGTGCGTTGTCTGTGGTCACACATCTGACTGACATTTGCTTACTGCACCTGTGGGCTAGTTGACACAGACTCTGAATAGGTGTGGTGTCTGTGCATTCCACTGTATTTCCTGGCAACATCACTGTGGGCGATGAGTCCGATGGCCCTGGTGTCTGTGTTGTGTAGCCCTAGTGGTGTGTCTCCCTCATATGTGTCACGTCGCCATGACTCACACGACGGTGTTGTACTTGCTGTAGCAGTTAGCATACACAGTGTAATTTAGCAGAACATCATCACCATAACAGTATCCATATTTGAATAACAACAGTGGCAAGTATGGTGTACTAGTGATTTTATTTACAGAAATGTGTGTGTGTATAGTGCACAGGATGGTGGGTGCTGTACATTGGGATTGGGATCCAAAGTTCCCAGATGAGTTGGAAGTCTTGGTAGCAGAAATGTCCTGAGTGAAGTCCACAGTCATATGATACATTAGTCCAACTTGAACTCCCCATGTCATGTGGGAAAGTAGTGTTGCATTCGACAGGGTGAAACGTTTGCACACAAAGGAGAATTTCCGGAACAGGTGTTGGCTTCCTGGGGGATGTACGTGGCCATCAACCTCTCAGTTTTCCTTCCTCGGACGACCCCTCTTCTTTGGGGGACCCTCACGTGCAGGCTGCTGCGGTGCAGGGGACTCTCTGCCAGAGTCCTCCTCCCTCCCTGTGGCGGTGTCAGTTGTTGCAGCACCAGATGTTGTGGGCACACAGGGAGGTGTGGCCATGTTGGTGCTAATCTGGTGGAAGCATGTCAATATGTCCCTATGCACCGCTGTGAGTTCTTGCAATGTGTCCCACTTGGACTCCATGCCCGACATGTGTGTCTCCACACGGGCCATGTGGGAGTCCAAGCGGGCATGATGGGCAGCCTGCTGCTGTTATATGTCCTTGAGGATCCCCACTACCTGTCTGACCTCTCCGGTGCTATCCTGGTACACATCAGCGATGCGTGCCAGTTGTGGGTCATCATGCAGTCCAGACCCCTCTGCAAGCAGCGACCTATGTCTACCACCCCTCCCACCACCCCTGGCTACACGTGCAGGACCTGCGGTGGCACGCACAGGTGACCCGAAGCCCACTTGGGGGTTGTTAGTGGTGTTGTCATCCGTTGCTCCACGGTGGGCCTGGGGCCCTGTGCTGTTGTCAGCGGTAGTCCTTGGTCTGTCCGTGTCGGCGGGGGTGGTCTGTATGTTGGCAGTTGTTGGAGGGGTGGGTGCAGGGGGTGCAGATGTTGGTCCAGCTGGTGCTGCATGATGACTCACACCGGAGGGGCCAGGTAGGTCTTCGCCATCCGAGGAGGGCAGAGGCTGTTCCACACCAGTGAGCTCTGTGTCCCCCGGAGCCTGGGACAGGGACTCCTCCTCACCTGCTGCTGTGTCCCCATCATCGTCACCTGTATTTGGAAGAGACACACATTGTATGTAATGTTTCTACAGGCATCAATGGTTCACACACCTGACAGTTGTGACTGTACCTCTGGATGCGGGCATGTACATTGCATTGTCCTAAGTTGTCACAGTAAGAGGTTGATATTGGTGTAGCACATTGTCATGCATAACTGGGGCATTTCAATATGAATGTTGAGGTGTGTGCATGGCCAGCATTGGTTGTATTTGGTGGACATCCGGCCATCCTTCTCCACCTGGCCCAGTTATCCCACCATGAAGCATGCCACCCTTGCAGTGGGTTCAGGTTGACTCTCAGGATGTCATTCAGTGGTGTTGTGCTGTTTGTTGGTGCACAGTTCTCAGCAGGGCCTTGTGCTCCCCACAGCAGTAGCCAGTGTCAGCCATCTTGTCAGTCCTTATCCACTCCCTGTGATGTGAGCACGGTTCAGAGTGGTGTTGATGGGCCAATTGTGAGGGTGAGCAGTATCTGTGACTCCAACTCCCATCATGCTATTGCCTCCCCCCTTCCCAGCATGCCCGTACTTCCTTCCTTTGGACTCTGCTTCCCTGTGGGGTAGTGTGCCTGTGCTGACAGGAAGGCTGACAGTGTTGTCCTTGCGTTTGTTTGGCTACAAGTCCCAGGTGTGTCCCTGTGCTTCACACAGCATTACCCATAGTGGTGGTTCTTTGTGGGATCTTCATTTGGTATGTGAGGCATTGCATTCTCCCAGGTGGGTTATGTGGAGTTTGTGTTGAAGGGGTGTGTGAGGTGAGCTGCTTGTAACTATGGTCAGTGCTGTGAGTCCTCCTTCCCACCCAGCCAGATATCCCACCATGCAACGTGCTTGCATTGCAGAGAGTGCAAGTTGGCTTTCAGGATGTCAGGCAGCGGTGTTGTGCTGTTTGTTGGTGCACAGTTCCCAGCAGGGCCTTGTGCTCCCCATAGCAGTAGCCAGTGTCAGCCATCTTGTCAGTCCTTATCCACTCCCTGTGATGTGAGCATGGTTCAGAGTGGTGTTGATGGGCCAATTGTGAGGGTGAGCAGTATCTGTGACTACAACTCCCATCATGCTATTGGCTACACTAACTTCACCAGCATACACAGAATTCCTTCCTTTAAGTGAGCTTCCCTGTGAGGTGGTGTTCTAGTGGTGGCAAAATATCAGGCAGTGTTTGTTGGTTATATTTGTGCCACTGCCTTGCTCTATTTGTTGTTAGGTTTGTACATGTCATGACACAGTTACATATCACTATGAGATGGCATGTATTGTGTTTATCTAACTGACATACACATCTTGGGATGATTATCTTTTGGTTGCTGTTGATTTGCTAGGGGTGGATGGTTTGACTGTCCCCTTGACAGTGATGTGTGTGTATTGGCACACAATATTGTGTATATTAGTTGTGTACTCACCAGGCTCTGGGATGTCTGTTAGTCCATATACGCTCACTGGTGGTAGGATGGCCCGCACCTTCTCCTCCCAGGGCCTGAGGTATACTGGTTTTACAGGAGGGCCACTGCCGGTGTGCTGGCTCAGGAGGTAATCCTTCTTGAGTAGGTCTCTGACCCTCCTGCGCACATCATACCACCTGTTCTGGATGTCTTCCTTTGTGCGCAAATATGGTGATTGTGCGTTCACCCTGTCGACGATCCTCGTCCACATCTTGGTTTTCTGCGACATGGGGGTCTGTTGGACCAATGTGCCAAACAACTGTGGCTCTACCCTCAGGATCTCGTCTACCATGACTTCCAATTCACTATCTAGGAACTTTGGATTCTTCTTTAGGGGCATGGTGATGGGTGGTGGTGGTGGTGATTGATGTGTGTGTGTGCAAGTGAGGGTGTGTGTGTGTAGGTTTTGCTGTGTGTGTGTGAGGGTGCTATTTGTTGAGGTGCTAATGGTGTGTGGCTTTTGTGTTGGATGAGCTGTGTGTGTGTCTGTGTTTGCTGTGTGATGGTGTTCTGTGCTGGCAGGTCAGTGGAATTTGCAAAGGATCATGGTAGGGATTTGTGGCCTTTATGTAGGTGGAGTTGGGGGTGTGTCCTTGTTCCATTTTTTTCACCCCCTGTATTTATTGGCTTTGTCATTGCTTGTTTGGCCCTTTTTTTTTGTATTTTTTCATCTGTGATTATTGTGCATGTAGGAGTCGTTCTTCTGACCGAGTAGGACGTTGCAGTTGTCTCGTGCGCGCCTCTCCGAGTCGTTCCCGCTGTGTTTCAGCTCAGTTTCATATGCGGCGTACGCATCGGTCGCAGAGTATTGCGTTTGTTCGGCTGGGTTTTGTATGCGTGTCGGTCGTACGGCTTGGGCTCCGTACGAATCGGTCTGAATTTGCACCCATTGCATCGTATTGCGCGGGTCGGAGTTCGCGGGTACGTTTCGTTCGGGTTATTTCCTGATGCGTGTCGGTCGGTTCGATTCGTGTGGTTTCCCGGCCGGATAGCTTGTTTCCGTCCGGGTCGGTCGTTCGCCTTGTGTTCCGTGCGAGTCGGTCGTGATTCCCATGCATTTCATCATACTACCCGGGTCGGACGGCGCCGGTACATGTCGGTCGGACTAAATTCCAGTACCGAGTCGGCCGGTATTTTTTCCGGCCCGAATCGGAATCGCCCCCTATATGTATATTTGTGTGGGTGGGATTGTTTGTATTTTTTTTACAGGTTTTGGTCGTGAGAAGTGGCGGTTACGAGAAGATAGCGTTTTTTTGTATTAAGGAAGTGTGTATTAGTTTAATTAACTAATAATTATTTTACACTTCCTTAAGTTTTCGGGTTTTCATTGAGCGTTTCTGTTTTTTAAAACAATTTTTCGGGTTTTTTATGGTTTATCGTTTATGGATTTATGGACGGAGGATAAATTTATAAACAGTTGGATTTTTCCATGTTTTTTGGGGGTAATTTTTTGTTCACTTGGGATTATGAGATACTTGGATTACTTTACAAGAGTTGGGATTTCCTTTCTTCAGCTACGTAAACGGTAAGTTATTTTAATTATTTATTGTGGGAGGGAAATGTTAAGAAAATTACTGTTATTGTGTTTTATATTTTCATATATATAATTAATATGTCTATATATATTTATGGTTTTAATAAAAATATATTAGACAAAATAATCATTTATGTGGAAATATAAAAATTATATGTATCTATTTAAATTGATTTTTAGAGAAGAGTATTATATTTTTTAGTGGTTTTATAAGTTAAAGTAGGCTTTTTGCAATTGTTTCTAGGTATTCTAGACCTTTTGTTGTTGGATATAGTCTGACTTGGTGTTGTAGGTATTCAAACATTTGTTTAGTTTGTTTGGATAGTTTGGGCCCTATTTGTGTTATAGATTGCTCCATTCTTAGCTGTTGGTAGCTCTGTTCTTTTTGGAGGGATAGTAGGAGTTTGTGTAGAGTAGGTGGACCTCTGCCTGTTGTTGCTTGGAAGGCATTATGCCAACCTTCAACAGCATTGTTTGTTTTTGCCTCTTTATTTAGTGTGCTGAGGTATACATTCCACCATGGGATGTGGTATTTAGGTTGCCTTCTATGTCCTGATCTGTGGAGTCTTCCCACCCAGGTATCTTCAAAATAGTCTAGAAGGGGACTTAATTTTTGTTCGTTTTGTTGGTAGTATGGACTTTCTATCAATAAGTTGTAGTGTTCGGCCACGTCAGTAACTGAGACTAGGCCAGTGCTATAATTTTTTTAATTTGATATGCGAAGGAGCTATTTGTCGCATATTCAACACTTGCAGGACCGGCATGCAGAAACACGTTCCGTCCGACAACCATATCACGAGGTTGCAAACAGCCCTTCCCACCGCAGCGTAAAATCCACCACGTTGCAGATGGCGGAAATACAACAACAGAGAGGAAGAGCCGACACAGAAGCCATCTAAACCACCGGAGCCGCCATGGATCCAGTGCCACAGGCCTTCCCGCTGCACTACCTGCTGCAACTCCGGCAGACAAGACGCCGCCGCGCCCAGCAGTAGAGGTACGTACCAAACATCTCCACGCATGCAACCCCTGAACAACTACAACTCCCAGCAAGCGTGGCAACACTATGATGAATGTGGCAACCTGCCAAATGCAAAGTGCGAGGCCCACCCAATCCCCATGAGTGACCCTCAGTGCCTCTGAAGGCAATTGGGGACAATGACGAGCCCCGCAGTTGAGGAGCGCGCACACCGCAATATCAAAATATGGACGCCGCCGAAGGCTCATTCGCATAGTGTGTGCCACACCGCGGCGGCCCGGAAGCTGCGACTGCAACCCTGCATCATTCAATTGGAGCCAATGCGTGTCATCGCTGCAGATGCCAGCTCCCGCGCATGCAAACACATACAGCATTTGCATTGGCGACCTGCGAATTACATCACACATCACAGCCCATTCGCCCAAAGTGATTGGTGCACCCTATGTGTAATGTCGTGGGGCACGAGGCCCCCATGCATTTAAGGTAACTACACAGACACTGTACTTGTATGGGATAACTGGCCCAGGGCACGTGTGTCCGGCCCCGTTTGTTGGCAGGGTCACAGGTCCAGTGACGATGACAGCGGTGAGGAAGAAGGCTTTGACCAACGACAACAGCTCATCGTCAACTACTTCCGTTGAGTGTGATTCAACAATGATCGACTATGAATGTGTCTGTGTGCCTTGCTGTTGTCTCACAGACTTTGACAAATGTTCATGTGAGTTCGTACACATACTGGACTATGCGCAGGATTTGCGAACCTGTGCATGCAGGGACTGAGCACAACGAAGCACCCCTATGCACAGGACACAATTGCCATACTGCCTCACTTGCTCTCCTACTCACTCTGAGGCATACAAGCGCCTGAACACAAGCAGACAAGTCGAACACAAGAAACGTTTCCAAATGTGAAGTTCTCACTACAGTGTCAAAGCATGCAACATATGAGCCACAACAGGATGAAAATGCATGAGTACCCAACCAGTAACCACAGTGACATGTCCATTTAACATGAAGCAAGATGTTGCATCAATAATCACTTTGGACGTAGAACCACAAGCATATCCCCCCACCCCTTGCAGGTAGGAGTTGTATTGGATGTCCCTGGTCTATGGGCTTTGTCAGCAGAACCCATCCCTCTGCCTATGTATGGTGACATTTGCAACACATTTGCTGTGTCGCTCTCATCACTGGATGGATCACTCTCCAAGTGTGGGGCATCTAGCCCGCATTCCCATGTCATCCAAAGGGGATCCGTGTCCTCTTGCAGCTGTGAGACTTGGTTGGGTCGGGGTGCCAGGGCCACACCAAAACAGAATGACAAGGGACAATGTCCTCCGACCAGGGACAGAATGTACAGACAGTACTCTAGGACCGCACAGAGGACAAGCTCTGCGGACACCTCCCATGTGACAGACATATACTAAGGTACTTGCAGGCCACAGGTCCCAAAAAAATAAGTGGGGGGACTGACCAAGTAAGACAAAATGCAAATGACCTCACAATGTTACGACGGAGCGCTAAGAAAGAAGTAAAATAGTGCGACAGAAATGATTTGTGCAAATACTGGGACAGACTAACCCATCTGGCAGAATCACAGTGTCTGCATTGATACACATGGACAGAACACAGGCAAAGCATGCCTCCCTTAAGTCCCTGTGAACAGAAGGCAAGCTGTGTGCCTATGTTTCCCTCTGTGGCATCCACATTCAAATGTAAGGTTCAAGGCGGACCCCAGTCAGCATGTACAAACTAAAGGGAGCCGGATGGCCCCTTTACTTCGGCACGGCTGGAGGTGAAAAAAGGCTCACTCGCTGCCTGCACGTTGCTGCAGGGAATGGAGAGAAGTCAACGTGCAGGTGCTGCTGAACATCCTAATAGGCCCCTTAGTGTTTTAAATGTGTATTAGATTGCATTTGATGTAAAATAATGTGTGCATAATATTTATATATAATATTTAAATAGTTATTAATAGTGTATTTATAATATTATGTATTAATATATGTTTTAGTATTTTTAAAATAGATTGCATTTGATATATTTTGTATGCAGTGTATGTTTTTGATTGAAATATATTTTTGGTGTGAAGTTTTGTTAGTTTTATCTGTTTTGAAGGTGTCGATATTTCTTTAAGAACGATATTATTGCTGTCTATATTATTGTGATCGATATTTTAGACAAGTTGTATATTTTTAGACTATCTTCGATATTTTAGATAACGATATTTTGATGTTCGATAATACTGATATTGATATTAATGTTTGACGATATTTAGGTGTCGATATTAGTGTATATTTTTAATTAAGTATAGTTTGTCGATATTAGTGTAATCGATATTTTTGTGTCAATAAAAATGTAGGTCGATATTGTGTCTGTTGATATCATGTCAGTGATTCACCTTGTGCATCACAAAAGAGACTTCACACATGAAGGCTCAGATTAGCTCGGTGGTCTCTGCTGGGTTTTTTCAACTGCGTAGAATTAAGAAGATTAGCAGATTTCTGTCTCGGGAAGCCCTGATCTTAGTGATCTTGGCCTTGGTCATCTCCCGACTGGACTATGCCAACTCACTCTATGTAGGCATCCCGGCTTACCAACTCAGACGCCTCCAGCTAGTCCAGAATCAGGCTGCTAGACTGATCTTTTGCCAACCCAAATGGCATCATGTCAGACCACTGATAAAAAGCCTCCATTGGCTTCCAGTGGCTATGCGTTGTGTATTTAAGTTGGGATGCACTATTTTCAAAGCTCTTCATGGCAACAGTCCAGCCTTCATCTCTTCCAAGATTCTATGCTATGTTCCCACTCGAAACCTACGATCTTCCCATCTGAATCTGTTAGTCACTCCCACTTTTAAACGCAAGAAACATGGTGGTTCCCGATTTGCAGTCTTAGCCCCTCAGTTCTGGAACTCGCTTCCTGTGGCGCTGAGGTCGGTCACCTCCTGTGCACTATTCAGAAAACAGTTGAAGACCTGGTTGTTCTCCCAGGCATATGACAACTAGGCTCTCTCCTCTGCTGCTGCCTAATTTCCACTCCAGTGCCAAGAAACCGTCTGGTGAACGTGCGCTTGACAAATATCTTTAACATAACATAACATAGCATAACATGTATGTAAATAAAGATTGTATTCAACACAAATAATAATCAACACAACATAAGCATCATGTATTTCTGGGCATAAATAACATTGGGAATTATTACAAGCAGTTCTAGGCCCAATCGTGTTAAAATGACATCAGTAATATGCACACTTAAGAAAGATCCTAATCTGCACCCCCACAGCACCATTATGCGGTGCAATACGTTGTCCACCGCAGGCCCACCCTAGCAAATCTTATAACTCAATACCACACAGTTATAGGGTGCACAACCATATCAGAAATATGTACATATCACAAATGATAACACTTTTTATCAGTACCACAGGCCGAGGCCGGGTGGGTAAAACAAATGTCACGCGTAATGCTATTCTGGCAAGAAATCAACGTATCAGGCAAACCACCGTCCAGTGTCGTGAATCACGGGCGGTTCCCCACTGTCACTCCCACACTGTCACTCCCACACACACTCACTTTGCATGGTGACGCAATGCCACAGTTAGCAGACAAATCCGTACGGAAGTGTTCACACACATACGCACTCAGCACCCCAATGCGGTACAACTGATAACCAGCAGGTCAATTGATTACACACTGTAGACCCCAAGCCTCTCTCTGCCCTCCAACTCACTCCGACTATCTTACACCCACAGATGAGAGATAACCCATCCTCCCACTGGGCACTATGCCGCACGCGGATGAAGTCACTGTTAGTTTGTACCCCAGGAAGCAGATGGGGGTAGGAAGCAAGGTCAATTAGGTGGCAGTCGGTAAAAGGGGTTTGGCAACCACTCAAGAAATTCACCCATAGGATGTGGAGCAGACACGGGCCGAGGGCAACAGACAGTCACATCCAAGGGGTTCCCAAGGGACTTCCAGCACCAGCCCAGGTCTGTAAAGCACAGGGGGGGTCATGCCGTGGATGAATGGAGAACGGGTTTGGTCTGTTCCTGATTTTTTATACTACAGGGCGGGTTTCAGTGGCATCCTATGTAGGCAAAAAAGCAGGGCCCTGTTGCCATGGTTGTGTTATATTAGACTGACCCTCCATTCCCTTGGGATGCAAGAGCTCTGGGAAGATACTTCAGCCATTACATCGTCCACCACCAAAAAGCCAAAGTCTCTTTATTGGGAACACGAGGAGATGAAGCTGATTAACCAACTAAACCCAGGGTTCCTCAATGATCATTTGATAGGGTTCAAACCCTTCTCGGCTTTTGAGGCCTACACGGACCAGATTGGCCCTCCCTCTACCAAAGCGCTTTACATAAGGTTTGGGTTGGCCACCCTTCTTTTAGCTTCATTGACTTCCAAGTAGAAAGGTGGTTTGGGGAAAGCAATCTCTATCCAGCATGCAGAGTGCGTGGAAACCGATGACCATCTGCTTTTTTTTTTGTCCCTTCACTTCAAGCAGCATAAGCGATGGATCGTCCCCTTTTTACGCTTGATAGGTCTGCACCAGTATAGGGTTGCCCTGAGAATTTGCAGGGTTGACACCTCGTCCACCATTGTGTTCTCGATTGCTACGTTTTTAGAGAGTGTTTGGCCAATTTGGTGCAAAGTTATCTCACTCTCACCCCTTACTGGCTGAGATTAACTCTCTGGTGCTCAATCTTGTCGATTTGGGTATTGTTCCATGCATTATGCACAGTGCCTACATTTTTATAATTATGTCAATCCAATGTGTCATTTTAACGTTGAGAATATTTTCTCATCTAATGTATGATTATACTAATCACTATTTTAGTCTAAGGTTTGATGATTTTATGTAATTTGTTATGTTGTCACTCAAGTGAGCCCACATTGTGTTTTTAACATTATTAACTGCACTTTTAATTAGGCTTATGCACTGTACTTTTATCTTGTGACTTTCATGGTCTGTGATCGAAATAAAGTTTTAAATCAAATCGAGAATGAAGTGGGGGGTCCTCTCGGATGGAGGCAGCACCCCGTCAGGTGCACGTTGATCAGAGTCCGCACCCAGGTAATCCGGGTACAACATCGGGTGCATGATGATACAGGTCCCACCAGACTGTTCTGACCACACACCGCGAAGAGTGGAAAAATAAGTACCTCCTTGGTAATGAGGCACAACGTCCGGTGCATGATGTTGGCTGCACCAGACAGCTTCGGTTACACACACAACGAAGAGTTGCAAAATCCATACCTCCCTGGAATTGAGGCACAACGTCTGGTGCAAGTAGAGAGTGGCCACATCAGACAGCTTCGGTCACATGTGCAATAAAGATTTGCAAATTCTGGGCTTCCCTGGAAATGAGGCAGAACATCTGGCGCACGTCGAGATTGGTCGTACCAGACAGATCCGGTCGCACACACAGGTGCAAGTTCAGCAATGCTTCCCGAAGTACAATGAGTCACCACTACAGTTATGACCCCTCATTCGAGGGTTGCAACCTGTGAATCAGACACCACATGCAATGAGCATGCAGTCGGCGTGTTGCATGAGAGAGATGCGGCACGATCGATGAAGAGGGCCACTTCGGTCCCGCAACTTATGAATCTGCCCACCACCCACAAGACGCTTATGCGTGCTAAGGTCCTCCACGATGAGGGGGGGGCCATACACTTTAGATGTGGGCCAGACTTCGGACCCCACACAAGGCAATCCAGTATCCAGGCAGAGTTCATAGTTAAAAGATACAAGTTTGAATTCAGCAGATGATGTGGGTGCTTGAGAGGGCACAGCGCTTCAAGTGTCACAGATAGATGGTGTGGGTCCCTCTAAGGAGATCTTTGATGTCCCTGAGACCTCAGAGAGAACAGGAAGCAAGCTTGAAAAGCCCTTGGAGAGCACACTTCAGGGTGCCACACAGCAGCAGGTAGTCGCCCCAGGCCAGCCACTATTCAGGAAGGGCAAGTGGTCCCTTTCAATGGCAGTAATTCTCCTTGTGTAGAACAAAGTCCTCCGGCAATGTGTACCACGTAGTCCAGGTTCTCTAGTCCTACGTCCTCATAAGCGTATCTCACCCTGTGCTGAAGCATGGCACCAGTAGTTATACTGGAGGGTCCTTTTGAAGTTGGGGGTGGTTCAAAGGGTGTCCCTTTGATCCACAGATGTCTCCCCTAAATGTCAGTCCTGTCTGACATGAGGCCTTGGAATGCAGATCTTAATCTTTAGTTGGGCCATGATCTGGCTCTGGAGGCCAAGTGTCAAAACCTCCTCCTACAGTCTCTGCAGCCAGGCCCGCAAATGGCAGAGGTCTGTCATTACAACTGAATGCCCAGTGTTTTATAGCTGTCACTGGGGAATGCCCAGATGTGCCCCTCAACCTCCAGTGTGGGTTGGAGACAAGCACTGAGGAACACATAGAGTTTAGAGCACTGAAATGCCCACTTTCTAGTAGTGTCATTCTGCAGAAATTGCTGCACTTTAAGAGCACCATTGGTGCGAGTGCGCACACCAGCCTTCAATGGCACGTGGACACGCATTTTGAGAGCACCTTTGGTGCAAAACCACCTACCAGCCTGCAATGGCAGGCTGAAACAGTCCTTTAGAGCACCATTGGTGCGAGAACACACATCAGCCTGCAATGGCAGTCTGGACACAGGTCTTAAAACATAGTACGTGTGAGCATGCACCCACTTCATCACTTCGGCCAGGCGCTTGGGGAAGTTGGGGGCTTTATCTTGTAAATATCATTTTTGTAAGGTGTTTCAGGATAGGATTGTTCTGGTCCTGGTCCCATCATTTGTGCCTGAGGTTAATTCAGCTTTTCGTGTTAGTCAGGAGGTGATTTTGCCTGAATTTTGTCCAGAGCCTTCTTCAGAGGAGGAGTGCGAATTGCATTGTTTGGATCGAGACGGTCCTTACTGTGGTAGTTAGATGTGGTGAAGTTGTTCCGGAAAGGGGATGCTTTATTTTTTAATTTTAATCCTGCAAAGAAGGGGGAGAAGTAATCTACAGCCACTTTGAGTAGATGGATACGTTCTCTGGTCTTGCTGGCATATGAGGTGAAAGCTGTGGTGCCTCCCATAGGGGTTCACGAGCGCTCTACCCACGCTATGGCAGCAACAGTGACTGAAATGCAGAGGATCTCGGTGGTGAAGATTGTATACTTACAAAAGAGAATGACAAGTTTGATGCAGACAATATTTACCTTCTAGAAAGTCTCAGTACTGAAAGCAACTTACTTCATTTTAATGTGTATCAGCTCCTTGTTGCATACCAAAGTGTATGGCTCCAAGGCACATCTCCGAGACTCATTAAACAAAAAGAAATGCGTGTTCAGTGGTACAAAACTAACAAACAGCTGAAATACTTCACAGCTGTGTGCTTGGAACAGCATATGGTACACTGAGCCCTTGTAAGGTAAGAAGAACAGGTTTAGAATGGCAAGACAGAGAAAGTAAAAGTGGAGCCCCGCTAGTGTATTATAAAACTATCAAGCTAACTATGCTGAACTATGCAAAAACCAACAAGGTAAAAAGTCAAACCTTCTTGTAATGCCATTGTCTTCATGGCTTCTGTCGATTCTCACTTTGTCGGAGACACTGTCATTTTGTAAAGTCTCAAAATGCTCATTTTAGCAACCGTGAGAACTGAATAAGTCATCTTTTTTATGGCTGTTGATCTTAGGTATATCATGTGTATGATGGAGTAAAACCAGTTCCATTGATGGATTTAAGAATAAATCACCTGTATTTTTCAGCTGACGCTGGTTCTCCAGAAATTAGGTCGGCGGTGCCATGAATATCTCCATTACTCGGTCACATCTTCATCATTTCATGGCAGGGGCCATCCTTTCTCTGTGCAGTTTGTATGGTGAGCAGTGCCAGCCATGAATTATATTTAAGTTACTAGCTTTCAATAAAGCTTCTCATGGGTCTTTATCATAATTAGAAAAAAGGTCAGATTACTCTGCCTCAGTAAAGGTTTTCTGGATAAATGATTGCAATTTATGTCAAAGGTGTTTCTCAGTAGATTTTCAGCATGTTTACTCAATCAACCTTCTATATAGGCCTAAAATCTTTCATAATTACCCCATTGCTCCAAGGCCTAAAATCTTTCATAATTACCCCATTGCTCCAGGGTCAGACTTGGATAATAATTAGACTCGGGCATCAAAATAAATGTGTCTCCCATTAGCGAAACAGATAGCTGAAAAAAATATGGCAATTTCAGGGAAATCAACAGTAGAAACCGTGCCACTTGGCCATATAACCGGCTCGCAACTGCTAAAAAACCAAACCACACAGTGATCTGTCAGACCAGCCCATCGGGCACTGTCTGATTGCCCTATAAGCCAGTTCGACCTTGCATTGCTATAGGTATGCATGCAGTGTGGATTTTTCCAGTTTCAGCAATTGATTGTTCAATTTACTAGTCAGACAATTCTTAAATTGCTGGTGTTGCAGAAATTGTGAGGGCTCTAATTGAAAGTCAATGCACAAGTCTTTAAATGGTTTGAAAGTACATCTGAAAGCACATGGCTTGTGGTCAGAATTAACTCATCGTATCCATGGTGACCCGTTCAGCCATCAACACATATTCCAAATAGCGGCCTGCAGATGCAAAAATGTATTTTTCTTGAGGGTCTCGGGGCCAGAGGTTTCCATTTTGTTATGGACCTAAAACTTGATTTAAAAATCCAGATGAGCCATACCAAGTGTCCAAAACGAGGGGGGCACCACTTGGGGGTCAGGAGCTTGTTGCAGCTGGGTCCATGAGCTGTTGGGGAGCCTTTTATGTCCCTGAGGCTCAGATCAGGAGGCCAACAGACTAGCTCTTGATGTCACTCTGGGGTCCTGGGTCATGATGAAGTTGCAGGTCCAGTTCTTCTTCCTCACTCAAGAGGGCAACAGGCAGCAGATCAGCACAGCAGGGCAGCAGTTCTTTTAGAGCAGCTGTCCAGCAGAGTGGCAGTCCTTGTAACAGCACCATAGTCCTTCTTCTTGGCAGAGTATCCATAGGTCCAGAAATGTACTGAAAAGTTGGTGTCTGGGGTCCTTCTTTTAAACACAGTTGTGCCTATTAAGTAATGAGAAGCTTCTAAAGCCATGCATATGAAGTGCACAGATGCCCTGCCTTCCTGGTCCTGGCTCCAGACTAACTACAGGGGGAATGTAGCCCTTTCTGTGGAGGCAGGGCACAGTCTATTCAAGTGTAAGTGGGGCTGTGCCCAGCTCCTCCCTCCCATCCTGGCAGTAATGGCCCACCCATGCACACCTAAGCTCCCATTGTGTTTGACTGTCTAGGAGGAATACACTTATCGCAACTGTCACCCACTCCCAGTCATGTGACCAGAAACAGGCTACAGTCCTTGTCTGCAATGTTGCTGTCATGCTCTTATGCTCTTCCTCCCTGGGATCAGCTGTAAGGCTTGTAATCAATATTCTTCCCATTAAGGTCTTCTCACTGGTGGCATCTAGTGAGGCTTCTGAGACACACAATGTGGAATAGAAGGAGGCAAATACCTTGCAAATCTGTCTGGAACAAGTAACTAAAGTTTTGTCTCTGTCATAAATTGCTGGTATGGTTGAATTTGCATATCCCTATTTAATTTGCAAGGCAAGAATCCTTCTGGCATTTTCACTATGTTAACAATGGCATCTTTTGATGAGATGAAAGCCCCTAGAGCAGTCCCTCCAATGCCATTCCCATCCATGTCTTTTCTGTAAATGTTATAAAATGTAAGCAATGATAGCCCCATACAGAAGAGGTCCAGAAACAGACTTTTGCACAGGTGTCGGAATTTAATGAGGCACTCATAATTGAGGCCTAAAAGGCACAGCCATTCCCATGTGATACCGGAAATATTATTGTAAATTCATATGAAGCAGTAGCGATTCAGTGATCCACTCTGTAAAAAACTGCAGAACTATCAAAGTAATATGTCAATAGGAGAATATTTAGAGTGGGGAACTTGGTGTAGAAGCCAGGTAAGGAAAGAAGAATAGATTCATTTGAATTGGCTTATCAGAATCCACATTTCATAGGATAAAGTAGATACTGCAAGAGGTATGAACATGTTTGAATTGAGCTAGAGAGTATGAAAGAGAAGAAAAAAGTGGTGAAATTTTACAGTTAACCATAGTTGAGGAGATCTGCTGTGAATAAAAAATATTTAAGAGGATACAAGTATCAAGCAAAGAAAGGATTGAGGCATAGAAATCTGACTTGCAGCCAGATGCTCAATAGGACTTTTGACTCCAGAAAATAATAAAAGGATGATGTGAATTTTCACCTTGAGTGAATTTGTGAAACTTCACCTATCTTCATGAAAGGTGAAGATCTCTCCCTTTGCCAAATTATGCAGGCAAACCTTTAAATGTGCACAAGCCAGTTTCACACCCCATGATGGTTTGAAGTGTCATCACACACTTGGTAGTTTAGTTCTAGGCACTGCCTTTCTTTTAGCGAACTCTAGGTGCTGACCCTCCTTGACTGATGTCCATCAGTTTCTTCATTTATGCCCTGAATTTTAAGTTTTTTTTAATGGATATTTTTCCCATTCACTCATGTTTTTTTTTTTCAGTCTTCCTAATTGTTGTTGATAGGTCATTATCAACAGTGCTAAGAAGGTTTGCATTAATGCACTAAACAAATCAACTAACATAACTTCCCATAACAAGTAAACAAAGCATAGCAAGAGAGTTCTGCAAACATTTTTGAAAAAATGGCAGGAAATGGGTGCACAATTATCACAAAAATGATTAAAATAGGATTACGAGATTAAGGGAACTATTTTTGTAATTTTAAGGCAAAAAGCTACAATAAAACACATAGCAGTCATAATGTAGCCTCAAATGTCTCTGGAAAACGCTCTGCAAGCTTGCGCCTTATCTCACTTTTACGGAGGCTAAAATATGACAAATATGACAAAGGCCTAATTCTTGTACTGATGGATAAACCACTTCTTACTTCTCTGGCTACTCCGTAGCTTGCATAGAATGCTCTTAGCATCCAGGTAGCTCTCTAGCCTGCCTCTCACATGGTCTAGAGCAATCCATTCCATACTTGGCCGCTGGTTCTCCTACACAGGACGGAGCCATTCTTCACTCATTGATGTCCTTAAACATTGCATGGGGCTCGCCAACTAACCCTTGGAAGGAACGTCTAGTCCTTGGGTTCAGTTGGTGAAAATGAGATATCTTAGGAATTTTCACAGGCAGGCATTGCAGGATTCCTCCTTCTTCTCATGATTTTTCGAGGTACAAGATTGTTCTTCAGAGTTTGTGGTGAGACGATATTTTTATCCCGTGAACTAGCCAGTGATTGGTGACTTTTTTTAGGCCCAGTCCTACCATTACTAGCCATCCCACCTTTGCAGCACCTCCTTCCTGTCTTGATTGGAAACTATCCTATATGACTTTGTTCAAGGTGGAATGAATCAGGCTCCCCTTTACAAAGCACCTAGTTACATCTCAAAGCCAGCTTTATGGAAATAAGGAACCCCGCTCCCCTTTTGCTGATCTAGGAACAGGTTTACCCCTCCTGGAGGCAGAGAAACATATACAAGAGTGCTACCCTTATGCAAGGCTTCTTCCACAACAGACCCTTCCTGGCAGAACAGTGTCACACCTCATCACTCTGGTATTTGTCAGAGGGAAGAGAAACCAGCAGTGCTAGTTTATAACCGCCAGGAGTCCAGACAGCACAAAGTATGATTTTTAAATATTACCTTTTCACTATAGTTATCCAATGCTAGCTTCCCATTGAACTTTTTTTAATTAAAGATTAATTTGATTCACGTTTTTAGCATTTTCCTAGATTTTAGTCGCAATCAAACCTTACCATAGTAAAATACTACTTTTCCTATTCAGTGAAAACATAGGGGCATATTATCAAGGGCAGTATCGCTGCTTTAGCGGCACTTTTTGCCGCTAAAGCGGAGATATTCTTATCGCCCTATTAACAAGGCGGCGCTCACATGCATCAGCGCATGTTAGCAGCCGATTTTCTAACGCTACGCATCTTAGCGATATACATCACTAATGAGATGCAAAGTAGGCGTTCCTTACAATTACTTCATTGAAAGACGTCGCAAACACAACTTCGCTGTATTATCAACGCTGCCCCGGACCCGCGTAGCGATGAGAAAAGACGCACTAAGCCCCCATTAACGCATGATCCTAACACCTGCATAAAACCTGACTTACCATTATTGCCTATGGGAGGTGGATTGCATGGTTAAGTACACACTCCCCTATTACCAAGCTTTTCATTAGCGCTGTGAAATCATCGCTGGATTTCACATGCTAATGAGGATTATCGCAGTCTATCGCTGGATTGTACTTCGCCTGTTAGCAAAGCGTAGCTAATACGCCGCTAACACGGCGATGTAATTCAGCGATAGAGGGCGATAATGTAAAACGCGCTAAGCGCGTTTTGTGATATTTATCGCAGTTTGTAGATAATATGCCCCATAATTTTGTGTAGGTACAAATTATTTTGAATAGCTAGCATGTCCCACTTGTATAAACTAAGCACTGAAGCTTGGGGGCACATGCACACATTGGCCTTCATTACGAGATACTTGTATACTTTGATGGGCTCAGCAACTTCTATTAGGAGGCCCATCAGAATCCCAATTGATGAAGAATGCCGGACACTCATACAGATTTTCTCCAGAGACTCCGGCACCCCTAAAGTGGCTGAACTCTCAAAAGCAGGAATGAGGACAACTAGAGGAATCGAAGGTGTTAAATCCTATCCCCCTGGTTATTCCTCATTTCTAAGTGGGCCCTAGGAGTGCAACTCATAATGGGTCAGTACTTTTTACCTCCGAGACACTGTTCTCGTTGGTAATGATATCTCTGGGGACTGAATTACTGAACAACTGGTTGGCCACTTATTATGCGGTACTGAGTGTTGAATTAGCAAATGTGTAAAAGTTTCCACTTGGAAGAAAACTGAACCTAGTCTTGAAACTCTCCGTACTGAAATATTAGAAAAAATAGTTGAAAAGAGCTGCTACAGAATCAATCATTCTAACAGGTGCTACACAGGGAAGATGACAAAGCGGGCAGACTACTGACTTAGCTCTTGAAAAGGAAAGGCATGCCAACATGTATCACAGTCATTCTAAACACACACGGTGCCCTCATAGACACTCAGGAAGGTATCAATGAGTTTTGTATGTACTATGAACAACTTACCAAAAACCTGCATGCAGCGGATGACACAGACAATATTATCAATTCAGGGCCTCCACAAATTGAATCAAGAGCAGAGAGAGCAACTAGAGACACCAATTGCATTGGACGAAATAAAAGAAGCTATTAAAGAGTTGAACAGCAACAAAACTCCAAGCCCTGATAGGCTACCGTTAAAATAGTCTCAAGCATATAACAGAACTGGCTGATAAAGTGTCACAGGTATACCCAGAAGCTTTAGAAAAGGATACTTCACTGCGTTCCATCAAGGAGGCCTTAATTATAGCTAAACCAAACTCAGGAAAGGACACTTTGGACTAGAAGGCTTTCCACCCTCTCTCACTGTGCAACACTTATACAAGTTGTTGGAAAAATACTAGCTCAAAGGTTGAGAAATTATTGGCCCAGCCTTAGTAGCAATAGACCAATGTGGTTTTACACCGGGTACACAGAGAGCGCTCATCATTAGAAGGCTAAGACATGTACTGGGGGAAACAAAGAGCATCATGAAACAAATGGCTTTAGTGTCATTAGATACAGAAAAAGCCTTTGATACTGTGTCCTGACATTATATGTTTGCAGCACTAAAAGCTGAGGGCCTCAATTATGAAAAGTGGTGCATCTCTGCACTGCAGCACAGATGCGTCAAAATTTGTTACGAAATGCTGTGTCACTTTTTTTGCGGCATGGATGCATCAAATTTATGGTTTGGTGCACCATGTTGCAAGTGACGAGTAAAGAAAAAAAAATGACGTTGACGCCGCCGCCTTGACGTACCAAAAAGTGACGCAAGTGTTGAAAAAGTGTCATAAGTCAGAACCACGTATTTGGACGCAAAAAAAACTAGCCTTGCACCACTTTTTCGTTGCGGCACAATTGAAAGATACCCCAAAATACACACAACTACATTAAAAATCATTTTTGGAAATCTATGGTGCAAGGGTGCCTATGTTGCAGGGCTGATTGAGTCAGTAATGGAAGGGAAACCTCACTGCTCATACTCAATTACAATGCGCTAATTTCTTGATAGGTGTGTACTCCAGAATGCAGCACCCTTGTAACATAGAAGAGGCAAGTAGAAATGAAATATTTTGTCCTCATAGTGCCTACCTAATGCCACCGAAGTGGTAGAGATAGTGAGGTGCACCTTGCCAAAACATGGATATTTCACATTGGCATAACTTTTACTATGTGTACTGCATTCTGCAGCATACAGAGTTGAAAATATCTCAGGGGTTTATTTACAAGCACCTTGTGCCGCCGGTACATCACTTTTCACATTTCAAAAGAGATGCACCAGCGGTGCAAGAGGCTTGCAAATAAGCCTATAAATTCTTTTTTTTGGGCAGGTAGGTCTCCTTTCAAGCACAAAAGCAATCTGCCCAAAAACACAGACACATTTGCACCATAGTATGCCTACTTTTCCAAATGCCAAACCATTCTGTGCTGACGTAGGATAAAAGATAGAATGTATTGTATGTCATACATAATGGCACATTCATGCCCTTTTGTTTTGGAGCAGGCCAGTGCTGCAAGATTCCTTGTGGTGCTGCCCTGGGCTAACACAACATAAATGAGGCACACACTGTGTGCTGCAATCTGCAACACACATCACAATATGGAAAGGCCATCATACCTTTTGCATTTGTCAGGAATGTATCTCTCCTTGCACAACAACAATGACCCCTGCAATTGAGTCACCCTTGCAACATGACACACGGGTGCCTCCACTGGTGTATGGCTGCTGTCTGTTCCTTGCTGCAGGATTAATGGGCAGGAATGTCCCCTATCTTCTATAGATGTCACATTAATATAAATATTCAATTACACAAGGCAGTGCAGTGGGAAGGGTTGCCGTAATGCTGTGCATTACATGACTGTAAATGCGGGCCCAGTATTACTCTCAGCATAGACCTATGCTGTGTGAAACTTACATTACATCACACTTTGGTGGTCTATGCCTCTCAATAAAATATATGAATCAATGCAAAGCCACCCTGTTTCGTTTGTCACGCCTTGTTACAATTGTCCAGAATACAAGCATTTCATTGTGTCAATGGTGTGGTCTGTGTGTGTTGCTCAAAACTCATGGAATCAGATGCAAAACAAGTGTTGCTAGGTGTTGCAAAGTTTTCTGTGCACTATTCCAATGCTGACCATTGTAAGGCTTATAGGATGCCTAAATATCTACATCCTCAGATTTTTTCTGTGTTACATGTGTATTTCAATGTAGACAAATACAAATGTATATTTACCGCTTGGGAATCTATTTTGAGTAAGACAGTGTCCTTCCTGCATGCAATAAAATTCCCCCTGCAACGCAAACACCGTTACTCCAAGGTTCAAGGATGCCTGCTTTTGTGCCTGGAATACCACTGCGTGCCCTTGGAGGTGAAAATTGCTACAACATGATCCTTCACGTACATTATGCATTATCATTAGCTCAGATTTAACCCTAGGGCTGTACAGCTAGATCACCAGTGGACAGGCCAGTGTCTGATACGTGTATGTGAGGCCACGCTGCTGACCCTGGGTCTTCCCAGTAACTGCTGTGTTCTTTAGGTGCAGGCAGAGCACATCCAACTGGTAGTGTGTGTGCATTTGGAGACATTGCATATGAAGGAAGTGATAAGGCATAAGTGTCCAGCAAGCTTCCCACAAACTAACTTACCTACTGTTGTGTCTGACAGTGTCAGCCTTGTGAGGTACATGGTAAGGTATGCCAGACATAAATCCATTTGGTCAACAAATCCTATATGTGATGTAGGAATATGTGGTGGGAGGGGGTCTGTAGGCTTACATCTACAGCATGACACATCTGTCAAAGTTGGATTTTATGAAACAGGGTTAAGCAAGGTACAGGACGACATGTTGTGCCACCACTAAGCCATTGAGGAAGGGATGATATGTTGCTACAATAGATTTGCCCCTGTGGTGTGTAACACCAGGCTACGTAAATGTCACATTTGCAACCCCCATTCCATTTGGGATACTACTCAAACCACAGCCAACTAACGGGTGCTATGTAAGTGTCTGGCTATGTCAATGCATATTCTTGTAGTACTGGGCACATGTCAATCTATGTAGGATCTGGTTGTCAACAGTGTGTGGAGGTAAGTTTGGTACCTGGCCATATCGTATAATTGGCAGTTTACACAAGTACATGTAAAAATGAGGGAGCCACAGTAAAACTATGTGGCTTAATCACAAGTCCTTTACACTGCCTGTATGTCACTATTGTCCTGATCAAAAGTGATGTATTACTGACACAAAGGGATCAAAAAGTATATTACTCATATTTGAAGGCCCTGTGGCAGTGTTGTGCTGCCGGTACGTTACACTTTAGATGTATCAGTGGTTCATTGTGCTGTGGCATTTTTACATAACTACGTAAAGCCAAACTATGTGACTTTTCATGGCCTTGTAAATATGTGCAACTTTCATGCAGAATAATGTGTGATTGGGGTAAAGCATTCAATCTTTATTTTTATTTTATTTTATGAGTTTTATATAGCGCTGGCTAGACCCGGAGGTATCAGAGCGCTTTACATGAGGTTACATTGTTACATCAGTTACAAGTTACACATTGTTCCAAGGATAGACATATGAGAGAAAACATGAGGCTATACAATAATATGAGTTATTATTGTGTAAAATAGCCAGGGGAACATGTCTTAAGGGTAAAGGAGGGTAGAGGGGGAATTGGTAAACAGGAGGGAGGGATGCAGATTGAGTCTGGCGGAAAGCCAAAGCATCAAGGAAGGAGGAGGTGGGGGAAGGAAGGAGACATGACAGGGAGACGGGGAAAACAATGTCAGATGTCCGGCTGGGTAGGTGACGGCCGAGGGGGAGAACCTGAGCCAGACTCCTCTATAGCTGCATAGGACAGCTCCACCGGGCATCGGCCAAGGTTGCTCGTGCTTCGTGTTAAGAACAAACAGTTTTTAGGTATCCGCCCGGGGGGCATCGTCATAGGTCATCTGGAGAAGGTCCACCGTGACCTGGGGCAGGCCCGGTGGGGGAGGGGGTATTGCCGCCTGCTCAATGTGTTGTTAGGGCCCCCTGGGGAAAGGTTGGTAATCTGTTCAGGCATTGCCTGGGGGAGAGTTAGTCCTGGGGCAGTCTGAAGCCTTCCCAGATTTATGAGATCTTGCAAACCTGGGAATGGGTCACATTCTAACACCACACCAGGGGTGGCGTTGGGAGGTGCAATGAGGAGACATGTTAACATTTCTTCACGTTTATTCCTTTTTCAATGTGTGCTGATTTGTGGAACACACATAGAAAGTGGATATTGTCTCTTGTGATTGATTTTGTGCAGAAAGGTGTCCCTTCCTGCCCAGAAACAATCAGCCCAGCAAGGCATTCACCCTTGCATCATGGTGCAAGGGTGCATGCGTTGGGCCATGGCAGGCCTGCGAAATGGGAGAGGACTCAAATGTCCAAACCTCCTTAGATATGTTGCATTCATGACATTAATTTTTTAGTTAATGCTGTGCTGCAGGAACTTTGCTATGCTGACCTGCAATGTAAGCTGCAAAATGATGCCATGAAACCCTACCATGTATACTCGTGAGACCAGCTCCCAAACATGAGCATCAACCTATATTGTGTCACATATCAGAGCATGCAACACCTACTCCTGATCAGCGACCTGTCCTGGAAGTGGATCCTGTGGAGGGTGACAGTGATCCAAGCCTGGATCAAGACATCCTCCAGGAACTGTTTGAATCCATCCAAACCCCCTCTCCGGTCAAGAGAAGGACAAGCTGCATTGCGGGGTCTCCACATGACCTGTCAGTCCATCCTCAAACACCACCTCCCACCACATCTGAACCATCGGACTCACAGGGCCTGCCAAATGATTTTGAACAACGTGTTGTTGAAGTGCAGAGTCAGTTGGCTGAGGAGGTGCCGACAGGGATGGAGACCATGGCAGCCACCCTAGAGGGAGTCCGTAAGTGCCTCAGCTCCAATAGGGGCAGTGCAGAGCCTGGATAAGGCACCGCCACGCCACTCGGTGGCTTGGACCGGTCCCTGGCTGACATCGCTGGTGTCATGCAGCAGGGGCACGAGCAAATGCCCTGTACAAGTGGCACCAGTGAGGTTGCCAACAGGCTGGGGGCCATCCAGGACATTCTGGAGTCCATGGAGCGGAAGCAGGACTCCTACATTACCACAATGGCTGCCTACCACCGTGATGTAGCTGCTGTGCTGGCAAACCATCAAGTCCTGCTCAGTGCATTGCTGCCTTACCTTTTGGCATAGGGAAATGCTGCCGGGAACCTGCCTTCCACATCTTCAGCCCCTGATGTGTGTGTGCTTCCTTTGCCACAAGGACCTTTGAAACCACCAACACCTGAGCCAACAGATACATCAAAGGAAGAAGATGTGTATTTTACTTCTGTGCTAAGGAAAACTGCCAGTAGCATTTCTCTTTGCCACATGGCCAAATTGTCTATTGTCCTGTGCTACTTGTCATGCCAGTGTACCCCTAAACTGGAACTTGCTTGAGCACAGTTTGATCTCTTATCTATCTGTCAATGTAATTTTTTGGGGATAATGGCAATTAAACATTACTCTGCACTGAAACATTCCTCTCCTCAACATGTCCTATGACATGTATTCCCCATGGACTGTGCCCGGACATCCACAGGCTTATCCTCTATGTTAGGGGTTGTTGGTTTTTGGCATGCCAGTTGGATCTTGCTCCTTGGTGTTTTTTCTCAGTAAATCGAAATTTCATGTTTTGCATGCATGCTGCAACTTTGTCCATGAATGAAGTGACTAGTACATGGTGGATGACAAAAAGTGCAAGGCAGAAGCTATCACATGAGGTCCAATGTTGGTATGACAACCAGTAGTATTTTTTTTTTAACACATGGGTAAATGGTACAAGCTATTCAGATTGCCAGCTAAAATTTCAGGTCGACATCCATACCTGAATGTTTGCTATGCAACATTAGTTGACCTAACAATGTTATGTACAAATGTAGCTGGTGCCCAGGTGGCTGATAGACAAAGCGCATTAGACTAGAAACCCTAGTGGTGTAATGCAAATTGCTGCTTTGGAAAGTGTGTGATTGCCATCAGTGTGCTAGCAAGCACATCCTATATTTGTCACAATGATTTCACAACTTCACAGATATAGCATGTGCTACATGTACCAAATACGGGTTTTATTTACAAGCCCCTTGCCTTGCTGGTGCGTCACTTTTAACATGGGAAAAAGTGGCACACCGGCAGCATAAGGGGCTTGTAAATGAGCCCCATACACTGCAAAATGACCATTAGAGCTGCCCTGGGTTGTGTGTCCATTCACCAATCAAGTTCACAGTTACATCAACTTTGGTCATATATTTGACACTTAAGTTAAATCAAATCTATTGAATTAAAATTTTAATCAAAAAGCAAGACATAGATTCATAGCAGGCAAACTACCTTTTCTTCTGCAATGTTGTACACCTAATGAAAAGTGCAGGAATGCATATCAGGTATAGGATATGGAACATTCCTGTTTTCAGATCCATGAGCTGGAGTACAAAAAACGGCATTTTGCTAACACAGACAGCCTAGCACCATGGTGCAAGGGGACATGTTTTGCAGAGGTAATTGTTCTTTATGTAGCAAAGGACAAGTTCCAGATAGTACACTACATTGAGTCTGTCAAACACTTTCATAGCGGTATGCATAATGCAGCACACCTATGGAAAAGTGGAGACTGATGACCAATAGGCATCTTAATCTCTCTTGACCTCCCTTACACATGTACTGGAGAGATGTGTGGATCTGACCCTTTACTGGGTTTAAGGCACTTTGTAAATCTGGAAATGTGTAAGGGTCCATGAATGTAGCTTTCAAACACCACAATATCACCAACTGAGCACCCCTGTCACACAGACTACTGCAGAATAAAAGGGTATATATGTCAAAGGCCTTGTTAACTCAGGAAAGGTGCATTTCTGTGGCTACTCTGAGTGGGTTGCCATACTTTTTCTCTGGTGCCTCAGATACTGTTTCCCAACAGTAGTACTGTAGTGCTTGGCAATGAGACAATCTGAATCCTTGTACTTTCCACCTATTGACCCACATATGCACAAACTTGACACTCTGAACCCAGCATGTGCATAACAAAACCTAAGCAGATGTCATCACTTACAAGGAGTATAAGAAGTAAGCAGTTGTGAAAATGGAAAACTGGTTTATTAACAAATTTCTATGACTATATAGAACCGAATTTGAAAACTCCTACACTATAAAGACCTAAAATATGAATGCATACACTACCTTAAGCTACCCCCGGGCGGAGCTGGCGGAGTGCAACTAGGCGGAGATCCACGGAGTTGGGGAAAAACTCTGTGGAACTCCGCTCCGCCACCCGCCTCCACCCCCCTAATAAAATAATACTTGCAAAGTAATTTAAAAGAAATAAATTCACGTACCTGTATTGCGGCGTCCACGGGCTGCCCTCCTCCTCCTCGCCGTATATCTTGCGAGAAGTGCGCATGCGCGCATGCGAAGTTCTCGTGGAAAAGCGCATGCCCGCATGCGCGCAGTCGCAGTTCTCGCAGAATGTACAGTGAGGAGGAGGAGGGCAGTCCGGGGACGCTGCAATACAGGTAAGTGAATTTATTTCTTTTAAATTACTTTGTAAGTATTATTTTATTGGGGTGGTGGAGGCGGGGAGCCAATTTAGCGGGGGGCTGGCTAACTCCGCTCTGCTGCGGAGTCGGAGTTTTGCCCTTTACTCCACGTTCTCAGCGGGGCGCAAGTAGGGAAATCTCAGCACACTCCGGTGGCGGAGCGGAGTTCTCCGCCCGCCCTTACCTTAAACTAACTTAACTACTCTATCATACTAACATCATACCTTATTCCAACTAACCGTACCTTATACTACTCCACACATGTATCACAACAGACAGCAAAAACCTCAACCCCCAAACCCCCCTATGAGACGATTTGAAGTGAGACTCACATAAACTATATCTAAACACATACTAACTAAACATAAAATGCTAAATAAAGATATATATATATATATATTATTTTTACATTTTCTTTACGTTAAATACCAAAAACACATACTATACAACAACCCCCACCTACTACTTGAAATGAACCAACTTATCCTACTTCAAATATAACACACTATGACTTCACTAACAGGTAAGAAACAATAAATAAACTAAGACTAATATAATACATAACCTACAGTAACCAATTGCAGCTAAGTCAAAATTTCAAGAACAAAAAAATATTGTGAGGCCATGGTTGAATTTGGGTGGGCCAACAACCTCTAATCAATGTGTGCCACTGTCTGTTGTAAGGTGGCCACCATCTGCAGTAGGTTGGCCAGGTGCAACGGCAGCCCAGTCAGTTTTAGGCTCAAATCCTGCTGCCCCTTTTCTAGATTTTCCACCTTTGCCAACAGTTGTGGAATTTGAATGTTAGAGGGTGCTGCAGCAGCGGATCCAGGGGGGGGGAGCATGGAGGGGCCAGAGGGTGGGGCTGAGGAAGGTCCAGCTAGGTTGACAGTGGAGGGGCCAGAGGGTGGGGCTGAGGAAGATCCAGCTAGGGAGACAATGAAGGGTTCAGAGGGCGGTGCAGTAGAAGAGCAGTGGAGGATCTTCTGGTTTGTGCTTTTGAGGGTCTAGGCAGTGGAGACGATGATGGTCCTGGTTGTGGGGAAGTGGAAGTTCCTGCAATTGGTCCAGGTAGCTTTGCAGGTCGCTCCGACAAAGTCTGTTTTTCTGGGAGCCTCTTTTGGATAGTTGAGGCTGAGGTGGGGAAATCCAGCTCCCTGCAGCATTGGCCTTTTCCTATTGTTTATCCATTTTTCTGAAATAATCGGTGACATGGTGAAAGTGCCGGTATCTCTCGAGCCGGATCCTCTACTGCCGTTCCTCTGCTGGGGTCATGTTGGCTGTCATAGAGGGATGACATATACATCAGTCAATGCTTATATTTTAACACTTAAACACATTCATATTCAAGCAATCTTTTGTTTGGCATTAGAGGCATGGGATGGCAAACAACCTTACATCTCTCTAAACATCATCTTTGTAAAAAGATGAAAATATATGCACTCTATATGATACCAGTTCAATTCTACATGGATGTGGTCGTGTTGGAACGTGGTCAGCTATTGACAATCCAAATTAACATGTAACCATGTGCATATGAACTTCAAAGTTGGGATATGCAGGCATGTGCACCTGGAATGGTACACATAGTTCATGTATGTACACTCAAGGGACTGACATTACACTTGGCAGAGGGTATAACATATGTGCTAGCAGTCTAATATTTTGTGTGTTGGCTTATACATTCATGTTTATTCAATTACTACAGTGGGATTTTTTAAATATCAGGTACACAGGACATACACCTAGCACCATATTTCATTTGGATGTCATGTATTTTGTGAGTATTGCTTGTGAACTTGGTGCTGGACACTGCCACAAGGAATCTAACTGTGTAGCTCTGTATCAAAAAAGTGCTGGAAAGCATCATTTCAACTAGATTTGGTGCATTCCTGTCCAGCCACCAAACACCGGTGCACATACAGCAGCCAATTGCCAACGCAGGCCTCCTTGCACAATGGTACAAGGGCGCCTGTGAGGGTGCATGGCAGACCAGTGTGTGCTGGTGCTGGGGAAAATAGCAGAAATTCACTCTATCTCATTGATATGATGCATTTCTGCTCTTTAGTAGTGAAGCAGGCCTGCACAGTACTAATCCTTGTGGGCAAGGTAAGCCCCGAAACCGTAAGATATAGGCAGTGCATCATTTAACTGCAGTAAAAATTTTGTTCCTTGGGTCAAGCCTGCCATTTTTCCTAAGTCTCCTCTGCCTGTACTGCTCCGATGACAACATTTTGCAATGCTCTGAGTGATGATCTGGTCCCTAAATGGCAGGATTAGAATTGTGACGTCTTATGAGCAACCAAGACCAAGGGGTGAACACAACTAACATGGTTTTTGAATAAAACTGGGATGTATGGGCACAATTTAACAAATGGTTATAGTGACTATACCACTGTTCATGTCAGCTGATAAGTGACATGGCACCTATGCCACATAACTGTTATATATGATGCATCTAAACAAGTATGGCATTAACTATTGTGACTTTGAAGTTGCACACATGCTTAGTCAAGTTGATTGCTGACCACATTTCGTAAATGTGCTGAAATACAGCTGAATGTCAGGATTGATATACAATATTCTATGTGAGTGGGATGAGTGTGTGCCACGCTGACAATCATTCAAGATGATGCAAATGGTAATAGGGTTCAGGTGAGGTATTGTTAAGCCATGTATTTGTCATGTTGTATGTACTGTATATGAGCAACACATTTCTCTTAAGATCCTTTTGCACCTGTCTACTTCAGATCTGTTGTAGCATGTCTGTTGATAGGTGTGGGTTATGTGTGCCATATCAAAAAATGGCATGTGTTCAGACCAACATATATTTTTAGTCCACAATCTGTGTTCAGTAGGTAACTGGCTTGATCATCTATTTCAGGTTCAACTATTTTCATGTATCATGTTGGCATTGACTAGCTAATATATGTGTTACAAACAATGGGTGCCTCATTTATGATGTGTTGACGCAGGGCAGCATAGCAAGGAAACATGTGGCGCTGCCCTGCGTCAAAACACATCAAAAATGAGGGCCAGCTAAATGTAGCCATCCATGGGCATATTGGCCAGGACCTCCTTTGGTCTTTCATGTACATGTGAGGTGCAACTGTGCTACCTAAAATGCTGATACTTCTGTCATGTCTCCAAGCAAAACATGTATGCGAAAATACTCTAACCAAACAGTTGTCAGTTTCAATGAGGTGACACTCACCAGTGGCATTAGGATCCCGGAAGGTGTCCACCTCTCCCCATGTGTATGGTTGTGGACCACCCACAGGACAAAAATATGGTACATTGCTCAGCGAATGGTGTACATTTACACTGTGAACATAATAAGCACAAAACTTAGAGGCATCTTCATAAGTGAATGGCAGGGAGTTGCATAAAGGACAAATTGCTAACACCATGCTCCTGCAAATTTATTTCCCCGGGAAGCACAGTTTTTCATGAGATATGTCACACACATGTTTTTACATTTGCACTGGTGATCAATAAAGTTGCCAGACACAAACGCAGGCACCCTTGCACCATGGTGCAAGGGTGCCTGCATTGCAGGGATGATTGATTTTGTGCAGGAAGGGACACCAGCTAAATTATTTTTTCGATGTGTGCTGCAGAATGCAGCACACATAGAAAAAGGAACCAACTAGAAGAAGTTAAAACACTTTGACTCATTGCACCTCCCTAACCTCACCCCTGTGGTGGCGTTAGATTCAGACAAATTTCCAGATTTATAATTTCTCATAAATCTGGGAATGTGCATGGGTGTCACGTGGGAACATCCACAGCAACACCCATGGAACGCCCCTTTTACGCAGTGTTCTGTGTGAAAGAGGCACATATTGACAAGTCCAGGGAAAGCTAAGTCAAGTGGCTTTACATGGCCTTGTAAATATGCCAGGCCATATTGTGCCACCGGAATGTGAAAAAATGAAGTTCCAGCTGCGCAAGGGGCCTCATAAATGAGGCCCTAATATTTCTGCCTCTACAGCACTGCACAACATTGGTTTGTTACATTATATTTCCCTTGAGCCATGTGCCATTTATTGCAATGTATTGTCATATTTGAGTTAGGATTTCATGATGCCATACTCAAATTTTGCCCAATATGCCAATTACAAGTAATTAATGACAACATCTGAGTTTAGCAAAGGGAATCAGCCAAAAGCTCATTGTGTAAGGCAACCTACCAACAATTCCTGAAACATCAAGCCCAGATGGTCCAGGAGATCCTACTCGGGGTTCACTATGTCTGCCCACTGATGTTTGTATTGGCGCAGGTTCCTCTCCACACCAAAGATATGCTTCATCTGGTACTGCAACTTCTCGAACCAGTACCTACTTTCCTGTGTTGGGTACCCCCAGAGTACTCTGACTCCACTCCCAATCATGTTCGGGGGATAGTTGACAATGAGCCACAGTATGCCCCCAAACTCCTGCTCAGTCAGGTTCCTGGATCTGCCCGACATCTCTGAAAAAACACTTAATACACCCTAAACAAAAAATCTAAACACTAAGAAAAAAACTAACCTTTCCCCCATAACTAATACCTAATACCCTTATGAAGACAAAACACCCCTTTTTGAATAACACAAAACTTCACAATACACAACAACACAACAATTTAGACAGTATAGGGACACGATAGACAATGCACAGACAGATAAACAACTTTCATAAAGCACCAAAATAACCAGCAAGCAAATCCAACCTCCTACACCAAGCACACACAAAAAGACAATGAAAGAGAAAGTGAAAGGAACATGGCACTTCCTGGTTTGCAGCATGGCAGGCCCATGACATCACATCCTGTGTGGATGCGGCACATTTTTGACGTATGCATCATTTTTAGTCATGTGCATCACAATTGTCTGATACATCGCTAGGCACATTTGACTTATTACACTTGGCAATGGACAGTACCTAGTTTTCAACTGATGCTGGCTTATGCCTGGCATCCGACAAGAGTGCACAATTCTGAGGGCTACTCCAAGTTGAATGTTTGTCTGCAATTTCAAACATTAAAGGTAACGTGTAATGAACACACAGGCATGTGCTGGTTTTAGACTTTTATTGTGAAGTTAGAAACTCAAATGAGGTTGTATGATGATTAATGACACAATCATATTATGTAAAGAAATTATGAATGATGTGGGCACGTCTGCAAATGCCTGCTGCTGTGTTAGGGTTTAGTCGAGCCTGGGCATCCTCCTCCACATGCTCAGGAATTTGGATGTCATCATCTCAGGGGATAATTGTATGCACACATATGTTGTGCAATATTGCACATGCCAAGATAATTTTGCAGACAGTTTGTGGGGAGTACAGTAAACAACCCCCAGAAATGTCCAGGCACCTTTACCTGGCATTCAGCATGCCAAAGGTCCTTTCAATGATGTTTCTAGTCCTGCACAGAGCCTGGTTATATGCCATTTCCGGGGCCATCTGTGGGATTCCATAGGGTGTCATGACCCATGGCTGGATCCCATATCCCTGGTCAGCCCGAAAATACACACACAAATAATACTGTCACTTCTTTGAAACAGTTACTGATACAAGACAGGCCATATGCCTTGTATGTTGTTCCTTTTTCAGACATATCTATTAGTTTGTTGGCATATTATTGGGCAAATATACAGATCCCATATGTCACTGGTGTCTCCCTTTTCCCCATGTAAAAAAGTGTCACACCAGCAGCACAAGGGACTTGTTGACAAGCCCCTTGGTTATTTGTTCCACCATAGGTACCTGTGGACATGGGAGACCTGTGTCCCAAAGACACATTCATGTTTCCATGAATAGCCACAAATGTGTGTGTTGTGATACATGACTTCTTTTTAAACAAGGAGGTTACATGTTGACACACCCACATCCCCCTGGATACTATCACATACACAAATAGATGCTACACCACATTTGTCGAAACCATGCAATGCCCTATGCCGTTCCACATTAGTAACTGCAACAAGGTGCCTTTATCTATATTGAAATTGTCATTAAGGGCCTTTTTGTGTTGCTTTAGTGGCGCAGGAGCCTGCTCCATATTTGCCAGGCAGCACTAAGCCACTTTTTTTAGCTTAATGCTGCCTTGTAAATTATCGTTCCCTTTCACGCGGTTTTTGGAGTTGAAGCGGCATGCAATGGGTGTTGTTTGGGGCGTTCCCATCAACATCCATGACTTTTTGACACTGCTCCAGATTTATGAGAAATCGTAACTGTGAGGCAGTGCCAAAAACGTATGCCTCCCAAGGGGAGGAGTAAGGGAGCCACAACGAGGAGAAAGATCTCTATTTCTCCTTGTGTTTCCTTTTTCTATGTGTGTTGCATTCTGCAGCACACATAGAAAGAAGAAAAAGCCTCTTGTAATTGTTTTTGTGCAGGAAGGTTTCCCTCCCTGCACAAAAATAATCATCCCTGCAACGCAGGCACCCTTGCAGCATGGTGCAAAGGTGCCTGCATTGGCGCACGTCAGCCCATTGTGCACTGGCGCAGCAGAAAAGGACAGGGATGCGCCGTATCCGATAGATACGGCACATTCCTGCCCTTTTTGTTTGCTGTAGGGCAGTGCAGCAGAACGGCTTGTGGCACTGCCTTATGGCAAAAACTCATAAATGAGGCCCTCACTTTGTTTACCACACAGATGTACCATGATACATAGGGCGTATGATTACCACACCCTTCTTACTTCAGTTCCTATGTGCGTCAACAGACACTATCATGGGTATGATGTGATCCATTCCTACATATTAGGGGGTTCTGTTAGGTATTACTGTTTAGCTTACCTACAAGAAGGCCATTGCCATACTGGCCATTCTTAAAGCGGTCATTAATGATGCAATGCCGGAATATGAATACATCATCTACGCTGCCAGAGTATTTTTCCAGTACATTCATGAAGAGGCCCTGATGATCCACAATGCCCTGTACATTGATGGAGTGGGTGTGTTTCCGGTTCCTATACAGACGTGAGGTGGCTGCAGGAGGTGCAAATTGCACATGTGTGCAATCCTTGGCACCGAGGACATCCATCTGCAGTTCGAGGGTGTTGGGGAAAAGGAGGTAGTGGGGTGTCAGCTGGATGATTGCATACAGGACAGTGTAAAGGAATGAGGAGAAGGATGGCTGAGGTATTCCAGCTACTTTGCCGACTGTTGTTTGGAAGGAGCTCGATGCCAGCATATGTAACATAGCCATGAGCTTAGCCTTTGGAGGTGTGTTGATAGGCCTGTAGCAGTGACCTCGAGCCTTGGAGCAATCCGGTGTAGCAGGTCTACTATGGACTGCCTCTTCAGGCAATCAAGAGTGATAAACTCTTCTTCCCTGAGGTCTATCAGAGGGCTCCTTTAGCAAAATATGCGCTCCTTTCTCCTGTGTTACCTTTGTGGGGGTGATGGAGGAGATAGTGAGGGAGGTTGATGGTGGTGGTCATCTCCGTCTGGCTCCCAGGTCAAAAATTACTACCTCCATGCTGTAGTTGTAGTTGAAGCACTGTGCTGTTCAGCTTCTCCTCATATATCTGTATGGATGCATCAATTCCTACATCTGTGTTTTGCAGGTGCAGCGATTTTGACCTAACTGCAACGCTGTGCCACTTAAGCTGTGGTTGCGTAGCTTTTGTGAAATGTCATAAATATCAATGCAACACTTTTATGCATGAATTTATGACGGAACACCTACCTTGCATATTTTAATACTTATGTGACCCAGTCCATTCCGACACAGTGTCTACTTGACGCAGGGTTGGGAAAAGTGATGCATCCTCACGGCTATGTCACCTTATAAATATGGAGTGATTTTTGCGCCGCCAACGCATCAAGAATGTTGACGCATTGGCGGAGCAACCTCTTCGTAAGGGCCTATGAATGTTGCTCCTGCTTTTCTTAATATAGTTAAACTACTGTATACAAACCTGAGAGTAAGAGTAAAGACGGATGGGATAACTTTGGCAGAATGGGTACTGGAAAGAGGCACATGCTGGGTTGCCCATTGTCCCCGCTACTTTTTGCACTGCGGCAGAATCGTTGAAGTGTCAACTCATGGCCCCCTAGCTGACTGGGCAATAGAGATCAGGGGAAAAAGTCACTTGGCTTCCTTAGACATGCATGATCTGTTATAATATTTCCAAAGTCGATGGAAGCCATGCCACTTCTACTGGAGATCCGGGACAGTTTTGGCAAACCAAAGGGCCTCTGGGTTAACAAATCTAAAATCATTTGTGTATCCTATAGCTGGATTATCTTGTGTACCAAGACAGAACTTGCCATCAATAGAGGTGCCTTGGGTAATAGAGCCGTACAGATACGGGAAACAAATTCAAAAGGCAAATGGCATACACTGAACACTCTACAAATGATTTGCAGCATTCAAGGATCTGTAGACTTCTGGACATCGCTTCACCTTTCGGTATCTGGGAGAATAGCAATAACAAAAATTATTGTGTTTATCAGGTCTATATTTGTTTCTGTGCAGCATGTACAGAATTCCATAAAAATATATGAAAATATTATGGTCACTAATTATGACATTAATATGAGATAAAAAGAGGGGTAGGGTCAAACTGGACACTCTCAATGAAGAAGGAGGGCTGCACGTCCCTGACGTACACGCCTACTACCAGACAGCTCACCTGCAATTTGTGTGTGCCCGGTTCGATTCATAGGAGAGTAAGGAGAGGGAGTTACTGCGGGAGGGGCTAGTAGACAGCCTGAGAGGAGCTACCAAAAAAATTGTTTATGGCTGTAAAGTCACTTTGTGACCCCCCCCCTCCCACGTGGTGGAATGCATGGCACTGGTTTGGAAGGAATATAGGCAGAGATGGCATAAGCAAATGCCATATGAAAGTGACCTACCATTGTGGTGTACACCAGAGTTTGCCCACTTGGAATGTATCATGGATATGTCAGGATGGAAAAGAGGAAGAAGCCTCACGCTGAGTGACTTACAGGAGACAGACGCAATGTCCTCATTTGATGCAGCCAGAGACCGATTCGATATTGACGCAGGACGTTTATTACAATACAGGGCCATTAGAGCCTTCACACTTAAGGGCATATTTACAAGGGGTTATCACCACCAGAACGTCACTTTTTAGCAATGTTTTGGTGGCGATATGCCCTTCTCCATATTTACAAAGCAGCGTTAAGCCACTTTATGTGGCTTAACACTGCCTTGTAAATATGGCCCTTTATACGCATCACTTAGCGTGAAAAGGCCATGCAATGGGTGATATTGTGGGCGTTCCACCCCAACACCCATTGCTTTTGATGCTGCCCCAGATTTACAAGGAACTGTAACTCTGAGGCAGTGCCAAAAACTAATCCCATGCAAGAGCAGGCGTTCGAATAATGACAATTTGCTACTTCTATGTGTGCTGCATGCTCCAGCACACATAGAAGTAACAAATCGCCATTAGTGATTGTTTATGTGCAGGAAGAGACACCTTCCTGCACATAAACAATCATTCCCTGCAACACCTGCACCCTTTCACTATGGTGCAAGGGTGCCTGCGTTGGCGCTAGGCAGCTAAAATTAGCACCAACGCTTGGGAAAACACAGGGATGCGCCTCATTCTTGTGAATACGGTGCATAGCTGCGTTTTGAAAATGTTGGAGCACGGCACTGCCGCTCTCTGACATTTTCTTCTGAATATGGCCCTCAGTTTATGAGGCAACCCACAGGATGTCCTGGCGGTGTCCAATACCTTAGTGCTCCTAGTCCTGGCAGACCTGGCATGAGGAATTATCGTTCGATTATATAATGTTATAAGAGAAGACACTCACAAGCACCCTTTACACTTCCATGCAAAATGGGAAACAGATTGCAACCTGGTGTTTACAGATAGTCAATGGAGGAGTGCTCTGGTATTATTAAAGGAAATATCGAGTAATATTAGGTTCTTACTGCTACATTTTAATTATATTCATCGGACATATGTGACACCAGCGACGGCGCACAGACTGAACACTTGTGTGCCTGCCAATTGCCCCAAGTGTGGCGAGCTGGTAGCTACATATTTCCATTTACAATAGGATTACCCTACAGTCACCGGTTATTGGAAAGCAGTGGTAGACAGATACAGTGCACATGGGTCGAGCTCAATACAGTTAACCCCACAGAGGTGCTTACTAGGAATAGATGCCATCAAAACAAAATATAAAGTAAAGAGGAAGCTTGTACAGTTCATGCTGTTATTGGCAAAAAGACGTGTAGCAATTCATTGGTTGGGAACTAAGCACCCTGAGGTAAAACAACTGGATTTGAGATGTTACTGATTGGATAATAGTGGAAGAGATAAGAGTGAAATTGACTAGAACTGATACAAAATTACAGGAAGATCTAGATCGATAGAAAACGCTGTCACGAAATTTGATGTATCCCTAGGATGACAGACCCCGATGAAACACATGTGATCTTGTACCAACAAAATGTAACCATGACATATATCATTGTTGATGACTGATATGTCATCCACTGAATATTAAATGAATTAATAACTATACTGTATGAATTCTACCTGCACATGAATACCTACCCGATTTTTCTGTGTACTGTATGTTTCTCTGTTGTAACACAAAAACTAATCATAATATATTTTTTTTAAAGTTGATCAGTTTTTAATGCGACTGAAAGGAAGCAAGGATACCATGGATGATCCCATAAAAGTGGCTGCCGATGACCTCTATCAACAACAATTATTAGTAAGCCAGATTGACGAACTGTTACCTTCCTCCCTCCATCCCTGACCATTTGCCTCTTGAATGACTCCTCAGCTATTGTGTGTCTTATGTAATTACTGGCAATCTTAGGTGTTTGCACCTAAAAAATACAAGGGTGGGGATCAGTTTTACTACCTAATACTCTTATCCTTCTTACCCCATCCTCCCATTGACCTTTTCCTCAATTTAGAGGTCCCTTCTAGTTCCTGATTATTTCACTTGGATAGTTGCTTGCTTTACCCTCTAAAGCGCTTTTTGGCTCTTCCACTTGGATGGCTGATTACTTCACCTTCTTAGAATCCATGGTCCATATTCTAGGATTCACTTCATCTCATCAAAGTTAGGATTTTCTCTTCTCTTTGAACTTTACCAGTTATACGTAAATGACATAAGTATAACTTGCACTGCTATAGATTTCAGATGCCATCATCATGTACTATGTGAGGTCATAAGCAGTGCATCATAGAGCAGGCTCTGCGACCAAGCCACCACCACGCTTTGACCTTTGGTTGTACGTGAAGCGACTGGGTTTCCGGTTGGGTGACGCTTTCTTTTTATAAAGGTTTTTCTTAGTCTTGCAGAACTCTTGCAGAACGAAAGGGGCTGTCTTAGGTCACACAGGACTCATGCGGGACTGCAGCAGTGCCAAAAACTCCCCCCACCCCACAAGGGCTAGGAGATTAGGATATCCTTGCTCTGACCCCCTCTATATGTATTTAAACATATTTTCAGGACTTTCGAACGAGTCCCTGAATCCTGTAATGGCTGCCACAACAACCACTATGAAGTTGCCGCTGCCAATCACATTGCTTAAGGATTGTTTACATTTTAAAACTTCTATTAAAAATTGAAAAATAATGTACTTTAATAAAACACAACTTTTGATTACGTTTGTTAAATGACATTAAAATAAAATTGCTATTGTGGGTGATTATTTATTTAATTTATTTAAAAATTGATATTTAAAAAATAAATTTATACAGTTAATTATGTAATTTTTTAACCAACATTTATTCTAAACAGTTAATGTGCTCTAACATTTTATTTTAGTAGTTCTAGGGTAAACATTCTTATTTTTATTTCCCTCTACTTTTCCCTAGGGAGCTCTACACCACAGTGGCATAAATTTCCAAAACTGTGGCGTGACTCTTTGCCTATGTGTGAAAAGTTATAAGGAGTAAATTTACACTGGTAAATGCAGTCTTAGATATCTTCATCCCCTGAGCTGATGAAGTGGAGACCACCGCAATGGTGGAGGAGCATCGCCCACTGGCTCAGCCAGCAGCTGCAAAATAAAATAATATTGTTTTATTTTTCGGCTGCTGGCTGAGCCAGCATGTGTGGGGATGGGCGGGCCGGGCCATGGGAGGGGGGTGAAGGGATGTACACTACTAACTATGCATATCTGTTTGGCAGACCGTCTTAGGCTGGACAAACAGACATGCGCAGTTAGGTTTCTCCAACCCGGCTGTATTGTACAGCTGGGTGGAGAAACAGCACAGACTCTCTGTGCCTGAGTGGAGCATCAAACCAGCCCGCTCAGGCCAATCCCCGGGCTGCTCTTGTAACATGAGAGGAGCGTGGGTATTGCACAGGGAGGCTGCTGTTGTCCCAGTGTCTACTGGGACCAGGAAGGAGAGAAGTTCTGAGGCGCGAGACGGCAGAAGCAGCATGAGGTAAGTTTTCCCTCCCCTGCTCCTCACCCCCTGCCTCACCACTGTTAATATGCATCAGCTGCCACTGGTGGAGAAAATTAAGTCTACAATTAGATGTGAATCTACTCTTGAAAATGGTGAATAGCGAAACACTATAGACCTATATCTAGTGTGTAGGATTAAATAAACACTTGAGTAAATCTACATATGTAAATTTACCTTCATGAAGAGGACCTATTATGAGAGTCTGCCTGCCTTTGAAAGAAAGCCAACAAATCACTACAAATGCCAATGTAGGAACCTCTTCTGCATTTCATTGATTAAAGTGCTACAATTCTACTTCATGGGACAATTTCATATGACCAGAGGAAGTGACTAACTAGCCGCACTGTGAAAGGTAACTAGCACTGATGCTTAAAGATTGCAAATGTATGAGAATCTCAACTCAACCTCTCATGAGTTTCAGGTTAACACTTGTGGCCTTGAATAGTTGAACGTGACACTGTGAAGCTGTTAATGATATCACCAACAGAACTGCAGTGTTATGGTTCTGTAGAGTTTTAATAATTGCAAAATATCTTTAAACCAAGAAAAAATAACTTCTAAAACCAATGGAACTTCAAGAACCAAGGTAGATAGGTTACATTAATATTACTGCACATGCTCTTCCCTGAACACATGGTGGCAAACTGTCAAATGCAATTAGAATATTAGGCTTTTGTATATGCATCTCTGTAAAAATGTGCAAAAACCTACAGGAAGAAAAACAATGTTGGCTGCAGTTTGACCTTGTGCAACCCATATGTGAGAATAAAAACAAGGTGAGAAGACTAACACAAAGCGCTGTACACTGCTGCAGTGTTATCATGTCATTCTAAACCCTTCTAACATGCTACAGTTAACATTAAATTTAGCAACTATAAAGTATGCAATGAAGCCAACAAGGCTCAGTTGTCCGACTGCATAATGGTCAGATGCGAAACATATGCTAAGTTCACTAGTTGTTGTATCTTGAATGACCTAAAAATTTCAGTCTTGTGGTACTTTATAATCAGTGAAAATCTAATTCAGCGGAGAATTTAGATTTTCATTTATTGGGTCATTCTCCCAATAAATGAGGTTATCACCAAAGGTGTCACCAGCTGCCTAGGCCTCAGCCTGCCGCCTTAGTAGAGTACTCCCCCTGCACCTCGGGATTAGCCTCCTACAAGACCATGGGAACTTCTATAGCGGGTTTCCCATGCCCCTTGCCCTTCCTCTTTTTGCAGGTACCTGGACCATTTATCCAGGCTTGAGGTCCTTTGACTCCCTTGTAGAGCTTCCATGGAACGTGTGGTCAGACACCTAACTCAGGTGTGCCTGATCTTCTCCAGGTGAGACTCTAGGTCATTCCCAATTGGCAGTGAACAGGCATTGCTGGACTACCCTGTCACTGTTAAATATAGCTCACATCTGGGCCTGTATGATCTTTGTTTCATTAGACAGACTGGAGCTAAACCCAACCCACAAGCTAGAACTAGGTATACATGTGACACCTTCAGAACCTGAAATCAGACCACTCCTGGACTTGAGAAGATTTAGAAGTGAAATTAAAATATTTGAATTACAATTTGTTTGTAAATTTATGTTATGTAATCAATTTTAATGCATTTTAATATAAATTTTCATTGTTACAGAAATGAAAAATTAATTGGAAATGTTTTATATGTATTTATTATAAATACTCTTGCTTTTAGTTGTTATATAGATTTGCACTATACTTGTAATATTTAATCAATTGTTGTAATTTTTCTACATTATATTTATATATTATGCATTTCATATTCTTGAAAATTCTTTTAATTTTGTATTTTTTTTTTACATATTCATAAATGTTTTTTCGATCTTTAATATTCATTATATGTATTTCTGTTTTAGAAATAAGTATTTTAATGTAATGTATTTATTTAGTAATTTATAATTTTGTGTGTTTTTAATTTATATAAAATTGCAATTGTGAAAGAAAATAATATTATGCTTTAGTTGTAGCAATAAATAGTAACCTAATATTTTATTAATCATTCATTGAAATTATTTACATAATTCTAAAATTGCAAATATACATTTGATGTAATAAATATATATTTTAAATTAATTTTTTATATGATTGCTTTATTGATTTTGTGTGCAATTATATTGTACATAATTAAGTTTATGTTTAATTTATTTACAAATTGTACAGTAATATACTTGGCATAATATTTCATTTATGTTGTTGCAACTGTAAGCATTTTTAAATATTTTTTTTTACAATATAATTTGGTTGTATTATGCTTTTATGGGAATGTATTAAAATACATAAAAGTATGTGTGTAAGTCAGAATAACTATATAATATATATGTATTATAATTCATATTTTTTAAATAAAAGGATGTATTATTAATGTTTGTTGTTTAGTCATTTTATTAGTTTATGTTAATATGTTATGTAGTAGTCATATTTTTGGTAGCAATATTTTGAATATTTTAGTACATCTATTTTCTTGTCTTAATTTATATGCTTTAATATTTTTTTACTGTTAATCATACTAAAAAGATGTATTGGTTAGGAGTTGTTAAAGTAAATATCACCACTTTACTCTTAAACGCCTTCTCCAAAATGGATTAGAATGGAGTGGGAATTGTAAATGACACTCCTTTAGTGTCTAACACTTTCACAAAATGGTTTGGAGTGGAGTGGGAATAGCAAATGTCACCCCTTTGGTGTCCAACGCGTTCCCCTAAATTGCTTACATTAAAGTGGAATAGTCAATGTTACCCTTTTAATGTCCAACACATTCCCCTAAGTGTCTTATTTAGAGTGGAACTAGTAAATGCAATCTCTTTAGTGTCCAAAACCATCCCCTTAATAGTTTGGAGTGGAGTGGTAAGAGTAAATCTTACCAATTTGGTGTCCGAGACCATCCCCTAAATGGCTTAGATTGGAGTGCGAATAATAAATGTCACCCCTTTGGTGTCCAACGCCTACACCTAAATGGTTTAGATTAGAGTGGATTTTGCATTTGTTTTTACGTCATTACTAATGCTATTTTTTATTTTTTTTCAACATTTACTCAATGTATATGTATATATGTTAAACACATATACATTTTATGCATCAGAAATATCTTTCATTAGCATTTTAAATTTTTTAAATACTTTTACGTAATAAAATAAAAGTCAAATATTCTTTCAGAACATTGTTTTTTTACATTATTTTTTCAAGTATGGTACATTTATATTTTTTAAATATACCCGTTTTTCCAACATATTTTTAAAACATCTTTTCTATAGTTAATAAAATGTATAATATAAATTTCACTATATTATTTAATTGCTTGTTTTTATAGTAATATCTATTGTATCCTTTACATACCTGTTTAATACTTTCACTTAGCGTTTTGGGCATGATTTACATTTTTACAACATTTCTAATCATGTTTTAAACATTTTTTAACCATGTTTATTTAAAATCCCTTTGTATTCTATAGGGAGATAGTTTTTTTGTTTTCACTTAACAGGCAAAATCAGGCTGGCGGACCGCTATGTTGGTGAGGAGGGAACTCCATCACCATTGCAACGGAGTTCCCTCTCTGTCAACATATAAATCAGGCCCTATATCTTTTAGTATTTTTATAGTGGGCTCTTGGAAACTAGTGTTAGCCTCACTTAAATCTTGTAGTACAAGCCATACTTCATTTTTAATGACATTTGAGGAGGGGTTGTGTTCTCACGAATTAATAACAACATTGTATTTTGTAGAAACCTTCCAATAACACTTACTTACTCTTTGTATGTATTTTTCCACTTCTGTTTATGATTTTTTGTAGTAAATCCAGCAGAGTATTTTTGTCTTACAGCTTTTGTTGGTTTTATTGGTTATTTTTCTTTGCAGTTGTTTTCATTGGTTAGTGTTTGTTTAGTTTTTTTTTCCCAGTTATTGCCTTTTATGGTGGATGCTAATTGGGGTTTATTTTATAATGTTACATATATATATTTCTGCTTTTTAATGTTATTTTAGGTGTATTATTTATGTATAAATATTAATTTTTTTTTGATTAATGTTTATATTTTATTAGATTTTGCAAATATTTTTAGCTTAATCATAATTTAATGTATTGAAATTTATATTTTTGGATGGTGTTTACAGTTTATTTTAGTTATATAAAATTGTTATAGTGTTGTTAGACTATTTATAAATGTTTTTCGAGTTTATTTGTATTTTTTGGTTAATGTGAAATACTGTTATTACATTGTTTCAGTATGCTGAAAGGAGCCTTGCTCAGAGCAAGAAATACTCATCCTACAAGAAACTCAACCATTTTGCCAAAGTTAGCTGCTCAACTGCCACATAACCAACATGTCAAGGGTCATTGACATAATCCAAAACAGTACACGCAATCTAGCCTACACCACCCACACTGGAAGCCTATGACATGGACAACGATAAGAGAATAAAGACACCACACATGTTGTATATTCTATTGACCCCTATGAGACAAGATGTCTTACTCAACCAAAATGAAAAGTTTATATTAGGGGCCAGCCAGTAGTGGCGCTCATCTACACCATCCCTTTGATTTATGTTGTGTCAAAGAGTCCATCTCTGAAGTACACCAAGGAATCTTTGACTTGTCACAAGTAATTAGTCTGCAACCTTCCCTTTACTGGGAATCAAGAACCCCAATGTAGTCCTTGAGTCCAAGGCCTACTCAGAGGAGGTGGTGTGTGCTAGGAACCCCATTCGATGGTGCACAACAACAACACTCAATACATTATTGTCCAGCCACTGTTTGTTATAGAAAGTACTATATTACGCATGCACTACTAAATACTACACATTAATTACAAATATATGCAACCAGGTAGATGGAAACACCTTTGCTGATACCCTTAGAATCATTAACAACCTCAGCAATCCCTGAACCCACACTCACAATACCCCCAACTATATTATATACAATATCAGAATATATGGGGAAGTCAGTACCAATAAGGCCGGATTTGTCTGATTGTCACCACATTAGTAAGAGCAGAAAACATGTTATAATCCACAACTGTAATCAATGAGGGTAGTACCAGCATTCAATACTATTCATTATTATGTACAACCTTGTCAATAAACCATTATAGTGAAAAGCATGTCTCAGAGTCTCACTTCTAATTTTACATACTGCTACTACTGCAGGTTAAGGACCGACCAATAGGTGTTCCCACACTCCATAACACATGCACAAAAAGATAGGTCCCAGGAATGCTTTGAACAAGGTAAAACCTCTCCCAGGGGCATAAATGTAACCTCTGGGAAACTCAGAGAAGCTTTTAGAGCTATATTTCTGGGTGCTTCTGCACTCTCTGCAGCCCCACATACACACTCCAAGATCATTGGTGGTGCGCTGCCCTTGTTTGGGTACTGCAAGCTAAAGAGTCCTGCCAGGGATGGTGGGGTGCTCCATTGTCTGAAGCTTGAGTGTTATATTAGCGGCAATGCCGTTTTCTAAAACTTTTTTTTTGTTTTTTGATTTGCGGGCCTGTTCTGCAATTTTCTTTACATTGCCTTCTAAATGTGCCCACTTCTATAACCAGGTGCATATCTTGTTGGGGGCTGTAAAGAGAGCCACAATGCCCCTATAGCACTTTGTGTCTCACCACATTCCTTGGCTGAGATGGTATAGGAGCCGTCAAAACTTTTTTCTGCTCCCGCCTCTGAAGGGAGCAAACTGCTTGTCTTCAGTTCCTGCCCAGAGGCAGGAGCAGCTTTGTCCTCTTCTGCCCGAGCTGGTTGTGGGCAGGAGGCAGTGTGCCAGTGTGCCCTGGACCCCTTGACATGGGCACGGGAGGGGGTTAATGAGCCGGCATTTGTTGATGTTCTGGGGAAATAGATGCTTGATGCCACAAGTTTTTTGAAGAGGAGCCCCACACGTGCCCTCTCCCAATAAAACATTAAATGTTGGAGGTTGTGCCTCCCCCAGGGGCTTGACCCTCTCTGGGGGGAAGTTAAACAGATGCAAGGGAGCGCTATATGCACCTTTTCCACCCAGCCCATATCGCTGGTCCCTTAGGCTGTTATACTTGATGTTGGTGTTGTTTTGTTCCTGGTTACCAACTCTATTCACCAGAAGCATTTTCTTCAGGTCTCCTGGACTCTAAAGGATCATTTTGTTATGGAGATTGATTTGTTGCTTCCTTGATAGACCTGCCTTCTGCCTTCTGCCTGAGCTCCTGTGTCCTGATACTCTCTCTCGCCAGTCCACAGAGGTCCCAGAGGAACCTTCTACGTTCCCCCAGCAGGCCAATTCCCCCATAACTTCCTCAGGATATAAGTGGGCCCTGGACAGGCCCATCCTAGTCCCTACGTGCTAGTTCAAGTCAAAGACCCAAAGTTCATCCTTGCAGAGATTCGGGGGTCTTCTTCCTTTTAGCTGGGCGTTATTCTATCATTGTAGCCCCAGATCAAGTATCTTCTCTAGTGTTTCTCACTTGTGCAGGGGTTTTGAAGTGGCAGTGGAAAGTTCAAGAAGCCACCCCTGGCCAATACTGAGGTGCCACATCATCGATCTACCGCTGCCTCAACCCTCCTGCACAGCATTCCGGGGCATTTTAAAATGGTAACTTCAAGTGGTCTATGAAAGGACTTTCGCTGGGAAACTCTGCTCTTCCCCTTTCTGACACAGCTGTTATTGTTATTGTTAGGTAAACTTGTATAGCGCACAGCTGCCCCAGCAAAGGGGCGTCCCGGCGCTGATAGCAGTGTCGGTAGAGAACAGGGGCTAGACTGTAGGAAACAAGTAAGTTTTGATGACCCTGCGGAAGGGTAACAGGCAGTCTAAGCGGCGAATCTGAACAGGGAGAGAGTTCCACAATTTAGCGGCAAGACAGCGAAAGGACCGGCCCCCCGCTCTGATGCGCTTCACCCGGGGGACCGTGACCAGAAATTGTCCAGCGGAGCGCAGCTGGCGTGCGGGAACATAGGGGACCAACAAATTAGATAGAATCTCAGGGGATGAGAGTTTTAGTATTTTGAATGCCAGACAAAGTGCCTTGAATTCGATCCTCTTGGGAACGGGTAGCCAGTGAAGGCGGCGCAAAGCACCCGACGTAGAGCAGGATCTAGGGAGCCTGAGCAGGACTCAAGCGGCTGCATTCTGGACTCGTTGAAGGCGATTCACTTCCGCCTTGTTGGCACCTAGCATCAATGAGTTGGCATAGTCCAATCTGGACAAAATAGTCGCCTGTACTATCAGCTGGCGTGTGGCTGGGTCAAAGAAACCCAATATAGGCCTCAGACCCCGTAACAGTCCAAAGCAGGTACCAGCGATCTTTTTGGTGTGCTCCTGAAACCCAAGAGTGGAGTCGAACCAGATCCCTAGGTTCTTTACCACTGGCTTAGGAGTGGGGGCTCTGCCCAAGGACGCCGGCCACCACTGCGTACTCCAGAGCCCCTTGTCGTTCCCCACCAACAGCACTTCTGACTTGTTGGTGTTAAGTTGAAGGCAGTTGGTGGTCATCCAGCGTGCGACCGCTTCTAGCCCGTTCCGGAACTGCATGGCGCCCCGAGAATGGTCATCAGAGAGGGCCACCACCAGCTGCGTGTCATCAGCATAGGAAACCATGGTCAAGCCATGGTCCCGCGCCACTCCCACCAGGGGTTGGACGTAGAGGTTAAACAAAACAGGGTTAAGCGCCGAGCCCTGAGGAACCCCCTGCTTGATGGAATGGGCGTGAGAAAGGAAGGGGGGGGGGGCAGAGACCTGAAAAGCTCTGTCAGACAGAAAGGACCGGAACCAATCCAGTGCCAGATCCACTACCCCCGCCTCTTCTAGGCGACGCAGGAGGATCTGATGGGAGACCGTCTCAAATGCGGCGCTGAGATCGAGCAGTATCAGAGCCGCAGTTTGTCCCTCATCCAGAATAGTCCGCAGGTGTTCACTCACTGCTAAAAGCGCCGTCTCGGTACTGTGACCGGGACGGAAACCATTCTGGGAGCGGTCTAAGGTACCGTTGTTGTTCAAAAACCCCGAAAGGGCTTTATTAGTGTGGGCCTCAGCAATTTTAGTGACCCAAGGCAGGAGAGAAATAGATCGAAAATTTTACGGCTTAGTGGGGTCCAATGAGAATTTTTTCAGCAAGGGGATCACCCTTGCTTGCTTCCATGGCAAAGGCACCACCGCTGTGGTGAAAGAAAGGTTGATCATTTGACACAAGGGCGTGAGAAGTGTCGGTAAGCAGTCTCTAAATTGGGCAGGCCTCATAGGATCCAGAGGGGAACCTGATTTGACCTTAGTGCTCAATGTAAGAAGCTCGTCCTGAGAGATAGGGGGTATTACTGCCAAAGTAGCAGTAGAAGGAGAAGCTAGTGGAGCCACGAGGTCCATGGGACATATGGGGAAAGATTTATAGATGGCTTCTACCTTCTGAACAAAGAAGGTGGCCAGATCCTCGAATTGCTGCCCAGACGTGATCGTCGAGGTGGGGGGATCTTTCCTGTTTTTAAAGTCGTTGAGTATTTTAAAAATGCTTTTCACAGGGTTTTTGCTGGACTTGATCTCATTAGTAAGGTAAGCCGCTCGAGCCAGATGTATGGCCTTGTGGTATCGTTTAATCTCATCCTGGTACAACTTTTTAGCCGCAAGGTCGTATTCCTTTCTCCAGGCCGTTCTAGCTTTTTGCATGTGCTATGCAAAACGGCTAGAGAGTCATTGTACCAGGGATTGGAACTCGAACAGCGACCTTTGGACCATTTAGCAGGGATAAGAGTGTCTAGTGCCTGCAGTATCCAGTCGCAGAGTGCTTTATATGATTGCTCTGTGTCAGTGTCTAGGATAGGGGGACAGGATGCCAGGCGGGCAATTAGGTCCTCTAGTTTGAGTTTATGCCAGCAACGTCTGAAGGTGGCCTGGAGGTCAGTTCTGGGGACTAGCTCGGAGAGCGGGAGGGAGATGGAGACTAGGAGGTGATCGGACCAGCATACCGGGCTAGGTGTTTTGACCGTAAGAGAAGAGATGTTAGAAAAAACTGGGTCAAGTAAATGCCCAGCAGTGTGGTTAGGGCCCACCACTAGCTGTCTTAATTGTCAGGCAGCAAAATCAGCGAGCAAGCTGCTGATATCCGGGTCGGAGGGACGGTCAAAGTGTACGTTAAGGTCACCAATGAGACTAAAATTTGCAGCAGTTAACGCCAAGGAACTCACAGCCTCAATAATGGCTGATTTGAATTCCGAGATTGGTCCAGGAGGGCGGTAGACTAATAAACCGGTGATAGAGGAATGTGCACTAAAAGAAATAAAAAAACGAGCGCATTCGCACCCTGCTACATCCTCCTTAACAAATGTACAGTGGAAGCGGGACTTAAAGATAACAGCTATGCCCCCGCCTCTAGTCTCCCTGTTAAGAGTCAGAATGCTGAACCCCGGGGGGAGTGCAAGGCCTGGTTCAGCCACTGTGGCATCAGTTAGCCATGATTCAGTTATAAAGAACACGTCAGGAGATTCATCCTCTATAAGGTCATAGATCTCCATGTAGTGTTTAACCAAGGAGCGAACATTAAGGTGTAAGATTTTCATAGTGAGTCTGGATGGGGTAGGGGGCAGTGAGGGGCAGGAGTTATAACCACACCTGCGACAACAAAAAGGCCCTTTCACTGCAACCCCTAGGTGCAAGCCACATGGGCTTATCCGCTGGCCAATGGACATCAGAAGCTCCCTGGTATAGCTTGGCACCCCTGAATTAAAACCGCCAGCATGTCTGGCGTCTGGCAGCATCCAGGCGCGAACGGGCGCAGACGGGCTTGCCTTTGGCGCGCCGCCGGCGCGCCCGCAGCGCGCGTCCGCTGCGCTTCCGCGCCATGGCCAGCCTAAATAGTGTGTCCTGGAGCAGGGGGGTGTAAAGACTAGCCCACCTCCCCTGGAAAATGGCGGCAGTGAGACGGCAACCGGAAGTGGATGAAAAAAACCACACCGGCCGGGTCAGAGCAGTACTCCCTCCACAACAATCAGCCCTAATGGCTGCGGTGGACCGGGGAGGTGCAGAGACCACGCAGCACACTGTTACAGCAGGTAGGCACAAAGGTTAAAAAACGGTAATAAAAGCAATGTTGAAATAGTAAATTCTAAAACCAATCAAAGGTGCACATCAGAAGACATAAATTTTAAAATCAGTTATTTCATCAAGAAAACCTTAAAAAGTCGTTTTAGCAAGGAGATAGCAGCGCGTGAAGCAACGAGGCCGTCCGCTTCTACCGACAACTGCCTTATCTCTTTCATTAGAACTTCAAAGGGAAGCCACTCCTGAGTCTAGCTCCAGTGGTCTGGCCTTTCTCCTTTGTTTCTTTTGGCTTGGGCAATATGAGGAGTTAACTAACACATGGATATCTTCTCCCCACACCTTTCTTTCCTTGGAACTCGGTCACTCACTGGTAATGGCTCTATTGTATGAGGAGGCCCTTGATGTTCCTGCTGCCCAGTAGAGTTATTAACTTGGACAGTGGGCACAGCCCTGGAATATGAATATTACTGAGCCTGAGAAATATGACAATTCTTAAAGTGCGATAAGGAGTGTAGCTATAACAAAAGTGACTCTGGATCTGCACTTGGGATGCATGTTTACCCTAAAATTGATACCTCACTGGACACTGTATGCCTAAATGGGGCAAAACTGTGCCATGGCACAGATTACGTCCATAAGGTAGAATGTAGTGAGTGTACAGCCTTTCCAGTAAGCACTAAAGGCGTATATTATGAATGTCTACTCACTTTATAAGGCCTACCTATGTCAGCACTAATTCCTAAATTCTTGAAGGATACCTTCTGCGACAGGCTACTTGCGTGCAGATACTAGGGTGAGCTAGATAGTCTCTGTTAAAAATGGGGGTCTCCAGTTGGCAGAGGTAGGTACCTTTGTCCAAGTAGGGACCCTTCTTCCTAGTCAGGATAAGGGGGATACACTTCTAAAATAACCCCTGCTCACCCCCTTGGTAGCTTGGCACGAGCAGACAGGCTTATCTCAGAGGCAGTGTGTAAAGCATTTGTGAATACATTCAGTAATACAGTGAAAACACTACAAATGGACACCACAACAGTTTAGAAAAATAAGTAATCTTTATCTAAACCAAAACAAGACCAAACGACAAAAATCCACCAAACAATACTCTTAAAAATAGTTACTGTGCAAAATAACCTTCAAAATGCAGGAAAAATGTGAAAATACTGTTCCTCCGACTCGGTAGCTCCGTCCGGGGCTACTGCGATACTGAACTCGACAGAGTCTAACAATTCCGGCCAACCACATCGATACAAGTTAGCAAAAGCGTAGAGAGACTCGGAGACAGTACCTTTTGTTGTTGCGGCCGACGCGATGGTACAAGCTGTTCCGGGGCAACCGTTGCGGTTGCGATGTGAAATGGAAGCGTTGCAGCGTGCGATGTCCTCAAGGCTCAGTGCAGGCAGCGGCTCGTTGACGGAGTCGGTGAGACCAAGGCTTCCATTGCAGGGTGAGGCGGTGCTCGATGCAGTGCTGGCAGGTCACGATGCGGCGACGGGGCCGGTCGATGTTCGAGTCGGGCAGCGATGGAGTCGAAGACATCAGTGCACTGTGTAGCGAAGCGTTGCGGAGTGCGATGCACACAGGACAAGATGCAAGCAGCGGCTCATTGACGGAGTTGGTGAGACCAGGGTTGCGTTGTGAAATGAGGTGGTGCTCTCTACGGTGCCTTCAGGACACGGAATCCTGTAACGGACTCAGTGACAGAGTCGGTTACCCTTTTCTTTTCCAGGCAACTAAAACCAGCGGTTCCAGAGACGGTGCCCAGAGTTTGGTGAGGTCTTTGATGTTCCTGAGACCTCGTGAACAGGGGTAAGCTCAATTAAAGCCCTTGGAGATCTTCCTCAAGCAGGGGACACAGCAAACAGCAAATTCCTTTTTCCTTTCCTTGGCAACAAGTAGCCACTGCAAGCCAACCCCCAGACAGACAACAGCACAGGGGCAGTATTCCTCCTTAGCTTCTCTGGCTCTTCTCCTTGGCAAAGGTTCTCTTGATTCCCAGAAGTGATCTAAAAGTCTGGGGTCTGGGCCCCTCTTTTTATACAGCAAAATCCTTTGTTCTCTGGTGGCAGAGAAGCCCTGTGCCTGGTCAAAACCGGCTCTATCCTCTCTGGCGCAGCTTCCTGGCAGGAGGTGGAGACAGCATTGTCCTTGGCAGACCAGGTCCATTCAGGTGAAAGGAAATCTCCTCCCACTACTCTAAATACAGCCCAGGTCTATTCAGCCCAGCCCTGACTCATCATGCTCTCTGGAGCCACTGCTCCTCCCCAGTCCCTGTCATTCAAAAGCCAGACATGCAATACACAAACCTAGCAGAGGCACACTGGATGGCTAAGCAAGAAAATACCTACTTTCTAAAAGTGGTATTTTCCAAACACAGAATGTAAAAATAACCCTCACTAAAAGATGCATTTTAACATTCTGAGTTCAGGCATATCAAACTTTATTTTCCTACCTTGTTCCCAGGGGTAGTTATGTTTATAAGATGGTATAAACAAACTCCCCATTCTATCCAATGGGAACAGGTAGCCTTGCAACAGTGAAAAACGAAATTGGCAGTAATTCACTATCAGGACATGCCACACACACCAGGGCATGTGCTACCTTGCACATACACTGCACCCTGCCCACAGGGGTACCTTGGGCCTACGTTAGGGGTGACTAACATGTAGAAAAAGGGAAGGTTAGGGCCTGGCAAGTGGGTACACTTGCCAAGTCGACATGGCAGCACGAGACTGCACACAGGCTCTGCAATGGCAGGCCAGAGTTACATTTACAGGCTGCTTATGTGGGTGGCACAATCAGTGCTGCAGCCCACTAGCAGCATTTGCTTTACAGGCCCTGGGCACACACAGTGGACTGGACTAGGGACTGACTAGTAAATCAAATCAGCCAATCATGGAAACACCAATCCATAACAACAATTTACTAAGGGAGAACTTGCACTTTGGCACTGAACAGCAGTGGCAGTGGCAAAGTGAAAAGTGCCCAAGCATCTAGACCCCCAAAAATAAAGTCCAGCGTACAGCAAAAACACAGGAGGCAAAGGCAAAAATACAGGGAAGACCCACGCCAATGGTGCCAGGTCTAACAGTCTCACACGCTCAGCCTACACAACGCCCATCAATCACGGCACTTGTGCGCATGCGCTATATTCGCTCACGATGGGCTCTACCTCCTGTGGCATCGGCAGCGGCCGCCGCTCTCCGCACTGCCGCGGATGTCAGGCAGACACCGATTCCGACATCGGAAGCTCCTTGTAAGGCCTGGACACGCTTTCAAACAGCAATCAGGCAAGTCAGGCAATCTTTAAACAGCGCTGGGTGGCGACACCGGATCACCGCTAACCAGACCCAATTAACTGACTAATTAGCACCAGCGATGTGACGCAAACACTATAAATAGCAGATATTCACTCTCCTCACTCACCAGCGAGGAGGCAAGGAATACAGACGTAGGTGCAGAGGCGGGAGACTTCCCTTCAAACAGTAAGGGGTCGATTCCGATGTCGCCAAAAGTGCCTTCCCAATGCTATTCGTAGGCTTACCTTACGTCCGACCCGTATCCGGAGCTTTTTCCTACAAACTAGCAAGTACGATACGTATAACAGGCAAATCTCCGACCGAATCGTCCGCTCCGATTCGTACACTATGTCAGTAGCGAACAGGCTCAGGAAACACGGAAACCGAGTCGTACGGAGGCGCAACCTAACCAATTTCCGGATACGCAAGTACGATACGTCCCCAATACGCGTCGCACAGGGCGCTGGCTCCAGCACGTCACAGCATCCGGATGAGGCGTATGAATGAAAGCTCCGAGTCGCGCCAGAACACGATCAACGGGGACGAGACGGAGCAGCCATGTATCCAATCGCACATGTCTTCCCTATACTGTACGCCCATCGTTACCGATGCGCACGACGCAGAAGGTAAGTTAGAGACCTACCACACACCAAAATGTCACGAGTACACGAAAGGAAACACCACCATAGGGGGGTGGATGATTATCCCAAATAGCATATCCCACCCATAGGGGGGTGGATGCCTATCACTCCCAGTATTGTCCACCCCATAGGGGGGTGGATGCCTATCACTCCCAGTATTGCCCACCCCATAGGGGGGTGGATGCCTATCACTCACAGTATTGTCCACCCCATAGGGGGGTGGATGCCTATCACTCCCAGCATATCCCACCCATAGGGGGGTGGATGCCTATCACCCACAGTATTGTCCACCACATAGGAGGGTGGATGCCTATCACACACAGTATTTTCCACCCCATAGGGGGGTGGATGCCTATCACTCACAGTATTGTCCACCCCATAGGGGGGTGGATGCCTATCACTCACAGTATTGCCCACCCCATAGGGGGGTGGATGCCTATCACTCCCAGCATATCCCACCCGTAGGGGGGTGGATGCCTATCACCCACAGTATTGTCCACCCCATAGGAGGGTGGATGCCTATCCCACACAGTATTGTCCACCCCATAGGGGGGTGGATGCCTATCATTCACAGTATTGTCCACCCCATAGGGGGGTAGATGCCTATCACTCACTGTATTGTCCTCCCCATAGGGGGGTGGATGCCTATCTGAATGACCATCCCCACTCATAGGGGGCAGGATGCCCATCAACACCAGGATACACACACATAGGGAGACTAAGCAAACCACCCCCTCTACCATCTTTGCAACATTGCATGTTTGCATGTGACAAATGCTCACAACACAGAATGTGGCAGTGGACATACAATGTGACTCACAACACATGTGTGCCCAAAATGTAAATGTGTGCCACTAATATCCTGCTGCAACTGATCACTGTTGTAATGGGACATAAACCCCCCCATCACCACAGTGACCAAAAGGTCATTGTGTACATGAAAATAGCAGCATCTTCAAAACAGCATGCATGAGTCCGTGTCCAAATTGCACAAACAAAGTTGTGGCAATGTAGTGGTTGTGTCACATACAAACATAGATTTGGTTTGGCAAATATTGCCGTGTATCACAAGAACACCCTCTGCCATGTGCAGACAAGCAATGGCCATGACCCTTGACAATGACTCCAGTGAACAGTCAGACAATGTGCAAAGTGAGCACCATGAGGAATACACACATATCAACACCAACAGACACACACACTAAGGAATCCTGTGGAGACTGTAGATGTTATGTGAATAAGTCCCATACCATGTCAGCAATGGGAGATACCAAACATGATGAATGTGCAGGCCGATGAGCCAGGAGACACAGGGACACTAGGGTAAAACCTCCCAAAAACATACTGCCAATGGCCGGGAAAAGACATAACAGTGCAGTGGTGCCATAGCACAAACACAGACACCCTTACAATCGCAAGTTCATGATACACATCATCAACATCATGTACATAATATGCAACACCACTGGATAACAAAAATGGCTTTATTCAGCAATAAAATATATGTGAATGTTCATGCCACGATGCAAAAAGGCCAATGGCCAGTCCATCAAAAAGTCCAACCAGGGTAACAGGTGAAAACTTGTCATCCATTTATTGCCTACACTGCTATGGACCAGGGACATCTCACCCCTTGGAGGGGCATACATAGTGGCAGGCCAGGCACCGCAGGGACAGGATCAGGGGACATGAGAATGGGGCAGGGGAGGTGTGGTGGGTGCAGGAGTGACGCCAGCAACTGCAGTGGAGGGGTCTGACACAGTGGGCGCCGTCACCACTGCTGGGCTCAAGTCAGATGTGGGGTTTACCTGCACCACTGCAGTGTGCAGGACAGATGTGGTGGACGGGCTCTCAACTGCAGTGCCCAAATCAGACGTGTGGGATGTCCCTCCTACTGCAGTGCCAACATCAAGAGGAGTGAAATGGGGTTCAGATGAGGTGGGCAGGACAGAGGGGGGAGACATGGTTTCCACACCAGTTTCAGGAACAGGTTGAGCATGTGAGGCGGGGTGGAAGTGCATGTGGAAGGGGGGGAGGGCCTAAGCATCCTGGGTATGCGGTATGGGTGTGTGGGTGAACCTGGTGCAGGGAATGGCCGTAGGACCTGTGTATTGGCGTCCGGGGTGCTGCAGGATGGAGAGTGTGAGGTGGAAGCCTGTGCCTTTGGTGGTGTCTTACCCTTCCTGGTCCGGGGAGACTTGCGGGTGGGGGCCTCAGTGTCCATGCGCCTGGGGGAGGGTGTCCGTTTTGCAGGGGAATTCCCCTCTGTGCGTGCTGACTTCTTCTTCCCCTTGTAAGTTGGAGCAGATGGTTCTGTGGGGAAGAGGCCAAGGTCACAGAGGAAGAGCTGCTTGGAAGTGGGGGCAGTAGGTGAGGCAAGGGAAGGTGTTTTGGAGGGAGAGGCATCTGATGAATGCGGAGTGCTTGTGTATGCCTGTATGTGTGTCTGTGACCCATCCCCTGTGTGTGTGCCATCAGTCCCCGGAGTGTGCGTGCTTGTGGATCGAGACTTTGGCTTACGTGTCTGTGTGCTGCCATTGCCTGATGGGTGCGTGTATGTGCGGGTGTGTGTGTCTGTTGGACAGGCAGGGGAGTGGTGACTGTGGATGTGGCAGAGGTAGCAGGGGTGAGGGCCTGTTGGAGGAGGGACACTGCTGCCGTCTGTGTGGAGGCCATGGCCTGAATGGTCCGATGTAGGGCAGACATGCTTGATGAGATGCCCTCCATGAAGGACACCAGTTGTGTCAACAGACTGGTGTGGGAATGGAGGACACTCAGCATCGCTGTCTGACCTACATGGAGCTGCTTCAGTAAGTCCACAGACTCCACACTCAGGGCAGCAGGGGAGACAGGGGCAGGTGGTGCGGTGCCTGGCACGAAGGAGACATGCTCCCTTACACGTGAGCCTCCACGGACATCTGGAATGGGAGCAGAAGGGAGGGTGGAGATGGTGGTGGTGGTGGGGCCAGACCTGCTAGGTGTTGACTGGGGGCTGCTGGCACCTGCCTCCACAAGGGAGTCATCACTGAAGCTGGCGTGTTCCTCAGCCGAGGTGGACGTAGCCGAGGTCTCCTCAGTGTGGCCCCCCTTACCCTCCGATCCACTGGGTCCCTCCGAATCCTCCGCAGCGGACCCTGTTTGGCACTCTGGCTCCTCATGGTCCGTGGAGCTGTCTCCTCCAGTGTCTGTAGATGTAACTGCAAATCAACAGGGTAAACAGAGAAACATCAGTCACCTGTATAGACATCACACATCACAGTCAGAACAGCACATGACAGCGCACGTTTGTGCATCATTTGCAGTAAATACTTTTAAGTGCAGACACATATTTGCAAAACACACATGTCAGTCTGCCAGCAAACCATGCCCCTCATATCCTACATGTCCATGGAGACACCAGTCTGGTGCATGTAGCCAGACACGACTCATTTGTGCACACATGCACCACATAGACAGTTGCCTGAACTGCAGGATTTGTGATGGAAATGTGTCAGTACACACATATACCATCTCCTGCCACTGAGTTTGTACATGTGTCAGGTAAAGGGATGGCCAAAGTAATTGTCAGTAATATGGATATGCTTCCTTCACCACACACCATGATGTGCTCATGTCTTGCTGGACGATGCCACAATTGAGTGCATGCAGGACAACTTCCATCACTGCAGGATACACTAGAGCAAATTAAACAACATGCTACAGGGCAGTCTGGGTAATCAGTCATTGCTGCCTTCTGTCACTGGGGCAGTGCATCACAAAACAAACAGTCTGCACTGTATCTCAATCATGTAGTTGTGGGGAATATAAGCCCTGCATCTGTCAAGTGCACATGTTGCCCCACTGCTACCCACATGTTAAGGCAAATGATGATCCCACTTCCAACATATGCCACAGTAGAGTGACAGCAAGCACAAGTCTGGCAACATGAGCACATCACAGTCTGATGACAATGAAGTATAGCTGCCTGCACTTAAATTTTGGAAACACCATCAGGCACAGTCAAGTGATTACACACCGATGTTTGACCCCATCGTGAAGATCCAACAGCCACATGTCAGCTGTCTGACCACCCAAAAATAATTGACACCCCAGGAGTCTAAAAAGCTAGCCCACTCCACAATGAGACAGAGGCTGACACCTGATTGCACATTGCACAATGCATTCAATTTACTTTGACACACATGATTAGGAAAACTGAGTGTACACCATGTCCGGAGTAGACATACCTGACCTGGTCCATGTGCAACATGGGATTAGCCCGAACAGTAGACATGTGTCCATGCATGTGTGACACACATGATGGACATACTTCAGAGATCACAACATTGTCACACATGCTGCATGTGTGTGTGGGTAACACCCCAGACACATATGGCGAGGCAGAGCATCAACTAGGACACGTATGTATGGCCCACACAGAGTGCATGTCACATATCTGTCAATGTGCAGATACATGTCAATAAATTCCACACTCATGAAGGCTAATACATACTGCCAGTAGCAGATGCGGTCACCCCACATCAACCATGGACAACAGCAGGCCCCCCCGTGAGACATGTCACTGACTGAAAGGGACACACCTGTGTATCAGATGAGGAAGGGCCATTACAGAAATAATGGACATGATTCTAGTTCAAGCAGACAGACAAACTGTGGTAGCGTAACCAGGCTGAAGGAATGCAAATATCATGTTAGACACAGTTCACAGACAAGGCATGCACTTACCCCCTCCTTGCTGCTGTCTGGCCTTTAACAGCCCATCCAGGTCAGGGAAGACCACTGGCAGAATCCGGCGCATGTGGGGGGTCAGGGTCCGGTGTCCGCCCCTACTGCGAGGAGGCGACAGCTTCAGCAGGACTCTGGCAATGCGTCTGCTCCAGCCACGTAGGTCCTGCCACCTCTTCTGGCAGCTGCGGATGCGACGCCTGTGGACCCCCACAGATCGAACTGCCCTGGCAAAGGTCAGCCAGATCTCCTGTTTCTGATGGGCATCAACCTGTGAGGATGACAAAGTTAAAGGGCCATTAACACACATACAACATGTTTGTGCATCACACAGTTGGATAAATATGTGCTGTTCACAAGGGCATCTGATGTACACAGGTAGTGCAACTATGTGGATGGACACTTGTCCTGCATCACCAACATGGAAACATTGCCTGGGTAGTATGACCGTCTCTAAATGCACTCTCACAGCACAGTACCTGTTCAGTGCAGGTACCTGCACACTTTGGGTGTGACAACTACTGAGTGAACATGCTAGCCAATGCTTCACACAATGCCATTAGTGCTAGTCAGACAAGATGCACAATGAGAGAGGATGTGGACTGCACACTCACCTGCTCCCCTGGTTTCCCATACAGCTTGCTGTACTGTGGTAGGAGGCTGTCCAGCAGGGCCTGGTTTTCCTCCTCTGTGAAGGCTGGGGCCCTCTCCACAGTACATGCCATCCTTGGAGCCAGAGGATACAGAGACAGCAGCAGTGGTAGCAGAGATGTCTATATGGAGCATTCAGTGCAGGCAAGTGAGCTCTCAGGGCAAGACACAGCCTTATATTTGTGCTGCAGAGGCAGAATCGGTCCCATGCGTACAAAGCGATAGGTCCGACTCGTTCGCATCCTATGAATTAGTCCAATCCATGAGATAGGACGCATCGGACACGCCTACCGCAACTTTCAAAATACCTGCATCATGACAGTTTAGATTTTGATACATTTGTTCTAAAAGTTAACCGAATCGTACCCTACGCGAATCGTGCACGATGCAAAATGCGCGTCTGTCACCATGACGACCAACAGGCAACCAGTGCGTCCGGCTCGGTCAGGATGTGGCAGACGCGTGTATTGAAAACTCACCCGCGTCGAACAGCATTGAATCAAGCATGCAATCTGTCAGTCCGGCTCGGTCAGGAGGTGGCAGACGCGTGTATTGAAAACTCACCCGCGTCGAACAGCATTGAATCAAGCATGCAATCTGTCAGTCCGGCTCGGTCAGGAGGTGGCAGACGCGTGTATTGAAAACTCACCCGCGTCGAACAGCATTGAATCAAGCATGCAATCTGTCAGTCCGGCTCGGTCAGGAGGGGGCAGACGCGTGTATTGAAAACTCACCCGCGTCGAACAGCATTGAATCAAGCATTCAATTTGTCAGTCCGGCTCGGTCAGGAGGTGGCAGACGAGTGCATGCAATGCCCACTCATCAACTCAGACAATGTATGTATGAATAATGGCATGTTGTATGCCCTGTGTGGATGGAGTTCTGCACATGTCAAATGGGACAGACACAATAGACAAGACTACTCACATTATGATCCTAGCTTACAGTGCAACTATAGCAGTGTTTGTGAGGGACATGACTAGTGTGAGTGACCACTTCACAGATCATCCTCCTATGCTTGGCCACTGTCCCAGGGGATCATTGTGTTGTGTAGGTCATACATCACATCATGACAATGTCCAGACCATGACAGTGTTGTGCATGGTGACAAGCTGTCTGTATGTAGTGTTGTTGCTAGGTCGTAATACCTTGTCCATGTCTGTGTACATTCAATGCATGTGCTATTTGACCTAAGAATCTATGGCTGATACTTAATTGTGTGTGTGTTGTGCATGTTACAATTGATCACATGGAGAGTGTCAGAGAACAGTGAGTAGTCACAGTACTACACAGGATTATTTGGTAATACATGAAATAATTGTGTGTATGTTCATGCTCACATTGCTGTAATTTCTGGATTAGGTCAACCTCAGACATCTGACTTCACTGTGTCATCATTGTAAGTGCCACGCAATCTGTTGATACTGTATTACTTGAAGTTTAATTCATATAGTAATATGTGTACATACTTTGTCATGTGTTCCTCTGGGCACCAAATGTCCACAGACCCTTCCCGGATCTTGAAACCATGGTGGAGCGTGAGTGCATGAGGAAATACAGGTTCACAAGGGCATTCATTTTGGAATTGACAGACCAGATGTCACCACACTTGCTACCTGGACGCACATATCCCTTTGCCCTGACCCCCAAGGTGAAGGTGATGGCGGCACTACATTTGTTTGCCACAGGTTCGTTCCAGTTTACTGTGTCTGATGCTGGTGTCGATGTTCAGTCGAGTGCTCCGGGATGTGTGTGAGGCCATGTTGAGGTTCCTCGACCTGTACATACATTTTCCCACACCGCCACAGTTCCGTGCCATTAAGGATGACTTTTATGCCCTGGGACACATGCCACATGTGATTGGATCGATTGATGGGACACATGTGGGTTTGGTTGCACCACGAGCCCATGAACAGGTTTACAGGAATCGTAAACACTTTCATTCAATCAATGCCCTTGTGGTATGTCTGGCAGACCAGATCATCTCCCATGTATGTGTGCATTTCCCGGGATCTGCACACGACGCATACATAATGAGGATGAGTCAGATCCCCCAGCTGATGTCCCAGTTCATGAATGAGCGTGCCTAGCTTGTTGGTGAGCCAAGTTTTCAGTGTCAGTTGTGTGATCATTGTCTGTCATGTTGTACCCTGTTGTTGCTCAACTGATCCTTCATATTTGAATATTTTAGGAGACTCTGGATACCCAAACATGCCCTGGTTGCTGACACCACTCAGGAACCCGGTCACACCTGCTGATGTCCGTTACAACGGGGCACATGGGTGGACCAGGCGTGTGATTGAGCACACATTTGGGCTGCTGAAGACGAGACTCTGCTGCCTTGACCGGACAGGAGGTGCCTTTCAATATTCCCCAGAGAAGGTGTGCAAAATCATTATAGTGTGCTGCATGCTTCACAACAAGGCTGTGAGGAATAAGCTACCGCTCATTCAGGATGACAGGGACCAACGTCCTCCCTCATGGGAGGATCCAGGCCTGGGGAACATTGCCAGTGAGGAGGAGGAGGAAGAGGAGGTGGATGTCAGGAGACAGCTCATTGACAACTTCTTTGCTTGAGTGTAAGTATGCATATATGTCTGATGATGCCTTTCCTAAGCGTGATGTGTGTATGTAGGACAATATGTTGTGATATGTGTGTGGGTCAGCTAATTTACAGGCTCATTGCCGTTGTACAGTGTATGTTAAGTTATGATGGTCTCCACTACATTGTTGTATTCACTTCTAGCAATTGGTCAGAATTTACAATGGACAATAGTGAGTCAATGATTGGATATGTCATCATGGCAAGTTGTATTTAAGACTGTACTATGTCTCTCCTTCACAGGCTCCTTTGGCTGTTGTGTGGGTACACACAACGCTGTTCCATAATGCCTTTTCAATTTGGACCAGTACTCTCTGACAGCCAATCTATTTGGTCAGATTTGTCTTTTCTTTGGTTTATTTGGATACTTGGAACTGTAATCAGTTTGCTTTTGTGTTGAGCAGAGCTTCTGCCTGTGTAATAAACCTGTTACACACATTGATGTTTGCCTTCTCCGTAGCAAAAACATGCTACAACCGTTCATATCATGTTTTTCTGCCATGGTGTTCATTTCATTAGACAATGGTCTTTGTTTGTGCGGTTCAATGGTTTTTATTTGAGCAACAGTGTGTGCAATGTTTAATGTTGCATGTGCTATGTGTGTTGTGCTGACCTTGCGTGGCTATCTCTGGTATCTGTCATGTGACATTTCTTCATGAGGCAGTAGATGAATTGTAAGCTGGTCCCTAGGATCATGCTGTATTATGCTAAAGTTACCAGAGCCAAGCTGACATAATAGCTTTGTGTGTGACATTTTAGCACACATTCTTTCTGTGATTGTAGTGCAAGATGCCTTTGAGTCCACGTGAGATCATTTTGATACTGTTGAAGCGCTGCGCCACAAGGTTGAAAAACAGGACTCTTTGTAATGGTAGAACTAGTCAGCACGGATAGTTTCGCCATGAACTGCTACACTTTGTTACACATAAGGGGAATACTTGCATTACATTGACGCACAGGGCAATAATCTACACAGATGGAAGATCTACGTATACGCACCAGCGCTTTGCTGTGCATATGCTGTGACCAGTACTCCTACTGTCTGAGGTGAGCGGTTGACCCGTATTGCACACAGAGTTCTTCAATGGTTTGTAGAATCTGTCACCATCACAGGGCGGGTGGTGCTTTCCACACTGAGGTTGTGAACACATTTCACCTGTACTATTATGTTTGATTATGGAATTGTATGTTGTTTGAGAATCATGTTTACTGCTGCTGGGGCTAGCTCGTATGCTGCATTGTAGGACAACAGTCAGAGATTGTTTTTTCTCAGACGTGAATTATTGAGCATTACACACACTCTGATTCCTGATTTGGTGGACAAGCATGGGTGAGTGAGCGTGAATGTGTGCATTGCTACCTTGCTTCAGAGATGTTGTTGGTGCTGGCTACTGGGTGGTAGAATCATTGGGTGTCTTCTGCATATATTTTGTTGAGATGATGAGACACCAGAGGTAGTAGGTCATTGGATTGTGTGTTCTGATGTGCAACTAATGTCCAGCCATCCTTCGACAACGGCCTATTTTGCCGTGCATACTTATGTATGAGAAGAATCACTACCACAGAACTCATGCACCTCAGTGTGAGACAGTGCCAGGTAATACAGATCATGAGCTAATAAGTGGGTACAGTGTACAATTCACAGATTACACAGGGATTGTGTGAATATGAATTTATTAATGTGCATGTGAAAAAATCTGACAGGTAAAGGTGATTGCATTCCCAAATTTATTATCCACAGTTCATAGAGGAGTTGGAAGTGTTGTCAGATGAAAATCCTTCTGAGCGAAATCCACAGTCCATTTGGCATTTAGTCCAACTTACATGCTCCATCCCATGTGGGAGAGTCCAGGGACTGTCAACAAAGTGAATGATTTGCACACAATGGAGGATATCCAGAGCATTTATTTAGTTCCGGGGGGATGCATGTCCATCAGTCTCTCACTTGCCATCCTTCCTTGGACAGCCCCTCCTCTTCTTTGTTGGGGGTGGACCCTCAGTATCAGGCTGCAGCAGCGGAGGGGACTCTACGCCAGACTCCTCATCCCTCCCTGTGGCAATTGCCGATGTAGAGGCAACAGGTGTGGAGTGCACATAGGGAGGTGGGGTAATGTTGGTGGTTATCTGGCGTAGGCATGTAAGTATGTCCCTATGCACCGCCGCGAGATTGTCTATTTTCGACCAGTTGGACTCCATATGGTCCATGTGTTGGTCCATACGGTCCATGTGTTGGTCCACACGGTCCATATGGTTGTCCATCTGGTCGAAATGTGCAGCCTGCTGATGTTTTATGTCCCTGAGGATCCCGACAACCTGGCCAAAGTCTCCGGTGCATTCGCGATATACATCGAAAATGTGTTGTAACTCGGTGTCAGCTTGTTGTCCGACACCAGCTGTGGGACGTATCCTCCCACCACGCACCCTCACACCACTCCTTTCCCTACCTGCACGGACATTGCCTGGCGTAGCACGCACTGACAGCTCCTGTCCTCCTTCATTGTTGACAGGGCTGGTATTTCTTGCCAAATCCTGATTGGGCTGTCTTGCTGTGCTCCCAGGGTTTTGTTGTCTGGGTGTGTCCGTGGGGATCCGGGGCGTCTGGATGTTAATGGACGTTGCAGGAGTGGTCGCTGGGGCTGCTGATCGTACTGGTGCCGCATGCTGACCCACACCGGAGGTGCCAGGTTGGTTCCCATCGCCCGAGGAGGTGTGAGAGTCATCCACACTGGAGGTCTCAGTGTCCGACGTTGTGCTGGAGCTGCTGGTGGACTCTGAATCTTCTCCAGATGATGCCCTCTGTTCTGGAGTGCCTGTGGGTAGTAGAGAGACACAATGTTAGTTGTGTATTTTCAGATGTTATGTTGTCATGCACAGCCAAATGTGAAGATGTTGTGGATAATGTTGCGTTTCCTTCTTATTTCTACTCATCAATCGTCACAGACACTGAGCTTTTTGTAATCGGACATTGTTATTTTGGAGACATGTGGTTTACTGAGCATGTCCAGCTCTGTGCATCAATGTGCATGTATTGTTATCCTTGACTGTTCGTATTAATTTTTTGGCAAGTATCACACTGTGCATGAGCCAGGTGTGTTGTTATTTCACACATCAGTGTTTTCACTATGACATACATACTGTAACTAATCTTATGTTTGGCAGGAATTGTGCATCTGTGCTTGCCTTTGTGGAGTTTCTCACAGTTACATTGCTGGGGTGACATGCAAACTCACTCTCCTGAATATGTAAGTAAGTAAATTTATTTGCATAGTTAATTAAAACCATTGCAATACAAACATCGAAGAAAAAAATAAATAAAAAAAATGTAAAACTTTTTCCACATGCATTTGTAAAACCGATATATCATGAATCTTAGTTTTTTTTGTTTTTGTTTAAAACCATAAAAAGATATACTTTTTAGCAGCCTTATGTGCAAAATAGATACAATTTCATACATCAGTATTTTTCAAAATCATAAAAATATATGCTTAGCAGCGATCTTGAATTAAAATAAATCCAGTTTTGTATTATAAATCTATCTAAAGGACAGTTAAGAATCAAGTTCTGGCATTTTCCGCTCCACCACCTTCATAAACTTCACAAGTCTACAGTTCAGCTGTGGATCCTGGGGTGCAAAACAGGCAAGGACTGCCTGTCTACGTGAGCGTATCCCCCGCTGATTGAAATGGAATTTTAGCAGATGTTTTCGTTCTTCCAACAGTTTATCACAGGAGCAAAGCAAATGCAGTATATCCTCCGGCGCTGAGCCGCATAACCGGCAGAGAAGACCAGCCTTATCCTTAAGCCAATGTGGTAAATGCCGGATACAGGGAAGCAAGCCCAACCTGTACTTTAAAAACTTCATTTTGATTGCTTTGGCATAACCCAAATCAAGGTAGCTCTGTGATACTTGTTTGGAGTAGGAATTCAAAGTCATCCAGCCATGTGACCTCTTCGCAAGGGATGCCTTGTCTTCAATCCATGAAAGATGTTTGACGGTTTTCCTAACCAGTTTTTTAAGTGTTATATGATTTGTGGGGGTATTCCAGAGCTGAATTAAGCCAGTATTTGCCAAACTGCTTTTTAAATACTTGGCAGCTGGAGACGCTGAATGTTGCTCTAACTCCATCCATAAATAATTATTTAGAGTTCCTTCTTTGGTTTTTCGCACTTTGTCCCAAGTAGTTATGTATGCCCCCTGTCTCATCAGGAGCTGTTTCTGGGCACCGAACTCTAGCCTAATTTGAGCTGGTGAAGTATATTTGGGTAGACTAAAGATAATCCTATAGGCAGCTATAACAGTACTATCCAAAATCATTGCGTCTCTACCTCTCTGTACTTCACTCCCGTAAGTAATTGTTGGCAGGAGTTTAGCTTGTATTACTTGTACCAGTGGTAGAAGAGATGGCCCAGTAAGCTTGCTGTTTAGTGCTTTTAAAGAAATTGCTAAGGCAAGGCCTTTACCTCTGATGCTGGTTTTCTGTGCAGTAAAGTGACCGCTGTTGTCGATTTTTACTCCCAAATATTTGTATACTGACGTGTTCTCAATACGGACATTGTTCCAAAACCAAATAGACGATTTTTTCCTGTTCTTACTAATCGTCATTCTCTCCTGAATATGTGTCATCATTAGATGATTTTGCTTGGATGTATGTGTTGATGTGAACAATCAATGACAATCACATGTCCACATGTAACCTCGTATGCAATAGCAACGCGTTTCTTCTGACAAATGCATTGTTACATGGCAGTCCTTGAAACACAGCTCATTACATTGGCATGCAGTAGGGGAGTAACTGACATGAGTAGTTGTATTATGTGATAATAGTATGATCTGACATTCCCTAATGGTTCCCACACTGGACTTGTAATGGTGAATAGTATAAGTTTGTACTCCTGCGCAGAGCCTACAGCAAGTTTGTGTGATGTTTCGCATTGTGCTGTTCTGCTATGTCCCAACATGGTTGTTGTTATGCATGTGTATTTTTTGCATTGTTTGTGAACGTTTGCAATGTGAGTAGTCATATTTATGTCGATATTTTTCCATCACTTTGCACACATGTGTATATCTTGATGTGGTACATTTGGTTGCTGCATACTTTTGCACATGATCACTTCATGTATATTCTACTTGTTCTCCATGGACAGAGAGATCTTTCCCAGGGATGGTCTTTTGCCTTTTCATGGTCAGAGCTGTGAGGTACAGTGTGTTTAGTGCTTGAGTTAGGCTGTGTTGACTTCTACCCCACTTTCCAATGGCTAACAGACCAGCTTACTCATCATTGTCAGAGGTGCAATGACAGTGAGGGTGGTATTTTTGAAGGATGCTGAGACCGCTGACTGATGTTGAATTACAATGCTACACACAACAATGCCTTGTGCACATGACCCAACGCAAGAGTGTCAGCCGTCTTGCATTACACCTCACATCTACTGTCCGTGGGCATTGTCCCGGATGTGTGTTTATCTGTGTGTGTTTTGTGTTATGTGGTGTGACAGCTACTTAGAGTGTGTCCTGTCCTCCACACACATTTGTAGCATGCACATTGAGGGCACATGTGACTGATCTATTCCTGTCAGAGTGTGTAATGTGCAGTTAAGGTTATGGTCTGTAGTTGTGTGAGTAGGCCAAGAACTGGCAGTAGATATTTCCAGATTTCGTACAGGATGGCCCTGTGTAGCCATCTTGACAGGGCCTTTGCATTCACTCTCAGGGACAATATAGTGACAGGTGTGTTCTTGTGGGACTGGGGGGGACTAGTGTGTGCTGGTGGCAGTAGTCATTGCTTCCACTCCTCCTCCCACCCAGGACAAATGGGCCAGCATGTTCCAGGGTTCCATGACAGTGTGTACAAAGTTACATTCAAGATGTCTGACAGTGGTGCCTGCAGTCATGCTGTACAGGACTGCCTACAGGGCCTTGTGTTCCCCACACCGTGGCCAGTGTCAGCCATCTTGACAGGGCATTTGCATTCACTCTCAGGGACAGCATAGTGACAGATGTGTTCTTGTGGGACTGGGGGGGACTAGTGTGTGCTGGTGGCAGTAGTCATTGCTTCCACTCCTCCTCCCACCCAGGACAAATGGGCCAGCATGTTCCAGGGTTCCATGACAGTGTGTACATAGTTACATTAAAGATGTGTTGCTGTGGTGACTGTGGCTGTGTATTTGGGGTGAATTTCGACTATTTGTACATGTACTCACCAGGTTCAGGGATTCAAGCTAGTCCAGTTATGGCCTCCTGTGGGAGAAGGTCCCGCACCTTCACCTTCCAGGTGGTGAAATGCACCGGTTTAAGACATCCACCGCCAGTGCTCAGGGCATGTGCTCTGGCAATGAGCCTCTTTACCCTCCTGCGAACGTCATAATACCGGTTCCGGATATCCTCCTTTGTGCGCAAGGTAGGTGAATGGGCATTCACCTTGTTAACAATCCTCTCCCACATCTTGGTTCTCTGGGACTGGGAGGTCTGTTGGGCCAAGTTGCCAAATAACTGTGGTCCAACTCGGATGATTTCATCTATCATCACTTCCAACTCAGCAGGTAAGAACTGTGGATACCTCTTTGGGGGCATGGTGATGGGTGTTGGTGGAGATGTGTGTGTGTGTGAAGGTGAGGGTGAGTGAGGGTGAGTGGAGGTGTGTTTCTTTGGTGCTAGTTGTGTGGATGCTGTTTGGTGGATGGGATGTGAGTGTTTGTGGTAGCTAGATGAGTTGTCTGTCTAGTGGTGTGGTGTGCGTGCATGTCTGTCGAAGTAGCAAATGGTGTTGGGAACTTTTGGCTCCCTTTATATTGGTTGTGTTGTGGGTGTGTCTTGTTATTTGAAAATGTGTTTTTTTGGAGATGACAATGCGTTTTTTGGTAGTCTTCTTTCTGTTTCCATTGTTTTCTTTTCTTATCATTTTGTAAGTCGTTTTGACAGCACTTGATGCTTGTTCTTGTGTAATTTGTTTTGGACGAGTCTGTTCCATTCATACTGGGCTATGTGGCATCGTTCGCGTCCGAGACTGTCAGGTCGTGTTGATGCTTGCCTATGTGGCATCATTGGCGTCCGAGTCTGTCGGGTCGTGTTGATGTTTGGCTATGTAGCATCATTGGCGTCCGAGTCTGTCGTGTCGTGTTGATGCTTGGCTATGTGGCATCGTTGGCGTCCGAGTCTGTCGGGTCGTGTTGATGCTTGGCTATGTAGCATCGTTGGCGTCCGAGTCTGTCGTGTCGTGTTGATGCTTGGCTATGTGGCATCATTGGCGTCCGAGTCTGTCGGGTCATGTTGATGCTTGGCTATGTGGCATAGTTGGCGTCCGAGTCTGTCAGGTCGTGTTGATGCTTGGCTATGTGGCATCGTTGGCATCCGAGTCTGTCGGGTCGTGTTGATGCTTAGCTATGTGGCATCGTTCGTGTCCGAGTCTGTCAGGTCGTGTTGATGCTTGGCTATGTGGCATCGTTGGCGTCCGAGTCTGTCAGGTCGTGTTGATGCTTGGCTATGTGGCTTCGTTGGCGTCCGAGTCTGTCGGGTCGTGTTGATGCTTGGCTATGTAGCATCGTTGGCGTCCGAGTCTGTCGTGTCGTGTTGATGCTTGGCTATGTGGCATCGTTGGCGTCCGAGTTTGTCGGGTCGTGTTGATGCTTGGCTATGTGGCATCGTTGGCGTCCGAGTCTGTCAGGTCGTGTTGATGCTTGGCTATGTAGCATCGTTGGCGTCCGAGTCTGTCGTGTCGTGTTGCTCCTTGGCTATGTGGCATCATTCGCGTCCGAGTCTGTCAGGTCGTGTTGATGCTTGGCTATGTGGCATCGTTGGCGTCCGAGTCTGTCGGGTCGTGTTGATGCTTGGCTACATGGAGTCATTCGCGTACGTGTCTGTAGGTTGACGCTTTGCTATCTCGAATTTTGCGCGTACGAGTCTATCGCGTCAGGCTCCTTTCCTGCTGACTCGGACGTATAATATATTTTCCGTCCGAGTCGGTCGTAAATTTCAAGCTTCGCATCGTACTCAGCTATTTGTAAGGCGTGTGTACGGTTTGGTCGGAAAAAATGATGGGTCCGTGTCGGGTAGTACGTTTTCCGGCCGAAATCGGAATCGACACCTTTGAGTATGAGTGATTTGGAGTGGATGAGTATGTATGTCCATGATGGTAGTGTATTCTTGGAATTTTCCATGTTATACACAACCTTTTTTTAAAGGCTCACTGCTTTATCCAGAGCACTTACCTGGACATTTCCTGATTGTCCTGGATTTTTTCCTTTTTCTCCTCAATTACAACACTTGACCAAAAGGGGTCTTCCTTCCTCACTCTCCTATGGGGCTAGTAGGTCCCATTTGATAGGGTAAGCATTGGGGATTACGTTCCCCACTAACTATTAAGTGCACAGATGAATGACACAGTTCGTTGCACTTATAGCCACTCACTATGGTTTGCATGTGTATGTGGCTGACTGGATGACCTTCACAATACCTGTGAACATGGTGCTACTTTTTGGATTTCACTCTGTTTGATTTCTTTCCATACAGGCTTGAATATTTTAGCCGCACAACGGTGGAGTGTGATATTTATCACCCCACTCAGTGGAACCCTCCCATCATAGCACGGTAAGGGTGGAGCCCGATTATGTAATATAGGTCCTGATGAATCCAACGGACCCTTCTGGGCCAACAGGCAGAAACGTGTCGACCACTCACATCACGGTGGGGGGACAATAGAAACCCCAACACACCGATCATTTATTTTAACCACCATACAGATGCCAGTTACATTAAAATAAGTTTGACATCTGTAATGGCCTTTTAAACTTCACCTTTTTTTGTAAGGGCCCCCACTTAGCTTTAGAAGTGCATCCCTGTCTTCAGGTGTATGCCCGCCCTCTATCAAACCAAGTTTTTAGAGGGCGAGGACTGGTCAATGATGAAGCATGACACCAGGTGGTGTGTGAGACCAGTCTTTACTTTTTGTGAGATGCCTGCACTCACAAAATAACACTGTAGCACTTAGGTCACCATACTGGGAGCGGCTCTTTTTGTGTTAAACAACTTGTGGGTGCTCACATCTTTGTATTCAGTGCAGAGTCTCATAACCTAGCTGTGCAGCAACAGCCTTATCTAAAAAGGAGAACATTGGCAGTTAGCGCTCTCATTCCATTTTCACAGAATTTACAGTGCACAAAACTCAGGTAGTGAGACTCAATCACATTAAAAGTCCAAAAACCAGGTAATCGATACATGGGGACTGTTGGAAGTGGAGGTCCCTGTCGCTTACCGCCGCCACCAAATGCTGTAGGCGTGCGCCCTCGACCCCTCGCTTCAACGTTAGGCTAAGTAAGGACACCGTCTGAGATAGCCCTGCTCACCCCCTTAGTAGCTTGGCACGAGCAGCCAGGCTTATCTCCAAGGCACGAGTGTTCAGTATGTGCAACCACGCTCACAATAACCCCATGATGTCATCACAAATAGACTCCACACGAGTATTGATAAAAAGAGTATAATCTTTATATAAGAAATTATACAATACGACCACACGATACAAAATCAACATATAAGAACGGGTAGTATTCTTTCCGGTGGGTTGGTAGGTTCTAATACCAACCACCGCGTCTAACCAACAGTTAAGCTCTTCTCTAACCATTTCCCAATAGGTTAGACCAGTCGTAGTTGCTAGAAACACACACGTTGCATAAGGAAACAATACTGCAATGCGTAACGATATTCTCTTATACTGTGCAACAGAGAAATAATGCCATACGTAGCGCCACAGTCATGTACTTTGCAATTGAAGGAATAATGCAATGTGTATCACCACCAGCATGCCCTGTACCAGGAAGAAACAAAGCAATGCGTCACGCTACAATCCTGTGCGGTGCAACAAAGAAATTATACAGTGCGCCACGTTATACTCAGGTAGGGTGCACTGACGAAATCATACAATGCGCTAGGTTACAATCAAATATTATGCATGGGAGAAATAACGCAGTGTGTAGCGCACCAAGCATAAAGTTCGTTAGGCACAAATGAGGGCAGGCATCATACGACAGTTTGATAGTTCGTTAGCAGCAATAATGCAATTGTGTAATACGACAGTTTTACGTGCTCCAGTAACAGTGCCCCCGTTATGGATCAAATGATGACACACAAAGTACTGCTTCCCACTCAGGCCCCAGTACTGCCCCATCCTGGGTCAGCATGGACTGGGATCCAAGCCGAAGTAACGGCTCGTGCAGCTGACTGAGCGGGAGGCCGAGAGGGTGTCCCTCCGGGTCCGCACCCCACCCCACCCCAGGTGTTGATCCACGTTACCTAGGGGGGCGCGATCCCACTCTCCTCCCCGACGTCAGCGATTTGGGCCTTGATCCAGAACTCCGTCACGGGTTTTGGCGGACTCGGGACGGTGGCTCAGCTCTTCTGTGGCTGCCGGTCCGGGCCGCTACTGATGGACTCCGAGGGCCCGGATGACTGGGCCCTCACTCCGGCAGACTCGGTCCACACCGAGACCCACCCTCAGCACTGTGGAGACTTTACTTCAGTTTGGTGCACAACCTAACCCGGCACTCCTCACCAGCACCTCAGGTTGTACTTCGACACGCACACCGCGCGTCCGAGACTTGCCTCTTCTCTGGTGCTCAGCTCACGACGATCCGGCGTTCTTCACCAACGCTCCGCTTGCACCTCAACACGCACACTGCGCGTTCAAGCCTCGCCTCTTCTCCCGGTGCACATGATGTCTAGGCGCTCTTCCTCACGCCCTGGCTGCACCACGACACGCACTCCTGCGCGTCCGAGTCTCACCTCTTCTCCAGGTGCACACGATGTCCAGGCGCTCTTCCTCAAGCCCTGGCTGCACCACGACACGCACCCTTGCACGTCAGAGACTCACTTCTTCTTTTGGTACCTATGAGGCCCAGGCGCTCCTCACCAACACCCGGGCTGCACCACGACATGCACCCAGCGTGTCCGAGACTCACTTCTTCCGCTGGTGCACACGATGTCCAGGCTCTCCTCACCAATGCCCTGACTCCACCACGACACGCACACTGCGCGTCCGAGTCTCGCTGCTTCCTTTGGTGCACACGAGGCCCAGGCGCTCTTCACTAGCACCCGGGCTGCACCATGACACGCACACTTGCGCGTCCGAGCCTCACCTCGTCTCCCTGTGCACTCCACAACCAGTCGCTCCTCACGAATGAAATGAAATGAAATTCGTACTTGTAAAGCGCACTGCTACCCCAACTGGGGCGTCGAGGCGCTATACGCATACCGCTGTGGAACCCTTCCTGGCTTTTCCCTGTGAAATGTCCACTCCTGGGCACCCCCAAGGTGAAGCCAGGCATCCCAGCGCTGGTGGGGCCGTTGTGGAGATTAAGCAAGCTATTGCCCAGAGTTGCAGAGTGGGACCCATGATTAGAATAGGCACCGAGGCGAGAATTATCGGGTCCGAGGAAATTGAGCCCAAGACCCGCCGAGGCGGGAATTGAACCGTGGTCCCGGGCCAGATCTCTGCATCAGGGTCTGCCGCTCTAACCATTGAGCCACACTTCTCCACTCACCAACGCCTTGGCCTGCACCACGACACGCACTCTGCGCATCTTAGACTTAGCTTACTCCTGCTTGCCCACGATCACACAGCACAACTTCTGAGGGTCTCAAGCGGCACAAAGCACGCGCACACCGCGTTGCTTGGGACTTCTCCGGAAACTTTTATGATCCTGTATTTCCAAACAGGGAGCCAGCTCACCTCAGGCCCTTGGGGTTACAAGACACAGCACAAAGCACAGTCTTCTTCAAGCAGGGGGACCCAGCGCCTCCAAGCACAGTCCCAACAGCCTCTTCCTTAGTTAGAACAGCAAACTGCAGACCAGCCCCAGATCACGAAGCAAGGATTGGTCCATCCACCACAGTCTCTTCAGTTGTTCCTTCTTTAGCAGAGGTTCCTCTTGACCACAGAATGGGTCCAAGCCTTTTCAGTCTCAATCCATATCTGTTTCATTCCAACGTTCAGGGGTTTCAGCTCTCATAGTTATACCCCTTACTGTCTTTGAAGTTTGTATGTGCTCAGGGGTCCCTGAGCCCTCCTAAATCAGTTCTGGGTGTCTCCTCCCAGTGTCACCTCTCCCCTTTGATACTGGGGGTCTGGATCCTTAATCACTCAGCAGGAGATGGGTCAATTGGTTTATAGCACCAGCCCAGGCCTTTTCACCTCCCGGACTTCTCCTCCCCCTACTCTCCAGATGCAGTGCAGCCTGGTGCTATCTCAACCCCTCCCTGGGTCAAGACCTCTCCCAGCTCCTCTCACCTTTCAAATCCAGACAGACAATCCACATTTCAGAGACACACAGAAATGCTCAGGGCACAAAACTCAGCCACTTCTAAAAGAGTGGTTTATAAACACACAGTGACAAAACCACCTTTACAGAAAGATGCATTAGGACAATGTGAGTTCATACTTACCAAACTTCACCTCTCCATTATAAACTGACAGGAAACTAGGCTAACAAATACAACACCTAGCCTCCCCCATTCTGTCCTATAGGCAGAATGGCCTTTCAGCAGTGAAAAACGAAATGGAGAGTTTTTCACTGCCAGAACACAACACACACCTCAGTTTATGTTCTGCCTTTTACCTACACTGCACCCTGCCCAGGGGTTACCTGAGACCTACCACAGGGGTGCCCCATGTGTATGTAAAAGGGAAAGTCAGGCCTGACAAGTGGTTGCACTTGTCAGGACAACATGCTAACTTAGCATTCTGCACGCAGGCCCTACACTGAAGGCCTGAGTTCCCTTCTCTGTGCGCCATTGCATTACTAGCCCTTGCACACACAGTGCACATCACTAGGGACTTTTACTAGTAAGGCAAACATACCAATCATGGCCAACCAATCACCATACATTTTACACAGGGAACTCCTGTACTTTGACACTGATCAGCAGTGGCAAAGTACCCAAAGCATCTAAATTGGCATCTCTAGGTCAGGAAAACAGTCTAGGGGGAAAGCAAAAAGTTTAGGGAACTTTAACCAAAAAGGCCAAGTCTTACAGGGACTGAATAGGAAGAACCAGTTTCCTACATATACTCTCTGTTGAATGGTGAATCTTAGTTCTAATATAATAACCATGTAAGTACAAAGTGAAACTCCTTACAGAAAAACTCTATTTTCCTAACATTGGATCTTTCAACATCTTTTCTTTTCTTTCTTTGGCCTTGTCTAGGCTTCTACGTCACTTACACAAGTTCCACCTGAGCCCCCTTTCTACTTCCTCCTCCAATTATGTGGTCTTCCTGTGAATTTTTTAATTCTATTAACATTTATTCAGCAGCAGGCAATTTTTCATTGCACAAATTCCTTCATAAGGTTGTATTCTGCTTCGACCACGCCTATGCATCTGACTATATCAAACCATGTACATTGCTTCAATGCCGTAAATTACCATTTTTGCATGCACTGATTTTATGTAATTTGGCCTTAAAACTAAAGTATGGAAAAAGTTCAAGCAAGCATCAAATCGCAAATCAGAAGTCAGAGAAAACTGCAGCTCAAATAAAACAGAGAAATGTAATATCTTCATCTGTGTACCTTTACCATCATTGCTTACACAAACGTGCCTCGAGCAAAATTCCATTCGATAAGCATGCACCAGTTGCCAAACTAACAGCAATATTTACCATAGCCATTACAAGAATGCCTGCCCAACCATGATGCAAATGAGCTAAGTGCCACATCTTTTAAGCACAAAGCAGCTGTACAAAATAAAAGGTCATCAGTACTCTCAAGTATTGTCATAATTTCTTTAACAACAGGCGTCAGTTATGCAAATTAGTGCTGTGAAGATATTTTCTGCCAGTGCTGTGCTTTGCAAGAATTTTACCCATGTTTAAATTGTGCAGCCTTGTCTATAAATCATGTATATACCATGCTGTAGAAGATTAAAACGATCTAAATAAGTAAACAAGTAGATGCAGAGGTCTAAATTGTGCAACATTTTTGAATAACTCGTGACACAGGGAAAGACAATTGTCTTCCTTGCACAAAATTTGCTGAACTAAGGGGCATATTTACAGGATATTGCGCCACCGGAAAGTCACTTTTTAGGACACTCCGGTGGCGTAATGCCATGCTTCATATTTACAAAGCGGCATTAAGCTAATTTGCGCAGCCTAACACCGGTTTGTAAATATCGTCCCCTTTCACACATGTATCTGCGTGAAAGGGGCGTGCAATGGGTGTTGCTGTGGGCATTCACCCTTTGCTTTATGACGCTGCTCCAGATTTACAAGGATGCGTGAATCTGTGGCAGAGACAAAAAACAAACACTACTGAAAAGCAGGCGTTTGATTGGCGCAGTGAAGAGAAATACATTTGTTTCTCTTCGTTTTTGGTCACACATAGAAGGAGCAAATCACCTTTAATGATTGTTTATGTGCAGGAAGGTGTCCCTACCTGCACATAAACAATCATCCCTGCAAAACAGACACCCTTGCATCATTGTGCAAGGCTGCCTGAGTTGCAGAGAATCATCCCTGCAACCTAGGCACCCTTGCACCATGGTGCAAGATTTCCTGCAACTCAGGCACCGTTGCACCATGATAAAAGATGTCTGTGTTGGCTCTAGGCAGCTTTTCTTAGCACCAGCACAAGGGAAAAAACAGGGTGCACCATATTCTTGTAAATACTGTGCATCTCTGCGTTTTTTAAATGAAGCAGTGCGGTCCTGCTAAATTGCTTGCAGCACCACACTGCACCATTTCTTTGTATATACCCCAAGTTATCAGGGTTGGCTGTTTGGTGGCCGTTACCTGCAACAGAGGTTAAAGGTGGCGTGCTGATGCTATCTGCAGGAATGATGGTAAGGAATCCAAGCAACACGCAACACACTTGTAAGTAGGTGCCATCCACTGTTTCCAAGGTATCAAGCCTGGAATGAGAGGTCTAGGAAAAATGTTAATCACGCAGGTGTAATTTGTGTAATTGCGGGCTACAGTTGTCACTTGAAATTGTGGAAATTATGCCATTATGCAACATCGCATAATTATGCCACACATCAGACACTCTCCTGATCATTCCATGACATGAAGGAACAATAGTGATTGTGGTGATTGGCATTCACATTGGCATGGTGCGTGTGTGAGCATATTGGAGTTTCATTGGCTGGTGTTCTGCTGCTCTCCTTGCTATTACATTCCTATGTCCGTGGTCCCTTCTTCTATCGAAAAGGACTAGGATGACTCACTGGCAGTTTTGGTGTTCTGTCAAACTACCAGGATACATGTAGACAGTGCTTAATTTGTAAAAGTAAGTGCCAGGGCCTTTCTCGGGAGACCACTGCTACCTGCACCAATCAATGCCCCTGCCAGCGCTGCCAATGGCAGAACCAACACAGGTACTAACCATCGCACTGCTACAAGTGTGACAGTTCAAACTATCCCAGGCCACCCAAAGCTGTAATAATGGTGTGAGCGAAGGATGATATTCATTTTTCATGTATATTGACTTATTAAAAACTGTTGTACTTATCTCAAAATCTTACAGACAGCGCTACCATGTCACTAGAGTTGGTGCTGACAATTAAGTGCCGGAGCCGAGCACTGGAAACCACTAGCTCAAATTAAGCCCTGCATAGATGCTGAAGTCCTCATGAAGTCAAGTACAAATCCAAGGATAAAGAGCTTCCCAGCTGCAGATCCAAAGTTCCAGCATCAGGAACCAAGGGGCATATTTACCAAAAAGTCACTCAGCGTAACGCAGCAAGCCACCTTGCTGCACTGTGCTGCGTGACAGGAAAAGGGCAGGGATGCACCATATTTGACATAATAAGGCACATTCCTGTCTTTTCTCAGTGCTGGCATACAATGTGCTGCCTAGCACCAACGCAGGCACCCTTGCTCCATGGTGCAAAGGTGTCTTTGTTGTAAGTAGGATTATTTTTGTGCAGGAAGGGAGACCTTCCTGCACAAAAACAATCCCCTGAGGCATTTTCCTCTTTCTATGTGTGCTGCAGAAAGTTACAGTGCCTGGGGATTAGGGTCAAGAGGTCCTCTGCAGTATAGCAATGGGTGGCGGGAGGGCCAGGGGTTCTGGCACTGGTTGCGGTCCAGATGCGGATGGGGGCAGACGGGCTAGCCTTTGGCACACCTTTGACATGCTCACTACGAGTGTCCGCTGCGCTGTTGTGCTATGGCCTCCATTAGGTGGGTCCTGGGTGGGGCTCTGGGAAACAGCAGGAAAGGCAGCAGTGGAGAACAGCAGTAATTTGCACACAAACACAAACTACACAACAACAATAATGGGCACAAGACTAAACAAAACTGCACAAAACTATAATGGGCACAATTTCAGCAAGATAACTATACATAACTAATACTGACTAACCAGGGCAGGGCTCTAGCCCTAGCTGGAACAGAGGCTGAGCGAGGCCACTGCCAGTCTGTGCAGGAATAAGGCAGGCAGCGGCGGGCAGTAGAGGGTGAGAACGAATGCTCTTAGTGGCACACTAGCATTGAGCTGCTGGACTGAGCGGGGGAGCTGGCACAGGATCTGCTCAAATGCGGTCACACTGCGGCCTCCATTAAGTAGGTCCTGGATGGGGTGCTGGATGGCGGGGAAGCAGGAGGGAGGAGCAGGGCAGGGAAACGGCAGGAAAAAGCAGCCCGCTTAATTTTCAAATAGCACCGCCATCTTGCATTTTACTGTTTGTAAATTTTTAAATAATATTTTATTTCACAATCTGATACTTTTAAAATTACCACTCGTCGACTGCTCAAGCACCTGATAGCGTCATGCACGTACTTCTAGTATTGTCACAAATTTCTTAAATTCAATTTACAATGTATTATGGTGGTTTGCATACCCTTTTATGATTTTTTAATGAAATCAAATAAAGTATTATGACTGACTGACTGAAGCAGCAGTGGAGAACAGCAGTAATGGGCATATAAGCATAAACTACAAAACAGCAATAATGGCCACAAGATTAAACAAAACTACACAAAACTATAATGGGCACAATATCAGCAAACTATCTATAGATAAAGAAGGCTGATTAACCACGGCTCAAGCGCTAGCAGGAACAGAGGCTGAGCAAGTGTGCCGCTAGTCTGAGCGGGATTGCTGAGAGGGTGAGAGCAAGTGCTCTCAGTGGCACACAAGCACTGATATGCTGGACTGAGTGGGAGAGCTTGCACAGGACCTGTAATAAAGTACTTTCCCTTTTTATAGGAAAAAGTAATCAGTGAACAATGATTTAGTGGGTGTTGTTTGTTGTATACCAGTGAACTAAAGTACTAGCCTAGGTAGTTGTTGGAGGTTCGTACCATTCTAAATCATGCATCAATTTATGTGGAAATGAGCTCATATGCTGAGACGTTGGACAATAAATAATCCCTTTATTGTCATGCGTAGGTAAGTTGCTTGGTGCAAAAGGAAAAGAAAAGCAAACAGTCCGACACGTGTTTTGCCTCAATGCTAGAGATACGGGGGCTTTTTCAGCAGAGTGTCTGTCAGCTAACGTCAGAACAATGATGTCAAAATCAGGGAATGCTCTGTGCGGTATGCGCGGTCCATGAATTAGACCGCGCAGACCGCACAGAGCATTCCCTGATTTTGACATCATTGTTCTCTGACGTTAGCTGACAGAACCTGCCTTGAAAAAGCCCCCGGCTATCTAGCCATTGGGCGAAACACTTGTCGACTGTTTGTTTTTCTTTTCCTTTTGCACCAGCAGCTTACCTACGCATGACAATAAAGAGATTATTTATTGTCCAATGATCTCAGCGTATGAACTTCATTTCCACATAAATTGATGCATGATTTAGAATGGTACGAACCTCCAACAACTACCTACACTATTTCTCTTCCAATGGCTTTTGGGTGTAGCCATTTGTGAGGCACGTACCAACAACGAATTGGGTCACAAGAAGAAGTGCGTGAATCCCTTTTACACACCCTGGTTTACCCCGTACGAATAAAGTACTAGCCCACACTCCTCCCCTGAGTAGGCTTTGGACCACTCTCCTTCTTTGTCCTGAGAGAGTACAATGGAAGGGCTTGTTTCCTAGTAAAGGACTTATTACTTTTGAGTGACTCCCATCCTTTGCAAGTAATAACCCACTCTCTGACAGTGATGGAGGCAGATGCAGACAGAAAAAAACGCTTGTCAGCTGGATTCCTGCCAAAAACAAACAAGTCACTACTCTGTAACAACTTGTACTATCAGCCTCCACCACACATGTAGTACTGATAATGGCTACACTGTGCATGGACCACGGAGCAGTCCATGCCAGCCTAAGCTAAACCCCCCCGTCCATGGGAGAGAGCAGGGGTGAAGGGGCTGTGCCTGGCAAACACACAACCGGGGGCCTTTAAAGCCGCAAGGCAGCGCGTACGCGCAGCGGCTAACAGGAGGTTCGCAGGAACCAGCAAGGTGTGTAATCTTTCCCTCAATCCTTTGGAACCATGGAGAATTTTAAAGCATTTTTATCATTACAGAATTGTAATTCTTGAGCACGATTGCACACGGACTCACCACCGGTCTTCGCCTCGCCACCTTCTCCGCTCTGCTCTCTGGTCCACCACGGATTTTCCGATTGCATGGAGAGAGCAGGGGTGAAGGGGCAGAGCCTGGCAAACACACTACCGGGGGCCTTTAAAGCCGCATGGCGCGCGGACGCGCAGCGGATGTGTGCAGCGAGTGCGCCGCTGGCGCATCAAAGACAAGCCCGTCTGTGCCCGTCCGCGTCTGGACGGGGCCAGGGGCCAGGAACCCTGCTTGTCACGGCTCTGACTCACAGGGAGTGATAAGATATAATGCCAAAGAACTGATACAGCTGAGACCGTCTATCACCCCACAATGTGCCCACGCAGACGCACCGCAATGCTTGACAGGAAGAAAGTTCACATGCACCCAATGCAAATGCACGGTGAGCGAGGAAACCGCTCTTTTAAAGGGGTCCCCAACAGAAACAAATGGAAAGTAAGATGGAAAATGGGGTTAATAAACTGCAGATCCATCCCAGCACACAAAATTGAGATCAGACTCATAATTGAGGACGAACAACTGGATGTCTTATTTGTAACAGAGACATGGCTTAAAGAATGGTCCATGCCAGGCCTAACATTGGCCCTCCCGTCAGGATTTAACATCAATACACAGGATAGAGAGGGAAAAGCTGGGGGAGGAATAGCCATCATATATAAAGACACCTACAGCTGCAATATCTCACCTAAGCCCCTTCTCAACTGCAACACCATACTGTTCAGTATTAGGTTAATACCCACCCAAACCTTCCCAGGGATACTCATCTATCAACCACCGGGACCCTGCAATATCTTCCTAGAGAATTTCCCCGACTTTATAACAGAGAGTATCACTACCAAAAGTGCAAAGACCATACTAGGCGATTTTAATATCCACCTAGATAAACAGAACAACCCCACCACCAACAGATTTATACAAGACATGGACGCCATGCAGCTGAGTCAGCTGGTGCAGTCAGCAACACATGAAAAAGGGCATATCTTAGATGCAATATTTACCAACGACCCTAAATTAAAAACAGCCACCCCTACACCAGTGCCTAGGTCAGACCATTTTAACATCCCTCTATCATTGACCAACACGCATCCTCAAAACACAGGGTGCACTGCACCTAAATCAGGCAGGAAATGGACTAGAACCATCCCAGAAAAACTGATAGAGTCTCTAGAAAGACATACCCCGGAAATGACTGGGGATGTAGAGATAGCAGATTCACTCTAGGACAAATGGCTTATTAATGCGGCAGAGCACTGCAGTAAAAAAGAGAGGACAGGGACGAACCAGACACAAAGGAAATCAACCTGGTTTAACAGCCATTTCACATCCCTGAAAAGAGCTTGCAAAAAAACAGAAAGAACTTGGCGGAAATCAGATAAAACCACCATAAAGGAACAATATAAGAAAGCGATTAGACACTACCACGATGAAATCAAAATAGCCCAAGCTAGATATTTCCAGGAAAAAATAAACTCGGCCTCCCACTCTTCCAGAGAACTTTTCAAGGTGGTTAAATCCCTCACGTCAATTGAACCTGATGCCTCTCCACAATATTCATCTAAAGAGAGATGCAATGAACTTGCAGTATTTTTTAAGGACAAGGTTGAAAACATCTACAACTCCATGATAGGGAGTAGAGATAACGCAGACCCTCAAGGCACCAAGGCTTCCATAGGGCACACAGCGAGACCCATATTAAAGGAATTTCCAGTGATAAAAAAAGACACCACGATCCTACAAGGCATCAAATCAGGGTCCCCTAAAGATCCGATACCCCCACATATTTTGTTACAGGGGGGGAGACACTATTCTGACAACTGCCACAGAGTTACTCACACTATCCCTCACGCAAGGTAAAGTGCCGAAAACCTGGAAACACGCCATAGTCCGACCATTGCTAAAAAAGCCACACTTAGACCCAACGGACCAAGGTAACTTCCGTCCCATTTCACTCCTACCCATCTTAGGAAAGATTGCTGAAAAATATGTCAACCACACTCTGTATCAGTTCCTAGAGGAGAAAGAGGTGCTTCACCAGACTCAAACGGGTTTCAGACCAGCACATAGCACCGAATCTGCCTTACTACTGGTCACAGAGGAACTTAAGGGAATCCTCGATCAAGGAGGTACTGCTGCCATCCTGTTGCTCGACCTAAGTGCAGCCTTTGATACGGTGGATCACAAAACACTCATTCTTAGGCCAGAGAAAGCAGGTATACAAGACAGCACGCTAAGGTGGATAGTGTCATTTCTGAAGGACAGATCCTTTCAGACCACGGAACGCGGACACTACTCGGACATTCTAGAGGTTGCATGCGGAGTGCCAGAGGGCTCCGCTCTCAGCCCTACGCTGTTCAATCTGTATATGCAACCTCTGGCCGGGATCATCCAGGAATTTGGGTTGTCAATCGTATCGTATGCTGATGACACCCAATTGATAGTCTCAGTGGCAGAGGACCCCAACCCGAAACACAACCTAGTGTCTCCCTGCATGGAAAGGGTAGCTAGTTGGATGACAAGCTGTAAGTTAAAACTAAATGGTGACAAAACGGAACTCATGTTCCTAGGTAATAAACTTCCACCACGAGTCAAGTCACCATTGACTGGCCAAAAGAATTGGGATGTCCACCGGTTCATAAAAACTCCATAAAGAACTTAGGAATGTGGATGGACCACAACCTCAACATGGAAACTCAAGCCAGGAAACTGGCCGCCACCTGTTTTGGAATACTGCGGATGCTCCATAAAATCCTAGACCTCATTCCAGAGGAGACCCGGAGAACAGTGATACAGTCCCTGGTGGTCTTGCGCCTAGACTACGGGAACTCTCTTTTCCTGGGGTCACCCAAATACGTGTTGAACAGGCTGCAGGTGGTACTAAAGGCAGCAGCCAGGGTACTCAGAAGCATACCCAAGTATGAATCAGCGAAAGAGGCTCTGATAATACTCCACTGGCTGCCGGTACAGGCCAGGGTCAAATTCAAAGCACTATGCATAGCTCACAGGGCCTTGAATGGCAAAGAGCCAGCTCCACTCAGGGCACTGATCATACCATACACACCGGAAAGAGCCCTAAGATCCTCTTCAGATCGCTTTGCCAAAACCACCAGGATTAGGCGGTCCAGATGGGGAGGGAGATCAATCACGCACTTGGTGCCAAAACTCTGGAACTCCATGCCTATAGAACTAAGACTTCTCACGGATGAGATTGCCTTCAGGAAAAAACTGAAGACATGGTTGTTTCCAGGTTGAGTCTATGGTAACCGCTCGCTCCTGTTCCGCAGCGCTGGGAAGCCCTTGGGCAGCTATGCGCTTTACAAAACACATAAGCATAAGGCAGAGGAAGGTGACAGGCAAGTCATGTGAAGCTAAATGCCTAGCCCAGCTCTCCCTGTCCTTGGAACATTTTTGACTGCGCACATAAACTTCCACAGAAAGGGTCCTGTATCCTAAAACAAGTGCTGATGGAGACTTTTTAAGGTCTTTTTGAATTCTTTATGAATTCGGCCCAAAGTGCTAACAATATGTCAGACACATTTTTGCCAGTGGCTTCTAAGTTCAAAAGATAAGCGTTGAAAAAGTGGTAACTTTCAGAAAGTATGTCGAAGCACTGTCCAGCTGCTCAGTGACACTGGGGGGCATATGTACAAGGGAAGTGGCGGAGCGTGTCGTTAGCTTCCTTGGCTTAACGACATACACTGCCAGTTCTGAAACGCAGGGCTGCACCATATTTACAAGAATAGGGTGCAGCCCTGCGTTTCCCCCTGCGCTGGCGCTAAGTTTAGCAGCTTACCGCCAATGCAGGCACACTTGCACCATAGTGCAAGGGTGTCTGCGTGCAGGGGAAGATTGTTTATGTGTAGGAAGGTGTCCCTTCCTGCACAAAAACAATCTTTAAATGCCGTTTTGTCACTTCTATGTGTGCTGCTTAATGCAGCACACATGGAAGTTACAAAGGGCCAGATGTACAATCGTTTTTTGTGGTCGCAAAGGTGATTTCGGACCTCTTTCCCTTTGGGAATGCATGCGCATATATTTTTTAAGAGCAGGCAGTGGTCCCAGGCACCACTGCCTGCCCTTAACAACTGAAACTGAAAAGTTTAATTTTTTTTTCTAATGCATCCCGTTTTCCTTTAAGGAAAAGGGGTTGCATGTTTAAAAAAAAACTGCTTTATTGACAAAGCAGTCCCAGACATGGTGGTCTGCTGACCCCAGCAGGCCGCCATCCCTGGGAGTGCCAGCCATTCCCAATGGGGTCGCAAATTGCGACAGCCTCATTAATATTCATGAGACATGCAATTTGCGACCCCACTGGGAATCGCAAACAGTGTCTGAGACACTACTGTACATTGGATTTTGCGACTCACAATTTGCGACTCGCAATTTGTCGCAAATTGCGAGTCGCAAAATCCAAAAGTCATACATCTGGCCCAAAATGTCATTTTTTTTAAAAGATTGTTTATGTGCAGAAAGGGACACCTTCCTACACACAAAAAATCCAAGGCGTTTTGCTTTTTCCATGTGTGCTGCACCAGGCAGCATACATGAAAAAAGCAAAAACGAGGAGAAATAAAGCATTTCTCCTCGTTTCGCCAAGTTAAATACCAGGTTTTCCCTGGTCTTAATTTTGGCGCTGCCTCCTATTTACGCCACCCTTGTAAGTAGGGGCAGCGTCAAAATCAATGGGTGTTGCGGTGGAACGCCCACCACAACACCCACTGCTCACCCCTTTCACGCTAAGCATAGCGTGAAAGGGGGCCTTATTTACAAGGCAGCGTTAAGCCAAGTTAAGTGGCTTAATGCTGCCTTGTAAATAAGGCGAAGCCCCTATCGCCACAGGAAAGTCAGAAAGAGTGACGTTCCCATGGCGATAGGGGCTTGTACATATCCCCCTGAATGATTTTCTCATTGGTGTCAATGATTAAAGTATTCCAAGAATGATTAATTGTAAAAATATGAATTATTTATTAAAAAGCATCAATATTAATATGGATTTTTTTCCTAACATGACAAAACGCATTTGAAGTTCTACATAATTGTTTTATTTCAGGGCCTGTTTTGCTCTCGTTGCAACGTATTGGTGTAGGATAGTTTGATGCATGCTCTGGTCATCGGCACACCGTAGCAGAAAATGTTCCCATTACTGAGAACTGTTTAACATCACAATGCTGAGAATTGCAAAAGCTAGAAAACGTTATAGAACATTTCCCCGGATTTAGAGATCCTTATCGGAAGTGTCCCATCCTTGCTTTGAATATCATAAAACAACTATGCATCACCTGCTTTCCGGCTATAGTTATTGGTATTATTTATTTATGTAGCATCATTCAGCCATTAGTAAGTCATTGCAGCACAACCTATGGTGCCAAAAAATACATTCTAAATAATGAAACACTTCTGTTGCACACGGCAGTCATAAAGTAGCTTCAAAGGTGGTTGGGGTGTTTGGAGATGTGACTCCCACAAATAAATACATTATTGACGTTGTAATTGGGTCTTGGGGCCCAGATTTTGGTTTGTTATGTCTGGGTAGGTTTTTCTTGTCATCCTGATTTCACTAAGAAGTTTTAACATATTCATCTTTTGGACAAGGAACATAAACATATTAAGGCCCAGATTTACAAAGAATTTGTGTCTGGCTTGCATCACTTTTTGGATGCAGCCCGACACAAAATTGTTTCTGGTATTCACAAAACCACACAAAGGACATTTTGTGTGAATTTGTAAATAACCGTAATGCAACACATCACATTGCACTGCCTTTGCGTCAGGTAGGTGCTCCATTGGTGGTGCCTGGATGGTCCCTTGTATCCACCAATAGATTTAGACATAAACCCATATTTACAAAGAGTTGTAGACATGGGTGTGCGCCAAAATGGTGCGCCTGTCTGAGGTTAGTGTAATGAAGAGAAATATCTTTATTTTTCCTTGTTATTTCCTATTTGCATATGTGCTGCATTCTGCAGCACACTTACAAAATAGAAAATGCTTTCAAAGATAGTTTTTGTGCAGGAAAGTGCACCTTCCTGAACAAAAACTATCTTGACCATAACAAAGACACAATCGCACCATGGTGCAAGTGTGCCTGCATTTTCACTAGGCAGCCCAAAGTGTGCCAGCACAAGGAGAGAGCAGAACTGAGCTATTTCTTTGAAGAGCTGATGCAGTTCTGCTCTCTTCAGGAGATGCAATGCAGCACAGCAACTTTGCTTGCTGCACTGAGTTGTGCCACTTCTTTGTAACTATGACCCTTAGTGGCTGATTTACCAAAAAAGTAGCAAATCTGCACCCATAGTATTCCTGTAATGGATGCAAATTTTCCTCTTTTCAGAATTCACAAACATTGTCAGTAGTAGACTTGAAAGCTGCATCAGTTACAGGTTTCCAGGCATACTACCGGCGATCAAACACCCAAAGGGTAATGGGACGAATGCTTGCAAATAGTCTAACCACTAGCAATCTCTTGGAGTAGCATTTCAAACCATTGCTTTTCACCCGGTATCCTGCTTTAGACAGAGGGCTTGATTTAGGAATTAGCAGATGGAGCGAAGGCAGACAGGGTGGCAGTGGATTTACTGCTTTTACTCCGCCCACCAAATTTAGAGATGCCTGGCAGGAACCGCAATCAAACATGATGGCATGCCGTTAAACTTTTCCAAAGTTTTTCTATTTTTCATAAACAACTCCCAAAAGGGGACAATATAAAAACCTAATGACTGCCACACCCATTTCCTCCCATGGTGTGGGGGGTAATGTTTCTGTCCTTTGCTGTCCCTCACTGCCGGGTCAGTAAATAAAGCCATCTGGCTGAATACACTAAATAGGATGGACAGTCAGGTGGCTTACTTACAATGGCACCTACTCCGTCGGGCCTTTGAAGGACATTTTATACAGACAGAGTAAAATTTACTCCATCAGGGTAAAAGTTTTGTGGATGGGGAACTCCTTGTAGGGAAGACAGATAGAGAGAATGGTAGTACACAGCGCTAGGCCGGAGGAGTGACATCCCACTGCTTTGAAGCAGTGCAATGGAAAAAATAAAATGATAATAATGGAAGTTATGATTATTTTATTTTTGCATTCCCGTTGCTACTAGGTTAGGGTGGGGGGCGGGGGGTGGGCACCTTGACTGAGAGGGAAGGGGAGTGGCTATTGCTGCACCTAAAGTGCACAAGACTGTTTGGCCGTCCGTCTCTGGCCGGCTAAACAGTCATGCGCACTTTGCATATTCTCCACCCAGGCTGCATTACAGCCTGGCTGAAGAACATACCCCGGACCCCAGCCCCTGTCTGAGCACTGAACCACGGTGCTCAGACAATTCCCGACGCTGCTATTGACTGGGGGCATCTGAAAGCCTGGGTGCTTCCTGTTCCTGGTTCCTGCGGCAGCTGGCGATGGTGACGATTAGGTAAGTTTTATTTATTGTTTTATTTCCTAACTACCCCCGCACCCCACCTTGCCCCGACCCCCATGCCACTGTCCCCTACCAGGTGCCACTGGTAGAAACAGAACCTGCATTAAGATAGCTCTAGAGGAGCAGAGAAGACAGCTGTTACTCACCATGTGCATCTGCTTGGACGTCTGTAGAGCAGAATTAAAGAAAATGTGGAGTAAAAGGTTCAGATGCCCTGGTCAGTCAATATAGGAAAGAGCATCTATTTGTATGGGCCTTCCATTTTTTCACACTGGTTGCACTGGCATTTCCAATCTAGGTACTGTAAAACTGCTAAGCCGTCTAAGTACATGTGCCATGACACATAAACATGGTTTAATGATTGGCTAACACAATTAGCTTGTCTAACTTTTAGTCAATGCCTCAGTACTCTGGGACAGAAATAGCACAAGTGACATAAGGGTCAGATGTCACATGTTGGCTGCAGTGTGGATTCAAAAGCATGGCTTCAAGCCTATTATCGCGGCTCTGACCAGCTGGAAGAAAGCTGAAAGAGGGACATGTCAAAGTAAGCCTTTTTGACATATATAAAATCTACTTTTGACACTTCGGGGCATATTCTCAAGGACCCATCGCCGAATTAGCGGCACTTCACCGCCACGAAAGTGGCGATAGACCCATCGCCCCATTCACAAGCCTGCGCCAACAGCCCACATCGTCAGTTTACCTGCGATAGCTGCCGCCAAAAACATCGCCAAGGCTGACAGCGACAACTAACGCTAATCATAGGCAGAGTAGGCGTTCCCCTGCAAAAACCCACGATAAGACCACTTCACGATATTCCCAATGACCAGCCAGAACGGCGATGCGGTCCAAAAACAGGCGATAAGGCACGTTAGCAGCAGGGACTTAAGACCTGCTCTTGCCTTGTCTTAAGTAGGACGAAAACCTGCAGCACAAAGGGAGCCCAGCCCAGAGCCACATCTGAAGACCAGCAGATGCAATGGAGCCACTAATCATGCAGCCTGGAGACCCAAGAGGGCCACAACATCCACCGCCACCACCCCCTGGACCACCCCCACCCCCAGGACCACCCCCCCCCGGACTGCCACCGAGGCAGAGCAGAACAAGACAGCGGACCTTCCGAAAACGCACCAGCCCCAGAGACTCAATGCCAGAGGATGTCATTGCCCACTACAGGCCCAAAAGGACAACCATCCACCCCATCCTGACCCACATTGCCCATAGGCTGACGGCACCAACACAGCGGACAACCAACATCCCTCCGCAGACAGAGCTGCTGGCTGTGCTGCACCTGTTGGCCCCTGGTACCTCCCAACCAACAACTGCCAGAGTCGGAGGAGTCTCACAGCCAGCCCTATCAAAGTTCCTCACACCTGTCTTGGATGCCATCATCAGCTTGTTACCCCAGCACCTTCACCACCCCCACACTGCGCAGGAACAGCTGGAGACCAAGCAAGGCTTCTACGCTATAGCTGGCTCCCTGCACCTGTTGGGGCAATTCACTGCACACATGTCCTACTAGTGCCCCCTGCCGACACTGCACACAATTACCGCTACAGAAAGCACACGCATCCCATCAATGTGCAGGCAAAAGTGGACCACCCGGGACTGTTCACCAATGCCGTCGCCAACTTCCCAGGCAGTGTGCATGACTCCCACATCCTCCGACAGTCCATCATCAACCAGCGCTTCCAGGATGGCACCTTTGGAAATGCACTGCTCGTTGGCAAGCACCAACGGAACACACCACACACCTCAACTCCACAATCATACAACTCACAACTGTGGGAATGCACACGTAACTAAATCACATACAACATGCTAACAAACATGCCCACCTACCAGACATGACAACACAAGTAACTGTGGCAACAGGGGCCAGACATGTAGACAAACCATCCACAAAGGCATAGCCCCTCTGTTACACGACTGCAGAAGGTGGGGAGAGGTGGGAACCAAGAATGTGCGAAGGAGGCAATGGACCCATGAATGAGAATGTGCACAATGCCAAGTGTGGCGGTGATGTGCCGGACAGTCTTGAGTATGCAGAGCACAGACATGTCCATGTGGACATATACTGCTGGTGCCTGTAGTGATGTGGACAGTGGACGCAACCATGTCACCTCAGGCAGTGGGGAAGACCTTGGACATGTAGCCATGTCGCCACCCCTGTAAGCCTAAGCGTAGTGGGCTGGTCCGGCGTATGCCAGTCCAGCGCAGGAGTGTGAATCAACAGCCCGGGACCCTGGGCGTGGTCCACTTCTGGGATGGCCACCAAAGTAACTACGGCGTGTGTCTCTGTTGTTGTGTCGGCGCCACCCCGCCCTCAATTGACAATGTTGCAATGTAGTGTTGTAGGGAGTCTGCACATACACAGAACTATGCACAGCAATGCGGGACTATGGTATATAGGGGCTACGCCTCCTACAGCCTTAGTACCTACGAGCCCACGACCGGCTAGCCATGGTGTCCCACCTGCCCTCCTATACACAGATTAAGAAACTGTTGTTTAGACAACCCTGAACACAACACTCCCCTAATCACTCAGGGATCGTGGCAACAAGTTATTCCCCATCGCTCAGACTCTCGTACCCATCCACAACAAAAGATTGACAGTGCTGACGTGCTCTGAAATGCAGCATACGAGCCACTACTAAAATTAGAATGCATAATACAAACATTGTCAGCATTGTAGCAAGTCCATACCAAATAATAGGAGAAATCATCGTACATTGATCCTGGAGACAGGACTATTAAACCTACACTCCCTCCCCATGGACGGGAAAACCAAGATGACAACATAGCAGATCCCTGGGTCTGTATATCAGACCCCATACTCTTAAGACATAGATTGTGTCTCTACATCACAGCTCCATACAGCTCCTCATTCTTGAAAAGTCACTCCTCAAGTGTGTCTGCGTGTAACATGCATTCTCCTAACATCAAGAAAAAGGTGCGTGTCCCACAAACAGCAGCTGCAGGGTATGTTTTGTCAACGTGCCAGGGCCTGACCAGATCAAAATCACAGGGGACGGTGTTGTTTGACCTTGTGCACGATGCACAGACTCCAGGAACAAGCAGGGAACCAGCGCAGCCAGCGGCTCGCATGTGACCAGCGAACACATTCTTGCATTAGAAGAAGCCTGTAGTGTCGTATGCTACAGCAGCATCATGGCCTCCGGACCCATTCTACCTAAAGATGCCAACGGGCTCCCTTAAAGCCACATGAGACCCTTCCCCTGGCCAGGTTGCAGAAGAATAGAAAAACAAGGTCCAAGTTGCAAGCAGAGTCAAAACACTGAGCATAGCAGGGGCAAAGTTCAATAAAATCAAAATCAGAATAAGGTTGATTGGTGGTAAAATACGAGAAGTAGAAAAAAATAAAAATGTCTTGTTGAACATTACTCATCGGAATCATATGAGATCCGTTGAACCTTGGAAGGCAAGGTGTTCTAAAAGACGGTCCCCCTCCTCATAGACAAGGAGGGACAACACCCAATTCAACAACTCGAAGGAGCATACGTGCTCATCATAATCCATAGCTTCAAAAAGCATGGTCGGACAACCTGTATCGTACTCAATGTAGCTGTGGTGCAGCAGGCGCGACGCCCCTTCACAGATGTCCCATTGTGCCAGCACTTCATTCACGGCCGCCATCAGCATGCGGGTACCAGTTGCACATGATTGATCATGACGCAATAGGGGCCACAGCAACCGGTCGCAATAAGGGCAAGGCCGTATGGCGTTTGAGAGGCACAAATTCAAAGCCCAGGAGAAAGGACAGTCGCGGCACCAAAAAACTGGATGTACGCATGTAAAGTATGCGTATCTGTAAGTCACATTGTAGGCAGCACCCACAACAGCCATAGGCAGGCAACCAAGGAATTCCTGCAATCGGCTACGGTACAGCTCCAGCTGGACCGGATGATCGAGTACCACATGAAGGGCAGCCATTACGAATTAGTAATATAAGTACCAGGACAGCACCAGCAAGCAACAGGATCAACGGCAACCCAGCCAAAGGCGCTGGAAAAGAATGGAATGAATGAAAGCCGGAATCACACCAAATATCCTTCGAAACGAGGACACAAGACCTGAGCCCAACAATTTAAAAAAGGTGCAAGGCCTCCTGTGTCAGATACATTGTATAATTGGTGTATCAACTCCCCAAAATGTGGGAGGCGATTGCTATTTAATTGGGGTTGTATTTCACTTGCTGTCCGAGCCACCTGTAGCTCGAATGTTTCACGGGCCGAGGTCAAGGCAACCTCATGTTGGAATAACAGTGCTTTGAACCTCCTTAATTTGTTGAAGCTTGCTATCATAGTGGGAACAGAAGGCCACAGAGAGCTATCAGCAATGCCATGCGGGGGCGGAAACAGGACGTTGCTGCAAGAGGGACACTGTTGCCGATACACCGGCGTGCGGCGAAGCCTTGCTCTCATGTGCAGCTGTGATCAACGCATGTCTGCGGTCCTCGTTGGGAATCAGCGGATCCCCAACGGAAGGAATTGTTACTGTCGGAACTTGTTCCGGGGACAATTGGTACTCATATCTGGACGGAAAGCCCTGTGGGAATTACGTCCCATCTCTGGTAGCCGCTACGGCTGCCAGTGTGTCGGTATCGACTTTTGTCACAGACCTTGTGACTGCTGCTACTGAACAAGTGGCTACTGCATTTCTGGCTGCCTCGTCAGCCAGAGTGTTGCCTACAGCGTGGGGTCCCACGCGCTGATGGCCAAGAGTATGTATTACATGTGTAAGTGGCAAGCCCTCTATGAGAGCCGCCACTCGTACCCAAAGCGTTTCATGCTTGATCGTGTTACCCACATAACATGACAGTAGCATGCACCCGGAGGGCGGGCTCACCCGAATGGAAAATGAAGGAGCGCTCGGGGTCTTGGCTCATACATGCCAACTGTTGTGTGTGTATCTTCATTGCCGCAGCATGAGCCAGAGGCCTAGCCCCAATCGCAGCGCGAGTTCAGCCAGGCCTGGACTCCACATCTGTGTCCGCCCTATCCTTACCAAGGCCTACACACACGTGGCCGCCCACCTTCAACGGCCAACATTGCAGTGTTGTTGTCAGGCTTGCGGACATGCGCAGATAGGCATGACAAAGGTGTGCCGTAGGAGTGCAAGTGATGCAACTGCGCAGCACTCACAGGTAAATAGACCCGGGGGGAGGGAGGAGCAGCTGTGAGGCTACGTAACACACATTGTCCCCGCACATTTGCCAGAAGCAGTACATGGCAAACATGAATCCCAAAGTCACACAAATCACACACCACAAAACTTGTGAGTCTGCCAACACAGCATGCAGAACCACCAGTTTACACTGGTCTCACTTAACTCTCACAGGTGGTCAGGGATATGCACTCTGCCCGTGGATGATGACACCCCTCCGAGCCCCAAACACCCCGGCCCAGGAGCAGTACAATGTGGCCCACAAACGCACCAGGGGCATTGTTGAGCGCACATTTGGCGTGTCTAAGTCATGTTTCAGGTGCCTGGATGTCACAGGTGGTAGACTCCTGTACAGCCCAGGAATAGTGTGCAAGTTGATCATTGCATGTTGTGTATTGCACAACATATGTGTACGCAGCAATGCCCCATGGATCCAAGTGCCAGATGCACCGGACGATGATGAGGGAGATGAGGCAGGTGGACCACACCCCACTGCAGCTGCAGCAGGAATGGCCTGAAGGAACACAATCATTGACAATTTCTTTGCATGAGCACGCCACATTGTGACAGTTCTTAGCAATCATGGTACAGTACAAAATGACCACATGACCAGCATGTGCAGATAAATTCATTGCAACACACGTTCCCTGTGTGCATGTCAGTCCTCTGCATTAGCACATCACTCAGACAAGTGTAAGTGCAACATTGAGTGCTAACAATCTCACATATGGCAAATAGATGGTGGGTATGTCACCTCTGTACAGAGAGGCTGTTCAGGGTGTCACGTATTCGAAATGCCATTTCAGGGTGTCAGATGTAGTACGTATTCCCACTCATCAGCGTATCACATGTGTACACATACATGACATGTAGGCTGTCATTGGTGTTCCAAATCAGACAACAGGGTGTCATTCGGGGTCAGGTATGAAATTGCGGGTGTCATTTGGGGTCAAATATGAATTAGCGGGTGTCATTTGGGATCAGATATCACCCACCCTGATGCAGAGATGCACCCTGTGACTCAAGTCCCACAACATGTGCAACATGGACGTAAGGGGGCACAGTGAACACCTCAGCAACATGGGAGATGTACACCAGCTAAATGGGCAGCAGGAATACCGTGCCGGAAGGCGAAGCAGTGACATCCCCCCCTAACCACATCACTCTTCCACAATGCTAGCAGATGACAAACTAACATTAGGGAGGAGAGCTCCTTTGTCTGTACTGGAGGCGGTAGCACATCTGCACCTCCGACCTTGGAGTTGCATGCGCCCGGCTCCCCCTGAGAGATACCATAGCAGCTGATGACGACTCCCACACTACGCACAGCGCTAACCAGGGACCAACGCATACACACCCCACACACAGAGGTCCTTGCTCGTAGTTCTCTTGCATGGAATGACCTTCACACTTACGCACAGACCATCCCAGGAGTCCAACCGCTGCACACTGAAACAAATCATTGCTCCGAGCTGTGGCATCCACATAACTTGGACTTAGGCATTTTTACACACAGCCCTATTTCCTACATTGACGTGGGGCTAAGTTGGGAAATTGCGAGATTGTTGTTTAGGAGCACTGGGGCCACAGGTGGTTCACACATTCCCAGTCATCTCACTGCCTGTCTGGGTCACGGTCAGACATGCGCATTGATATCAGTTCCCAGGGAGTACCTTTTTCTGGTATCACTGCCCCTACATTCATCCATGATTTCATACTTGCTTGCTAACAGACATGACACATCTGTGTGAATTAGAATGTTTTGGTCACATTCGGTGGAGTGTTGAAGCTGGACCTGTACATGGCCATGCATACCCCACTTTACATTGTTGCCCCGTGGAGGGCCAGCCTTGTGCATGTGCATGGGTTTGCACATGCATGGGTTGGTTGTGAGATTGGTGATGTGTGGGGAGGGCCCCCTCTGGGCACATTGTCGACGGGGCCTACTTGCTGTTTCAATGTGTGCTGCAGTATGCCGGGGAGATCAGGGACATGATCCAGTGTCATTGTGGGTGTGCACTGTGCTATACTTAATTGTGCATGTGTGCCGTTGTGCCCATCTCCCTCCGTCCCCCCAGTCCCTGGTTGATACTCACCCTGTTGCTGTTGGGTCAGGTCATGTTGTGCAGTGTCCGGTCCCCCAACTCCTGCCACCGTCTCCCCACTGATGACTGTGGACACCATTTCCTCCATCTCATTTAGCTCCTGCTGTGGCGCCCGACTCCCACCTCCAGTCTGCATTGCTGCTTTCCGGTTGTTGGTGAGTTTCTGCTTGGTATTGCGCTTCACATCATTCCCGCGCTTCTTGCAGTCGTCCACTTCCCTTCTCTTCACTCCGACTGCATTCACCTTGGCCAAGATGGACTGCCATATTGCATTTTTGGTTGCCTATGACACAGTGGAGGTGATGAACAGTTGTTAGTGGTGTTCTGTCACTTCCGTAATCAGGATCTTGTTTTCCTGCTGACTGAATCGCGGGTTCATCTTCTTCTTCTCCTTGCCCTTCTCCTTCCCTGAGGTCCCTGGCTGGTCCTCCGGGGGGTTTGTGGGGTTCTGGTTGGGCTCTGTAGTTGCTCCAGCGTCCTCCATGGTGCTTCTCAGTTGTTTGGGTTTGGGTTTTGTTTCTCTTTTTTTTTTTTCAGCTTTTATGGTGATTTTTCCCGCCTGACGTGGGAATTGCAGGCCTGGCGCTGCTTATCGCTGATGTTTTTATCGCTGTTGGGCCCATCGCCACTTTTTTCACGTTCGGGTTTCCTTTTTTATCGGCGTCCCGGTAATTTTATCGCGGACATTTGACGCGTTATCGGGACACTTTCGCCTGTTGCTGGCGTGTTGAGAATACGCCGTTAACGCGGCGTTAGTTTCCCGCGATGGACGGCGTTATGTCAAATTGCGGTAGCCTAGGTTGGCGATAATTATCGTCGGTTCTTGTGAATATCCCCCTAAGTATGTCACCTTTATGAAGTGGGTTCAAGCCTGAAATGTTTGGGTGCACAGCGTCCAAAAGTAGTACTTGGTTAATATTTAAATAAGTATGTTCTTGCAGTGAAAGAAAACGAAACTTCTCTTTCACTACATTCTACTTTTCTAGGCAAAAGCCTACTTCTGAATAAAGCGATACAAAAGGGGATGATGGACGGAACGTTTGAGCCAATCAAACACTCACCCCCAGTCAACTGATCTGGGTTTAATCCATCATCATTCTTTAGCTCACTCCACCACTTCACAGATAGCCAAACAGTACCCAGCCGCGCTAGAAAGAACGAACATAAATAAGAATCGGTCTGCATTTCAGAAGGTAGGAATCATTAGCTATGGATAGTAATTATCAACAAAAACTTGACATTATAAAGCTTTACAATTCCCTTCCTCCCTTTTCATTACTGCCAGAAAATACTCGAACTCCTATCCCAAGAAGCTTAAAGTCTGCACTAAGGAATACCTTCCACCAGGTATATTCATTCATTCATTTTTTAATGGTCCAACCTATATGTTTTGTAAGATAGCAATCAACTAAAAGGGTGGGAGCCCTATCACTAATACTAACTTTTTATACCCATTACAGACAACATCATCGCTTATAAAATTCAGAAGCCCTGATGAGAGCCCCTGTACTCGTAAGCCGGGGACTCGAAACGCGTTGGCAATACAAAACATTGAGGGAGTGAGAATACAACTCTTTCCATGATTGAGGGCTAGTTCTTATACCCCTATCAGCCATAGTAATACGCTCCCCGTGTTTATCCTTGATACCTTGTAAAGACAATTTTGAATGTGTCTAGGATCAAAAAAATGTACCACGCTATTTATTTAGCGTAAGAAGTTTTTGTTGTCGCTTACCTTTTTAAGATGTTGTGATGTATCAATGTAATAATGTTTATGTCTTTTGTAATGATAGTGCAATGATGAAAATGTGTTATGACTTCATTGTTTTTTTTCCACATACTTTAATAAATGTATGAAAATGAAAAAAGAATTTTGAAAAATAAGGTAAAATAAAAATACCTGATCAGACAAATAAAGTAAGGTGTTTGATCTGTATGAGAAATCATTTCTATATCTAAAAGATATAAGGTCCAGGTGTTTCCCCTTTTTTTGCTTATAGATATACGGCCCTACCTGCTCCTTGTCCCTTGGGCCTCACTCCTTTGGTTAATGACTTTTAGAAAGTTGGCATTTTCTTGACTTAGCTGTTTGGTGCCTGTAGCTTGCCTCTCATCACATGACTGGATGTAGTTGGCAGTTGGGCTTTGTGTATTCCTCCTAGACAGCTGTGCACAAAGGGAGCTTAGGTGTGTCTCAATGGGCCATCTCTGCCAGGATGGAAGGGAGGAGCTGGGCAAAGCCTCGCTTACACCTGAATAGGCGGTGTCCTGTCCAAACACAAAGAGCAACACACCCTCTGTAGTGGGTCTGGAGGTAGAGAAGTAAGGGAGGATATCTGCGCACTTCAAAAGCATGTCTTTGAAGTCTCCCCTACTTCAAAGGCACCACAGGGTATAAGTAATGGACCTCAGACACCACCAATTCAGTACACTTCTGGACCTATGGATACTCTGCCAGGAGGCAAGTCTACTCTGCTGCTAAGGACTGCCACTCTGCTGGACTGCAAGCTGCTGGACTTCTGCTTTGTTGTGTTCATCTGCTGTCTGCTGCCCCCTTTCCTGGGTGAGAAGGACTGGACCTACATCACTTGAACCCAGAGCCTAGAGTGACTCCAAGGGCTAGTTGGCTGGTCTCCAGATCTGAAGCCTCAGGGACATTCAAGCTTCCAATCTATTTGCATCTGCACCTGGACCCCGCCATCTGTGAGATTACCCTGCCAAGTGGTGCCATCCCAGTCCTGGACCCTTGGAAGTGGGCCTAAGGTGCTTACCAGTAGAACCAATGCATCTCCTCTGCTGAGCGGTGCATCCCGAAGCAGAACCAATGCATCGCCGCTGCTGCGTGGATTGGACCCATCCCAAAAGACTTGCAATGCTGCCACAACCTGCATCTTGGGACCAACGCATCACCTTCAAAACTGCTGGTGCGTGACACTTTCCCTAGGGCAGCTCCTTGCATCTTTCATCAATGGCAACCTCGATGACTAAACTACATATCGCAGCTTCACCACTCATTGGAACCAATGCATCACCTCGACTGCGCATCGCGTCCCTGACACCGGACTTTGCATCGCAAGCTCTGTCGACAGGATCAGGACCTTGCACCGCAGCCACATAACATCTCAGAACTGACTCATCGCCTCGGCTGGGCGACACATCGTCCGCACAGATCCACGCAACGCTCCGCAAGCAGGATTTAGGATACCCTGTTCAGCTGGCCTAACTGGGTCCCTGTAGACGGCTCAAGGTCCATCGCGGTCGGCCTGAACTTGTGACTTTGTCCTGGTCTGGCGCAACCAGATATCTCCAACAGCCCTTTGTGCTTTTTGGTGCTATTTTTCACTATAAACATTAAAAATCAATATCTACAGTTCTAGTTATTGGATTGTTTTTTTGGTCTTGTTTTGTTTATTAAATTCTGATCTATTGTTCTAAACTTGTGTGGAATCATTTTGTGTGGTGTTTTCACTGTTTCAGTGTTTGGAGTGTTACACAAATACTTTACAAAATGCCTCTGGGTGAAGCCTGACTGCTCTGTGCCAAGCTATCAGAGGGTGAGCACGGGGTAATTTGCAGTTTGCTTGTACCTTACCCTGTCTAGGATTTTGTTTGATGCTCGACTGGGACTTACGCCCCAGTCACCCAACAACCCAATTTCTGACAAAAGGAAACTGGGTTAATTTTGTCTAATTATAGACAGATATAGTGTTTAGATGTAAGCAGTAAACATTTTGCAAAAAATTGTGTGACCTAGAAGTTTGGATTGTACAGAGCAACCTTATTCCTTCTGTGCAAACCAGCTTCAAGAAAGAGGAGTGAATGAAAGATTTTGTCACTGCCTCTTACTTGATTGCACCTGCAGTGCTGTTTGCCCATTTGAAGCTTCATTCTTGTTTTGTTGGCCATGGTATGGATTTTGATCAGGTAGACAGACCTACATTCCAGAAAAGCTTGGCCAAGATGAGAATTGATCAGTTGTTACCTGTGCTTCTTCTTGCCTTGCATTCTGAAACATTTGTCCTGGTGCAGACAGATGGATGCAAGACTCTTACCCGGAAATCAGGGTCACCAATAGCATTAAGCAAGGATGAATGCTTGGTCCTTATTCAATTGACGGATAGCTTATTTTTAGGACGTTATTTAATATGATCAATATGTTTTCCATATTGACCATGGGTTATTTATATTTTCCTGCTTGCCTCGCATATGGCCAGGTCAGTTCAATTCAATTCTGCTGCACTGTTGATTTGTATTTACAAATATCTGTGGTAGTCAGCTACTCACTGTGGAATGTAACAAATCTAGATCACTTTTGTAAATTAGTCCAATAACATTCCAACCTGTTATCTGGAGAGCTGACAAGGTAACTATACTGTATGCAAATATGTTAAGATCCAGTCCATGTTATACATTAGCTGCTGCTATTTGGATTGACCATGAAGTCTCAAAAAGCTTTAGATAGTTGTTCAACCCATTATTATTTGTCAACCAACTGTAGTTGTGGTGAGGTGGAAAAATACATTTTAAGTCCCATTGCAGCAAAAGATTATCGAGAAAGGTTTTATTGATGATGTTAACTCACTAACAGCTTAAAATAGGCTCAGCGCTAAGGGAGTACCTAAAATCACTTTCTGAGAGGCATTTTTCAAAGAGTATTGTTGGACCTGGCCCTTTTTGCAGGGTTATCCTCAAACTTTCTTGCCATACCTCCTGTATTTTTCTGATTTTGGTTTTGCTGGTTTTAGGGCTCTTGGCACTTTACCATTGATGACCAGTGCTAAAGTGCAGGTGCTCAATGTGTTAGTTGTATTGGTGATTGGTTTATCCATGATTGGCATATTTGATTTACTAGTAAGTCCCTGGTAAAGTGCACTAGCTGTGTCCAGGGCCTGTAAATCAAATGCTACGAGTGGCCCTGCAGCACTGACTGTGCCACCCACATGAGAAGTCCTGAAAACATGTCTCAGGCCTGGCATTCCAGTGTCTGTGAGTGCAGTTTTAAACTGCCATTTCGAACTGGCAAGTGCACCTACTTGTCAGACCCAAACCTTCCCTTTTAATACATGTAAGTCACCCCTAAGGCAGGCCCAAGGCAGTCCCATAGCAGGGTGCAGTGTATTTAAAAAGTAGGACATGTTTTGGTGTGTTTTACATGAAATACTGCAAATTTAGTTTTTCACTATTGCAAGGCCTATCTCTCACGTAGGTTAACATGGGGATTGCCTTGAAATATCTTTTAAGTGTAATTTCCCTTTTGAAGCTGATAGAGCTTTGGAGCTTGGGGTCTCTGAACTCACAATGTAAAAGTACATCTTTTTGGTGAAGTTGGTTTTTAAATTGCGTTTTTAAAAATGCCACATTTAGAAAGTGTTATTAGTTATACAAGGGGTGGGCCCTACGTCACACAGCTAGATAGGGCCAGTAAATACAAAATAATCAAAACATCTAGCTGACCATTTGTTAGGCTGCCAACTAATTAAGCAGACTCAGACCAAACTCACAAGTAAGTTGGTCTATTTCATTTAACTATTCATTTTCATTCATTTCATTTTATGAATTCACAAGACAGATATTGGATACACTTCACAATTCACATAACATCTAGACAAAACAATTGAAACAATAAAACCAAATTGCAAGTAACAATCAATTGGAATTATTTCCAGTCAAAAAACAAACAATAGGTAACCCACGAAGACAATTTTCAAGGAAACAAGCTGAGGTTACCAACCAACGGGGGTAAAGACATTTCTAGCAACAGAGGATTTACACATTAAGTACATTATTTCCCTCGGTCGCTACACAAATTTCTATTGAAACTCTTCCCCTGATGGTAAATATGTGCCAATGCGTTTCGAATCCCAATCTATTTCAGGGGACTCTCCTCAGGGCTGTGACCGGATTCTGTGAAACCAATAGAAAAATATATCTTTTGACAAAACTTTGCCCTCCTTCTCATTTTCATATAATCACTAAAAAAACAGGATTATATATACCTCGTGTAGAACTTGGAAATCCCTTCAAAGTTGTGGGAAATATTGTGGGTATGTGTTCCTGCAAGGACAAAGGATACTCAATCACTACCGGCCACTGTCAAATGGTGTGTCAATTTAGTGCTTAAGATTATGTCAGGTTCCACATACTTGCGGGAAAACTCAGTTAGCTCTAACCCAGTCGCCACTCCTTCGTGAAGTTGATGTGTTAAGGGGAACTTCAGTAGTGGTTTTCTCCTGCCAGCAGACTCATGAGTTTTATCTGTTGTTAAATGGAAGATTTAGGCTTTTCGAGTATTCAAACAGTAAGCGCTTGTATAATTTTTTTCAATCTGACTCTTACTTTCTGGTTTGGATTACTTTTACCGGTAGATGCTGGCTGTGGCAGTATGAAAGAATTCTTAATTTTCGTTATTTCCAATAACGATGGTGGCTTTCGAGTTAGTTATCTATAAAATTAAAGCATGAACAAAGGCGTTAGCTGTTACGCGTTCTTCTTCTTACGCTTTCAATTGAATACATAGTTGCAACCATGATGACTCACTTGCGCTTCCCTAGCTGGTTGACAATCATTCTTCCTGGTTTCCGTCTGCTTTCTGGAACATTGTAAATTCGTCTCAGCTCAATTACGCTTAAATGGACTTCCTATTCCGTGTCCTTGCTCAGTGGGGCTGTTGAGCAAGGAATGCTGGTTCTTGTAGTTTATCTATAAAACGTGTGAACACAGTAGCATCCTGGATGCCTACACCCAGTTCTTTGTTTAGCCTTCGGTACTGGGCAATATCTTTCATACACACTTGAAACTAGTCCTTTCTTCGTGCTAAGTTCTTGATATTTCTGACATTTCATTCAGGCACGATATTGCACTATTGAACTTGAGGATGAGGTAAGCTTCTTTTTGTAACAAAGTTCTTTCTGTATCTCCGCCTCTTGACGTCTGTTTTACCACCCAGAGAACTGTCCATTTAATGTCTTTTTCACTATGGTTAGCTTGTATGAAGTGGCTCACCTTAGGGGCATTTGTCACTTTTGTGCGAATTCTAGATCGATGTTGAACGATTCGCAATCGGATCTCTTGGTTGGTCTTGCCGATGTACAATAGTTGGAGCCAATTTCCAAATATGTGGATATCTTCCTAAAACCTTTTCTCCAGCAAGTTCCCTCGTATCTGAGAGATACGATGGATTTTATTAACAAAATAGAGGGCCTCCATTTTGATTCTATCAATCAACTGCTTGTTTCATTCGACGTGGTGTCACTGTACACACAAATTCCCCAAGAAGAGGCACTTGAAGCACTGGAAACATACCTTGACACTCGTGAACACCCCCAGCAGGTACCGACCGAGTTTATCCTCCAGCTCGCGACAGTGGCACTAAAGAAGAACTATTTTAAGTTTGATGAAAAATATTATATTCAAACCAAGGGGACTGCCATGGGTTGTCCCTTTCTCCCGGAGATGGCAGTCCTATACATGGCCAGGTTTGAGGAGAAATTTGTTTATGAAAATAATCCCTTCAAACAACATCCTTTGAAGTGGTATCATTACATCGACAATATTTGGTGTCTCTGGGATGGCCCTGAACAAACTTTAATGCAATTTTTTGATTGGCTCAATACGAGACACTCAGACATTAAATTCACAGTGACTAAGAGTAAGACTTCTCTCACGTTTCTAGATGTGGAGGTAAGGCATATTAATAATGCACTAAGGACAACTCTCCATCGTAAATCCACTGACAGAAACACGATCCTTCATTATAAAACCTCACACCCTCAGTCCCTGCGAGGCAATTTGCCGTATGGTCAGCTATTAAGGATCAGACGGAACTGTTCACGGATGGATGACTTCGAAGCCCATGCGACATCCTTGTGCGAGCAATTAAGGGAAAGAGGTTACCCCAAAAAACTGCTTAAACATGCTAAACAGAGGGCCTGGTACACACCATGAGAATGTCTTTTATCTAAGAAAGTCAAGGAGCCCATGACCAAAATGGTGTGTGTATCGACCTTTGGTCCACACACAAATCAATTTCTCCAAATAATTTTAAAGAATTGGCACCTGCTCCAAAATCTGGAATGCCCGTTTGAAAGACCACTTTTTGCCATGAGGAGAGAAACGAGCATTGGCCAACAATTGGTGAGGGCCGATTGCACCTCAACAACAAAGAAACAGGACCTCGGTTCCCATTGGAATCTAAAACCTATTGAAGGCCACCACAAATGTGGCAACTGTGTATCATGTGAAACAACTTGTGAAGAGACCATATTTGAGCACAACACCATCAAATGGATCCACAAGTCCTTCTCAAATTGCAAAACTAAGAATGCCATTTATGGGATAACATGCCCTTGTGGAAAACTGTACATCGGCAAGACCAACCAAGAGATCCGATTACGAATCGTTCAACATCGATCTAGAATTCGCACAAAAGTGACAAATGCCCCTATGGTGAGCCACTTCATACAAGCTAAACATAGTGAAAAAGACATTAAATGGACAGTTCTCTGGGTGGTAAAACAGACATCAAGAGGCGGAGATACAGAAAGAACTTTGTTACAAAAAGAAGCTTACCTCATCCTCAAGTTCAATAGTGCAATATCGGGCCTGAATGAAATGTCAGAAATATCAAGAACTTAGCACGAAGAAAGGACTAGTTCCAAGTGTGTATCAAAGTTATTGCCCAGTAACGACGGCTAAACAAAGAACTGGGTTTAGGCATCCAGGATGCTACCGTGCTCACACGTTTTATAGATAAACTACAAGAACCAGCATTACTTGCTCAACAGTCCCACTGAGCAAGGACACGGAACAGGAAGTCCATTTAAGCGTAATTGAGCTGAGACGAATTGACAGTGTTCCAGAAAGCAGACGGAAACCAGGAAGAATGATTGTCGACCTGCTAGGGAAGCGCAAGTGAGTCATCATGGTTGCAACTATGTATTCAATTGAAAGCGTATGAAGAAGAACGCGTAACAGCTAACGCCTTTGTTCATGCTTTAATTTTATAGATAACTAACTCGAAAGCCACCATCGTTACTGGAAATAACGAAAATTAAGAATTCTTTCATACGGCCAGCATCTACCGGCAACAGTAATCCCAACCGGAAAGTAAGTGTCAGATTGAAGAAATTATACAAGCGCTCACTGTTTGAATAATCGAAAAGCCTAAATCTTCCATTTAACAACAGATAAAACTCATGAGTCTGCTGGCAGGAGAAAACCGCTACTGAAGTTCCCCTTAACACACCAACTTCACGAAGGAGTGGCGACTAGGTTAGAGCTAACTGAGTTTTCTCGCAAGTAAGTGGAACCTGACATAATCTTATTAAGCACTAAATTGACACACCATTTGACAGTGGCCGGTAGTGATTGAGTATCCTTTGTCCTTGCAGGAACACATACCCACAATCTTCCCACAACTTTGAAGGGATTTCCAAGTTCTACACGAGGTATATATAATCCTGTTTTTTTAGTGATTATATGAGAAGGAGGGCGATGTTTTGTAAAAAATATATTTTTCTATTGGTTTCACAGAATCCAGTCACAGCCCTGAGGAGAGTCCCCTGAAATAGATTGGGATTCGAAACGCGTTGGCACATATTTACCATCAGGGGAAGAGTTTCAATAGAAATATGTGTAGCGACCGAGGGAAATAATGTACTTAATGCGTAAATCCTCTGTTGCTAGAAATGTCTTTACCCCCGTTGGTTGGTAACCTCAGCTTGTTTCCTTGAAAATTGTCTTCGTGGGTTACCTATTGTTTGTTTTTTGACTGGAAATAATTCCAATTAATTGTTATTTGCTATTTGGTTTTATTGTTTCAATTGTTTTGTCTAGATGTTATGTGAATTGTGAAGTGTATCCGATATCTGCCTTGTGAATTCATAAAATGAAATGAATGAAAATGAATAATTAAATGAAATAGACCAACTTACTTGCGAGTTTGGTCTGAGTCTGCTTAATTAGTTGGCAGCCTAACAAATGGTCAGCTAGACATTTAGAAAGTGGGCATTTTCTTGCTGAACCATTCTGTGCCTCTGCCTGTCTGGAAAATCCATGGCTGGTCAGGATGACAGTTGGGCTCTTGTGCATTCACTCTAGACAGTCACACAAAGGGAGCTGAGGTGTGCCTTGCATATCCTGATGGGCTATCACCAGGTTGATGGGCCTTCCTGAACTAGGGTGGTGGGAGGAGTTGTCACCTGAACAGGGCTGTGCCTGTCCTCACACAAAGCTGTCTCCATCCCCCTGAAGTGTGTCTGGAGCCTGGGCCGGGAATGGCAGGGCCTTGTGCACTACAAATTCTTGCATTTGAAATTTGCCTACTTCAAAGGCAGAACGTGGTATAAGCATTGGGCCTCTGACACTCTCAAATCAGAACCCTGCTGGACTGAGGACATTCTGCCAGGAAGAAGAGTGGATGCTGTAGGAGGGACTGCTACTCTGCCTGTTGTTTTGTTGTGCTGGCCTGCTGCTTGTTGCTTCTGTCCTGGGAGTGAAAGAACGAGACTTTGCTTTCTGCATCTTGCTCCTAAGGTTCTCCAAGGGCTTATGCATGCTTGCCTCCTGTTAAGAAGTCTCAGGGCCATCAAAGACTTGCCTTACCAGTGCCTGGGCTCTTCTGCTGAGAGCCCTGATTTGCCAAGTTGTGCCAAATCCAGTACCTGGATCCTTGGAAGTAAAATCTGGTGATCTGAAGAGAAAATTCTTGCATCAACTCTCGGCGCCCTTTTTCTCGATGCTGCACTGCCGTGCAGCAAAAGAATCGACGCATCACCTGCTTCGCTGCCACAGCATCTATGCAGTGCATCTGGATTTTCAATGCATCGTCCCTCTATGCCATCTTTACATCAACGTTACCCAGCAGTAAAAAGCCGAGGCTGCGTGTCCGGAGATTGACACATCACCTCCCCTTCCATTAAGGAACCAATGCATCACCTCTCCTGATAGTAAGGAACCAATGAATCCACCTCCCCTGCCTAGCAATAATGAACCAACGCATCACCACCTCTGGCAGTAAGGAACCAATGCATCCCCTCTACTGGGAGTAAGGAACCGCCGCATTGCTTTGCTTTTCTGGTGCCTAACCTCCCCAGCACCTGTTTCGTCTTTGAATTTTGATGCATCCAAGGTACTTTGTGCTAAAAGAAATGCATCCATAGATTTCCATGGACTGAATGTATTTAACCTTTGAAAAGTGATATCTTTACTTGTGTATGTTGTATTTTTGTCATTCTGGTCTTGTTTTATTCAGGTAAATATTGGCTATTTTTCTAAACTGGTGTGGACTCCTTTTGTAGTGTTTTCACTGTGTTACTGTGTGTGTATGTACAAATGCTCTACACATTCCCTCTGAGATAAAACTGAATGTTCGTACCAAGCTACCAAGGGGGTGAGCAGAGGTTATATTAGCTGTGTGACTCCCTGACCCTGACTAGAGTGACAGGGTGCAAACCACTGCCAACTAGAGACCTCATTTCTGACAGGTATGATTTAAGTAATTCGGCTGAGGCTTTGAATTTGTGCTTGCGCAGGTATTATAAAAAACATCTACTGGCCTTAAATTATTAAAATGCAAAGAAGGGAGTTACTCTTTTGTATGCAGGGTTTTTGCTCTGGGGAAGGGAGTCATAGCATATAGAGACCACCTGCCCGGTCCCAACCAAAGAAATGTGGTTAATGGGTATGACCCATTTCATGAAGGCAGAGAGGGTAGTTTATGAGGCCAGGAGGAGCCACCGCAAATTTGTAAAGGTGTGGGGAATCAGGATATCCTACTATGGGGTAGACTGGCTCCACTGGTGGACGCAGTAGAGAATGTGAGAGAAGACCTAGCGGACACCCCTCTGGGCTGAGAGACATGCTACTACCCAATCTGCGTGATAGACTTTACAGTATATTAGACATGTGTTGCTGACCTACAAAGACACCCATTATGTCATATATTCTGGATATCTTGTGGCATTTATGTACAATCATTGGTGGACTGTTGTGACCTATATAAAAAAGAAATGAATAAACAAATTTAAAAAAATACTTATCTTATCTAGGAAGACACCTAAACAGGGGGACAAGAACATAAGAGGAACATCTTAACTTGGTGCAACCTTTTATGACCCAACTGAGGGTGTATCAGAAAAACAAGTTGGGAAAAACTGCATAGAGCAGGTATGGAATGAAGTGGAAGAAGCGGAAGGGAAGATGTGTGTTTTGCGCGCATGTCTTATAACCAATTTTCTCTAGTTTCTGCAAACCTTAATATAAATTTTGTTCATGAACAGAAAGAAAATAAATATTCCAACCTTACAGTCATCAACAAAATTATTGCAAACTTCATCACTTATCATAACATAATCGCATTATTTATTTTGGCTCCCCATAAGCTTAGTCTATATCTTTAAGGTGACCTGCAATTATCAAACACAGTATATCACAAGTCACTATGATATACCCCCAATAAACTCACAACTTCAGGTGATGCCCAGGAGCCTTTAAGGAACAAAGAGATCTGCTGGAAATCCAGTAATTCTGGGAGCTGTAAATGATGGAGCAGTTGTTCCTGGACAATGGGAAAGCATCTAGAATTGAGTTATACAGTTTAAAAGATTTCAGGAAAATAGCTCTTAGAAGCAAATAGCACCAACTACGATTATCTGGTTGCGCTTGACTGAGGTAAAGTCACAAGTTCAGGCCACTCGCGATGGAGCACAGGTCAGGCACAGGACCAAGTTTAGCCCACTGAGACAGTACCTCGTGTCCTTGGAATCAAGATGCAAAGTCCCCGTTGGCCTACGCCGCACTGCATCAAGGAGCTGTTAAACAAGAGCTGAGGTGCATGGTCCTGGAGTTGAAATGTGTCTTGCTGCATTGGGTCAATGAAGCCAGTGTTCTGGAGCTGTATTGCAGATACTTGTGTCGAAATGCATTGTGCTGGGTCGGTGGTGGTGAAGCCGCCAATCAGGATCTATGATGCAAGGTCTGGCATCAAGGTACAGTGTGCTGCATTGGTTCTGATGAAACCACCAATCTGAAGCTGGCAATGTGAGGACTTTCATCAAGATGCGTCTCGCTGTGTCGGTTCCTAAGAAGCCACCGGTCTGTAGTTAGCAATGCGAGGACTTGCACCGAGATGCGTCGTGCTGCTTTGGTTGCGATGAAGCCACAAGTCAGGAGCCTATAGTGTCCCTGCAGCTCAGAACAGGGGGACAGTCAACTGACCCTTGGAGACACTCTGGTAGTCCTGGGTTCAAGCAGCAAGGCAGGCCTTTGAGAGCAGAGCAGTCCTCAAACAGCTGGGTAGTCCTCAGGCAGCAGGGCAGTCCTCAGGCAGCTGGGCAGCCCTTCTTCTTGTAAAGTCCGCAGGTCCAGGAGTGTTCTGAAGAGTGAGTCTCAGGGTCCAATATTTATCTTGAAGTGGGAGAAACTTCTAGACTTTCCACCACTTCTGGCTCTGAAATGTCCTTCCTACTACTGCCCAGGCCCCAAGATGCCTGGGCAAGGCTAGTCTGAAGTTCTTTGTGAGTACAGGAGGCAGCCTCTATTCAAGTAAAAGTGTGGTAGGACACAACCCACCCACTCATTTTGTCAGGATGGCCCATCCTGCCAACATCCAGGCCCCCTTTGTGACACTGTCTGGGATGAATACACAAAGGCCAACTACACCTAGTCATGTGACCCAGGACACAGGTTGCAGACACCAAATGGTTAGGACAAGAAAATGCTGACTTTCTATATGTGGCACCTTCAGATTTGTGACTTAAAATACAACTTTACCATAAAAGAGGAATTTAAATTGCAATTCTTAAGAGACCAAACATGATATGTCTACCTATTCCCAAGCAAACGTATCACTTATTAAATGTAACCCAATGTTATCATATAGGAGAGGTAGGACTTGCAGTAGTGAAAAACGAATTTAAGAGTTGTAAAAGTTAAAAGTGCATATCCAACTTTTTAAATACAATGCATCTTGTCCTATGGACTGTTTAACTCCTACCCTAGGGGTGACTTACATGTATTAAAAAAAAAGGTTTAGGCCTGACAAAAAGGTTTAGTTTGCCAGGTCAAAATGGCAGTTTAAAGCTGCGAACAAGCTGCAGTGGCAGGCCTTAGACATGTCTTAAAAGGCTACTTATGTAGGTGGCTGTTAGAAATTGGTTTTCCGATTGGCAGAGGTATGCACCCTGTCCAAGCAGGAACCACAATCCTAGTCCGGGTAAGCTAGATACACACTAAAAGATAGCCTGTGCTCACCCTCTAGTAGCTTGGCACAGAGCAGTCAGGCTTATCTAAAGAGGAAATGTGTAAGGTATTTGTGCAACACAAACCATAAAAAGACTCCACACCAGGTTAAAAATAGAAAATAAATAAAAATAGACAATAATTTTATAAATAAAGCAAGACCAAAATGACAAAAATCTAATATATAGAAGTCGAGTTATGAATTTTTGAAGATTAAAAAGAAGTATAGCGCTTAGAAGCAATAAGCACCAATGGGGGTTATCTAGTCGTGGTGGACCGGGACAAAGTCAAAGTTTGGGCATATCGTGATGGAGTGCAGGTCAGCTACAGGACCCATGCAGGCCCGGTGAACAAAGTACATTATCCAGGTCGAAACAGCGAGATGCATCAATTTTCTCCATGCAGCAGAGGGATGCGTCAGTTCCGCAGGCAAAGCGTTGTAGCCGAGAGGCGTTGGTTTTGCCACCCAGTTGAAGGATGCATCAATCTCTTTCACACTGCTACGGTGGCAATGCGCGGTTCTCTGCATCAGGGGTACACACAATGTGTTGGTTCCAATGTGATGCGCCGGGTTCTGCGCCTGCCACAGGGATGATGTGTCAATTTCTGCTTACGCAGTCAGCAGATGTGTTGTGCATCCGAAGCAAGCATCTGGGTCCACTTCCAATGCACCAGGCCCAGGAGCAGGGATAGAAACTTTGATTTCCCTGACTTTCCACAACAGGAGGCAAGACAACAAGTCCTGGAGAACATTTTGGATTGCAAGGCAGAGTCCAGCTCTGCCTCAGCAGGAGGACAGCACAAGAGAAAAGCTGTCCTTCTAGGGCAGCAGTCCAGCAGAGTGGAAGTCTTTAAGCTGCACAGCAGTTTATCTGACAGAGTTCAGTTGTTGGTCCAGAAGTGCCTTGTTTGGAGGGGTCAGAGACCCAGTACTTCTACCCAGTTGTGCATTTTAAGTGGGGGTGACTTCAGTGAAGGGCCTTTGAAGTGGACAGATGTCTTTCTTTCCCAGCCATGGCTCCAGGCTATCAGTAGGGGGTTAATCAGTCCTTTGTGTGGGGACTGGACATTACCTATTCAGGTGCAAGTGTCAGCTCCTCCCTCCCTTCCTGCCCAGAATGCAGATGGGTACTCAGACACAACTACCCTTTCCGCGTTTGTGGCCTTACTAGAAGTAATGCACAAAGTGAAGCTGTCGCCCACCCTAGACATGTATTGAAGACAGGCTGCAGGCACGCATAGGAGTAAGAGCAAAGAAATGCCCAATTTCTAAAAGTGGCATTTCTAAACTAGTAATGTTAACTCCAACTTTATTAGTAAAGAGGATTTATCATTACCATTCCAAAGATATAAAACATGAAGCAGCTACTCCTTTCTAATCAGGAATTACAGCTTAAAAGTGTATTAAGGAATTCCTAATGTAAACCTTATGAGAGGAGTAGGCCTCACTGTAGCGAAAAACTAATTGAGCTGTTTATCACTACAAGGACATTCAAAACTTAAATGTACATGGCCTACCTTTTACTTACACAGCTCCCTGTCCGATGGGCTACCTAGGGCTAACCTTAGGGGTGACTTATGTGTAGTAAAAGGGAAGTTTTAGGCTTGGCAAAGCGTTTTGAATGCCAAGATGAAAGGCAGTAACTGCACACACAGGAGCTGCAATGGCAGACCTGAGACAGGATTGCAAGCCTACTTGGATTGGTGGCACAATCAGTGCTGCAGGCCCGCTAATAGCATTTTATTTACTGGCTCTGGGTATATGGTGTACCACTTTACAAAGGACGTACAAGTAAACTAAATATGCCAATTGTGTATACACCAACGTTACCATATTTAGGGGACAAGCACATGCTCTTTAGCACTCGTCAGCCATGGAAAAGTGCTCAGAGTCCTAAGGCCAACAAAAGAAATCAGCATAAAGACGAAGGGAGAAGGGCAAAAAGTTTGGGATGACCCTTCAGAGAGGGCCATTTTACAACATGTTCCTCCTCCATCCTAAAGCCAGGTTAGACTAATCAATACCTTGATAGACTTCCCTGCCTAAGGTGATAGAACATGGATAATGTCCCACTACTGCAAGGATACTTGCCAGTTTCTCTTTGTGTGCCTTTTAGTTTGACTCTAGTCCTCACAGGAGGCTGGGGGAGCACATATGTGCATTCTCTAGAGACAGCTATAAACATTGGGCATGCAACTGGAACGACAGACCTCCACCATTTGAGGGCCTGGCTGGATAGACTGGAGGAAGGGGTTTTGACACTTGGGCTCTTGGAGTCAGATCATGGCCCCACTAATGATTAAGATCTGCAATCCACTGCCCCATGTCAGACAGGACTGACATTTAGGGGAGCTATCTGTGGTTCAAAGGGAAACCCTCTGAACCGCCCCCCAACTTCAAAGGCACACTACAGTATAACTACTGGTGCCATACTTCACTAGGGTAGAGATACAGTTGTGGGGACGTGGGACTGGAGATCCTGGAACTGCATTGTGCACGCTACCTGAGGAATCTGTTGTGCACAAAGAGGATTACTGCCATTGGAAGGGACCATGCACCTTTCCTGAAAAGTGGCTGGCCTGGACTGACTATCTGCTGCTGTTTGGCACCCTGAGGTGTGCTCTCCATGGGCTTGTTGGCTTGCCTCCTGTTCTCTTGTGGGGATCTCAGGGACATCAAATACCTCCCGCGAGGGACCCACCCCATCTTCTTGTGACACCTGGAGAGTGGTAACCTCTTAATTGCCCACATTGTCTGCTGAATCCCAAATGGTAGTGCAGTGTGAGCATGGGACCAAGTATTGTGCCTGGAGACCGGAGTGCCTTGTGCGGAGCTCCAAAAGTACTGGCCGCTTCTAAGAAGTGTGGCCCCTGCCTCGTGAGGCCTTAACCGCTTCGCCGCGATCGGAATTCCGCCCAGGTGCTGGACATTCCGATCGCGGTGTGGTCGTGACGAGCTCAGCTCGTCATGCGCACAGGCCGACCGCGCAGCATGACGACCTGAGCTCATCATGAGCATCGAAGAGGTTAACACGCATAAAGCGTCTTGTTGGTGGTGAGCGGATTTACTGGTTGTGGGGCCCCGCGTGGCCCACTTCATTGATCGTGCTGCATCTCTCTTGTGCAACACGCCGACTGCATGCTCATTGTGTGCGGTGTCCCATTTACAGGTTGCGACCCACGGAGGTGAGGGCGAACCCGTAGACATGCCTCATTCTACCTTGTGCAGTACTTCTGAACTTCTGTGAACGAAATTGCCTGATGTGACCGGTATCAGTGCGCATTAGACGTTGTGCCTCATTTCCAGGGAGGTACAGAATTTACAACTTTTCGTTGTGTGCTACCTGAATTGTCTGGTGTGACTCAGATCAATGCACACCAGACATTGTGCCGCATTTCCCGATAGGTACAGAATTTGTAACTCCCCGTTGTGTGTAAAGGAAATTGTCTGGTTCAACTCGTATAAATGCACAAAATACATTGTGCATCATTTCCAGGGTAGGTGCGGAGGAAGGATTCGTGTTTTAGGGTGCCTGGATTGCCTGGGTGCTACTTTGATCGATGTCTTTGAAGGGGTGCCTCTTTCTTCCGAGAGGCTCCCCTCCTTCATTCCCCATTAATCGATTGTTCCTTTTGTGCCCTCAGTGCAGCAGACCAACTGCTCTCTCCTCACCCAGCCCTGACAACTTTGTGTTGCCAGGTAGTATTGCCTGGACCGGGCCGGGGTGGTGAGAGTAATTGACTGGGCTAAGGAACGCTTCAGAGAATGGCCAAACCTCCATTTGTTGACTGCTGCCTAATTAGCTCTGTTACCTACCCTCACCTTCTTCCCTGGGAGCCTGACTAAGTGTGACTTTGGCCACGATCGGCCTAGAATCAGGGAGGAACATTTACTTTATCTCCAGCCCATGGGTGTAGGGTAGTCAGGGTGAGCTTAATGATGGAGGAGGGCGTGGGCCACAGGGTTTGCATGTGCATTATCAACTGACCTCCTGAATATCAGTTGCACTGCATTACAGTGCTGTGTTTGAGTGTGCTCCATACAGATGCAGATATCAGTGGCACCGCATATTGGTGCTGAGTGAGTGTGTGGGAGTAACTTCCTGTGATTAATTACACCGCACAGCAGTGTTGCTTTACAAATTGATTCCTTGCCAAAAGAATACTACGTTTGACATTGATTTTTACCCCTGCAGCCTTGGCCCACGGTGGTGTTTAAAAGTGTTGTAATTGTCTGTGTGTACACATTTCTGATATCATTTTGATCTGGGGGGCACCCTATATCTGTGTGGTATTAAATTATAGTAATTGCCAGGGTGGGCCTTGTTCTGACAGTGTCTCACATTCTATAAGAGTGTTTGGGGGTAAAATAGGATCTTTCCCAAGTGTGCATGCTGGAAAGTGGGTTATTAGTAGTGGTAAATATGCATCCACCACTGGCAATAATGCCACTAACACAGTCTAGAATAGGTCTCAGTAAATTATTCGAATGCTGGGTAGCTTGGCTGCGAGAAGGCAGGCTTAACTCCGGAGATAGGTATGTAAAGCATTTTTAAAAAAAATATTCAGTAAATAATTAAGACACAACACACAGTAAAAATCCAACACTAATTTATATAAATAGGATATATTTTTATCTTTAAAATGACACCAAAACAACACAAAATCCAATGCAGGGAAAGGGAGATAGGAATGTTTAAAGATTTAACACTATATAACACTTAGAAACCAATAGCGCCCCTCTGGGACATCTGGTCTTGCTTGACCAGGGCATAGTCAGTTTCAGGCAGACCCCTCACAGAAAGCCTTAGTCAAAATTTTACCTTCAGACTTAGAAACTTTTCGAGAGCTTTTTCTTCCGGGTTCTTCAATGCTCTTCACCATTCCGGATTCGGTGAGGGTTCGCCGGCTTGCTTTTCAGGGAGCGCCCGGTCAAACTCTGGAAGTCGGACTTCCGGAGCTTTTCACCTGGACTAATTAGCAGATCAGGCTAGAAGCACACTACAATATAACCTATGCTCACCCTCTGGTAGCTTGGCACAGAGCTGTCAGGCTCTGTGCCAAGCTAAAGAGAAAATGTGTAAAGTATTTGTATAACACACATACACAGCAACACTGTGAAAACACCACAAAAAGATTCCATGTGAGTAATGAATTTTTAAAGATTAAAAAGAAGTGTAGCATTTAGAAGCAATAAGCGCCAATGGGGGTTATCTGGTTGCCCAGGACCGGGGCATAGTCAAAGTTCGGGCTGACCGCGAAGGAGCGCAGGCCGGCTACAGGACCCACGCAGGCCCCGATGAACAAAGTGCCAGTTCCTCTGAAGCAAGTATATGGGTCCACCTACAGTGCACCAGGCCCAGGAGCAGGGGCAGAAAATTTGATTTCCCTGAGTTTCCTCAACAAAGAGGCAAGCCAACAAGCCTCTTAGGCCCTATTTGCAAGTAATGAGGAAATCTATGTAGCGATCACAGGTGGCCAGAATTTTTGTTCTCTGTTTAAAATTCCTGCTATTAAATGCTAAACACTTGGGAATGGGGAATAACTGTGTGGACCTGCATTTGCTGAGTGAAATTCCACATGGGATTCCTAATTCTGGGGGGGTGGGGGTTAATGCTGTGAACAGGTGGTAAATATGTGCAAGGTGTCCTGCCAGAGTGAGGTGGAGTAATGGGGTGGAGACGGGTTAGAGAATAGAAGAGAATATTGGCTAACCGGGTAAGCATTGCATGTTGCCTCATGACTTGGCTAAAGGTGGGTCAGGTCCTGAGAGCATGTTTGGGTTCCAATGCAACTGTTTCCCAAAGCATTTTCCATTAAGTAAAATGGGATCTGGTGTTCCTGCACTTGAACAATCTGGAGTGGGATTCCCCAAGGAAATTCTGCTTTGCCCAACTCATAATTGGAAAGTGAATACTGTAGTGATTTGAGAAAGAATTTTGCTGCGTGGGGAACACTCTTCTGAGGCATCTGGCACTTTTCTGGCATCCGAACCAGCAAATCTTTGCCACTGTTGAGGGGGGTGATAATATCACTTGAACTGCTGTTCTTCAGCTGTTGTCTGAGACTAATGACTTTTCTGTGTAGAGCATATGTAGCTGAAACGAGACAGGTTTTGAGACGTGCGAGTGCACGATTCAATATGGCGGCTCGCCGCTAAGCTCAGGCGCGCCCGTATTAACAACAGGTTCTTTCTGCCGGCATAACAGGGCAATTTTGCTCCAGTAAAGCGTTTTTCATACCTTCTTGTGGTAAGGAGTTTGATGGTTTGGTCTGGGGGCTCGGGCTGCTTTTAAGTTTCTCTGATGCTCATCTCCTCCTGCACCAATGCTTCTCACAGCTCTGCCCCTGCAGTTTCTGTCAGGAGGGTGGGGTTCTCTTTAGGAATGGCCGCGGCTTCAGACTGGAAATCCTCCCACTGTCGGATTTAGCTGCTGCACCTGGATCTTTACTTTACTTTTACACAGGTTTGGCATATTTATGTACTTTTTAACTTTTTTTCCTGCTATTTCTCATATATATATATTTCTACAAGTTTATTACCATGGAAAGCATAGCTTCAATTTTGTCAGCGCATATGCGTAAACAAGCAGCGTCTCCTCCGCCTGTTAAATCTAAAATGGTAGATTCACCGGAACCCTCACTGACTACCATTTTGGAAGAACTGCAGGCTGTCAGGTCCAATACAGACAGTATTGCTATGGAAATTGAAAACATAAGTAAAGATATGGTAGGTATTTCCATGAAGGTTGCGGATAATGAGATTAAAATAAATGACATTCAAACAAAAACAGACCAGCTAATGCCGCTTGTCACAAAAATTCCCTCTCTCAGTACAAGGTTGCTTGAGTTAGAAAATAGAAACAGGCAATATAACATGCACATTTTTAATTTGCCTAAAGATATAGAGGGGAATAACTAAAGATACTACCTTGAGAACCTATTGCTTAGTCTATTAAACCTAATATTTCCTGAAAAACTTGAGAATTCCGTCTCAACGTAAACCTGGCCAAACCAAACCACGTCAAGCCATCTTCAAGGTTCTTTGTCACTACCATCTCATCTTTATTCGTAAAGCAGCACAAGAAATTCTTTCTCTCCTGATTAATGGCACTAAAATCTTCATTCATCAGGATTTTGCTAAGGAGACTGTCACCATTTGCAGAGATTTTGCAGCTTTGCGAACATGATTGAAAAATTATGGCTTCAAATACGGACACTTTGATCCATCCTCCATGCATATTTGGAAAGATGAAATTTCAAAGTCCTTTCATTGTCCGGAAGATCTTCAAGCATTTCTAGATAACCACTTCCCTCTCTCAATGGATACGCATGACCCTTCAATTTGAAAATGTTTTGACCGTATACCTGTTTACTAAACACATTGTTCAAATTAGAGTTCATGTCTGATACGGATTATAGGTTTTTATTAATCCTGTTATTAGATTTGATATTCTTCTTATTGCAGGCTGTTCTTTCTCTCCTTTAGCTATTCTTCTCACATGCACATGTGTTTCTCATCTCTTTTTATGTGTTCCTCGTTCTTTTATCTATATGTTTCTGTATGTGTTCTTTGTTTTATATTCTCCTTTGTTCTATGGATAATTCATTGGTCTCCACTGCTTTTTCGCTCATATCCTATATATTTGTTCATATTGTTTTCTATCTATCCTCTTTGCTTCATTTCTTAACTTATGGATACATCTCACTTAATTAAAATTGTTTCCTTGAATGTTAAGGGATTATGACATCCGGTTAAGCATTTGAATTTTTAGGTTACCTATTTAGACAAAAAACTGTCATTTGTCTATTGCAGAAAACACAAGGTAATGACAATATTTTAGCCTATATGCAAAAGAAATGGGTGGGTCAAAAGCTCTCTTCTCCAGCACTTGGGAAACAAATGGTGTGGCTATTCTCTTTTCAAAAAATCTTCAGTTACAAATTTTAGATAAACGATCTGACTCAGATGGACGATTCCTACTGGGTAAAATATAACTTGGCAATACTATTTTACATTTAATTAATATTTATAGTCCAACAGCGGATGACCCTAATTTTTGGAATCGTATTACTACTGAAATTCTTCAACTTGGAAATGTTTCCCTCATTGTGGGTGGAGAGTTTAATTTGATTAGTGACCCCCATTTATATAGGCTCTTCAAAAGCGTTTCACCCACTCAAAACTTTGTTTAAAAACTCTAAACTTGTTGACATTTGAAGACTGCATTTCCCCACTCAGAAAGACTTCACCTTTTTCCAGTCCCCATAATTCTCACTCATGCTTAGACTATTTGTTAGTGTCTAGAGATTTGATTAAATCTATAACTCGACCCTCTATTGGAAACATTGAAGTTTCTGACCATGCAATTTCTCATTCCCATTGAGCATGAATGTAGACATTATTTATTTCTACCTAGAATATTACTTGTAAAACCATGTTGCAAAAACTTAGATATGAATATAATTTAAAGTTAAGTGAAAGAGATGGAATTCACCTTGCTAATCAGAAAGCTACACTTGTTTTTAATGCAAATAGGTCGGGAAAACTTTTAGCTATCTTCGCATCAAAAAAGATAGAAAGTTAATTCATGCTATCCATAGAGACAATGGTACAATTTCTGTGTCTACCCCGGAAATTCTAGATGAATGCCTTCAATTTTATTCATCATTATATGACAAATCCAATCTCCTGGATACTCAAGTCATAGACGCTTTTTTTAGTTTCTGCAAATCTGCCACAGCTTTCCCAATCGGATATTTCTAAATTAGATAGTTCTATCTCTGAAGATGAACTTTTACTAACTATTCATTCACTCAAACCCCAAAAGTCCCCTGGACTTGACGGCATCCCTGCTGAATTTTATGAAACCTTTGCTAATGTTCTTGCCCCTCATTTACATAATTTATTTACTACGTTCAGCCAGTCTGGTCTACTTGAAGGTTCTTTCACAGACGCTTAAATTATAGTTTTGCCTAAATCAGATAAAGATCAGACTAAGGTTTCCAATTATCACCCTATTTCCCTCATAAATTTGGACTGTAACATTTTTGCAAAGATTTTAGCTACTAGGATAGCTTGCTTTTTATCGTCCCTTATTCACATAGATCAATCTGGCTTTATGAAAAAAAGATTCTCTGTCAATAATACTTGTCTCCTTTTTCATGTCATTGATAAAATTTCTACCTACACTTCACCCGTTGGTCTTCTTGCTTTAGATGCTGAGAAAGCATTTGATAAATCATTGGCAATTTCTATTTTAAGCGCTATCCTCATTTAATTTTGGAAATAATTTTATAAAAATGGTTTCCCTTTGCCGTGCCTTTTTATTAATGGTCAGTTCCATTACTCTTTTTTTCTTTATAGAGGAACCCGACAAGGTTGCCCATAATCACCTCTTCTTTTTAGGTCGAGCCTAGAGTCAGCGCGCAAGCGCTGCTCTGGTGAAGATCTGCTGTAGTTCAGTATGTGAGGGAAGCCCCGCCCACTCCCCGCCCTTAGTTTTCATTGGCTTGAGTCTTTGTCCTTCGTAAATGCTGCCTTCGGATTTGTTTATAGGCTTGTTAGTCCCTCCTTATTACGGTCATGTTGTTATTTGCATCCTCCCATGGCTACTGGCCCCTTTACTTCGAGTGTTACAAGGTACGTGTTATTTAGACTGTGAGCATTATTTTCTTTAATGAGGTTCTCCTACTGCCTTCTCTAATCCCCCCTCCCTCCGTTGTCCGTGCCTTCTCACCCCCTCCCCCCGCCCGCACTCCCATTGTCTGTGCCTTCTCGCCCCCTTCTCCCCCCTCCCCCCACCTGCACTCCCGTTGTCCGAGTCTTCGCCCACCCTCCCCCGCCCGCACTCCCGTTGTCCGTGCCTTTTCTCCCCCTCACTCCCGTTGTCCATGCCTCCCCCGACCTCCCTCCCGTTGTCCGTGATGACTACCGTTTGCAATACAATAGGTCTCGCGTAAATGCGAGTCCTATTGCACTGCAAATGCTTGTTTGCTCTTCCCTCCCACTAGTTCCGCCGCTCCAAATCACTAGGGGTTACTTGTTGCCGGTTCAAAGATGGCTACCAAAAAAACCTGACGTCAGGAACTTCCATCCAATGAACATTGCTCTTGAGTAGCAAATCATATTCCTTTGCGTTAAAACTGAGCCGCCAGCCAATCAGCTTGCGGCTGAGTCTGCTCTCGGAATCGAAAGAGAAACCCTAGGAGCCAGGACCTCTCGCTCTTTCTGGCTGTCGCTCCCCCGTCATCGCCGGGGGAGTTCAGAGGTGGCTCGGTTAAAGATGAGTAGCCCTTCAGAGACGGGCTATACCCTCCCCACGCACTGGAGATTATTTTAGTGAACTTTTTTATGCACTTGTTCTGCTGTATACCAGTCATCTTTCCAGCAGTTGGGATTGTCCATGGATGTATGTAACTGGACCGTGTGCAGGCTCGCAGGCCCTTTGGGTTAAAAGGCCTTCAGTCACCATGTGGTCTGTTGTAGTCCTGGCTGCTGCTTCCGGGATACACAGGGTTCTTTTAGCTGGTGTGCGCGCTGGTCTTTAGTACTTAGCAGGCCATGCAAAGGACTTTCAAAAGTGTAGGGGGCTGTGGATTTGCTTATAATCAGTTCTAGTGTAACGCTAATGTACCAGTCCTAATGGTTTGCCCCAGGATATGTTTAAAATGTAGTCAATATTCTAGAATGAAAAGACAGCGAGGAGGCTGGAGCAGGTTGCTGTGTGTGCAAAGTTGTTGGAATTAAATACTTATGAAACATTCAGATTTTAAGGATTATTAAAAACATAGGCGTTGTGGTTTGTGTTTTTATTGTTTCTTGTGCCCCCTGGGGTCTCGCTCACTCTTAAGCTCACTTGCAAGGTATCAATTAAAGATATGATTGGGGTCAGATAAACAGGAATGAACGGTTACATTAGCATATTATTAATTATATTGACAAACACTGCATTGGTACCTTGTCCAAGGCTTAAACTACTACATAGGAAAAATGATACAAGTTTGCTTCAAAATGTAGTTGAACAACACAGCACACATGCCAACAAACCCCATTTAGGTGGTAGACTCCTGATGGCTTTATTTTATCTGTCTCCTGCATAGCATTGCCTCTATTTTAGTCAATGGGGAAAATACGTTATCCCAATTTTTGTTTATTTATTTGTTTTTTAAATCTCCCACTTTCACCTTTTAAAATGTTGGCATGTATGACAAAGTGATATTGTATTGTAATTTCTATAGCGCTTCTGAGGCCCAAGGTGCTATTATAGCAGAAACAATATAAGAAGGATTTTACATTCTAATTAAAAGTAAAATACATGTTCATGATATAAGAATATAAATGTTATTATTTTAATTTTATTTTGTTAGTGCCTTGAAACCATTGATAACATAGCACACTGTTTAACCCCTTCGCTGCTAGGCCTTTTCCCCCCCTGTGCTAGGTCTTTTTTTTGGCTATTTGGGGTAGTCTGCGCTTAGGCCCCTGTAACTTTTTGACCACATAAGGTATCCACGCCAAATTTGCGTCCTTTTCTTCCAACATCATGGGGATTCTAAAGGTACCCAGGGTTTGTGGATTCCCCTGGAGGGGTCCCAGAAATTAGCCAAAATACAGCTAAATTTTGTTTTTTGGGGAAAAATGGGAAAAAGTGCTGCAAATGAAAGCGTCTGGGTTTTTCCCTGCAAATGGTATCAAAAGGGTTTGTGGGGCTGAAATCACAATTTTCCCAGCTTTTAGGGAATGACAGACTTTTGTCAGAAAACCAACATTTTTTACACAGTTTTGGCATTTTTCTGGGACATGGCCTATTTTTGCTATTTTTTGTGCTTTCAACCTCCTTCCAGTTAATGGTAGAAATGAGTATGAAAGCAATAATGGATCCTGGAAAGCTATACATTTTAGAAAAGTAGACAAACTTCTGAATTCAGTAAGGGGTCATTTGTGTAGATCCATCAAGGTTTCTTTATAGAAACTAACAGTTAAATATAGGAAAAATTGAAAATTAGTTGAAAAAAACAGCCTTTTGTGTCAACATTTTCACCTGTAACTTCTTCTAATTATGACAGATGTTTGAAAGCAATATACCGTTACATCCGCTGGACCTTAGTGGTTGTGGGGATATATAGGACTTGTAGGTTCACCAAGAACCCGACGAACCCAGAGCCAAAAACTGAGCAGCAATTTGCAATGGCTTTTTATTATGTACCGGGTATATAGCAATTATTGTGGGAAAATGTATACATGGAAAAATCGGTATGAAAGACACCTATGTATTTCTGAAATGGGAACAAAATATAGAGTTTAGAAACAATAGATATTTGCACATTTCCAAAATTGGGAATAATCATACTAGCGTGAGAATTATCGGTCATTTTTCAAAATGACTTCTTTTTACACAATGTCTTTCATTTGGAAGGCAGAAATGCATCGAAAGTCAATAGGTAATAACAGTTGCTTTACAAATCTGAATTACCCTAAGTCTTCCGATAAAAATGGTACCTCACTTGTGTGGGTAGGCATAGTGCCCACGACAGGAAACGGCTCAAAACCCAACGTGAACACAGCACATTTTCACAATGAAAAATTACCCTTTTTTTGCAAAGTGCCTAGCTGTAGTTTTTTAACCCTAGCTCTGCCGGCACCTAGGGAAATCTAGCAAACCTATACATTTTTGAAAACTAGACACCCAGGGGAATCCAGGATGGGGTGACTTGACTGGTTCCCTCCAGGTTCTGTTATCCAGAATCCCTTGCAAACCTAAAAAATTGTCAACAAAACCACATTTTACTCACATTTGTGTGGTGGAAAGTTCTGGAATCTGCATGGATCCACAAATTTCCACCTACCCCGCGTTCCCCAAAGTCTCCAGAGAAAAATGGTACCTCACTTGTGTGGGTAGGCCTAGTGCCCGTGACAGGAAATGGCGCAAAACGCAACGTGGACACACCCCAATTTCACAGTGAAAAATGAACCTTTTTTGGCAAAGTGCCTAGCTGTAGATTTTTAACCCTAGCTCTGCCGGCACCTAGGGAAACCTAGCAAACCTATACATTTTTGTAAACTAGACACCCAGGGGAATCCAGGATGGGGTGACTTGACTGCCTCTCACCAGGTTCTGTTACCCAGAATCCCTTTCAAACCTAAAAAATTGTCCAAAAAAACACATTTTCCCCACATTTCTGTGGTGGAAAGTTCTGGAATCTGCGTGGATCCACAAATTTCCACACACCCCGCATTCCCCAAAGTCTTCCGAGAAAAATGGTACCTCACTTGTGTGGGTCGGCCTAGTGCCCGCGACAGGAAACGGCGCAAAACACAACGTGGACACACCTCAATTTCGCAGTGAAAAATGATCCTTTTTTGGCAAAGTGCCTAGCTGTAGTTTTTGAACCATAGCTCTGCCGGCACCTAGGGAAACCTAGCAAACCTATACATTTTTGAAAACTAGACATCCAGGGGAATCCAGGATGGGGTGACTTGACTGCCTCTCACCAGGTTCTGTTACCCAGAATCCCTTGCAAACCTAATTTTTTTTTTTTTTAAACACATTTACCCCACATTTCTGTGGTGGAAAGTTCTGGAATCTGCGGGAATTCACAAATTTCCACCCACCCCGCGTTCCCCAAAGTCTTCCGAGAAAAATGGTACCTCACTTGTGTGGGTAGGCCTAGTGCCCGCGACAGGAAACGGCGCAATACGCAACGTGGACACACCTCAATTTTGCAGTGAAAAATGACCCTTTTTTGGCAAAGTGCCTAGCTGTAGTTTTTGAACCATGGCTCTGCCAGCACCTAGGGAAACCTAGCAAACCTATACATTTTTGAAAACTAGACACCCAGGGGAATCCAGGATGGGGTGACTTGACTGCCTCTCACCAAGTACCCAGAATCCCTTGCAAACCTAAAAATTTTTTTTTAAAAACACATTTTTCCCACATTTCTTTGGTGGAAAGTTCTGGAATCTGCGTGGATCCACAAATGTCCTCCCACCCAGCGTTCCCCCAGGTCTCCCGATAAAAATGGTACCTCACTTGCATGGGTGGGTCAAGGACCCTCAACAGGCAAGGGCCCAAAACCTATTGAGGCAACATCAAAATTACCTATCACAAACCAACCTGGTTTTGCAAGGGGGGTCCCATGAGTTTTTGGCCCTGGGCTCGGCGGCCATCTAGAGAAAGCTGCCAAACCCACAAATTTCTGAAAACTAGACACCCGGGGGAGTCCAGCAAGGTATGGCTTGCGTGGGGCCCCCAACATTCTCCTACCCAGAATCCCCTGCAAACCTCAAATTTCGCTGGAAAAAATCACTTTTTTCTCACATTTCTGTGTGGTAAATTACACTATTCCTTAGTCTAGAGCGCCCTCCAGTGCAAGTCGTTGTAACGGCTTGCGTTTTAAAAACAGCGATGTAAATGTATTGCAGTGTTTTGACCGCGTTTAAAGGTCGTTTTCCGTCATGTGTGCTGCGTCGGCTCAGTGAAGAGTCGAGCACCTGCATACACACTGCGGTCGCATAAAAACCGGCGCTCTGCTCTGTGCTGAGCCAGCGCAGCCCATCATGATGCGGATTATAAATTTAACGCTCTAAATCAGAACTATTCAGTGAGTAAAACGCAGTAAGTATGAACCTCACAGAGTTTGTGGTCTATGAAATGACAAAGGAAATGAGAAAAACTCGCCTACTTAGGCAGCCCTTGAATGTGTTCTTACAGTATGAATAGTTTGGCAGTCCATGAATTTGTTCTTGCAGTAGGAACACTCGGAAGTGTTGTAAGATATACTTTTGTTCTCACAGAAGGCTTCTAAGAAAAATAACAACGAGGGAGGGCAGCTTCATTTGGAAAGAGCTCTTTCCATGCAGGGTCAGTGAAAATAGATAGGCTATTCATTTTAAAAGTGATATAAAAAAATCATAAAACACCATGCTGTATAATCCACAAAACTCATATTCACACAAGATAAGAAAAAGCTATTTAAACTTTATTGACATGCATTAAATGCACTCTGAAAACTTAGGGGCATATTATCAAGAACGGCGTTAAAATTATCGCCGGTTTAGCGGCAGAAAACTGCTGCTAAAGCGGCGATAATGGGCTTGATAATATGCCCTTGAGAATTACAATAGAAGCCCATGTTCACACCAGAACATGGACTTCTATTGGAATTCTCAAGGGCATATTATCAAGCCCATTATCGCCGCTTTAGCGGCAGTTTTCTGCCGCTAAACCGGCGATAATTTTTAACGCCGTTCTTGATACTATGCCCCTAACATTTTTGCATTATTGCCAATCGATGCATTTTTCAAGCCTCTGTTTCAAACAGCTGAATGTCATTTTGATATGCGTACTAATGTGACATGTTGAAGCCTCACACTCTTCAGTGAATGTGTATCTAAGGTTTAAAACAATAAAGCAATAGAGCTTTATTTATTGAAGCCAAAAAATAATGATACCCCGATTTTTATAGAAAATAAAGTAGAGCACTATAGTTTAACAAAACGGGGCCTGAATGCAAAATATTATTCTGTGCCTTAAAAGTGGCATATGCCTGGAAAAAGCTGAATGTACCTAAGTGGTGATTCCGAAAGATGGATTCATCTATGGTATGCATAAAGCGATACCACCCAAATGCGCTTGAATAATGCAAAACTTGTGTAACTTTTATGTCTGTAGAGCTGTCTTTAATATATGGAAGTGGTCACTTCATTTTGATTTCAAAGTAGCAGTCAGGCAAATTCATTTAAAATGAGGCATACACCAAAAGAGTGGTGATCTGGCAGGTTTTTCGAAGCAGTTTCTACACTTGTCTCTATATATAAACTATGACATCAAGGGACAAATTCATCATGGTTTTGCGTCGCCCTTGTGCCACTCAAGCGCAACACAAAATCTTAATGAGATTTATCAAACCACGCAAGGCATTCTTGCATTGCCCTGGGTGGCTTCATAAATCTGGAGTAACGCAAGGCAGCGCAAATAGCTGCTTCGCGTACCTCTGCCCCAGGGAGGCATTCCATGGGTGCAGCGTGGTTGTTCCTATGCATCCACCCATGGATTTTGGCACATTCCCTGAAAAACCTGGGAATGCGTCAAAGTGTTACGTCTTCCCAGGGGAGTTGCAACGATGCAACGAGGAAACATATCTTTATTTCTCCTTGTTGTTTCCTCTTTTTAAGTGTGCTGCATCCTGCAGCACACATAAAAAGAGGAAATCCGAGTCGTACGGAGGGCTTTCCTAGCGAGATCGGAATTAACCGTGGGCGTTCAACTCTGCTACGCCGACGGAGTTTGTGGATTTTTTGCGACTCCGCTCAGAGTGCGGAGTTCAGCAAAAAACTCCGGCTCTGTGGCGTAGCGGAGTTTGCCCTGCCACAGTGCCACCCACCCCGAGCAGGCTTACCGTCACTGCGCTCCTCGGCTTCCGTACCCTGCCCCGGCTGTCCTCCTCCTCCTGGCTGTCTTCTCTCCACTCCAGGCTCGCTCCCAGGCAAAACGAAACCCCTACATCACTCTTGGGACGACTGCGCATGCAAGACGAAGAACAGGAGTTTCGTTTTGCCTGGGAGCGAGCCTGGAGTGGAAACGGAGACTGCCAGGAGGAGGAGGACAGCCGGGGCAGGGCACGGAAGCGGAGGAGCGCCGTGACGGTAAGTCTGCTCGGGGTGGGTCAGGTGGCAGGGGGCGGAGCGGAGCGGAATTCCACTGAGTTTTTAGCCAACTCCGTGGAATTCCGCGAAGTGGCACTCCGCCAACTCCGCCCACCCTTAATCGGAATCGGGCCCTAAGTTTATTCACCACAGCCAGCTGAATCGCCCCCTTGATCATTTTGTTGGCCCTCTCCACAATACAATTTGCCTGTGGATTATACAGAGAAGTGTGTGAATGCTTGATGCCAGATGCCTCCAAAAACCTTCGCATCTCATGGGAAGTCAATTGAGTGTCGTTATCTGTTACAATGCAGTCCGGAAAACCTTCTTCCTTAAAAATATCGGCAAAAATCCTATAGTGGCTGCAGTAGTTATCTCACACAAATCAAGCAGCACTAAAGCAAACCTCTGATTGTACTTGACTCCATCCACCAGACAAATAAAGTCAGCACACACAGTATGCCATACTCGACCTGGATCACGTATGTTACCAAAGTCAGACTAACTCCCCACCTTCAGCCTTTTTTCACGTTCCATGCACTCCGTACACCTCTCTAGCCAGTTCACCACATCCTCATTCATCCCGGGCCACCAAAACTCCGCTCTGAGATGTTTTTAAGTCATTGTTTGCCCCAGATGTCCCTCATGAGCTATGTGAAACAACTTTTTCCTGACACCAATAGGTGGTATTATTCTTTCATCTCGCATCAAAACCATGTCTCCCACCAAGGATAACTCATACACCACTTTGCCATTAATGCGTAAGGCTTTGGGTAAGGTACTCTCCCTCCGTCCTCCTTTCAAAATTAAACTGACAACACCACTCAGTACCTCATCATGTAACATGGCCTCACACCATTCTTCAGTGCCCACAGCACCTGAAGACCAACACACACATCCTCTATGCTGGCAACAGCACCCTCTTTCTCACTCCTCCTCACCACTTCCTCATCAACCAGTTCCCAATCCATAGGCAATAGTGACAAGCAATCTTCCTGTACATTACTCCACCCAGGTATGTACTCCAACGTAAAATTATACTCCTGTGAGCGTGTAGCCAACCGGGCAAGACATGCAGAACCTTTACTAGCTCCACCAGGGGAAAGAATTTTCATCAAGGGCTTGTGATCTGTTCGTAATTGAATCTGACTGCTCCACACATAAGTTCTGAAATATTCCATTCCCCACACAGCTGCTAGTGCTTCCCTGTCAATCACCGAATAGTGACGTTCAGTATATGTCAGGGAACGAGAAGCAAAAGCTATTGTTTGCTCAACATTACCATGCATCTGGGACAAGACTGCCCCAACTCCATTAGCACTCGCATCCAAGGTAATTATAGATTTTTGTCTTGTGTCAAAAGGTGCCAAAATGTCTGACTCACAAATCTCTTTCTTTATGTTTTAAAATCTCAATTTTTGGGGAGCTCCCCAAATGAAATTGACCCCTTTTCTCAACAGCACTTTGAGATCTTCCGTCTTAGATGCAAACATTTTTACAAACTTGGAGTAGTATTCAACTACACCTAAGACAGATCTTAACTGCTCTTTGTCATCAGGTCCAGGAGCCATCTTTATTGCAGCCAAAAGATCTTTCTTAGGTTTAACTCCATCCGCTGACAATGTGCGCCCAAGATAGTCAACTTCTTTAGCCAAGAAGACACACTTCTCCCTCCTCAATGTTAAACCTGCTTTGTCAATCCTGTCCAGAACCTGTTTCAACGTGTAGTTATGATTCTCCACTGTGTCATCATAAATTAAAATGTCATCCTGAAAAAAAACAATATTACCAATACCTTTGAAAACCTCTGTAATAACTCTCTGAAAGACACTGGCCGCGGAACATGGGCCAAAAGGCATCCGCCTGAACTGGAACGGGCCCTCCATAGTTATAAAGGCTGTCAAAGGTTTGGATTCCTCATGCAACTTTTCCTTATGGTAGGCATGGCGTGAATCCAATTTGGAAAAATATTTTCCACCCTTGAGCAAGGAAACCAGCTCGTTGATATTTGAAAGGGTGAAAATTATCCGACACCATATTTTGGTTCGGGCTTCTCAAGTCGACACAGATCCTGAGTTTACCATCCGCCTTGTGTATGATTACAACCGGAGAAATCCAACTAGAAGTTTCCACAGGCTCTAACACCCCACTCTCTAACATCTCATCGAACATTTTTTTACCTCCTCTCTAACCATTATGTGCACTCTCCTCACTTTGTGCTGTAATGGGACCACTCCTTGTTTCAATCGGATTTTGTGTGTATAGCCAGTTAACAAACCCTTCTCCTCCCGAAATACATTTTGTGCATCATGGAGAACACCCTCCAATGTCATTTCACCAACCACCCTGGCCTGATTGGGAGCCCTCTGGTTTATTACTATGTGTAGGTCATACTGGTGAATCCACCCTAATATTGGTGGACCCAACTCCGCAACATGCACTTTGCCTTTGATGTTCCGCCCACCAAAACCAATGTCTGCCACTATGTAACCCATGATGTAAATCTTCTCACTTTGATAACCACCCAAATTAATGTCTTTAGGGAGTAATCTCACACCTGGCCTTTCTGACATAAACATTTTCTTTGGCACAATAGTATATAAAGAGCCAGAATCTACCATCAAATCAACCTTCCACCCACGTACTACAAACTCTGCTTTTGGTCTCACGATCCTTCCCACACGTCATTGTCATTCTCCTCCACACACAAAACCCTGTTCATCCCCATGCTACCAGGCGTAGAAGGAATCTCTTCAGACACCAATGCTACCTTACCTTTCCATAGAACTCTACACATGTGAACGAAGTGTCTCTTGAGCCCACATTTGCAACACTCTTTACCAATAGCAAAACAATTCTTTGCTTCAGTAGAGTGATTATAACTACCACACCTTCCACACCTCTTACCTTGGGTTTTGGCATAGGACTGTCCTTTGTCTGCCTTGCTAACACTCCCTGATTTTTGCATAGCTGCCACCTCAGTAAAACTATTCTCAACAGCAGAAACATCTCCTTTAACCTCTTTTTTTTTTATCTATCTCCCTCATGCAATATTCAGATTCCTCAACCATCTTAGCTATATCTATTGCATCTTTTAATGAAGATTTTTTAGCAGCCCAGAGTCTCTCCTGCATTTTTCAACTCCTACACTACACAGTAAGCTGATCACAGATCATCCCATCCGTCATCACACTGAATTGGCATTTCACCGAAAATTCCCTTAATCTTGAAACAAAATCATCAACGGACTCTCCCTGGGGCTGAGGTTGAGTGTAAAATTGATGGTGTCCCTTAACCACATTCCTTCCCTAGGCAAACCTCAACTCCAATTTCTTACATGTTTCACCATATACATCCAAAAGTGGTTGGCCCTTCTGAATCGGCAATACAGGCAAGTACTTAAAAATATGCTGACCCTCCTTACCTAAAGCATTCAACAATAATGCTTTTTTTCGAATTGGCCTAAAATCCTGCCCATCCAGCACTTCCAAATAACTATCAAATATTTCTAACCACTCCTCCCATCCAAATGGTGGCTCACCTGCCTGAGATAAAAATGGAGGTGGTGGTGTTATGGAGGACACATCCATTCTAAAATCAAAATTGGAAGAATACTAGATAAACTATCTATGTAAAATTACTGTGAAACAAGATCAAGAAAACAATAAACAACACAAAAAAACTATAAATATATATTAATGTGGCTATTTTCATGTCATTCCTGTGAACAATAAAGAGTACCCTGGATAAATTTCGGATGAAATGGATTATTGACTGTTGAAATTAGTGCTTGCAGTGCACATCACACTTATGTGTTGAAATATATATATATGTTCATCCAAAATCCAACAGAGATCTGTCTCAATAAAGATGACCCACTAATGTTTCTTTGTATTTCCTTATCTGAAAACCAAAAGCATTCTGCCCTGCCAAAAAAGATCCAGAAGTATTTCTTTCTTGTTCTTTTGACTATTCCTTGCTCGAACACGCAATGGCATTTAATCCTCTTGAAGATCCGGAGACTTCCTGTTCATCAAGGACTCCAGCACCGAAGAAGACCGTGGAGCACCAAGTTTATTAGGTCAGTGACCAAAACAGACAAGCAGCGCGCTACCAGACAATGCGCTGCGTCTCGAGCCACAAAACGCTTCTGCCAAGCTCAAGACGTGCATAGATTCTTGCACTCACCTCTCACTCAGGTGCCTTGACAATGCTGAACTATTCCACTCTCTGCTGACAATGCGCACGTACATGTGGGCTCGAGGCTCCCTGCTCCTTGGCTAGGCTCTGATCCTCGTACTAGAATCACGTGCTAGCCTAAACAACAGCTAAAATGGTGCTGCCCTACTGCACAGTTAAATTATGATATAAATGATGATCAGAATTTTCACTGACTGTTTGCTGAACACACAGCTCACTGTCTCTTTCCAACGTATAAAATGGTGTCACAGTCTCCCATCGATCGCACGCTTACTTATATGGGTCCGCACCCGCAATTAAGCGCTGGATATAGTTAACGTGTAAATCATTTGCTGCAGCTGCGCTTTAATAAAAGATGAACTATGCACCGTCAAAATGTCACTAATAACCGGAGAAGCGCTGTAACGACATTACCTCAAGCAGCGCTTGGAATGCGTCTCAACCTCCGCTGAAGCAGCGCTGTAACCATGTTACCTCACACAGCACTTTGCTGACATCGACGACCACAATCCTAGGCTCGGCTCTGACTTGTGATGTAGCACCTCGCCTCAATGGCACCATATACTTTTCTTCGCCGTCACAAAACAACGATCTTCACCTTCCCACTTTGAAAACACTACAGCACTTTTTTTCTTGAGGAATTCACGTGACAACCTCTCCACAATAAGCTGGCAGAAAACTCGTCGCCAAAATGATGTTGTGAAGTAATACCACAACACAAGAGTAACGTTGAAATTAGGCTTTGATCCACAAGTAGGTTGTGCGTGACTTCTCTCTCTGCCAACTTCTCTTAACTGACATCCATCGAACACCCACGCTCCCATGGCAACCCACAACTCTGCTCCATTTTTACAAGCAGAGCACAGAACACATGTAATACATCAGAACCCATATGAAACATTACAACAGTTTGCTAACAATAACACACACATCCTATCCATTATCTAAAACAGGCATCTAATTTAATTGGATTATGTTTGCTGACATCTCTAAAATGCAGACTGATTTACTCTGAGGGATGCACAAAACACAGTGGTTAATTAGTTGTTAAATAATGAATTAACATGTAAGAGTGTGCAAAAACGAAAGATATAACAAAATTGTGTTCCTCCCTATCCTTAATCCAAAGAAATGCCTGATAATTTGAAAAGTCAGAAGTAATATTGGCTGAATTTCTATACAAGTTTCTTGAATCCCGTTAAAAGCTCATCTATCAGTGATTAAAATGAAAATGAGAGTATTAGAAAATACTTCTCTTTGCGAGTTGTGCACCCTCGGGTTATCTCTAATTTATATATTAGGAATCTCAATTCGCATGTGTTGGACTTGGCCCTTTTTGCAGGGTCATCCCTGAACTTTTTGCCTTCCTCCTAGCCTTTTTTCTGACATGGTGTTGGTGGTTTTAGGACTCTGGGCACTTTAGCACTGCTGTCCAGTGTAAAGTTCGTGTGCTCTCTGTGGTAAACATGGTAAGATTGGTCTACACCTGTTTGGCATATTTAATTTACCTGTCAGTCCCTTGTAAAGTGGTATCTCAGATACCCAGGGCCAGTAAATTAAATGCTACTGGTGGGCTTGCAGCGCTGATTGCGCCACCCACCAAAGTAGCCTTTCAAACCTGTCTCAGGCCTCTGCCATTGCAGGGCCTGCACGCGCAGTGTTACTGCCGCTGTGACGTGGCACCTAAAGTGTGTGCCACGTCTGTGACCCCCCTTTTACTGCATGTCAGTCACCCCTAAGGTAGGCCCTAGCTAGCCCTATGGGCAGAGTGCATTGTAGGTAAAAGGTAGGACATGTACCTTAAGTGCGTGACATGTCCTGGTAGTGACAAACAGCCATTTTGGTTTCTCACTGCTGTGAGGCTGCCCTCTCATAGGAATGCATTGGGGATTCCCTGATAAGTGTTTCAGTGGTAATTCCTGATATGAGAGGAGCAGCGTGGTCAAGTTTGGCATGTTTGGAATAGTAATAATAAATGCTGCGCAATGGTGTGAGCAGATTTATTATCACTATTTTAGAAATGCCACTTTTAGAAGTTGGCATTTCTGTGTGGTATGTGTCTGCCTGCCTGATGTGTGTTGCATGTCTGGCTCTTGAGTGACAGGGGCTGGTGAGGTGTGTGTGGCTCCAGGGAGGGCAGGGTGAGTCAGCGCTAGGCTGAATAGGAGAACTGCATTTGGAGTAGTGGGAGGAGTAGTCCCCTGACCCTGAATAGGTCTGTGCCTGCCTAGGTTAATGCTGGCTCTGCCCCCCTGTGGTGTGTCTGATGACCGAGCCCCCACCTGACAAAGGGGAAGAAGAGCCCTGTAAACAGAGTGCTCCACTACCCCCCAGAACCAGTTGAGACTGGTTACCCCAAGCCCTGTGCCAGGGCAGACAAAGAGAAATGTGGTATAAATATTGGGGCTGTAACCCCATGTTTTTGTGCTTCCTTGTGCTTTTGGGGACTTGCTGCTGCTGGGCTCCAGGAGGTACCGCCACGAGGGACTGCCTCCCTGCTGGAGGGCCCTGTGAGCTGGCCTGCCTGGGCCCAGCCTTGTGCCCCTGAAATTTTGCCTGAGCGCCTTGTGAGCGCTATATATCTCTCCCAGGACGGGGAGAGTGCTGGGACCCTGCAGCGCGAGGCTGCGACCTGTTTGGAGGGAATCCTGGCATGGGGATTCCCCCAGACTTCCAGGAGGAGCGGGAGTCCACCCCGCAATTTTGTTCTCCTGTTAAGCGGGAGCCCACCCCGCATTTGTGTGCTCGTTGGGCGGGAGCTTACCCCACCTGTGGTGTTTATTTAACAGCGGGAGCCCACCCCGCATTTGCCAGGAGAAGAGGAGCCGCTGCCGAGATCGCTGGGAGCGGAAGTCAGGCGCCTCTGCCTGACTGTGGGCGTGGCGATGACAGGAAGTGCCGGAAAGAGGGCGGGAGCCTACCCCGCCTCCGTCAGCAGAGAAAGTTCCCGTGTGCCGGCAAAGGGAAGGAGGAGCCCCGCGGGCTCACCGGACGCCAGGAAGAGGAGACAGGAGCCTCGCGGGCTCCCTACCAAAGTCCTGTTGGGAGACTGCGTCCCAGATAGAAGAGCCCTGAGAGGAGGGGCTCGACCGGAGCCTCGAGAGGTCCCAGCGCAGAGCTTCCCCCGCATTGGACGAAACGGAGGAGTCCAAGGCCCCGGACAGAGGAGTCCAAGGCCCCGGTGAGTGGGGCAGAGCGGAGCGGTGTTGGCACTCCCTGAGGCACAGTGGTGCCGAGTTGTGGACACAGTTGCACCGCGAGAGCGCGGGCAGCTGCAATGTGGGGCAATATTGTTTTTAGAGTCCCAGTGGGGGCCCAGGAGGCACGGCAGTGCCAAAGGTGATTCTACAGCTGCACCGCCCTGACTACGGGCAGCTGCAACGAAGGGGCATTGTTGAGGGCATCCCAGAGTTGGGCTCCAGAGGCACTGCAGTGCCAAGGCTATCTCCTACAGCTGCCCCGCCGGACAGAGGGCAGCTGCAACGATGGGGGCATGGTTATTTGAGTGTCCAGGAAGGGGTGAGATACACCCCACGCCCCAGCGCATTGCGTACATTGTGTTCGCTGCATTGGCAGCTAAGGGGGCCAGTGGAAGGCCCCAGTTACGCCCTGACATTTGGGACAAAGGGCATTTGAGCCCCACAGAAGGCCAGTTGGCCAGGGGTCAGTGTTGGTAGGGCGCAAGCCCTAATGTGATGCCTAGTGCATAATGTGTTGATGCCTACAGAGATTGCATAATATGTTTATGCTTATGTGATTTATGCATAATGTGTTTTATGCCTAAGGTGATGCAGACATAATGTGTTTATGTTGCAGGTGATAATACTAAGTACAGTATTGTGCCAGTAGTTACTGGTCATGTTATTTTTGCTACTTGTGCTTTGTGATGGTTCTGACAGTGGCCCGATTGGCCCTGTCATGTATATAATCCCCTGTAAATTATGACCTGGTGCCAGTTGGCACAGTGTATATTGTGTGATTATGATTCTAATGTGTTTTGGATAATACAAAGGCTATTTTTTAAATAACCTTGTGTGGAGTTTCTTTTGTAGTGTGCCTAGTGTGTTGCTGCTGCTTGTGTTGCACAAACGCTTTACACATTGCCTCTGGGATAAGCCTGACTGCTCGTGCCACGCTACCAAGGGGGTAAGCAGGGGTTATCTTCCGCGTGTAACTCCCTTGCCCTGACTAGAGTGGTGGTTTCTCCCTGGCTTAGGCGCAAGTCCGAGCCAACCAGAAATCCCATTTCTAACAGCATGTGCAGCTAGAAACACAGGGCTGCTATTTATTTACATTATAAAATATAAAAAGATACCTCACACATTCATATTAAGCCAGATTTTACACAAGAAGGGAATAGTCCTGCTATTGGGTCGCTACACTAACCTTTGGGACATCCTGTAAATTTGCCATTACCAGGCGCAGGATGCCTTTGCAGTGAAGTGTGTGCTGAACTAGTTAATGTGGAATTGTTTAGTGATGGTAGAGTTGGAGTGGAAGGAAGATCTATCTACAGGTTTTGACTGTCCTTAGTCTTATGTGACGTTGTCTGGTTGAGGGTTCTGACAGACTTTTGGTGACACCAGGCATACCCTCAGAAAAATAACTATGTCAAGTATGGTAAATGTGTGAGCGAAGTGGGTGGGAATTTATAAGAGATTGGACAAGGATCTTCTACTAAAGGCATGCTAAATCACCTTAAAAATGTATGCTTTGCTCCTTAATACTCAAAGCATCTGCCTTAAAGAATAAAGATAAAGACTATCTGGCCTAAAATATTAAAAACAGTATCTGCATAAAGGATAGAGAACTAAATAAGAATACTTTTCCTGCTGCTGTTTCAATATTTGTCCTTCAGGAGCTAATTCCAAGAACTGGATGAGTCATTATACTGACCTAGTCCATGTGCGCTGCATCGTGCTTTAAACTTCTGGAACTGGTTCATACTGAGAACACTTGCACATTAGAAGATACATCCTGCCTTTACTCTCCTACAACGTTCATGCATGTACTTTGCTATTTTAGGGTTAGGTGAAAGAATGGGGTAATTTGATATTCATGTTAAAAGATGTTAAGGTAAGTTTATTCACCACAAGGGGATATATAGATCAATGAATCCAGTGGTCAGGCAGCAACTGTCAAGATGTGTAATCTGAAAGAACTTGCCAATTAAAAGTTTGTTAAATCCAGAAATAAGGCAACAGGTAAAACTTGAGAGATGATTTATTTCGTTGCAGCACAGTACCCTGGTACAGCTCCAACTGCCTAGATAGGAATCAACCTCAGCCTCCCACATTTCCATGACAGAACCATATTACATCATACAATGACATAGGCATAGATAGCTAGAAAGCTGTAGATCTAACACACCTTTTCCCTATAAAAATAAACAAATAAAATACAATAAAACTATATACAAAAGAAAGAGAAAAAAAACACTTAAAGAGAAAACCATAAGATAAAGAAGAAAATAAAGGTCATACAAAATCAGCAAATCTGGTAGGAGAACGTTTTACACGCATCCCCAAATTAACTCCGGAAGCTACAGAATATTCAGCAAGACAATCACAAAAGGTTCCCCCATTAGATGCATTTGAATCCATAAAAGAGTCACTTCGTGCCAGTTCAGCACCTTGTAAATCAGAGCAGATCTGTTCTCCCAAGTCCACTCTCAAGAATGACCCATCATCAAACTTTTCATTGGAATCAGGATTACATCTAGCCACACGTCTCACATTCCAGACTTTCCCATCTTGGGTCACTACACTCTTTCCATAAACTTTGATGATTTCATAGCCTTACCAAACCTATGCACATTCTTCGGAAACAGCCCTGGTTTCTTCACTTTCACCCAATCACCCACTACAAACGAATGACACTTGATTTTCAATTTTTCATCATACGACTTCTTGACCTTATTTTGCTTCAACTGAACTCTGTCCTTAATCTCGTGAACATTCACTTCACCTTGAAATTTGGCCTGTTCCCTTCTGAACCACCAAGGACACAACTTGGATATGGGTGGTCTACCTCTCAACAATCTAAAAGGACTGAACTCAGTGGTGGTTTGAGGAGTAATACAATACCACCACAGTTTCTCTCTCAATTTGTCCTTCCACAAACAACCAAAACCACGTGCCCAAACAATACACTCCTTAAGGACTCTATTAAACCTTTCAACTTGCCAATTCCTTGTGGTTCGTACAAAGCAGTGGTTGCATGTTTAATATTGCTAAAAGAGAAAAAGCTTTGCATTTCTTTATACACAAGTTGGGTACCGTTATCAGATACTACCACGTCAGGATAACCTTCCTTAGCAAAAACCTCTTTGAAAAATTCAATAATGGCACTAGAAGTGGCATGAGGCACCAGTTTCACCTCAGACCATTTCGAATGTAATCAACTAGCACCAAGGCAAAACAACAATCAGACAGAAGTGCCTGAAAAGGTCCAGAAACATCAAATCCCACCTTCTGCCAAGGATTGGTAGGCCAGGGTATGGGTTGAAGTGGAGCTGGAACAGGTTTTAGCATTTTTTCACTATTGACACAAACAGGACATTTCCTCACCAACTTTTCTGCCATCCTATCCAAACCAGGCCACCAAAACCTGGTGCGTATGAGCCTTTTCATTGAGGACATACCTGTGTCCTTCATGAGCCAATCTCAAAATATCACTTTGCATACCTTTTGGAGGAATGCACTTTCCACTTTTAAAAACGAGTCCATTTTCTACAACCAACTCCTCAGCTATTCTAAGGAACGGAACAAGTTCTTCCTGCACCTTCCTCCTTTCTGGCCATCCCACTTCTACATGCTGTTTAATCTGACACAAAAGCTGATCATCTATATCATCTTTCACCCATTTGTCTTTCTGTAACCCCTTAAACTCATCAGAAACATAATCAGACACTGCAAGTACAACATCCTCTTCAATACCAGTTAAATTGTTTGCTATGTCAGATAAGGGCAGACGTGACAAACATTCAGCCATTATATTACTGTGTCCTGGCACATATTCCACTTCAAAACAATACTCTTGAAGTTTCGAGACAAGTCTCGCAATCCGAGCAGTGGCATTCCAACTCCCACCCGGAGAAAGAATCCCTACAAGAGGCTTGTGATCAGTTTTAAGAATAAAGCGTGACCCCCAGATGAAATGACAGAAATGTTCAATGGCCCAGACACATGCCAAAAGCTCCTTCTCAAAAACAGCATATCTTCTTTCAGCATCTGACTAAGTGCGCGAAGCAAAGGTTCCACTGTTCCTTACCATAACTTTGTGATAACATGCCACCAATCCCATACATACTTGTGTCCACAGTTACAATACATTGTGCACCCATTCTAAAAGGTTCAAGAGTAGGAGCATGGGCAATCTCTTTCTTAATTTCCTCACAAGCAGATCTTTGTCTGTCAGTCCATAGATATTCCACATTTTTCCTTGTGAGTTCCCTGAGAGGTTCCATTTTAGTAGCAAAATTCACAATGAACTTACTGTAATACTCACAAAGTCCTGCAAAAGACAATAATTTCACCCTATTATCAGGAGCAGGAGCTTTAAAAATTGCATCAACCAGGGATTTCTTGGGAATGACACCCTCCTTGGATACCGTGTGACCCAGGTACTCAACAGATTTACAAAAGAAATGACATTTGTTACCTTTTAGTGTTAAAACACTTCTCTTCAAAACACTACACACTTCTCTAAGATACTTTTCATGTTCCACTTCATCTTTTGAAAATATCAAGATATCATCTTGGAAACATTCGACACATTTTTCCATATCCTTGAAAAGATGAAACATAGACATTTGAAAAACAGACGCCGCAGAGGCTAATCCAAAAGGCAAACGTCTAAATTGAAATAGCACCTGCGGTGTAATGAATGCTGTTAAATGACGAGAATCCTCAGTCAGCTCAATCTGGTGGTAGGCTGACCTCAAGTCTAGAGTGGAAAATACTCTAGCCCCATCAAGCATGCAAATCACTTCATTAATGTTGGGCAAAGGATGACAGTTCAAAATAATGTTGGCATTAACAGCTCTCAAGTCCACACAGAGTCTCAGAGAATTATCTGGTTTGCTTGCCAAAACTATCGGAGACACCCATTCCGAAGACTCTATCTCTCCAATTACTCTATCATTTACCATACCCATCAATATGTTTCTTAATTCATCCCTCACATTAATGGGGACATTGCGTAACTTTTGTATGACAGGTTTAGCATTAGACTTAAGTTTGATTTTGTGGGAATAGCCCTCCAATTTTCCCAACTTCTCTGTGAAAACCTCAGGAAAATCACTCACAATTCCTCTATCCATCTCCTTTTCTTCAATAACTAAAACTGGCTCGTGACTCCTGAGATTGAGAATAATGCCAAGTTTCCATTGATCTTTCCAACCAAGAACATTCACTCCCTTGGGTGCCACATACAATGTAATCATTGCTCTCTGCCTTTAAAATGAATATCAGTGTTAACATATCCCACTATGTCAATGACACTGCCATTAAAGCTTTCAGCAATAATGTCTGATGGATTTAAACACTCCATACTCTACAAATGTCCAAATTTGTGAAGAAAATAGTCTGTGGTAACAATCGTCCATGGCGATCCAGAATCAGCCATAAGTTCTAAATCAACTCCATTAATGCTCATTACACATTTGGGAGAACTTTTGACATTCTCCTCTCCTGTCTTCTCTAAACCCTCCGAGATGGAGACAACCAGTCCTCTAACTCTCTCAGAATCCTCTTTCAAAGAATCACAAACATGTCCCATGTTTCCCTCATCACCACCAATTCCGCTAACAAGGCAAGACACTTTATTGCTGTTACTCAAATTATTGATCCTCCTCACATCACAACAAACTCTGGCAAAATGTCCCATTCTTCCACATTTCACACATGTCTTTCCAATGGCAGGACAGCGAGGTGAGGAAGCAATGTGAGATGCATTTCCACAACGATAACATACAAACTTATCGTCCCTGACATAACTGTCCTCTTCAAACCTGTTGGCTCTCCCAGTAGTATTTTTATTATATTCATCAAATCTATTCTTAACAACTCCCCTACCTTTGGAAATTCCATTCCCACCAATTGCCCCAACTACATCAAGATCATCTTTGTTGAGTTTCTCAGACGCATATACAGATTTCATCCATTTCTCAGATTGCTCCAATGCCTTAGCTGTAGAAATCACATCTTGCAAATTTGGATCCCCCATGACCCAAATTGTTCTTGAACTTTCCTACTTTTAACATGTACTATGATCTGATCCCTTATCATCTCATCGGTTATCGCTCCAAAATTACAATGCAAAGACAGACCCCTCAAAGCAGTTAGAAATTCATCAAAGCTTTCCTCAGTTCCTTGCGCCCTGGTGTAGAATTTAAATCGGTTCAAAGCTACACTAACAGTTGGTTAATCTCTTCTCCAACCTTAAGAGCACTTCTTGAAATACATCAGCTTCACCAGCTTCTACAGGAATTTGTGGTAAAGTACGAAAAGTCAATTGCCCTTCAGAACCTAAACAATGCAGAAGACTATTCTTTTTGCGTTCATTTGACATATTATCATCATCAATGGCTTTTAAATATGTCAAGAATTCTTCCTTCCAACACATCCAAGGGATAGGCGGATCTCGCTTTTTTTGTAGAAATTTAGTAGGAGGATCAAATTGCATAATCGAATGGAGAAAAGAAAAAAAAATACAAAAAATACATAACCAGAGACAAGGAAGAGTGCGCAGATCGCTGTAATAACCTGCACCAATAAAGTGTGCAAATCACTGTAATGACTTGATGATGTTGGACAAGTGTGCAAATCACTGTAATCAAATAGCCTTGACCTGCACTGGACAGGTGTGCAAATCACTGTGTTAATAAATGTATCCGATGGTGCCGGAATAATTCGACTTGCACTGGAAAACGTATATAATAGAGCAGTAATAATTATAATCTGCACAGGATTGGTGTGCAAATCACCGTGAGCGAGCGTTAGAAAATGTGAAAACACCAAAAGACCTTAGCGTGGAGGCAGGGCGCGCTCTAGCGGTGACAGGAAGCGTAGCAAAGGATAGGCGAAGCCCAGTTGAATAGAAATCGGCTGCCGTAAGAAGCTATAAGTCACGCTCTGGATGCAGCGCAGGGCGTAGCAGAGCATAATGTGAACGTGTTGCGTCTACGCTCCGATCGTGGCAGAGAGCATGTTACGTCATACCAGAGAAGAAATCGGAGCTGTCAGAGCCGAACGTGGAAGACAAAGGGGCCTCAGAAGGGTAAGGTCGTGCAAGTGGAGCATAAGCGCTGTAATCTTTTAAAAGAAAACGTATTGGTAACGGCTAACACAATACTTCTCTCGGCAAGGGCACAAAACAGGGAAAAACGAGCAAAAATGCCCTGCGTGATGATAAGAAACGCTCTCAAGCCCGATTCCGCTTCCACATATTCCTCAGTAAATTCATACGCATGAAAGTCATACAATCTCCAGATTTCGAAAAAGTAAAGTCAGAGACAGCGGTCTCCCCGTAAATACAATAATGAAAGTACAATACCAGATCCTTGAAGTATGTCGATGCCACACAGCTCGGTGAAACACATAAAACAGGAGATAACTCAGTTCTCTGGGCTCGTAGATTCTGGGTTCGTCAGGAAACACCACTACACCTGTGCTGCATAAGTAGAAAGGTAGCAGGTGATGCTCCAGCTCGTCAGCAGTTGTTAAATCCAGAAATAAGGCAACGGGTAAAACTTGAGAGATGATTTATTTTGTTGCAGCACAGTACCCTGGTACAGCTCCAACTGCCTAGATAGGAATCAACCTCAGCCTCCCACATTCCATGACAGAACCATATTACAAAGTATCAGCACTCTAACTGTTAGAAATAACCAGACACCTCCCACTTGTTCCTATTGAACAGAAAAGAAAACACAGCACAACATGAATGATATAATTCACAACGTCAAAAAGACATCAAATTGAACAATAATACGCCATTTAACTCAAATGTAAGACTATTGTATATACAAGAACATCACTTTTGGTCTGCACATATAGCAGGGAACAGATTCAGAACAGAATTCAGCTTATAGGCAAGGTTCCATAATCTTCCAGGTACTGTGGTCTGAGACAACATCTTTCAGACCTATCTGCATTTTACACCTCTCTTTGTGATTTATTATTGTGGACAACTTTGCTGAATTCCATCAACATTTCCAGGCGTCTCTCCAAACCACTCTTTTGCAGCAATACTGTGCTCGGATTCCACTCATGTGCTTCATGCAACACAAACACATCTTTATCCATAGGCACCACCTTCCTTGAACCTGATGCTACATTTCCTGATCTCACCTGGTTTCTTAACTCTCGCTAGTTCCCTGACGTTCATACTGGCTACTCATTCCCTTCGCTTCACATACTTCTCTTGCATCATTTACCTCACATCAATCACCATATTCAACCCCTCATCAATTCACTGCCTGTCCATCAATTCTCTGTTAATTCTGGTACCAACCTCTCTTTTTCAGCAGCACAAAAGGAGCATCTCCTCTCCTGGCATGGGCGTTGTCTTGGGATGGTAAATCAAAAGTCTTCACATGCTTAATTTCCAGGACTGTAAGTGAAATCACTAGAGTGGCACAATTGTCTGATACTAACTATTGAGGGACACATTTGCAAAAAATCAATAATTCCCTTAGAACTAGCTTTCTACACAAACCTCATTTCCAGCAACTAGGATTAGTGATCTAATTCACAATAACAAAAGGACCCACCTATCCAAGTCAAATGTGCACCAAGGCTGTTCAGAAACTAGAGCAGGTTTATAGTACTGGGATCAAAAACGTGTGATTTGTTACTGATAGCACATGACATGGCACTCCCTCACATAGTTTTCTACATCTTGGTTGAACACAGGCCACCAGAAACAATTTCACATGTCTATTTTCATAGTCTCATAGCAATGTGTGCCTCATTGGCTAAACCCAGTGCTCTACATCACATGCCTATCTTCTCACATTACCATTGACAAATGTCAGCTCATTAGCTATTTTCCCATAGGAACTCAGCTCCTGCAAGTAGATTACCAGCTACCTTGAACAACACCTGGTCCTCTTTCGCTTCCTACATCCATTCTGATTCCATCAAAGCACCCTTCATTACAACTTCAATTTAGTTGATTACCACACAAGCCTCATATACATACCATCATTTCAGTCTGATTGCCTTCAATACAGCTTAAAAATGGGTGGGGCAAGAAACCAGCCATGAAATTTCTTGAACCTGGAAGATACTTGATTTTGCCATTTCATTCCTGTAACCTATATTCAGGGCCAGTGGAATTATGCAGCAGTGGGGGACCAAATTGTAGTGAGGCTCATTATGGCCCGTGCACAAAAGCTTTCATTTTACATGTCCACGTTTGAACTTGACATCTTTGTAGACTGTGACTTTTCACATGCTTAGCACGTACTTGGTAACGTACTCAGAAAGTGTTCTGCTTGCAATTCATATTTCTTCGTAAGCATTTTATCACAGCAATGGACATTTTGTTAAAGAATAAAGTACACTCGGATGCTGCCCATTTTGTTGTCCATTAGGAGACAGCTCTGAACGGGAAAGATAAACAATGCCACAAAAAATGGACCTAAGATACAGTGCGAATAGAACCATTTTTTATTATATAAACTGCTTCTGAGGCTTTGCTCGCCAGAGGAGCACTTCCATGAATTATCCTGGTCATTCACCTGTGACTGATTTACAGTCTTGCTGACTCTCATTACTATCCTGCAAAGGATGGAGGCATGTTCTACACCAGACTGGCTTCCTCATACATCACACATAGGGAAATGGAGAGTTAAGCTGCTCCAAGTGATATGGCAGAATGCCAGATACTCTGTGATATGGCAGATACGCTATATATAATAAGCAGTGCTAGGTAGGAGTAGAATTATGGTACATATTCATATAAGCACTGCAATAACTATAATGGTTGAATAATTCGTCTTTTTCACCATTCGTGTAATGTTTTGTTTCCTTCTGCTAATATTCTTGAAATGTCAATTTGTGTGTTTGTTGTGTCTCCCTCTGGGTATGCCTGAGACAACAACAAAAGGGTAGATCTGTTTCCATGATTTTCTTGGGGGAATTCGAGTGGCCATGCCCTGACCTTGTCAGGTTTAGGGGTCCAGATGGCGCACTGTCAGCTAGTCAGGAATATGGCCAACATATTCTGGTTATATGAGTGGACTCAGTCCCTATAGTTTGACGCATATGTTGTCCAAATGCGCAGTCTTATGTCATTAGTAGGAATTTTACAACAAAATTAGATGACGGGGTTGACTAAATTATGAGTCAAGAAAAGGCAAATTATGCACATAATGATGCACATTTTGTGAGATGCTTACTTACTTATTTTGTTATTTTTACACAGGTTAACACTGTCTGAGCAACGGTTCCACCTCATTAGTACCAGTTCAATACTGAAACACAATAATAAGCTACATACAGGAAGTGGACCAATCAACCTTAGCAAAGTGTGCTCCACTGTACAGTAATATGTGTCACTGCGTTTTTAGTAGCTTTTGATCTGTTTGAGTTACAAACTTTTTTTGTTAAAATCTGCAGATTATTTAGCAGATGATGAACTATGCAGCAAATGCAGCAAATTCATAATTATGCAGAAAATGCTGCAACCATAAAATCACATAATTCCAGTGGCCCTGCCTATATTACCATTTGGCTGTGTTGGTAGTAGCTTGATCTGTACTTTTTATGCTAAATGGATCTAAGAGTGGTTTGTGACCTGTCCATAATGTGAATTTGTTCTCCCACACATACTTCCTGAGGTGATTCACATCCCACCAACACTATAGAGCCTCTTGCTTAATAGTTAAGTAAGTGACATCACCTCCTCTTAATACCCTGGAACCTGCTCATGCTTATATCACATCCTTATTTATTTATGCGCTTTTATATAGCCAAACTTTATCCGAAGGTGTCAGAGTGCTTTACAATAGAACTAGTTACATTACATAAGGACTTCAGAGTACATGAATTACATAAAAGATACAAACAGATAAACTCTAAATTCACATAAGAATGGTAGTAAGTACATAAGTCTACTACAGATACTACTGGTAGGAGTTATATATATACAAGTTGCCAATTCACGCAAGGTTACATTTTAAGAAAAAGTTTAAGCAAATAGGGTTGGACAAATATATATTACATATTTACACAGCATGATCTTCTTGCCATAGCTGGGGTTCTTGCTTTTAGCCCGGCCTTAAGGGTGTTGTTGCACTCATGGGCGGTGATTTTGGGCCTGGAGGGAACCCTGAGCTGGTGATGGCCAGATCTCCTCCACACTTGTTGTCCCAGTTGCCGCAACGCTCCTGGGAACTTGAGAATAGTTTATGGCGCCAGGGCCAGTTCAGCGCCTCAGGAGGTAGCTTAGGAGTGCAGGGGTTGGGACATCATAGCCGCCTCATTCTTTTTAACATGGCTGCTCTCGACCATCCCAGTTCCGGGAGATCTCCAACGTGCAGGCGAGCCGGATGAGCAGAGAGATGCAGTGTCGGAGCGCCCCCGCAGCTTGGTCCCAGATTGAAATCGCATCTTCTCCGGCAATAGGATGGGGTGTACAGGACAGCAGGACCGGAGGCCATCTGCAAACATCCAGTGTTCGGCCAACGGAGGGCGGCGGTGGGCTCACTCCACCACAGAATGGCCGCCCAGTTCTCTCACCCGATAGGTCACAGGGCGTGGGGGATTGAGGAAGGCAGCGACCTCCCAGCTCATATGTGGCTGCATTGCAAGTGAGGACAGGTGCTGTGGGGTCAAAGGGCAGGCAGCCGTCTGCAGGCATGTCTCCCAACACTCACCAGGATTTGTACTGACGGCTAGCTGAGCCAGGAACCGGGGGATCACCCCGGGTTCCCACCTCAACAACTCTCACCTCTGCAGGGTTTTCGCCGCTGTGACCAGCAGTCCGTAGTCAGCACTGTGCCACAGCTCGCTGGACAGGTAGTGGCCACCTGCTGGGAGGAGCTTCTCAGGGGATCCGCGCCGCAAGGCGATCCCTAGTCCGGGAGATTCTCAGCGGGAGCTCCTACTTGGAGGCCATCTTGAATGTCCGCGCTATATAAAAACGCATAAATAAATAAATAAATAAATAAATAAATCTATCATAATAATACATCTGTCCTGTTAGACATGGGGGTCTCTAGTATGGGAGTGGTTTGCACCCTGTCCAAGTATGGACCCTTCTTCTAGTCAGGGTAAGGGGATTACACAGCCAAGATAACCCCTGCTCACCCCCTTGGTAGCACGAGCAGTCAGGCTTATCTCAGAGGCAATGTGTAAGGCATTTGTACCAACAAACACAGTAACCCAGTGAAAACACTACAAAATGACACCACACCAGTTTAGAAAAATAACCAATCTTTATCTGAATAAAACAAGACCAAAACGACAAAAAATCCAACATACAAGCAAACATAGATCACTTTAAAAAGGTTCAACATAGTTCAGTTCATAGAAATCTATGGATGCGTCACTTTTATCCCAAAATACCTGTGATGAGTCAAAATCAAAGACAAAAATAGTCGCAGGGGAGGTGAGGCACTGGAAAAGCAAAGTGATTCATTGGTTCTTTACTCCAAGGGTAGGTGATGCATCGGTTCCTTACTGCCAGGGGAGGTGATGAGTTGATTCCTTACTGAAGTGCAGGGGAGGTAACGCGTTGGTTCCTTACTATCAGGGGAGGTGATACATTGGTTACTTACTGTGAGGGGAGGTAATGCGTCGATATCCGGGCACGCAGCCTTGGTTCCTTACTGCTGGGCAATGCCAATGCAGATCTTGCCGCATAGGCGTGATGCATCGAATATCCAGAAGCGCTGGGTCGATGCGGTGGAGGCGAAACCGGTGCTGCGTCGATTTTCCAGCCGTAGGGCTGGTGATGCGTCGACTTTTCCAGCCACACAGCAGGGCCTGCGTCGGAGTGGGTGCCTCGGACGGCAGAGACACAGTGCTCAAGACTCTTTGAGCCACGTGGCAGGCACTGTTTCGATTCTTTGCATTGATTTAACAGCTGCACTGTGGTGCTGAGTCAGGAATAATAGGCGCTAGAGGTCGATGCATGGATTTTCTTGAGTCCTTTGCAGCAAAACCACCTCCAAGGGCCCAGAACTGGAATTTACACCACTTGGCAGGTCAGAGCTCCCAGCAGAGGAGTTCAAGGGCTGCTGCTGAAGTCTTTGATGGCCCTAAGACTTCTTAATTGGAGGCAAGCACACACATGCCCTTGGAGGACCTTGGCAAGCAGGATACAGAAAGCAAAAGTCCCCTCCTTTCACTGCCCAAGACAAAAGCAGCAGCACAACACAGCAACAAGCATAGTGTCAGTTCCCCTCATACAGCTTCTCCAGCTCTTCTTCTCATCAGAATCTCCTCTTAGTCCAGAAGTGTTTTGAAGTTATGGTGTCACAGCTCCAGTATTTATACCAATTTAACATTCACCCCCAGTCGCAGATCTGGGTTTAATCCAGACGTGGGTCTTGTGCTCACCATGCCACTGGAGTCAAGCAAGCCTGGCTGATGAGGGGTGATACCCCAAAACCAGTCCCGGGATGCTTGTTTCCGGTCCAGGGAGGACTTGGCCTGGCAGTTCGGGCTGGACCTCTCCCATGGGAAGCAGGGTCAAGACTGTTTTGCATATAGCTGGGTCTAAACTGAAATGGCATGGTGAGCAAAAAAAACGATGGATGTAGGCCCAGATCTCAGTACTGGGGGTGAATGTTTGACATTGTTCAGCATTCCGTCCATTAATTGTTCTTTTTGCATTTCTCACCCCGAGTGGGACGGAATTCCCAGACTAGGGTACCGTGCTCATCATGCCACTGGAGTCAAGCTAGCCAGGCTGATGAGGGGTGATACACCGAAACCGGTCCCAGGATGCTTGTTTCCGGTCTAGGATGACCTGGCCTGGCAGTTCATGCTGGACTCTTCCCATGGGGAGTAGGGTCAAGACTGGTTTGCATATGGCTGGGTCCAAACTGGAATGGCATGTTGAGCAACAAAAAAGCAATGGATTTAGGCACAGTCTCTGTACTAGGGGTGAATGTTTGACATTGTTCAGCATTCCGTCCATCAATTGTTCTTTTTGTACTTTGTAAAAGTGGCATTTTCAAACGCGCAATTTAATAAGCAACTTCCCTAAAAGATGTATTTTTAAATTGGGAGTTCAGGGACTCCAAACTCCAAATCTCTGTCTCTTCCCAATTGGAAGTTACACTTGTAAGAGGTTACAGGGCAGCTCCAATGATAATCTATGAGAGAGATAGTCCTTGCATTAGTGTAAATGAAATTAGCAGTATTTCACTATCAGGACATGTAAAACACACCAGTGCATGTACTACCTTTCACATACACTGCGCCCTGCCCAAGAGGCCACCTTGGCCTAACTAAGGGGAGCCTTACATGTAGATAAAATGAAGGTTTGGGCTTGGTAAGTGGGTGCTCTTGCCAGGTCGACATGGCAGTTTAAAACTACAGAAATAGAAAAATGTTTTTGTGGCACTCTTGAGTTGCTCAAACTTATTCTAATTGAGTTGGTTTGTTCTTAGGTAGGGTGCAGGTGGGTATCGCCCTCTGATCTAGGGCGTGTATCTTGGAACAAGCAATTGCGTTGTTTGACCATAAACAACGTCCCCACAGTGCACTCCGTAGGGTAAAGACCCTTGCTGAGTTTTGTCAAAGTGATAAACTTAAAGTAAATTGTATACAGATGTATCCATTACTTTTATTTGATTGAGAACATCTTGTTACGTCACACTTCAATGTTATTTATCCATACACAATGGAAATCTTCACAGTAAATCATTTTCAGTAGATCATACTGTATGTTTACACTTGTGGATTGCTTAATGTAAATTCCCAATGCATTTCGGGACGGTGCCCTTCATCAGGGGAATCATTCTGAAACAATGATCAAAAGATTGCAAAATTCAGTAACTCAAGCGGCGTTCGAGCGACAAAAATAGCAGAAGTGAAGCCATGCAATAATCATGCCTGTGATGACGTGGATTTAGAAAAACAGAAGGTGCTCGCTTCATATGGAAAGATGGTAAATGAGAGAATGTTAGTGAAAAGATAGGGCCCAAGCTTTATTAACTATTAAAACAGAGTAGTCAAAATCCAGCCTATGTCATGCTAGGTGGAGGAAAGTAAGACTACCACATTCATGTTGATAATGCCGAGTGCTATTGAGGAATATCAAAATTCCATGCATAGTGCTACTAAAGTTAGTATTGACGGAAGAAACCACAGTTATGTAGGTTAGTGTGTGAACATATAAAAACATGCGTAAAAAGTGTCAAATTGTTAAGAGGACTAAACCTGTTGTGAAGCTTTCAAAATATGGTGAATAAATCAGTGAAGCGGAAAAACGGCCAACAGAAAAACGTACCATGAAAAACACATTGAAAAGCTCAGATGTATCCTCAGTGATATAACTTGAAGTAGCTGCGTTGTGTTCGAGCGTAGAGTATACCTAGATGAAAAAGTAAGACTAGCGCTCAATGCATGTTATTGTCAAAAACAAATATTCTTAGTTTGCGAAAGTATAATGAAATTCGTCCCTGTAGGGAAGTCCTACCTTACGCGATGGTCCAAGTAAACCCAAGTAGTCGCTTACAATCCATTTGTCGGCTAGTGGTGACTTGAAAATGCGGGTGTGCTGCATTTAAAATTAAAATATAGAGAGAGAAAAGGGAGTGTTTGGAGACTCAGAGATCATGTGGCGGTCGCCATCTTAGAGTGTAGAAAACTGGTGAAAAATTAAAAATGATAAAAAGAAAGATGACACGGACGGGTAAAAGGGGAAAGGTCTGCTGTAGGACTATACTAGAGGTCATGTCTCAGATATAAATGAACGAACCTGCGTGTGCACCATAAAACGTGCTAAATACCAAAAAAACAACAGTGTTTTCTCTGGTCATCTCTGTATGGAAAGGGAGGCCATATTGGAGTGTGCAAAATCCAACGAAAATGTTTATCAGGTAAAGAATCAATGAAAGAAGGCAAATACAAGCCCAGTAAACAGTAGGCAAACAAGATGCCTGAGGTTAAATGCCGGTGTGCAATGTAGAATAAGGTAAATGCAGTTAGTGTAGGTGATTAACGCAAAAGTGTGTGTTACACCAAGTAAACAGAGGAGTTAGAAAAGTCAAGTGTTGTAGTAAACCAAAATCCCTGCGTCGCATGTGAATGGTTATCATTAATACTCAAGTCCTTCACAAAATAATAACATAGCTGATCTTATCTAAAAGTACAGAGTCAGGTTGAGGAACGTGCAGGTCAGTCCATAAGTAACAACTATAATCAGAATGTTCATTCAATCCTTTGGGATGGCATGCATCTAATTTGTTGATCCAAAACAGTTCTCGTTGCAACAACCATTTCTTGTTGTCTTTTCCTTCGACCATAGGCACCACTTCTAACACTAAAAATCTCAATTGGCTCACGTTGTGTTTGTTCGTGGTAAAATGCATTGCAACCGGTGATCTTTCTTGATGATTTCTTATGTTACTTTTGTGTTCGGTTAACCGGATCTTGAATTTTCGTTCAGTCTTGCCCACGTAAATGAGTCCACATGGGCATATTAGTAGATATACTACATTTTTAGAGTCACAGGTAGCTGTGGTATACAATTTAATGGGTGTCCCTTTAGTTGGATGTGACCTGGTGTTTCCTTTGATTATGTTATTGCAGTGTCCACGGTTAAAACATGGGGTAGTACCCTTGTAAATCTTGATCTTTGGTGAAAGTGGTTTGGTCAACCATTCGATTAAATTCTTGGTGTGTTGGTAAGAAAACAGTGGAGGACTTTCAAAAATTTCCCTTGAAATCTGTCCCATTTTGAATCATAGGCTAGTGTTTTAGCAAAGTGTTCTTGATTAGGTAACTCTGAGAGGAATACTTTTATACGAAAACTGATCTGTTTGTGGTTTTTTCAGTTTCATGTACAGTTTAAAGTTGATCTCTTTCTATTGTTCCAGCTCTTTGGACTGCTTTCTCAATGACATTCATAGGATATTTCCTGTCTTTTAATTTTTCTATTAATTTTCTGGTGTTGGCTTCGTAGTAATCAGCTTTAGATGAAATCCTCTTGACCCTCAACAGTTGTGAGTAGGGTAAGTGTTTTTTAAGGGCGATTTGGCGACAACTGATAAAATGAACAGAATTGTTCCTGTCGGTAGTTTTTGTAAAAACATTGGTTTCAAGTTTGCTGCCCTGTCTCATGATGGATACATCTAGAAATGTAATGGTGTTTGTTACTCAAGGTGTAAGTAAATTTGATATGATCATCTATAGTGTTCAGTTGGTCAATGGCCGTCACAAGTTCAGATGTCTGTCCCTTCCATATGAGAAATATATCATCGATGTATCTCTAGTACGTTAAAAGGTTCTGAGACCAATCTGGGTTAAATAAGATGTTGTCAATTTCAAACCTGTGCATGAAGAGGTTCGCATAACAAGGTGCTGTACAAATGCCCCTTAATGTGCCTGACAGTTGTAGATAGTATTCGTCTTTCCAGCTGTAGTTGCTGTGAAAAAGCTAAAAATTTAGTAATTCCAGTAAAAAAACTTTCAAATCCTCATCCATTTAATAATTTAATAGAAATGATTCAATTACGTGTATTCCCTGATTGTGAGGGATAGAAGTATACAAAGAGCATACGTCAATGTTACATAAGGTTAACATGCTGTCTTCCTTGAATTCAATGTTGTTGATTTTATTGAGAAAGTCAGTGGTGTCTCTGAGGTACGTGGACATCTTTCACACGATAGGTTGTAAACGACGATCCAGGTATTTACCTGTTGGTTCGTGAATGGAATCCCTGGTGGATACAATTGGCCAAAATGGTGGTTTAATTAAGTTTTTGTGCACTTTAGGCAACATGTAGAGATGTGGACTTTTGGGATGATCCTGTATGAGATACTTCTTGTCATTTTCAGTGATGGTACCCTTGGTACATGCATTATCCAAAATCGTCTTCAATATTTTTAAGAATTCTTCCGTTGGGTTCCGTGTCAATTTCATGTAAGTTGTCCCATCATATACATGATCGGTTACACTCTGTGTGTAGAAAGCGGCATCCAGAATAACCAACGCTCCACCTTAGTCTGCTTTGCAGCATGTGATATTAGGATTATTCGCCACTTGGTTAATCGCCTGTGTCTCCTTGTTGGTAAGGTTGGTTCTCTTAGGGTTAGGTTTTTTAAACACCTCTTTAAGAACTATGGTTTCATAAGAATCTAAAATTTTATGGCTGGTGGGTGCCACAAAAGTGCTTTTCTTCTTTAAGCCCATAAGGGATCCTTCTTCTTTTGTTGGTCGCGCATCAACCACGTTAGCAAAAAAGTGTCTTAAACGTAAATTCCTCATAAATTTGTAAAAGCTGATTTCTGTATCAAATTCATTAGGGTGGTGTGTCGGGACAAAGGAAAAGGAAGTCCCTTTTTGCAACGTTTTAATTTGGAATTTAGTGAGTACAGTACTGGAGATGTTAATTACCAGGTTTTTTGGCTCCTCGTAGATTTGGCTACCGGTTGGTCTTTTGTTCTTGTGGCCACGTCCCCTCCTGGTTCGACGCAGATGTTCTGGCCCGCTTCTAAAAAATTCACACCAGATGCAGAGTTGGTCGATGCTTCTGTTGAAACGATGTTAGACACGCGTATGTCTCTGTTGGTGTTTCTGCTTGTGGGTCCTGTTTTATCTATAGACTCGTTGGACGTGGAGCTGTCTCCATCTGTGAACTTTGTTGAGAATGGTTTCTGTTGTCTACGGCGGGCATAGATCTCCGCCCAATTATAAACCTCTCCCAACTTGTAGTCTATAGTGTCCCTTTTGTACGTCCTTATTTTTCTTTCTTTGATCTCTTTGGTGTATGCGTCTAACTGTTTGTTGATGTCGTTTAATGCGGTGTCAAATTCGTCTTTTAACATGTTGCTGTTTAAATCACTTTTGAGTTGGATTATTTCTTTGTCCAGTTCTTCAATAACTTTAGATAATTCTTCAACGATCAACAGGATTAAGTCCAGAGAACATTTGTTGAGAATAGCATACCAACGCTCTGTGAACTTCGAATTGTTTTTACATAAGGTTGATTTCAAAGAAATCCTTAAACCTCTTGGTATCCGTTGTGCTCTATGGTATCTAATCAAAGTACTGGCATGCAAACGTTGATTTATTTCCCTTTTGGTAATGTATAATAGCTGCTTGATCATGTTTTCTGTGGAAGCTGTGTTGGTTGTGGTTAAATCCTCCTCTTGAATTAATGAGTATATATGTTTGGTTTCTTCAAGTGAAAAGCCAAAAGTTGCTGCTCGGTTGTCAGTGATATTTGCAATCTCATCGTAAGACATTGTGAATAATAGGTGCCCACAAAAAATGATGATCAGTCAATGAACTAGAGAAATAGAAAAATGTTTTTGTGACACTCTTGAGTTGCTCAAACTTATTCTAATTGAGTTGGTTTGTTCTTAGGTAGGGTGCAGGTGGGTATCGCCCTCTGATCTAGGGCGTGAATCTTGGAACAAGCAATTGCGTTGTTTGAACATAAACAACGTCCCCACAGTGCACTCCGTAGGGTAAAGACCCTTGCTGAGTTTTGTCAAAGTGATAAACTTAAAGTAAATTGTAGACAGATGTATCCATTGCTTTTATTTGAATAAGAACATCGTGTTACGTCACACTTCAATGTTATTTATCCATACACAATGGAAATCTTCACAGTAGATCGTTTTCAGTAGATCATACTGTATGTTTACACTTGTGGATTGCTTAATGTAAATTCCCAATGTATTTCGGGATGGTGCCCTTCATCAGGGGAATCATTCTGAAACAATGATCAAAAGATTGTAAAATTCAGTAACTCAAGTGGCGTTCGAGCCACAAAAATAGCAGAAGTGAAACCATGCAATAATCATGCCTGTGATGATGTGGATTTAGAAAAACAGAAGGTGCTCGCTTCATATGGAAAGACGGTAAATGAGAGAATGTTAGCAAAAAAGATAGTGCCCAAGCTTTATTAACTATTAAAACAGAGTAGTCAAAATCATGCCTATGTCATGCTAGGTGGAGGAAAGTAAGACTACCACATTCATGCTGATAAGGCAGAGTGCTACTGAGGAATATCAAAATTCTCTGCATAGTGCTACTAAAGTTAGTATTGAAGGAAGACACCACAGTCATGTAGGTTAGTGTGTGAACATATAAAAACAAGCATAAAAAGTGTCAAACCGTTAAAAGGACTAAACCTGTTGTGAAGCTTTCAGAATATGGTGAATAAATCAGTGAAGCGGAAAAACGGCCAACAGAGAAATGTACCATGAAAAACACATTGAAAAGCTCAGATGTATACTCAGTGATATAACTTGAAGTAGCTGCGTTGTGTTCGAGCGTAGAGAATACATAAATGAAAAAGTAAGACTAGCGCTCAATGCATGTTATTGTCAAAAACAAACATTCTTAGTTTGCAAAAGTATAATGAAATTCATCCCTGTAGGGAAGTCCTACCTTACGCGATGGTCCAAGTAAACCCAAGTAGTCGCTTACAATTCATTTGTCGGCTAGTGGTGACTTGAAAACGCGGGTGTGCTGCGTGTAAAAAGTAAAATTTAGAAAGAGAAAAGGGAGTGTTTGGAGACTCAGAGATCATGTTGCAGTCGCCATCATAGAGTGTAGAAAACTGGTGAAAAATTAAAAATTATAAAAAGAAAGATGACACGGACAGGTAAAAGGGGAAAGGTCTGCTGTAGGACTATACTCGAGATCATGTCTCAGATATAAACGAACAGACCCGCGTGTGCACCATAAAACGTACTAAATACCAAAAAAAAACAGTGAGTTCTCTGGTCATCTCTGTATGGAAACGGAGGCCATATTGGAGCGTGCAAAATCCAATGAAAACGTTTATCAGGTAAAGAATAAATGAAAGTAGGCAAATACAAGCCCAGTAAAAAGTAGGCAAACAAGATGCCTGAGGTTATATGCCGGTGTGCCATGTAGAATAATGTAAACCTGGTTAGTGTAGGTGATTAACGCAAAGGTGTGTGTTACATTAAGTAAACAGAGGGGTTAGATTTATTCACCATATTTTGAAAGCTTCACAACAGGTTTAGTCCTCTTAACGGTTTGACACATTTTACGCATGTTTTGATATGTTCACACACTAACCTACATAACTGTGGTGTCTTCCTTCAATACTAACTTTAGTAGCACTATGCAGAGAATTTTGATATTCCTCAATAGCACTCGGCAATCAGCATAAATGTGGTAGTCTTACTTTCCTCCACCTAGCATGACATAGGCATGATTTGACTACTCTGTTTTAATAGTTAATAAAGCTTGGGCACTATCTTTTTCACTAACATTCTCTTATTTACCATCTTTCCATATGAAGCAAGCACCTTCTGTTTTTCTAAATCCACGTCATCACAGGCATGATTATTGCATGGTTTCACTTCTGCTATTTTTGTGGCTCGAACGCGGCTTGAGTTATGAATTTTGCAATCTTTTGATCATTGTTTCAGAATAATTCCCCTGATGAAGGGCACCATCCCGAAATGCATTGGGAATTTACATTAAGCAATCCACAATTGTAAACATACAGTATGATCTACTGAAAATGATTTACTGTGAAGATTTCCATTGTGTATGGATAAATAACATTGAAGTGTGACGTAACACGATGTTCTCAATCAAATAAAAGCAATGGATACATCTGTCTATAATTTACTTTAAGTTTATCACTTTGACAATACTCAGCAAGGGTCTTTACCCTAAAGAGTGCACTGTGGGGACGTTGTTTATGGTCAAACAACGCAATTGCTTAGTTTAAAACTACACTCAGGTCTGATACATGGTTGCAGGGCTACTCAGGTGGGTGGCACAATCAAAGCTGCAGGCCCACTAGTAGCAATTGAATTACAAGCACTGGGAACATGCAGTGCACCTTACTAGGGTCTTACCAGCAAATCAAATATGCCAATCATGGATAACCAAACATAATCACAACTTGCACAGGTAGCACTTGCACTTTAGCACTGATCAACTGTGGTAAAGTGCCCAGAGTTCAGAAACCAGCAATAACGAAATGCAGCACATAGTCAGAAAACAGGAGGTCAGAAGCAAAAAGACAGGGGAAAAACACTCCAAAGATGACAGGTCTTACATATCCCATGAATCAAATGTCTTGAGGGATGATTGCAATTGAAAAGATCTTTACACACTGTTCACACCATGCTAATATTACTTTGAATACATAGTTCAAGTAATTTATAGTATCTACTCTCAGCCTTCTGTTCATATAGATGGCACAGGTTGGTGGGCTATGTGATACCTGTGGTGTTGGATATCAAACACAATTTATCACTTTGGGTTAATTTGTTAATGATATTTATATGCCCATTCCGGCACTGAGAATGTAATTTTGTTTCACATCCATTTGATGATACACGTTTTGATGGCAGGAATAATATTTACATGACTTTTGCCGAGAGAATATTGTTAAATTACCTTGGATTGGACTTTTTAGTATGATTTAGGTCTTGGAGACAATCCACGCGAAATAAATAATCAATGGACTTATTTTATGGTGTGCATTCATCCTTATGCAATTAGTGCAATGTAATGGTGCTCCTTTTTAGATACCCAGGTTTTTTTTCTGTGCTAAGGACCCATGGTTTGCTTACGGTGCTTTGAGCGTTTGGTACTACCTAAATAATACTGAATCTGGTGTGCGCCTTAAATCCTCTTTTCAGATATTTTCTGATTTCAAACATTGTAGGTTTTGTCTTTATGATATGCATTCTCTCATTAGAGATGAACATAAAAATAATGGCTTGCACACATATGCTGCTTTAGAAAAATGGGTAAATGGACGTTTATTTATTGATATTTTTGAATTCCTTACTGCAGCAGTTAAAAAACAGACTGCTTAAGATAAATAATTAAGTAAGCCTTTTTCACTGTAGTAATGTCATTGATCTTGATGTGAAAAATATGAATTTGTTCTAAATGATGTAATGTATAAAGAGCTCTTGTATTTTGGCTTAAATATTTCAAGTCAATGTTTGAGTGTTTAAAGTGCTCATGTACTTTGGTTTCAATGTTAAAAGTCTCATTATTCATACAAAGGACAAAACATTTGAAAACCAGACACAGAAAGCATTTAAGTGCCCAAGAAAACTTAAATAGTCATACCCTGCATAAATTTAGGGACTAAAGCAAGAAAGCAGAGTTTGATAAGGACAACAAATGACATTGGCAAGATTCTTTTCAGAAAAGATGCTTAAAAAGCATGAGATAAAAAGATGTTCAATATTTAAACAGCTTGACTTGATCACCCTAAAATTATAGCAGCAATGAAATCCTCCAGTGGAGTAGCCCATCCCAGTGATCTGACACAAAGTATCACACGTTTGATCCATAATATTACTAAGACTGAATTAATATTTCCTTCACCTCTCAAAGATGGACAGATCAGATGATTGCTCAAAAACCATACGTATTATTCCCCAATATCCGCCATAACCTAAGGCAAGTTTCCAAATTTCTGTTCCTTGGTAAAAACCTAAGCCACATCTTAAAGAATAAACTAAGGGGCCTATTAGCAATAACCGGCGATAATTATCGCTAAGCGCACTTAGCGCTAGGATAATTATTGCCGGCTATCGCAGGTTTCTATCGCGGAGATAGCGTGCTAGCAGCAACGCTTATCTCCAATGCGATAGAAACCCTGGAGAACAGTGTGAATATCGCTTGAAAACAAGCGATATTCACACTGTGACCAGTGTTAGCTTGGTGATAGGGCGAGGGGGATTTAGCCATGTAATCCACCTCCCATTGGATTACATGGCTAAGTCAGGTTTGGACCAGGCATTAACAAACCAGCACTAAACGTGTTTAGCGCTGGTTCGTTAATCACCTCCCCTGCCTCGCTAATAGGCGATAGCGACCTTAGCGACTGTTTCCAGTCGCTTTTAGGTTGGGAACGCCTACTTTGCATGCCATTAGCGATAAATATCGCTGGCATGCAAAGCGGCACCCAACCCGGTCGCTATCGCCTAGAAGCTGTCGCTAACAGCAGTTAGCGACAGCTTGCTAATATGGCGATTGAATTATCGCCGCTTTAGCTGGAAAAAGTCCCGCTAAAGCGGCGATACTCACGTTGATAATATGCCCCTAAATTCTTACCAGTCCTGGTTCTGCCCTAACTGAAGCACGAGAACAGGCCCCATTAAAGTCCTTGATGACATCTTATATTTTCTAGAAGGTAGAAATGTTTTCTCTACACTACTACAAGACTTATACTATACTATGCTATACTAGACGCATTTGTAGAGCACATGGCGACCTATGTGCATCTCAGCACCGGTTGAGTGACAGTGCATATGAAAAATGCTCAGTCTGGTGTTAGTTCTCTAAAAGTCAACTTTTGAATAGTTTTCAGGACAGTTGTTGTCCAATGTCAGCATGACCAGGAGAAGGAAGTTCCAGAGACATCGAAGCTGAAGAACTGTCTTCCACATCTTGCTCTTCTAATAGGCGAAACAAGGGCCCTTTGTGCATTAGAGGATCTAAGGACCCTCTTGGGGATGTAGGAGGCAATGAGCTGATGAGAGGTGAGCAGTCCCTGCTTTTAGAGGGCTCTATGTGCAATACATAAGGCCTTGAATTTGATTATTTGGGCAACTGGGAGACAGTGTATGTCTTTGGTTTTATTGACAAAACAGTGTATGTCTGCCAGACCTTGTCTGACTGAAGTATGTCTGGGAATCTTTAACAAGGCACATGCTGCTGCATTCTGCTTGACTTGTAGTTTGCTGATGACTGCTTTGGGCACACCCAGACAGAGCAAGTTGCTTTAGTATAGGTGGGAGAGGATCAGTGTCTGGACTGCCTGCCTCCTGGATGTTGAAGTATTTTCGGTAGCATTTAAAGAATTCAAAAACAACAGGCCGAGAGTTTGGTGGCGTGGGTTTCCATGGATAGAGCTGTGTCCAGCTACCCCCAAGCTTTTTATAACTGTTTTGGGGGCAGGGAGTGGGTCTAGACGTTCCAGCCAACAAGGTGACCAATAGGGGTGTTGATAGTTTCCTAAGATCATCAGTTCAGTCTTATTTCCATTTGAATTCAGACATGACTTGTCCATCCAGCTGGCTACCAACTCCAGACAAGGTCCCAAGGTGAGGGCTGTGGGGTCGAGGTCTGGAGTGAGTGAGAATACCAGTTGGTTGTCACCCGCGTCGGATACTATAGAGATCACAAATGGTGTTACAATGTCCTCAAGTGGCTGCATATAAAGATTAAAAAAGCGTGGGACTCATGGATGATCCCTGCAGGACTCCACAGTTGAGTGGGATTATGTCTGAAGAGCAGGACTTGTCGAATACCTGGAAGGGTCTGTCCTTCAGGAATGAGATGAGCCAGTCCAGGGCTTTTCTTGATACCATGTGAATCCTTTTGAGGAGGGTGACGTGGTTCACAGTGTCGAAGGCAGCACTTAAGTCAAGATGTATATTGGCTACTGTGCCTCCTTAGTCAAGCCTCCTTTTTGAGTCTTCCACTACTGCTAGAAGGGCAGTGTTGGTGCTATGTTTAGGTCGTAAGCCAGTTTGGGCATGGTGTAGGATATTGTTGGCTGTGATGAATTCAGAATGGTGCACATTGATGTGTTTTTCCAACACTTTGCTTATACCTGGGAGGAGTGAGATTGGTTGGAAATCAGCCAGGCATGTGGGATCTAGGTTAGGTTTCTTAGGATAGCTTTGACCATGGTGTGTTTCCACACAAGGGGTACTATTGCTTTCTCTAATGACAGGGTGAGCTTGTCAATCTGAATAGGGAAGATGAATTCTGCTCCGATGGAGAAGATCCTAGGAGGGGCATGTAGGAAAGTGCCCCTTTTTTTGCATGGCTATCCCCTAATATTTTGCCAGATACCTGATGCCAACTTGACTGAGTGTGCCCTGGGTCCCTGCCAATCAGGTTCCCAGGGCCTGTGTTCTTTCCCAAAACTGTACCTTTGTCTCCACAATTGGCACATCTCTGGGCCACATGTAAGTCCTTTGTAAAAGGTACCCCTGATACCAAGGGCCTTGTGAACAGAAAGGACCTCTGAGGGCTGCAGCATGTATTATGCCACCCTCAGAGACCCCTCACCTGAATACCCACACACTTCCATGGCAAGCTGCATGTTTTGGTGCAGAATAAACTGAAGAGTCAACATGGCACCCATTCATGGGTGCCATGACACCAACACTGCCTGTGGCATGGCTAATGCACCCCTCTAGCAGGTCTTACAACCATAAAGGCAGGGTGCACCCTACCACCGGTGAGGGCATAGCTGCATGAGCAATAACCCCCTACTGTGTATATGTATGTATGTGTCATTTACAGGCATTGTAAGTGCAGTGAAGCCATTTTTGAGTATAGGGGCTGAGAGTTTGTCATTAAGAACTCCACAGCCCCAGGATGGCACCACTGAAAACTGGGAAGTTTAGTACCAAACTCCCCACCGCATTGAACCCACGCTGATGGCAGTGTGAGATTTAATGTAAAATGCACTCAGAAGGCATCCAAGATGTTTCCTGCAAAAAACCACCAGCCCTGGTGTGGTTTCTGACTGGCTACCCACCATCTGCCATCACCAGACAGGTTTCTAGACCCCTGGCTAGAGAGCCTCCGCTCTCTGGGTCCTGAAACAAAGCCCATCCTGGGCAGAGGTGTCATGCCTCATCCCCCGGGTTGGGCAGGGTCCACGAAGGGGAAGCTTCAAAGGCCTGCCACCTTTGCTAGCTAACCCCAGCCTTTTGCTGCTATCAGCAACTGCCCCCCACCGGTTCTGACCCCCACTTTGAGAATCAAGAGAAAAACCTAGCAAGGAAGGGAGGTGTGCCCACCTTTGCCAACCCCATATCTCGCCTTCCAGTTACTGGGTGTCTTTTCCAAGCCTCTTGAGCCGAGCCTGCAGCATTTCTTTGTGACCGACATCCTCCATTGAGTTGCATTGGGATCCCAACACCACTGTGTGCACTACAACCTGCTGCCCGAGTGCCTCTGGAGGGGTGCTTTCTGTGCTCCCATGTGGCCCCCTTTGTGCTGATTTTCACACCCTGGGCCCTGAATTCACAGGTACTTACCTGTGACTGGTGCTCTTCAGAGTACCCCCTATCTCCATTGAACTACATTGGACCTCCACCTCTCCCTTGACCTCTGCACCCAGCTGCCCCTGTGCCGCTGAGGTTGCACACTCTTTACCTTCTTGACCCCTGCCCTGTGTAAGTGCTGCCAACCCGAGACTGAACTATAAAACCAAGTACTTACCTGTAAGTCACTAACCTTGTTTTCCTCAATAGGAATCCATTGAACTGTAGCAGTACTTTGCATTGCATATCATTATCATTGCAAGGTTTAAAACTGTATTTTATTGACATGTACAGAAAGCTGTCTTAAACCTGTAAAGTATTATTGCATTTACAAAACCATACTGCATTCTTGAAAAGCATTGCCAGTTCTACAAACTGTATAAATTACCTGCACTAAGTGATTCTTGGTTCTAGTAATAAAATAGCAAAGTAACAACTTTTTCTACAAACAATTGGTCTGGATTCAGTCTTTGAGTGTATGACTTCATTTCTTGCCTAAGCGTGTGCAACACATGCTTAACACTACCCTCTGATAAGCCTAACTGTTCAACCCAGCTACCACTAAATTGAGATTAAGGTTCTATCTACTTATACCTCTGCCATACCTTTGGGGAATCCCTGGACTATGTGCACACTATACCTCTTTTTGTATAGTATATACAGAGCCATCTTCATACAGGGCAGGATTGAGTGGGAATTCTGATTCTTATTTGACTTGTCTAAAAAGGGTAGTGAAATTTTCATAGGTTGAGGGGAATATTGAGAGGGCATTTGATCTGCTTTCCTTGAAATGGTTATGAGAATAAGGGTCCGGGTCTAACTCCGCGTCTTGAAAGGAGCAGTAAATATCCGTTATTTTATTTTGGAAATAGGTGGTTAGGTCAGTGCACTTCAAATTAGAGGGTTTAGTGTGTGGGTCATTGAGTGAAGATTCCAACAGCGATTTCGTGATTCTGAACATCTCTCTAGAGGAGTTTGATGCCCCATTAATTTTGTTTTCATAATGAGTGTCCTGGGCAATTTTAATTTCTGCATGATAATTCCTCACTGTTTCACTGTATTTTGCTTTGTTGAGTTCTCTGTTGTCCTTCCTCAATTCCCTTATTCTGCTGTTTTACACTTTTTTTTATAAGTGTTAGTAAGTGGGATCTGTTCCAGGGGGAAGACCTACTTTTTTATGAGAGTTTCTGTTTTTCTGCGAGTAGTTTGATCTAGAGAGTGATTTAACCATTCCAATATCATGCTATTTGAATCGTGTGGGTCAAGGCCCGGGGGTTATGATTTTGCTGCGCACATCTGCTGCGTGTCCACGCCCCGGGCTTTATTAAATGGTGGCTGGTGGTTCGAGCAGGTGGAGCGCTAACCCAAAATGGTGTCTCTCAGTGTGCTCATTCCCCTCACCACCACCACTTCGGCTTGATGGAGCAAGGTAAATAAAATAAATTTGTAACCCCCTTGATAAGAATAATAAATTAACGGTACTAATTGTTTGATGAATTAACCAACAAATGCACCTTTAATAAACATTACATAAACGGTAACTGCTATTTTGTGCAAAAACTAATTTATTTACAATTGTGAAGTAAATTGATACTAATATTGTGATTTGCGTACTAATTAGAGTAAAATCGCATGATTTATGCTATGTAGTAAAATTATATTGTGGCAAAGAATGCGGATGGTAAGTAAAATGGCTTTAAATGTCGCTTCTGCTAGGTAACACCTAACACGGGTTCTTAGAATGACGGGTGGTAAACAGAAAGGCTTATATTCTTTGTTTTAATTTTGATTGTGTTTGTTCTTATGATAGTTCGTTCGGGCCTGTTAGGCCATGCTGCGAAAATGGCTGCCGAAACAGATGAGGTCATGCAAGAAATCAAAGATGGCCTCTAAGCGAAAGAAATAATGGAGCTGAACCACGTGGGTACGGCCTGTGCACGGAGTGAGAGATGTCAAGGACACATTGACCTATCATGAGGAGAGTGCCAAGAAAGACTCAGCACGTATCCGTGAGAATGGGGAAAAGAAAGTATTGAGAAACAATGGACTGACAAAATTGTGACCATCAGAATCGCAACATTATGAATAGTCAATTTGGACTGCTTTTACCCAAAGGACATGGGAAACATTGAACTCTTAACCATCCTCGAAACCAGTTTGAACAAGGAAGGCGATGAGGTGATCTTCGCCAGCCCTCAAATGGACCAATTAGCGTGATTCCTGCCCCCAAAGATTGTAACATTTTGTGTAGTAAGCTAGAAGTAGGGTATAAGAGGGACTGCTCTTATGTGGGAGGGGTTAATGCTGGGGTTAATCCTGAGGTGAATGCTGATTTTTGAACCTATTGCTGCCATTGACTTCGAACTTGACTGAGGAAGGAATGAGACCGTTGCGGGAAATATGTACGGGAGGTCCCCGTCGTGGAGGCCATTTAGCGGGACAGTCAGTCAGTTTGGGAGTCTATTCTGTGATCTACGGTTTATCTTCTTTTTGGTGAACCATTCCTATCTGCATCTAAATGGGTAATGCATAAATTTAATTTCTTTTCAAAATTTCTTATATAAATGTTATGAATGTATTAAGGTGATTAATAAACTAAGAATCTCACTCGTGCAAGCAAGAATTTAGATAAAATTTCATTTTAATTAACTATGAGTCTGTGGTTCTTTAGTTCATTAATAAGTTTGACATTTTAACAGGGTTTTAAATGATTGAGCTGGTCTTAATCACCATCAACTTATTCTACTAGTTGGTCCATCGACCAAAGAGCGGAGTACCTTGATGTTTAGAACCAACAGGATTAAAAGCTAAATGTATATGATGTTTAAGGTATTAATCTGTCAAATTTAACAAGGTATCCCGTTCCTCCAGCAACTCATTTTTCTCCTTGGTGTGTAATCCAGTGAACGACTGAGTGTATGATATGCGGTGTTATGGGCCCCACCGTCATATGGTATAGTTGATGTGAATGATTTACCTGGATTCGTGTCCAAAGGAGAAATGTATATTAGCCGCGCTGGATCAGGCTCTAAATGTGACGCTGACCTTAAAGTCACTCGTTCAATGAGTGAGCTGTAACTGGCGCAATGCAGACAGTACAACGTATTTTAAAATATTCAATTTCCAGGACTTGCAGTTAACATTTTTGTTTTTAAAACAGTAATACAGTACTAATATAAAACGAGAATTACCTCACAAAGCGCACGGTAGTCACTTCTCACCTCAACTTCGACTTCACAGCAACATTAGACTTGGCAGCAACATTCAACACCATTGACAATAACACAATTCTTGACATACTCTCCACTAGATGGGACCACGTGGTCCATTTTGAAAATTGTTAATCATCATGGATTACTTCATACCATGAACTGCTTTTGCACTGTGGGAAGTATGTATGGGACATAGAATCAGATCAAAATATTCCAATGGTTCTGTGGGAACAGAAATGTTGTGGCTACTGAAGAATGGGTTTAGTCCTACAATTCATGATAGAGAACCTGCCCCGGATGCCCACTACGGGCGAGGCCCTTCCACTTGGCTGCGCCTCCTGAAAATGGAGGCAATTGCGGTGACGTATTTCCAGTTGGTTGTGCTCGAGGAGGAGGAGGCAGTCATTGCTGCCTCAGGCCACCAGCTGGAGGGACACCGGCATCGACATGACCGCCACCACTGGCAGCCAATGTCCCAGGCCACCGTCCCAACCACCACCACCACCCTGGACTCTGTCCTCCTCCAGAAAATCATGCAGGATCTTGAGGAAGTTAAGAGCGGCCAGCAGGAACTTTTGCACTGGGTGGAGTATGATAAGGACAGTTGGGAACAAGATGTTTTTTGGGGTATTTTGAGTTGTGATGAGTGGGTGGGTCTGTTGTGGGAGGACATGGCGGGAGCTTTATACAATTTTGTTCAATTAAATCAATAGGATTTATTTATCATTTTGAATATGTATTTGAATTAGTGGTTAGAAGAATAGTATCACACACAGTTAAAGAGGAAGGGCTACCGTCACAGTGATGACAGGTTGCTGGCTACTGCTGTTTGTGTGCTGTAGCATTTAATGTTATTTGCTTAGTGTAAAATGCATCCTCGGGCCCATATTGGATGTGAGTATCCATTTTGCACTAAGAAAAAAGCGCTCAATGTTGGATTATGCTTCTCACATAATTTTGCAGAATTACGAGTAATTTTGCTGTAATTCTGAGTAATTACACTAGAGAGAATTATACCAGTTACACCTACTGTTAATTGGCACTTACAGGTCACAAAAGATCCCTATTACCTGCAGAGTGCTCCAGGACTCCATACTGCCTCCTGTCATCTTCTACCACTACATGGAGTCGCTTAGTGCTCTACTAAAAGATGGCAGCATCAAGATTCACCAATACGGCGAAGATACACAAAAAAACTTGAAAGTCTCCTCAGCTTAAGACGCCCAACACCTCAAACACTGCTTGAGCATCATCTAGACTTGAATGTCCAGCAGCTCCCTGAATCTCAACCCAACCAAAGAAGAGTTTCTGTTATTTGCCAACAAACAAGATACAGTTCACACCTGGCTCAATGATATGAACCTTTACTACTTTGATCTCAACTTTCAACTAATGCTAAGTTTTCTGGATTCTCCCTGGACACCAATCTTATCCTCAAGGAACACCTCGCTAAAAAACAAGGATGGCCTGGTACTAGCTCTCACTTCTATTGAAAGGCAAACCGTTTCTTCCAGAAAGCGACTTCAAAACTGCTGTTCAAGCCTTCACACTCTCTCATCTGGATGATGTTAATGCCCTACTACTCCATGGCCTCCTACAGTCCACATTGGCACCCCTAAGGGGCATCAGACTACAGACTTACACCCCTTAGCAGCATGCTAAATACCACAGCACATCTCATTCAGGGCCTAAAGAAATATGATGACCCCCATCCTGATGTAACTCCTTTGGCTCCCTCTGCCAGCCCACACCATCTTCATTATTTACTAAGCCATCACAACCAGCACCCGCTTAACTTGTAGACAAGCTCACCATCTCTAGTGGTTCTGAACACACTCACAGGCATAACACCATCAGACTGCAAACGAAGAAGTATAAAAAAGAAAAACCAATACAGCACACCGTTCCATCTATGACTTGGAATTTGGGACAACATCCCTTTAACCATCAGTCAACACTGCTCCAGTTTAGAAAATAGTTGAAGACTCATCTCTTTAAAGAACACTACATCACAATTCATTAACCAGGCACTGTATTTGACCGTGTACAGCACTCCTCTACCTTCTGGCTAGGTTTGCACGATAGAAATACCATATACCTACACACATAACATACAATGCACTGGTTTGTCAAATGAAAACCTCAGACTGGAAAAGAGGAGTTCCAGTGACATGGAGTCATCTGATAACTACATGTATGTTACATATCCATTTTGTCATCTAGTTGGAGGTGGTGGGCGAGAAAAGCTGTGCCATTTGCAACCAACTGTGCCGCCCTTTACATCTGTCTGCTGTTTTTGGGTGTGTTATTTTTCACCCTGGAAAACATGAAGGGTTTAAAAGGGGATATTCCAATAGACTCACACCTCTCGAATTTAGAGTTTGTATTTCAGAATATAGACCAGAGGAATTTCGTGGTACCAGAATATCGCTGAGAGAATATTCAGGGATAACATATCGAAAGGTAGGTGAATACAGAGCAAGCCAGATTTACTATTCTTAACTCCACCTCCCTGCACCTACAAGATGTATATACTGTCAAGTTCATAAATGTAGAGTTAAGTATAGAAAGTCTCTTCTTAATTACCTTGTGACATTTCCACCTCGACAGTCTGATCACGATAATTCATGCCATTGAGTATCCCATCATTGTACTCTGGGGGCACACTGACTTTAGGTACTTCTAAATAGTGATTCTGTGAACTGGTCTGTTGATAATTCCTGGATATCCTGAGATTGATGGGAGAATGGACAAAGGGCTTTTGGAAATGGCTTCTCCTGCATCAAGAGCTTTGAGGCAGCGTCAAATAACCTCTAGTAATGGCTTTAGGGACTACAGCTTTCTGCAGCAAGGATTTGTGGCCGACTGAAGGGACTCCTAGTAATGAGCTTAGGTACTGCTGCTTCCATCAGCAAAGTGTAGCTTTTCAAGGGCATGCGAACGTGACCTTCTGGCTTTGCAAATGCTTGTTACCATTGCCTTAGTCTGTGCTATCTGCATCCTCATTTCAGTACGAGATCTGCTAGCTGCTTAGTGTCTTATTAGAAATTTAGTAGACAAAAAAAACATAAGCAATGGCTGATAATTTTGCCCATCGTCTGTGGGTACTCAGGATGCTCTAGAGGTTTCTCCTCAATCGTTTACTGCTCCCACACTCCCATGCCTGTACCACCAGCCGCAATGCGCTGTATGTTTTTGTTTGCCTTGTTCCATATGTGACATGGCAGAGTGCTGTTTACCCGCCACGGCATATGATTTGGGCCCTACATTCTATGCAGCGGGTCCATTGTTATGTAATCTGCTCCACTGACTTTAACATGTCCATAAACCGCCGAGACTCCAAAGGAGAAAACAACACTGGCATAATCAAATGTGCAAAATGTAGCAATGCGCCTCTGAGACACAGCTATTGGCCTGTGGTTTTTGGCAATAAACTCTTTTAAAGGAATGCAGACGAGAGAACAATTTCCCAGGTCTGTCATCTCTCTGCAAAACACTCGTCCAGAGCAGAGTGGAAAATTAAATTTTCATGCAAATTCTCTGGCAAGTTCAGCAAAGGTGTCTCTTGTGTCCCTAGAAAAATCACAGATGCGGTTTTTTCGGTGCTGCAGTTTCGCTGTGGAATGCCAAACAATTCCGTTTATTCTTATGAATCTGCAAGATAGTCCACACTGCTTTGTGTTGGTTCTGTTGGGGGCATCCCGTTGCATTAATGCACATTTAGTGCACATCCTAAACCAGTTTCAACTATTGAATGGGACCTATTTTAATTAATGGCATAGCCGGGCATCGCTGAACTCGTATTAAAATTCACGATGGCAAATTGCAGAACTGACATCTCTTTGACTGCAAATGTCAGAGTCTTATAATACAACAATATCAAAGAAGGAACACATCTACTGAGTCTTCTAAACAGCCAAGCGAACCTATTTTAAGATCCCGTTTTACTACAATAGCTGCCAAGTAAAGATGCTGTATCCAACCTCTAAAATAAAACCTTCTTCTATTATATGAACTCATTTAGTTCAGAATGACTATTGTATTGCTGCTAATTACGCCAAGCGCTGCACTTTGGCTTACTGTGCCTGCTTTGTACCAGCAGAGCCGTTTGCACTGAGAGGAGCTGAGGGAAGCTCAGAGCCCTCTCTGCAGCATACCATAACATACTAGCGGAAGCAGCGTTTAATTAACTTAATATTGTATTTGCTGCAACTAATCCTGCACCGTTCACTTTGCTGGCAGTGAGCCGCTTGCCATGGGAGTAAGTGAGAAAAGCTCTGTGACCAGTAGTGGGTTTTTACACTTGCCATCCAGCAGTCTAAGAGAACATACACGCAGACACTGCATTTAATCAGTATACTGTTCTCTTGCTGCGAATCATCCTGCTCTCCTCACTTTGAATCTGTGGATCCTGTGTGCTTGAGTTTGGTAGTATTACAGAAATGGTTTGTGTGTCTACCATTTGCGCCCGCTGAAGTTTGGTATTATAGAAGTGGCTCCAGACGCTTGTCCACATGTAGCACCAGCGAGTTCTTAAGGGTCAGTCTCGCATTTGAATGGGAGAGTGGCCCCAAGCAAATACTTAGGGCCTTATTACGAGTTTGGCGGCCCTCCTGTCGGCCTGCCACCGCTGTGCCGACAGGAGGATCGCCAAGTCCATAGTGCGCCCGCAAGGTCGGATTACAAGTGTAATCCATGGTGGGCAGGCGGTGCTGCGGCGGTCTCACTGTGGTGGTCTGTTAGGCTTATAAGAGAGCCTTAAAAGCAGGCTGTTGCCGTGACAGCACCTGCTGCATGTTCCAGCACGGTTCGGCATACACCATGTAGTGCATGCCATACCATGCAGGAAAAAGTGAGCAAATCCAGGGGGGCACAACATGTGCCCTCCAGCATGCATCCCCAGGCCCAGAAGCGGCAGGAGGGCCTGTTAGGGCACCCTTTTTCCATGTCCGCCACCTATTTCATGGCAGGAAAGTCAGAAGATGCTCAGCAGTGCCGAGGCAGCACCGCCAGCATATTCCTGTCCATTTCCAGACCACCGGTGCAGCGGGATCCTTGATCCCAGCAGATTCTGCGGTCTCGTGGTGGTCCGACTGCCACACTCATAATACGGCAGGTGGACTGCCAGTGTGGCAGTGGTCAGACTGCCACCACGAGTACTCATAATAAGGCCATAGGGGGCATATCTACGAGGACGGCGATAAGTCAACGCAAAGCGCGCTTAGCGCTTTTCTACTTATCGCCGTCTATCGCTTGATTATATCGCCCTGTTAGCGCGTTATCTACAACGCATTTCCCCAGGGCGATATAATTACCAGCGATAGCGGGGGAAATTGCCGTTTTGCAGGGAACATCGCTGGTTTTCCAGTGATGTTCCCTGCAAAACGGCGATAACCTTGCTGATACGACCATGTGGTCATATCAGCACAATCCATCCCCATATTAGGTATGCCTAAGTCTGCATTTTAGCAGACGTTAGTTTTCGGCGAAAACAGCGGTTTTCGCCCAAAACTAACATCTGCTAAAATGCGTTGGCAGCCTTGTAAATATCGCGATGTGCACATCAGCGATATTTACAAGGTTGTACTGCCCAGTGACGCCCACTTTGCATCTCATTAGAGATGCAAAGGGAGACGTCGGGTAAAAGAGTGCTAACATGCGCCAATGCATGTTAGCACCCTCTTGTTATAAGGCAATAGTTTTATCTCAGCTTTTTTGGCTTTAAAAGCCAAAAAAGCGGAGATAAAGCCCTTGTAGATACTCCCCTAAGTCTCTGCACCTGTTCTCCATTATAAAGGCGGACACAGATACATAGGTGCTGTCAGAGGTGTGCACTCACTGAGTGCAAAAAGAGGTAGTGCAAAGTCAATGCACTCTCAAGGGTACCCCTTGAAAGGGGAGAAAGGACAGCCTATCCCTCTGCAGGCAGGTGCAGTTACTTAATGGACCTGCTTGCATAGGGATCACTGTCCACCTTAGAAGTGCAGGGCAGCTGCTGCTTGCACTGTGAAAGACAGGCCTGCTGCTTCAAACAGCTAGCCCACCTTTCACCCAGAGCAGTCCCAACTTTGCAGCTGCACTGGGGTCAGCATATTATCTGCAATAGGATGCAATGAATTGGTCTGCATTTAACACACCCAAATAAATGTTTGCCATGACTCAGACTAGACCAATGCATCCAGTAGATAATACAGGCCATGGCGTTTTTCAAGGAGAGAAGGTTAGGGCCATTCATAGCCCCAGACTGCGTGTTTCGTCTTACCCTCCATTTGCATTAGAAGACCAGCAAGCTGATGTGATGGGTCAGCTGCACGAAAGGCAGCAGGTTGCAAGCACACCATGCACATTGCTTTCAGACTTTCAGAGGAAGAAGACCTCAAAATATTACCTATGATTGAACTTGTTTTTCTGTTAGACTGAACCTGCTGTTGGGCGTTTATCACTGAAAGATCCCCACAAGGTAATTCAAACAAATAACCAATGCATATGTCATATTGGCTTTAAAAGTTAGTGTCGGGGGAGTTCCTTGAGACCTTGGTCAGCTTTTTGTCTATATGTGGAGTGCCAAGGAGCTAGTCTGCCCTGGATTCTGGTGCATGCTTTAATAAGGTTGTGAGACATTTTGCACCTGCATGTTCGACTATTGCACCACTCAGCAGTTATGAGGGTGTATCACTAAATGGGAAATGCCCTATTTTATTTGAGGATATGAATCTTGGGCGGATGCAGGCAGTTGATAACTTGATAGATGATGGCATACTGCCCAAAATGTTCTGTTCTTGGCACAAAGACCTCGATCGACAACTGGTTTGATATTAGCCTGGACAGGCTCTCCCACCTCCATAGTCCAACTAGATATTTTGTTGGAGACAAATTACACTGCTGACGTGAAGCTGATGCTTGTGGGATAGGAGGGCACCACTGTATTGTGCATAATTTCACTTCTATGCTGCCTTTGCCAATGCAACTCGAGCACTTCTTTGGAAAAAAACTTTTGCATGGAGGGTCCATGCAGATTTCTCTACATGCTGAGTGATTTAAACACAGATGATCTTGAGTGAAGTATACAGAAGAGAGACACGTCTGAATATTGGCCCTTCTCTTCAGCATATATTTTACTGACTGGTGGAAGAAGGACTAAGGAAGTATCTTCCTTCTAGGTTGAGGAGAGACACAGTCCTTACCATCCTTGCCCCTTTTCTTGCTGAACACATGCTTCTGCTCAACATGACACCTGTAAAGCTTCAGTGGGGTGGGGACTATATAGAAGCAGAAGACGAGTAGCGGACGTGGGGCAGGACTACAGCCACTAGTACTCATTGCGGCAGCCAGGAAAGCCGCCATCTAATCAGCCTACGCCCGGAGGCGCCTACTTTACTGGCATCGAGTTCCCGCTGCACAGGGGAAGCAAAAGACAAGTAGCGGTCATGGGGCAGGACTACAGCCCCCAGTACTTATTGCCGCAGCCAGGAAAGCAGGAAAGCCGCCAGCTCATCAGCCTGTGCCCGGAGGTGCCTACTTTACTGGTGTTAGGTCCACATTGCGCGGGACACGCCCGGTCGCGTGCCTGGGTTAAGACCAGGCCAACAGAGGGCTCGTCTGCACCCGTCAGTGGCAGGAAGAGTCAGGGCTGGGCCTACCCTCTTGGTTCGTCTCTTGTCATTCTCGTGCCTGGGATAAGTTTGACAGAGGGAACCCAGCACCGTCGAACGTTGAGTGAACGAGTAAGCTAGTAAGTGATTATTGCCACTGACATTGTATTAGGTGTTCTGGAGGCCTATCCCACAGAAGCAAAATGGTTAAACGTAAGGCTGAAATTACTAAACCTGCCGTTGAGCCAAGTGCTGCTCCCACCATAGACTCTTTCCTAGCACGCGCAGTGGGAGCCTTACGTAAGGAGATAGATTTGGCTGAACTGAGCTTATCGTTGAGTGCACCTAGGACAAATGGGGACAGTGAATCGGTGGTACCTACTGTGGAGTAAGATTTTGGGGTACCTAGCAATCAGGAGTGCTTGAGTAATGGACCCCTGGGACCCGTTGAGGGCCCAGAGGGTTTCCCTGCCAATCAATCACTGAACACTCCAGGATGGGGGGTTACCCTTGTCACCACAACGCCAGGACTCCAATCCTTCCACCTGCAGCAAAACGTAAAAGAAAGTCCCAGAATATCATAACTATAAATGGGAGCCTTCCTGACCCGTCAGTTTTTCAGGGTCCCACTGATCATATTAATGATATGGATAACCTTCTTGGAAACTGTTTTGGGACAAACTAACAGTTATTGTAAATTAATTATTGCTGCCACTTAAAAAGAAATTGGTCAAATTGGAGGGTGAAATGGAAAATGCTATCTCCTGTTGTAAAAATGTATAAAGTATACAGATAACAAGGGATAAGGAGGTGCAATCTACAAATACTAAGTTGTCCAATGATGATATTTTTGTGGGGATTGGTGACCAACCAGGCGCTGGCTCAGTCTCTAGTCAGATCCGGCCGAACAACAAGGTCGTCCAAGTGATGAGGCCTATAAATGTGACCCCTACTCAGACACCTACTGTGAGCCAAAATCACTCAGCCCAAATAGATAACCATTCATCTTATAGCCACATTCACTTTCAAGAGCAAGAAACTATTGATCTGCCTCCAGCATGTTGCCCTATGTGGCAGTCCTGGCTAATGTCCCCCCATTGAAAACTGGAGTCAAGGAGTCCACAGAATGCTTAAAGAATAAAGTTGTCCACTGGCTCAGTTCTAAATGCTTGTTTTCCCCAGCTAGTGCACAACAAATGTTATTCACAAGGAGAGTGAGGTTCATGGGCCCATAAACTAAATGTTTTGATGGAGATTGTATTGTTGTTAATTTCCAAAATCCTAGTATAGCCGGAGATATCCATGCAAAGGCAGCACTACTACCATCGGCTGGTCATAATATGGCTTTACTCCCATTGGGGTTTTTCTACAACTTACAAAGCCATAATTATCCCCATGTTAGCATCCAAAATGCACAGGCATCAAAGTCACCCTATCCCCGTTCCTATTCATTTGTCAAATAGATACCAGATACTAAGGGGCACATTACGATACCCGGCGTAAAAAAATCCGCCAGGCATGGAAGCGGCAAAAATCCGCCCGCACACACCGCCTGAACACCGACCACGCCATTATGAGTACACAAACTGAAAACCGCCATCGGCGAAAAATCATACAAAATACCGCCCGCCATCGTCCGAGTCGGAGTCAAACCGCCCGCCACGGACGGAAACACGCACGACAACACAAAACCGCCCGCCCTCACGGCCGACACACCGCACGTGAAATTACGATCGCACCGCCATGAGCGCGGAAAAACAACAAAAATACCGCCCGCCAGCGCAAACAACGCCGATGAGAATCGACACGGCAGAAGCCATGGCGCCCACGTACCTGCACAGAAACCATCCGCACACAAAACCAATAGCACACAACATGGCCAACAAGTCCACACAGCAAGGCACGCACAAATACACAAGCACAGTACACATCCCGAAAACACCCCCCGGACAAACAAAAAATACAAAGGCCAGAACCCCAGACACAACACACCTGAAAACAACAGACCATGAGGACACACCCACATAGGTGAGTACAAAAGCAGCACTCCCACAGACCACAACCCCTTGCTACATTGCAAACCAGAGAGGAGAGGAGAGGACACAGTGACACAGCAAGGACAGCAGCACACCACAGAAACGCACACATCACAACCACCACCACCACCACCACCACCAAACACCGGCACCACAAACCCCCTGCACATTACACAACACACACCGCACCAGCACCACAAACACCATGGCACCACAAAGGATGCCCAAGTTCACGCCCATGGAGCTGACGGTCATGGTCGACGAGATCATCAAGGTGTACCCACAAATCTATGGGAACATGGTCCAGCACACACCACTAGCCACCAGAAACAGAATGTGGACCCGGATCGTAGACCAGGTCAATGCAGTCGGGACCCTGCCCAGGAACAGAACCGAGATAAACAAACGTTGGAATGACGTAAAGAGCCTGGTCAAGAAGAAGGAGGGCAAAAACAGAGAGCTGGCTGCCGTCACTGGCGGAGGGAATCCCGCGCTCTTTAAGACCTTCAAAGCGTGGGAGGAGAAGGTGCGAGTCGTAATCCATCCGGAGATCCTCGCCGGATTAGCAGGGGGAGTGGAGGCTGGTAAGTACAAACTAATGTATACCAGCACACCGCTATGTACACACATGCGCAACCACCATGCCACAGCTCCCAGGGACAAACACCCCCATGTCCAGCACACAATACACAACACATCACACGCACATGCAACAGACACTACCACACACAGGCCAAACCGAACAACTGTAAGATGCGTGGGGACATGTGTACACTAAGCCAGCCACGTAACCACCAACAGGTCCCCAAATATGCCAGAAGCGCCACAACGAGCACCCACCACACCCATGTGTCCGCCACAGCTGCACCAACTGACAAGTAACAGGTAAGTGGCAGGAACACAAAGTGCAGTGGGTCGGAGGGGGACAGCTGAAGTACAACACCCACCAGGCCCCCACTCCCACAGACCAGCAAGGTGGAGCACTCCCCACACCCATGTGTCAGGCACAGCTGCACCAACCGACAAGTAACAGGTAAGTGGCAGGAACACAAAGTGCAGTGGGTGGGACGGTGGACAGCCCAAGTACAACACACACCAGGCCCCAGTCCCACAGCACAGCAAGGAGGAGCATCCCCCACACCCCACACCCACGTGTCAGCCACCGCAGTGCACAACGACAGCCGAAAGGCAGACATCACGGTCCACAGCAATCGGTGTCAGTGGGTGTCCAGCCATCACCACGACCCACAACACCGCCCCCACCCCCACAGACCTGCAACATGGAGCACCCCCGCTAAGAGCCATGTGGCATCCAGTACAGTGCACGCACGAACAACTTGCAGGTGGGAAACTGGACAGGGCTGGATTACTGGAGGCATGAGGAGCATAACACCACCAACACATGGGACATGTCACGTAGCACACGAACACGCAGCACCGCCCACCGTCACGAACAAGTGAACAATGTGCACACGGACATGAACAGCAGACTCACACCCCACATGACCCATCACAGACATAGCAACACCCAAGGAGCCACGTCTGCATGCACAAGCCACACTGAATATAGTCCCACACGGCAGCCACTGTGCAACTCATCACACACAACCGAAACACCATTGAAGTCCTGTCCATGTAGCCCCTACTGCCTGTCAACCACACACCCCACAACTACGCCTATGTAAGACAAACAACACTAGACGCAACAGAGCGGAACAACAGAAATGCACACGAACACCACTGAACCCATCAAACACACAGACACACCATGCACATACAACATACCATCCATCCCATCCGTCAGCCCCAGTCTCATGAAAGGCATGTCATCCGCACAGCTGCCACACATACAGCAGTCACGCTAAGACACATGCCCATGACCAACCATGTGCCAGAAGTCAATTAAGCGCACGACACACTGTGAGCAACAACACACAACATGGGCCACACCCCCCGAGCACTGCAGTGATGCACATGGCACAGGGCAGCACGCACACCAAGGAGATGGGACAACTGCAATACGTTGGCTGGCACACAACTATCACTCACTCATAACGATGCGTCCAATGCCATGTCCAGTAACCACAACAGACAGCAAATATGCAGGGCATGTCAGGCATGCACACACCTCAGACCATGCACTGTCATGCTGCCACAACACATGTCACGTTCGGCACCCATGGCTCACAGCATGTACCCCAAAAGCATATACCCTCCCAAATGCGAATCTGGGGCATAGCCCCCATGTTGCCATATGCGTTCCTAAGCGTTCCATTTGAACCCCAAAAGCATATTCCATCCCAAATGCGAATCTGGGGCATGGCCCCCATGTTGCCATATGCGTTCCTAAGCGTTCCATTTGAACCCCAAAAGCATATTCCATCCCAAATGCGAATCTGGGGCATGGCCCCCATGTTGCCATATGCGTTCCTAAGCGTTCCATTTGAACCCCAAAAGCATATTCCATCCCAAATGCGAATCTGGGGCATGGCCCCCATGTTGCCATATGCGTTCCTAAGCGTTCCATTTGAACCCCAAAAGCATATTCCATCCCAAATGCGAATCTGGGGCATGGCCCCCATGTTGCCATATGCGTTCCTAAGCGTTCCATTTGAACCCCAAAAGCATATTCCATCCCAAATGCGAATCTGGGGCATGGCCCCCATGTTGCCATATGCGTTCCTAAGCGTTCCATTTGAACCCCAAAAGCAAAGTACAAACCAGACCCAGGATGGGCCAGGAGCCCGCATACACCAGAGTCACAATGAGTAGGGGCAAAGCAACACACCCATCGGCATGGCCAATCCGTCCCATGCCACATGTGCACAGCACACAGTCCCATTGCCTAGCACACACACCTACAGATGCCACAGCCACACACTCGCCTCCGGGAAACCCATGTACGAGATTGCACGAACTGCCAATGTCAGACGACTAATACATACTTCGCCAGGTGCAACACAATAACAAATCTCATTCTCTCCACAGGTGACGAACTGCTGGACGCTGGGGATGGAGACAGCAGCCAGCACAGCCAGCCTACAAGCCCCCAACGAGGACACACGGATCTGGAGGATCTGTCCACCTCTTCGGACACGGACCACCAAGCTGGCCCATCTGGCGTGGCAGGGCCCAGCCGCTCCCCAGGACCCCTCCTACCCACCAACCCATCATCCAGGGATGCTGAACAGTCCCAGTCCCCTGCTGCCACTGTCGTTGCGGCCACACCCACGGTCATTGCGGCCACTACCACTGCCGCAACCGCCACCATCGCCGCACCGACCACCACCGCCTCCACCACCACCACGTCTTCGCTGGCACCAGCCCCAGCGCAGGTGGTGGCCCGGCCGACTGGATCCACCCTGGGAGCCACAGCGAGGACCGTGGTGAGCAATGTGGCTAGTGGGCAGGCCGGTGGCAGCAGGACTGGTAGGAGGAGCAGGGTCAGGAAACGCCAGCCTCCCCTGGGAGCCATGCCCTGCCTCAAATGGACAGAGTCCTTGGGGCCTATGAAGAGGCCCAAGGACAATGGGCCAGGTCTGCTACTGACACGCGGGAGGTGCTGGGGGTGCTGAGGGCCATGGACGCCCATATGGGCCAATTCGTGTCCCGTATGGACCAACTCGTGGACCTCATGGGCCAGCTGGTGGTGGCGGTGGGGTCACAGGCAAGGCCAGCAACACCACCTCCGCCACCACCTGCTAGGGCGCAGGCTCGGGCAGCAGTGTCCACTTCCCCTGCGTCCACAGCCAGTGAGCACACCTCACCCACCACCAGCAGGTCGCCACCACACACCCCCCTCCCAAACGTGGAAGGGGCCGTCCGAAGAGGAAACAGATCTCCCGGGAGGACTTCGCACGCTCCAGTCGCAAGTGAGGCAGCCAGCCAGCCTTCCGCCAGCCTTCCTTGACCAGCCACTGCATTGACTTGCTCTACGATCCCACTCCACACAGCCATCTGGATGGCATGTGTGTGTTGGACTATGGACATAGAACCAGTGGGTACACCCTGATCATCACGCAGCCATGACCGACAGCTCATTGTCACTGCACGCACCACTTTTGTCATCACCTTACACACAATCACATGTCACAGTTTGAAATAAATGCACCTTTTTCACTAACTGCTGTTTGTGCCCTGTGTCTTTATTGTACGGAATACAACGGCCACCTTGGGCGGAAAGGCACCTGATGCGTGGCATGGAAATGGAATCCGGAGGGCCTGTAGGGACCTAGGGGTGGGAGACAGAACAGGAGCACATTCAATGAGTGTGTCACACACCCATCACACAGTACATGTCAACAACTACAAGCAATGTACACACATCGCACAGAGCAATAGGGCACAATGCCACAGCCACCAACAGTGGCATACTACCCTGGCCATGGAGCGTTGACACACTGCACGCAGTGAACATACGGCCACCCTGACACAGCACACACACACCTGCATAGTTACAGACACATCATCCGTCGTACATGGACACTCACCGTCAAGTGAAGTAGCGGGCGATGAGCTGCTGGCGCACATTCCCAGCTTCCTCCTCTCCGCTGTCCACCTCACTCGAGCTGTCCTGGTCTGCGGGCTGGGGCCCTGGTTGATCTCCGTCATCCACAATGAGGGGGATCTGCTTCCGAATGGCCAGATTGTGCAGCATGCAGCACGCCACCACTATCTGGCACACCTTCTGTGGGGAGTACGCCAGTGCACCCCCGGTGCGGTCCAGGCACCTGAACCTGGACTTGAGGAGGCCAAAGGTACGCTCGACCACACGTCTGGTCCTCCCATGTGCCTCATTGTATCGATCGTCTGCTGGGGTGCGAGGATTCCTCAATGGACTGAGCAGCCATGCCCCATTCGGATACGCAGAGTCACCTGGGTGTGAGGGACACAGAGAACCGTTGCTATTCCAACTGGACAGGGGACAGCATCGCACAACCAGCACGCTACACCACTCCACATACTCACCGACAATACAGCCACGATCCTGTTGCAGATTGGCCATCAGTCGTGGCAAGATGCTGTTGCGCATTATGTGTGCGTCATGGGCCGAGCCTGGAAACTTGGCACACACGTGGGTGATCACCATGTCCGCAAGGCACACCACTTGCACATTCAGGGAGTGCGTGTGCTTCCTGTTGCGGTACAGGTGCTCAGTGGCCTGTGGTGGAACAAGGCCAACATGAGTGCAGTCAATGGCTCCCACGACGTGTGGGATTCTGCCAAGGGCATAGAATGCACCCTTCACTGCCGCCAATTCACGAGCCCTGGGGAATCTGATGTACCTGTTCCGGTACAGCATCATGGCTGCCAGTACATCCCTCAGCACCTTGCTGAACATGGGCTGGGACATCCCTCCTCCACTGCCCACTGTGTGCTGGAATGACCCAGTGGCGAAGAAATGCATGGCGGCCATCACCTTAGCCGTGGGGGTGACAGCAGTCGGATACACCCTGCGGGGACGGAGATGGGGCTCTAACATGGCACACAGTCGATGCAGAGTTGGCCTGTCCAGCCGAAACTTCCTGATTACCTCTGTATCGTCCATGTCCGCCAGCAATTGGTATGGGCGGTCAATGTTCGGTCTCCGCCTGGGTTAAATGGCAGAGGACACATGTCAAAGCAACACGGCACATAGCAATTTCGCATACACATCACTGACATGACTGAGCAAGCACATGAGCCACAGCCCAGCTGTCAAGCTGGGACGGCACGGCCACAATACACTTACACAGGTCTCCCAACAATGGCAATGGCAAGTGAGACATACCACTGCCATGTGCATGCACATGGGGATCTAGGCCCCAATGACTTGCGGGGCGTGCTGATGGGGACTGACTGCATATTCGTCAAGCGGCAACGCCACGGCAACATGAGTGTCTGCTGAGCATGGTACTGCTTCCGAGGCTGGATGAGTATGGCACACGACTGACGACGATGTGGGCACGGGCTGAGCGGCCAATACAAGTGGGACCTGTGGCACGAGGGGATATGAGACAGTAGTAGGTGTCAGCACTGCACCCTATGTACAGCACTGTACGGATCACAGCTCCCGAAACATTGACTGGTGTCCACATTGACAGCCCCATGCCAAGACGGCTGTGTGCTTGCAGTCACACGTCACAGGTGAGAGGTTACATTGCACGTGCCAGGTGGCAGTCGTACATAGTGGGAGCTGGCATGTGTGTGCATGTGTCTCCTGTTCAGGATCCACCAGATGGGCGCTGACTCTGTACTGACCATTGGACACAGCATGTTCCGTGGAAGGCTTGTGTGTGTGGGATGGTGGCACTGGATGTGCCTCCGTTGGGGGGGGCCATGCACAGGGCGGGTACGTCGATGATTGCGCATTGTTGGTCACGGTGGGTGCACCAGCTAAGATGTGTTGCCCTGTGTTCAATTCCTATGTCCGCATGATGATGGACTGTGGATGTGGGCAGACTACACATTGGTCGATGTGCTGTCTATATGCATGTGCCTTCACACCAGGCACAGCTGCCCCTGCACATGTGACCCCTGCTGGACTCGCTGCTGGGTCTGTGGAGCTGATGCACCTTCTGCGCGTGGGGCGGACAGCTCTCCTCACTTCCCTCATTGCGCATGTCATGTCTTTGCCGCAGGTGACATGGATCATGGAGGGCCCACATGTACGCGTGGGTAGGCTACACATGATTGTTCACTGGTCGCCACCCCCAGTCAGTGTTTCGAATGGGAAGGTTGTCGTGCTGGTGGTATGTTCGATGTGGCGGATGGGCGGGCCTAGGTGCGGGCTTACATTCCGGACATGGGGGGGTAGTTGTATTGGCGACTAGTTGCAGTACACACGGGACACGTCTCTTCCTTTCCACATCTGGGTCATCCCTTGTACTAACTGACAGTGATACAGTCATCTTCGCCCCAGCCCTCATGTCCTCCCCTCGCCCCCCAATATGCATGCTCACCTGCGAGGCTAGCGCTTGCACAGGCAGCCCCAAGCTTGCACCAGAGAGGGCAAGGAGTGTATGTGTGGGTCCAGTTGCACGAGTGGGCTGTCTCAGGGTATGATGTGTGGCGGGACGCCGTCCACCTGCGTGGTGCCCCAAATGGAGACCCGGCCTGCATGGACTATGCATCACAGTCTTCGCCTTCCGGATCCGCCACCTGCGACACCCAGTGGCTGTGGCTGCCCTTGCGGCCAGGCCGCGTCCGTCTGTGGCTGATGGCCCACACATTCACTCTTTGGCCTCTCTGGGGAGGGCTCGGGGGTGGTGGCGCACACGCTTGCACTTAGTCGCAATGGCATGTGTCGTGGTTGGTATGATGGGCAATGGATGGGATGGTGCGAGCCACCTCCCGTGACGTCAGTGCTGCTCGTGCTGTGGTGCGTCCCCCTACACTTCCATTTGACTTTTTGCCATGCTGGACGTTGAGGTTCTATTGCCTGCGTGATATGAGCAGGAGGAGCGCGAGGAGACCTCTCACACACCATGCTCCACTGCCATCCCGTGCCCTGTATCGCCTGTGCGGATTGACTATGTTGGGGTTACACCTGGTCGACTGGGGCTGTGTGTGCCTTGTCAAGGGGCATGGCGGGCGCACAACAGGATCCAGCTCGTCCACAGAGGGTGGGCTGAGATGCGCCTGGTACCGCTTTGTACGTGTGCCCGGCTGCTGTGCACACACGTGTTCACTCCCCCCGACAGGTGTCCTCTCACAATGCCCAGGGAAGCGGTGGTGTACTGTTCATGAGCCCTCCCAACACGGCGTGCTCCAACTTGGCATGTGCGCATCTACCCGTCGCACCCACCCACCTGAGCACTGCGTCCATACGACTTCACACGACACATGTGTGTCTTCCACAGTAGTGCTACTCATTTGCGTTGACATCCAATACCAGTGGACTACATGGTCATGTCACGACTGCCGTGTACTTCACATACTCTCATCCTCTCTCATTCGTACTTGTGAAATGAGTCAGCGGAGACAGTTCTGGTTTCAAACATTATATTGAGTCTTCTGTCCTCTGTGATGCAGTATAGTGGACACTACTGGCAGCGGAATACATATTGAGGATATACTGAGCATGATTACAAATGGGATAGGGTGTGGGGTTACATCTGCTTGGCCAAGGCTGTGCTAATGTACATTTACGTATAGCTGCGGAGCTGCGGACTTTGACACAGACGGTATACATGTAGCCTACCAGACCGCTCGGCATCATGGGCACAGTCCATCTCAGTTCCATGTGACAGGTTTGCTGCGGTTGTTCCTCATGCACGCGTGCATGTGAGATGACATCAGGGCATGTGCTTGCGTGCATGCAGCGGCGTGCCACTTGTTGTTGCACTGTGGTGGTTACTGGACATGTCACAGTCACTGGGGTCGTGTTGTTGTTGTATGCACTTGTCGTCCATGCAAAGGTCCTGGTATGGGATTCCCGGGGCGGGGGTGGGAGGGGTGCAGCACCCACAGACTCCAGGCGACCTATTCATGTCCACTGAGCGGTGTGTGTGTCCATGTGCGCTGGATCCATGTCGTGTCCTGGTTGTTCGTGCAGTTCCGTCCATGTGGGTGCGATGCACAGAGCCCATGCCACTGCCTCCCACGATGCATGCGGTGTTCCTGGATGTGATGGGGAACAGTGTGCATGTCCCGGTCATATCCGATGTCATGGCGATGTCGTTGATGGTGTGGTTACAGTTGCCGGTCGTTTGGTATGGCTGTTGTGGTGGTGACTGGCCAGTCCGTGCGGAAGCTGAGCATGGGTGCGGGGTTGGACTTCATAGGTCACTCGGGGAACCTGCGTTGTGGTCCGACGTATTTACAGGTTGTCAGGTATGCGATGCCGTCCAGCAGGGCTTCCATGTCATTGGTGGTGTACATGTTTGCCAGCCAATGAAGCGGATGGTGGCTGTCAAGGTGTTGTTCGTAGGTTGTCCCTTGGAGGACCATGATGGGGCATGCTGGGTGACATTCGATGTAGCTGTTCTCGATGATCCGTCGTGTGGAGGCACAGTGGTTCCATTTCAGTGCGCGTGCGATGTTGGCCACATACGCCATGCCCCCATAGGCAGAGCAGGCCCTGTCGTGTGCGTCCAGAGGGAGGAGTAGTGGTAGCAGGTCCGCCTTCAGACATGCCGGGTTGGAGAGGCATATCTCGACGGGATGCTGGTAGGGACACCTCCGACAGTAGAAGACGGGCATGACGCAGCTGAACAATGTGATGCGGTAAGTCAGTCGGTAACTTACGTTCAGCAGGGACAGGAGATCGCATCCCAATGTATGTATCGTGCTGGTTTGGTACAGCTTGAGCTCTTCGGCGTAGTTGGGTAGGTGTGTTGCGGTTGCCATTTCGCAGCGGTGCGTTGTGGTGGCGTGCTCCGGCTGTGTGTGCAGTCTGCAATGTGCACACTCCGGGGTTGCTGTGAGCTCTGTGTAGTCGTGGGGAGACAGGACTTGTGTTCTGTTGGCTTGTTTGGAGGACACGGGCCCTCTTCCCACATGCTTCTCAGACAGTTCAAGGTCAGTGCTGTGTGACTCCTTCCAATTAACTTGCATGTGGCCGACATGGGGGAGTGTTTTCTTCTTTCTTCCCCGTCCGTTGTGTGCTTCTGTGATATGCGCTATCTGCCCTGTGGTCGGTCTCCTCGGCAAGCCTGTGTTAGTCTATTCTTGGACAATGGCTGTATTCACCGGCTTCTGTCGTAGGGCTGTGGTTTCGGTGTTGGAATGGAAGGTCATTCAGTGCTGTCTGCTCTCCCTTGTGTGGGCGGCAGCCTGCCTTTCCGCTCTGCGTTGGGCCTTGTGTGTGGATGTAATTCTTGGGCCACCTGTTGTCGGTCACCGGGCTCTTTGGTGTTCCGTTTCATGTGTCTTGTTCATATGTGCAGGGTGGTATGGGTTTTTCAGTGTGGTACTGGCGTTCCTCTTCCCGAAGGAGCCCTGCTTCTCCTAGTTGGTGTTGCCGCCGCTGTGTGCTTCGCCATGTTTGTTACACTGGGGTGTGTCCTGCTGTTGCGTGACTTCACTGACATGTGTGCGTCGGTTGTGTGGCGTTGGGTGTTGTCCGTGAATTGGGCGTTGGGGACATGTCTGTGGCCGGCCTGTCACGTGTCATGTGTGTTCGGGGTGGGGCTGATGTGTGTGCTGCTTGGTTGTGTCCCTGTCCCTGTGTGCGACGCATGCATGGCGCTGCGGTTGGCCTCTGCGTTGTGCGCATGTGTGGCGGCGTCATCGGCGCTTTGGGGCCGTGACGGGGTGGTTGGTTCCTAGTCCCAGGTGGTGTGTACACATGTGTTCTGCGATGTTAGGATTTGGCCTGTGTGTCATATGTGGATGCAATGGTGGATGTGTAGTGTGCACGCGCTGGTGGGGGGTTGTCCGCTTTTTCCGCCCTTGCACTGTGTGCGCTGTTTGCGTGCACTTGTTGTGTGTGTGCCTACCTGCGTCTCCGCGGTACGTTGCGTCCTTGGTGGTGCATCAGCAGGAGCATGGGAAGGGCCTGCAGTGCTGGATTCATGCCCGGGGTGCCGCTTCTTCGTTGTCCGTGCTCTGCGTCCGTGTTTCCGCCTCTCTTTCACGTGCGGTGTCTCTTTGCCGTGGGAGCCGTTTGTTTGCGGCATCGTAATTTATGCGCCGGGCGGGACGTGTTTCGTCGGACGGTGTGTGTCAGTTGTGCTGCCCCGCTACGTGTGCGGGCGCACTTTGATGGCGGACGGTGTTGCTGGCTTGCCGGCGGTGTTTGGCCTGCTTTTCGCATCGTAATTTGGCGGGCGTGTGGGCTGCGGCATGCGGGCGGTAACTGGTGGTTTTTGCATCCGCCAGCACGGCGGTAGTGCTTCCGCCCGCCATCGTAATGGGCCCCTAAGTACCTTATAAGATAACGACTTACTCAGTTGCAGTGAACATAGTTTAGTTGATACTGTGAATTACTGTAGAGAGGGCGTACCTAAGGAACAGTAGTACAATCTGTCCTTTAATAGTGTTAACTTAGGATCTGGTTTGGCAACTGAGCATAGAAGGGAGATATCTAAGTTTGATAATATGAATTGTGATAATCAACTCATTTCTAGTACATTATTAACTGCTCCCACAATTATGAATCCAATTGGCTAATATACAGGAGGAAAATTTAGGTTTCCCACATGGAATGGGAATGGGCTCATGAATAAAATAGGGAACATCGACCGGATTAATATCATATTTGGCTTCGATATAATATGCATGCAAGAAACCTGGTGTACAAACCCTGTATATGTTGAAGGGTTCTCATCATACCTTCTAAAAGCAATAGGATCTCACACTGGGTGGACAAAAGGAGGGCTCTTGACCATTATTTCTAACAAAATCTCAGTGAACGTTAAAAAGATCTCAAAAGCGGGTCCACATTTTCAAATATTGTGGTTGAAGAAAAAGATTTGGTTATAATAAATTTCTTTAACACCGTGTTAGATTTAACGCGCAGTAGGGTGGTTACAGCACTTGACTATAGTCTGGAATCCTTTTTAACTTCCAGCCATACAAATTTTGTATTACTTTGGGCAGGCGATTGTAATATACAGGCCTGTGCACTATCAGATACACAGGCATGTGGCCGCATTGATCAGGATGGGGCTGGAAATGAACACTTCTGCCATAACGAGTATGGAAAAGCCTTGAATTTTATTTCTGTCAAATATGATTTACAGATATTGATGTGTGAACGTGACACTAATGGAGAGCTAGTCCCAACATATATTGGCAGCAATTTGCTACAATTATTGACCATGTACTGATATCTGCGTCAGTAAATGCTATGTGTGGCACACCCATCACAGTACTGGTGGCCCTAAGTGATCATAATTTGATTTCATTGTCATTTTATTTTTGGGGTAAGAGGCATGACTTATTCCCTATAGTGAATAATATTACCCCAAGCAGGTCTCATGGTGTAAGAATTAAATGGGAAGGCGTTGACTCTAATAATATGTTACGGAAAATAGTAGTGAAAACCATAGGGAAATCGATTACTGCCTCCAGGAGGCTATTGTACCCAAGTTGTTAGTTAAATATTTTAATCATATCACTAGCTCCATAAAATCACTCCTGACTTGCCATCCTACTCCATCAGGTAGTAATAAAAGGAGATGGTTCAATAACGCCTGAACTAAAGCACTACGGTCCCTTAAACATGCCTTGAATGGTTCCCCACAGGATATTTTGGCCATTAAGACCTTACGCATTCAATACAAACAGGCCCAGGCCACAAGGATAAAAATGCTTCAGAATAAAGCATGGGAAAATCTTGCCCTTGCGGCGGAGAATAAGAACATCAAGTTGTCCTGGGATATTGTGAATGCACCTTTCCTAAAAAATGATGATATCGCTAAGTTCAGCTATTTCTTTCCCTGTGATAGCTGGGTGGCACATTTTTCTGATATTTTTAGACAGAATAATGAGGTTGCAATAAGACACTCAAGGGGGTTGGTATGTGACTGAGGACATACAATGCTGGAAATTACTAATGAAGAAGTTATGCTGGGACGGGCCCCTGGACCTGATGGAGTGCAGTTGATGTATTTAAATCTGCACCTGATCTCTGGGTCCTATTTTGACCAGGGTTTTTAATGCAGCACCAACTAATAGGATTTCACTCTCCTGGGGGACATCTACTATTGTACCTATATATAAAACGATGGATAAAGCAGCTCCTAAAAACTGTCATCCCATTTCCCTTTTGGACTCTTCAATGAAGGTAATGAGTAGAGTCCTACTGTCAAGGCTTGAGGAATGGTCATATGAGCAATCCATTTTGACCTCGGTACAGTTTGGTTTTAGGAAGCAGCTGGGGACCATTGAACAATGTATTAAGCTTGAGCTTTTAATTGGAAAATATACTAGGGCCAAGGTGGGCACTTTATACCTATGCTTTGCAGACCTGAGCAGTGCTTTCGATTTAGTCGATATCTTTAGGTGCACCTAGACCAATTGTTGGTTTTCTTTCACGCCTCTACGAGAACATATGTAGCCAAGTTAATTTCAGCCCTCAAGGGGAATGTATGCCAAGGTTCAAAGTAGGGCATGGAATTTGTCAGGGCTGTGTATTGGCACCATTACTGGTTTCACTTTCCATTAATGGGGTGGATAGCTGTTTACAGTCCCTGAAGGCTGATGTCCCTAAGGCTGCAGGACGACCAATACCAGTGCTGCTTTATGCTGATGATGCAGTACTTCTAACTAGAACATCGGTGGGCCTGCAGAGACAGATGAATGCATTTGGTGAATTCATGGCATCCAAGAAAATGGTCATTAATAAAACTAAAACATTCACCATGGTCTGTGGCCAAACACGGAAATCATGCAGAATCTTTTTTATTGATAACACCCCAATAGTTTCAGTAAACTATCTTTGCTACTTGGGAACCTATTTGGGGGTAATGGCTCATGGACACAGCATGTATTGAATACTAGAGCCAAAATGAGTAGGGTCTCCCAGGGGATTTTCAAGTTCTCCTCTAAACTGCGCAGCCGACCTATTAAGGAAATGGTTGCGATATATAAAGCTAAGGGAATGACCACTGCTATCTATGGGGCAGGCCTCTGGGCCCATGCCAAAGGCTCTGCCCTGCAAATAGAGCAAAATAAATTATTAAACCGGCATTTATGCTTGCCACTTTGTGCCCCAAATACTATTGTCCATAAAGAGGCTGGCCTGCAGTTTTTAGAAGACCACCTTTTAGTGAGACCTTTGTAATTATGGGCATCACTTTGGGCAAAGGAAGAAACTAGCTTCACTAGAACTATAATCTTAGACTGTTTAGCGTTGGATAAGGCTCTAAGTATACCTTGGTTATCCTATATTAACACAATTCTTGGTAAGTTGTTTAATCTGTCAATATGGTCTGACCCTAACCAGATCACATCACTAACCAAGAATAGGATTAAAGATATTTTTTTTACAACATAGATCGGATAAACGTGAGCTAGATGATGGAAAAAATCATCAGTAGTATAGTCCTTGGACAAGGAGGAGGGGTCAATAGTTACCTATTATTCGTAACTAATATGCAGCACCGTTTTGTTCTGGTAAGATTGAGATGTGGCATTGTGCATCATCTAGTTGCCTTTCTTAACATGAGGTCTTGCCCCCCGTTGTTACGACCCCCTGCCTCTGTGATGGCCAAAGTAAACAAAGCACACAGCACTTTTTATTGTTCTGTAAATTGTATCAGAATCTCAGGTCTTTTTATTTGTAACCCATATTTGTTGCCCAGAACATTAGATCTTATAAAGCTGCAATGAAATTACCTGGTGACACTAAATAACCCTTTCGTGTGCTATAATGCTGCCCTTTATATATTGAATGCCGTTAAAATAAGGAAAGCATATTGCAACAGCTAAGGAAATAGAGTACTATTTACTTTTATTGTTTTATAGATTTATCTGATTTTTAGTGGATCTACTTAAATTTATGGCTGCTGCTTAGAATATTAGGTTAAATAATATATGTATGACTTTTTAGGAGTTTTCGATTGTACCTTTTATATGCTATCACACTGCAATAGGGTGGGGATTGTATACACTAATGTGTTTTATATACTGTATAAACTGGAGATTTGGATTGTGTGGCTATGGGATATTTTTATTGTTTTTATCTATGTATATGTATGTGTCTTTATTTATGCACTTTTATGGCTGTATCTTTCTTCAGCCGAATAAAGTTTATGAACTGAAACTGACTATATAGAGGTATATGCCTGTATGAACATATTTGAGGTCAATGTGAGTATAAAAAATTATGTGTTTTGGGTCAGGTAAAATGGCACTTGGCATCTCCTAGCATGGAGGTGGTAACCAATTACAATAACCTAGGTGAGATTTTAGACTACAAATTGATGTGGTAACCTTTGGTTGGTGCCAAAGGTCTCAACATTACTGCCTTGACATCTGGCTTGATAATAAGGAATATAATTGTCACTCAGTTACTGCTAAAAAGAAAGGCAATGTAACAAAAATCATTCCATATTGATATATGGAGAAAAGGCATGCTTGTTTGGGACGAACTCTATAATACAGACAAAATCGGAGGACCCTGTAGTCCAGCTAAGAATAGCTACTACTTATGAAGCAATGTTTCTTGAATTCTCTCATAAATGTGGTTGAGGTGCTGCCATTGTTAAATACATTAAATGACAAGACAGACTGACTGAGACCTAACTTTCCCTCAAGGGATTAGACAAGTTGAGAGGACTTGGAGAAAAGTGGAGGGTGATTTACCTCTTAACTTTTATGAGCTTCTCGATTGTCTTGATCTGTGGAAGTCATTCTTTAGTTATGAATGATCTCAAACTCTGCTTAAGACAATTTGACACACCAAAATTGCATCATATTCGTTAAGGTGGGCTTAACCAGTGGTGGCTCACCCATTAGAGAGTTCGGGCATTGCTCCCCCTCCACTCTTTCTTCTTTCAGTTTGAACGTCTGAAGCTGTGTACCACAACTCACACAGGCAGGTAAACACTCATAATGACAGGACAAAAAGCATACACAAACTATGCATGTCTTGGCCGGTGAGGAGAACTCGTCCAGGCTGTCTTTCATAGTTTGTGTATTTAGAGCACTGATAGGCAGTGATCTGTTTGAATAAAAAATATAATTTGGTGGCAAAGTCATAATTATAATGAACCACAGGTGGAGTGGCCGGTCGAGGTTGTTCCTGGTACTGGAGTGTCATATGTCTAGACACCAAGAAACGCGGAACTCCAGAACCACGAAAGAGTTCGATCTGCTGCTCCACTGATGGCATATGTGGACCACACCTACTGTGCAATATACTTATGACTCCTGTTTAATATGGTACACTTCGACCATATATCGACGTTAGATCAATTTAGCCAAATTTCATACCATGTTTTAATACCAGCATATCTGCCCCCTATTTCTTGTTGCATAAGACCACATTCCAGCAACACTTGTGCCAGGGATACATTCTGTGGTAGGCCAAAGACTTTTTTGTACGTTTTTGTTTGAAGAGTATCTAAAAGTTTAGTGTCATTACCATTTAAAATGATGCTTGCATACCTACTGTCGGCAATAGTTTGGCGGCCATAACTGCCATTATTGGCTTAAAAGATGGACCTCTTAATTTTTTTGCAAGAGCACAGAATGCGAAGATTAGACCATTTCCTTTTTTTCAAGGTATTGTTTGTGAAATTGGAAATTCGATTGATCATCTATATACATCCCCAGATATTTGTAGTTGCTGACTGCCCCTAACGTTGTTGCTCCCAGCTAAGGGCCCGATTCCGATCTTGTTCGGAAGGGCTCCGAATCGTATGCGGAATCGCCTAAACCGACCCGGAGCCCTTGTTCCCAACCGCATCGTTCACAGTTCCGAACGACCAAGTACGATGCCGTGAAAGCCTTAGCGCTGACCGAATCAGTTCCGCAAGGTATTTGGAGAGATAGAGCCTTCCGGAGCCGAATCGTACAGCTCTATGGACTAGGTTTTGGTAGCGAGCAAGTATGATGAACGATTCGGACAGCCTTCATGAGTCGGTTTGCCCGGATCGAAAAAGCTGCTGAAATCGGTCTTTGGGGGCCCGTAGCAGGCCCCCCTTCACCCTTGGCCCTCCGAATCGGGCCCGTGGGGGTACCCATGGGTCCCCTCTTCCCAACCATGCACAGTGTGGCAGGCACCATGGGGTGCCCGCCACAGGGTGCATGATTATCCCCAACCACCCCTTTTGACAATGCGAGCCTGTGTACGCGTTCGTTACACAGACTCCCATTGAAGTCAACGGGAGTCTGACCGAATGGTATCCGGATGCATTCAAATGCATCGTACTTGTTCGGTCGGACTCCCCAGACCTGAATCGTGCAAAAAGCATTCCGGACACGATTCGGTCCCATGGCTTTCTGAACGAGATCGGTGTCGGGCCCTTAATTTGGTGTTGATGCCCGGGCCGATTCCTAATAGACATGCTTTTCATTTTGGTGATGTTAGTTTCAAGAGCATTGGCTTTGATGTAGGGATTGACTTCGAAGCAGCTCTCTGAAGTGCACAAGGATCCCTGTCAACCCAGTCCTGTCTGCCAGGCTATTTGTGTTGGGTAAATCAGTGCTTTGTGTGTGGACAGGACACTACCTATTGAAGTGTCAGCCCCTCCCTGCCCAGGACCACCCATCAGAATTCAGATGAATGCAGAGGTTCACTGACAGAATATCGATGTACAAAATATAGTTGTTAAAAATATCGAAGATAAAATATAGAAAGCAAAAATATCAACTCCCTATACTTAAACAGGTAAGTACAAAAAATATCGAAAAAAAATATTGATGTAAAAAATATAGTTGTACAAAATATAATTTTTAAATATATATAAAATAAAATACTTGCCTGCCGCTGTTTGCTGCACCAGGGGGGGGACTCCAGTTCCCGGCCAGCCCTGCTTTCGTGCCAGGAGACGCTGACGTCACTCTGCGTGCCCGGAGGCGCACTTAAACAACTCGCGGCTCCCGCTATGCGGGAACTGCGCACCGCCACTTGCCTGCCGCTGTTTGCCGCACCAGGGGGGGGACTCTAGTTCCCGGCCGGCCCTGCTTTCGCGCCAGGAGGCGCTGGCGTCACTCTGCGTGCCCGGAGGCGCACTTAAACAACTCGCAGCTCCCGCTTCGCTGGACGCGCGTGGGCAGGCCTGTCCTTGCCCGTCATTGCCAGGAAGAGGCAGGGCAGGGCCACCCCCCTTGTCTTCGCATCTAGGATCGTGCTGGACATTGAAAGCCGCCTTGAGAGGTACTGTCTGTTTTGCTTCATCTTCCCCTCCATTCACCGCCAATATTGGCCCATCATGTGGGATTACCATGCTGACTCTGTTGACCTTGTTCTCATTTGACCGACGGGGACTATCCACCCATTTTGGTCCACCAAGATTGCTTGTGTCGTGTTGCTAAAGGGCATAGGCTTGCGTATTGACAGTATTTTAGGCACTTTTGCCATTAGTGCTTTTTATTTTGCTTCTAAGGGTGCACTATGGGGGAAAGGAAGTCTATGGAGGGCATGGGAGGCAGCGGAGGAAATCGATCAGTAAAAGGGAAGAGGGCTAGGAAGACATCTAAACACGCGGGTAGCAACTGCGTTCTTGACCGGATAGATACCCTGATCAATGAATGTGAGGTCATCCTAGAGGGTAACCAAATTGCTCCCACCCCCGGCATTTTAGCTGATAGTCTCCCTCTAAGCCCTTGGCCTAACTGCCCCCTAGTCATTCCAACAATGTTTCAAAAACAACCCCTAAAGAGGGCTCCTGCAGAACCCAAAAGTCTAGTAGCAACTATCAAGGATATATCCCAATCCCCTGCTACCTCCACCGATAGCACCGGCGCAAGCACCTTTCAGCTACAGCCAATTATTCGCTGTGTGACTAGATTTTCACTCCTACAGGACCTTAGTGATGATCATAATGATAACGAGCCTGTACCATCATCCCTCGGGCTGGTGCATGACACTGCGATGGCTAGCACAGAAAACAAACTAGAGCTCCCGGATACCCATTCTATTATAAACACACTTAGAGCAGAGATTGGTGCAATGCAAACCATGATAGAAGCCCTTACCACTCTAGTCAAAACATTACTGAAGGCAGCTTTGCCTGGTATACAGCATGATCTCCTTGCACATAGCCATTTTCCACACTCCACTAACAATCACCGACTGTTAACAGAAACAGCACTCCCTAGTAAAGGGCATATCTTTTACGGCCCTAATACATACGATCTGGCCTCATCCGCTACCTCTACCCACAACAAAACACAAACTATTTGTTAGCTGGGACAAAGAATAGCTTCGACATCCCCATACAAGATAAGCTCAAGAGCCTAGCAGCCTCACAGTGTCCTGTAAATAGCCACAGGGCTCCACAACTATGGCAATCCCAACTATCCATACACGGAAGCCGAGATAAGTCGCACTCCTTAGCTGCTCCAGCTATCATTAGCTTGTCGCAACCCAAGAAAATTTACATGACTAACGTCGCGAAGATCAAGCATCTCCACGAGAGTGAAGACTCTTTGATAAACAAGGTGACCCATTGGATTCGCCATGTTAGGGGTTGCCGATCAGTGATCAGAAATGATATTCTTAGAGCACGGAGATGCACCTCCTCAATTGACCAACTGGACAACATCGAGATTACCTTAAGGGGAACCGAGATGGTGGATAACCTCCTTGCTCTAGAATTTCGTACCTGCGCCCCTAATGGGTCTCCCATTCAATTTAGGCATCTTTCCATGTTTGAGCAAGACAGGGCATCAGCGTCCCAGACTTCATCATCTCTAATAGGTATTTCCTTGCTAGAGTCTAACGACTGACTGCAGGACCCGGCTCTCTACCTCTCTGACCAACTCAGTGTAGTACACAGTTCCAAGTATGTAGCTAGTTCCTTTGCTACTTCCACTTCTCGCGACCTCTTAAGTTGCACTAGGGATAGCTCCCAGCATTGGGTCAGCCCACGTAGACCTTCCATCCCCATATGTGAAGAGCAAAACTCCAACATTTATGTTTATTCAGTCCCACAAACTCCACCCTACTCGCTAACTAATACTCACATTCCCACACAAAGCACTGTTCCTGGTCCTATCGACCCCCAACAACTAAAGATTGTGTCATGGAATGTGGCGGGTCTAAGCAGCAAAATTCCATTGCCTCATTGGAACCAACTGGTAGAAGGCTTCGATGTATGCATCTTTCAGGAGACATGGAGTCTGGTCCCATTATATAAAGCTGGTTATACCTGTTTTTGCTCCCCCGCAATCTCCATGGGAAGAGGGTGCCCGTCTGGGGGTTTGATTGTTTGGATAAGGATTGCCCTTGATTGCCAAATCATTTCCCAAACAAGTTCATGCCCAGACATTATTTGGTTAAGTATCAGGAGACCCAGGGGCGGCTCCTCAGTCGAACTCTTCAATGTTTATGCGAGAGGGACAAAGGGAGGTAGACCCTTAGCCACCCTGGCAGCGTTAGAAGAATGCCTAGCTAACTGCTCACCCCATGCAAGAGCGATAGTTGCAGGAGATTTTAATTGTACCTTGTACCCCTGGCTACAAGAGACCTACTGGGATTAGAAGACCAAGATAGCAAATGGTCAGTCCCCCAACTTGATCTCCCCCTAGTCAAAAGATGGTCACAACAGGTACTCCAACTTAACGCCCTTACTATGGAGTACGGGCTAAGGGCAGTCAATGGCAGGTCACTATCTGACAAGCAAGGCGCTAACACCTATAATAGAGTCAGCTGTCCTTCCCGGATCGACTATATCCTCCTTGATGTAAAATTATGGGGGAATATGATCGATATGACAGTGGGCTCGACTGTGGAGAGCGACCACAATCCTTTGTGCTTAACCTTGAAGCCCTTGTGGGAGGCACCTTATTATCAGCTGAACATCCAACGTCTGACAGCCACTAGGGATATAGTTCCATCCAACTGCAAAACGTTTCTGAAATGGAAGAAGGTAGCTATGAGTGACGCAAAGATTGCAGGTATCAAACACGATCTGAAAATAGGCTTAGCCAAATTACAAGCTGCAGCCCATAGTACAGCAAGATCAGTGGACGCGTCCAAGGCCTACACATATACCGTCACCCAAATCAACACATACTTTCAAGTCCCAAATCAGAATAAAAAAATCTAGGTATACCACCAAGGATCCATACTCATGGTATAACAAGGATTGTAGGGAAAAAAGATCGCTCCTGGCCAAAGCCATTAAAGGGAAAAATCAGACCCTCATAAAATCTGCCAGACACTCCTACAAAGCAGCCCAGCGGGAGGCAAAGTTGAAGTAGGATGAATCGCGCTGGGACCAACTCAAAGATGCATGCTCCTCCAAAGATACCAGCTTGTTCTGGAACATGGTCACCTGGGGAAGCAAGGCAGGTGCCCACCCACCCCCAAATCACATCACTAGCCACACTTTGTACGACCATTTTAAAGGGCTTTATTCAACAACAGAGGCTATTAAAGAAGGGGAGTTAGACGGAATAAATGGGCCTGGGGTAGAAGTGGAGTGTTTTACCCTGCAGGAGGCAGAAGCTGCTATAAATAAAATTGTCCCATCCAAAGCAGCGGGTCCTGATGGCTTACCCGGGGATCTGTTCTTGGCCGACCCCGACCACTGGGCCCGTTACATCTCTCTACTAGCAAACGAAATAGCCAATGGAACACCAGTCCCAGCGTAATGGAAGGTGGCCGAAGTGGTCCCCATCTATAAGAAGGGAGACAAAGACGACCCTTCCAACTACAGACCAATCAGTCTGATTGATGCTATGCAGAAGGTCTTTGGCCGTATGCTTCTGCACAGGATACAGTCATGGTCTGAGGAGGAGGCAATTCTATTGCAGTACCAGGCCTGATTTAGACTAAAGACCGGGACAATGGACCAGGTGTTCAGACTCCTCTTGATCTACTGGAAGGTAGTGGTACTGGGCAAGGGCAGTCTTTACCTTGCCTTCATTGACCTGAAGACTGCCTTTGACCTGGTCCCTAGATCTAAGTTGTGGCTGCCGCTTGGCGAAATGGGCATCCCCCCGTTTATCTTAAAAATCCTAATTCGACTTCATGAAAATGAAAATGAAATGAAAAAAAGCATTTGTAAAGCGCGTGGTTACCCGGAGGCATCCCAGCGCTAGGGCAGAGGCCGCACTGAGCTGTGGCAAATCAATTGGGGAAAAGCCAGGTTTTGAGCCTCTTGCGGAAAACAGTGTGGTTAGGCTCTTTACGTAGCTGAAGCGGCAGAGAATTCCAAAGTTTAGCGGCATTAGAGGAAAAGAGCTGGCCGCCACTTCTGGCCCTCTTGATTCTGGGAACAGATGCCAAGTGGAGGTCATTTGAACGTAACCGTCTGATGGCTTGGTAAGGCTGGACAAAGGAGGAAATAATGGCCGGTCCCTGACCTCCTAGTATCTTGTGGGTGGTACAGAGGGCTTTGAAGTGGACTCTTTCCTGAATAGGAAGCCAATGTAAGGACTTTAGGGCAGGTTTAGCTGATTGGCGGCTTGGAATCCCCTCAAGAATCCTTGCGGCACAGTTTTGCATGGTTTGAAGTTTCTTAAAAACCGCGCAGGGGGCACCGAGATAAAGAGCGTTTCCATAGTCCAGGCGAGATAGAATAAGCGCCTGGACCAAGAGCTTTCTTGCTTGAAGAGGTAACAAAGGCAGCACTTTGCGCAGCATTCTTAGAATGCCGAAGCAAGAAGCAACAACTTTCCTTGCTTGGGTTTTAAAGCTAAGCTCGGAGTCAAGCCAAAAACCCAAACTCTTTATGAGGAGAATTCCGCCCAGATCAGGTGGGGGGAGCAGGGACAACTAACTGAGCGCATACCTGTCAATAGAGGAGTCCGACAGGGCTGTGTCCTGGCCCCAACCCTGTTCTCCCTTTATGTGAATGGGGTAGTTGACTTCCTCCTAGAAGAGCCTGCAGACTCGCCCACTCTGGGGGGCAACAAGATACCAACTTTGTTGTTCGCTGACGACACTCTGTTGATATCAAAAACCCCAGTTGGGCTTCAACACCTTATTGATAGATTTCAAACTTTCTGCGATGACCGGGGACTGGTCATAAATGGTTCAAAAACTGAATTTATGGCCTTCAACTGCCATAGGTCATTTAGGAATGGCCCTACGCTGGGAGGGGTACACCTCAAAAAGGTGGACACCTTCGATTACCTAGGCGTAAGACTTACCAATAAAATGTCTTGGAAACCCCACATAGCAAAGATGCTGATGGCACATAAGCGCGTAGCAGGAGTAATAGGAAAAGAACACCGCCTTTCACATACTAGGCCTGTAGCTCCCGCCCTCCAAGTATATGACACTAAAGCCGTTAGCTCTGCCCTCTACGGAGCTGAAGTCTTGGGTTTCGAGAAACTAGAAGAGCTTAGCAGGTCGGAACATAAATTCTTAAGAGATCTGGTCACGGCACCAAAATACGTTCCCCTCACCCCACTATTGCTGGATATGGGCAGGCGGTCGATAGCTGACGTAGCTAGGTTACGTCCCGTACTTTTCTGGGCCCGCATTAGGTGGACTCCCGAGCTTCTTTTTTATGCTGATGCTCTTTCAGAGATCATCCGCCTAGATACCGGCTGTAAAATAGGCTGGATTGCCGGAATAAAAAAACTTTGTCAGCCATAGGACTTCAAGCATGCTGGGTTAGCCAGGAACCTCCATTGAGAGAAGACCTGAAACGCCTATATTGGGAATGGGTGGACCAACGGGAGAACTCTAGGCCTAATGTGGGCAAATTAACAACAGAATTCCTCTCCCATAAACAAACAAGACATCTTGAGCCCTTTCTTGATACAATTCAGACACCAAGAGACAGAATCTTGTATATACATTTCAGATTTGGAACCCTTCCCATTCGTGAGGCGACAGCAAAGTGGGGCACTAACAACGAAAAAAACTGCCCATGCTGTAAGGCCCCCATAGAAAGCATTGCCCATTTAATTTTTGCCTGCCCGGCATATAAAACATCACGGGCCAAATGGCTGAAACCACTCTGTCAGCAATTGGGCACACGGGACCATTATACAGCTCTGGGCATTCTCAGGTCCGATCCCAGGCCGTTCTTTGCATGCTGTGTAGCAAAATTCTTGGGTGAAGCATGGCTTAGAAGGTGGAAAATTCTTGCGAGATCGGCATAATTTTAACCTAATCCATGCTAGTTACAAATTCATGACCCTATATCGAAACCATTTGCACTTATTTGCACAGGCACCTTATTTGTCAACCTTCTGCTGCTATGTTTAGGACATTTTAACAATTTTTAGTGCACTGACTGTTTACCAGTTTGATGATGAATTGATTGCTTTTATATTGTTTTACTCGTAGAAACATACTTGACAAATTGAAATTGCGCACGTGCTAATACTATCCCGTTTTTAATATTTACAAAACGATATATGTTTTATGGTACATAGGGCACATTTAACAATTTTGCTGTTTTAACTGATTATGCAAATCGGAAATGTTGTATATTTGTATTCTTTTTTAAAGGAAATTTGTACTTTTATTCTAGCTTTTATGACATTTTTGTCGAATAAAGCTTATCAATCAATAAAAAATAATATAAAAAATAAAGTAGATTTAAAATACATTTTAACAAACATAAATAAACTTAATTAAAAAAAGTTAAACACACATACATAATAATTAATATATATATATTTGCTTTAAAACAATTAATAAACTATTCATTTAAATTAATTTATCTTATCATTTTAAAACTATATACAAATTTACAAATATATATATATATATATATATTCTGCTCCAAAGGTTGTCCACCTGGTGAGTAGCACTCGATCAGCAGCTTTGTTTATGAAAGGCAGGGACGAGGATCCGCTTGTAGAAGCTGCTCCGTAATGGAAATGCCTGACGCGTTTCGAAGCTCCATATGCTTCTCTTCAGAGGCTTGAACGGAGACAGTGTGTGCAAATGCTGAACCCACTTCGGCATTTTCATATTGCACACCCACCAATGGGAAGCTCGAATGAGACTGTGCATTGTGGGAAATGTGGTCAGGATAGCACACAAATCTTGTCCTGTATGGACCCTGCAAGTGGACTCGTCCTCAATCCTGTTTGCGGCTGCTGACCCACATAGCCCCCATGACATTACGGGTGGTGCACACTCCGCGGCAGGACGGCTGCATATTACATTCTGCTCCAAAGGTTGTCCACCTGGTGAGTAGCACTCAATCAGCAGCTTTGTTTATGAAAGGCAGGGACGAGGATCCGCTTGTAGAAGCTGCTCCGTAATGGAAATGCCTGACGCGTTTCGAAACTCCATATGCTTCTCTTCAGAGGCTTGAACGGTGCAGCCGCACAGTGCAGCTGCAAACAGGATTGAGGACGAGTCCACTTGCAGGTTCCATACAGGACAAGATTTGTGTGCTATCCGGACCACGTTTCCCACAATGCACAGTCTCATTCGAGCTTCCCATTGGTGGGTGTGCAATATGAAAATGGCGAAGTGGGTTCAGCGTTTGCACACACTGGGCCTGATTCCGATGCGGTTAGGAAAGCATTCCCACCTAGGGCCCGATTCCGATGCGGTTAGGAAGGCCTCCTAATGGCATTTGCTCCTTCCCAATCGGATCGGGAACGTGTCTTCCCAACCGAGGGCCAGATTACAATGCGGTTAGGAACATAGGCTTCCCATAGAAGTCAATGGGAGTCCAACCAAATTGTATCTGGAAGCATCCGGATGCATCATACTCGGTCGGTAGGACTCTCCCGATCCGAGTCGGTCGGAAACCATTTCCAAACCGATTTGATCGGGAAGATTTCCTAACCACATCACAATCGGGCCCAAAGTCTCCGTTCAAGCCTCTGAAGAGAAGCATATGGAGCTTCGAAACGCATCAGGCATTTCCATTACGGAGCAGCTTCTACAAGCGGATCCTCGTCCCTGCCTTTCATAAACAAAGCTGCTGATCGAGTGCTACTCACCAGGTGGACAACCTTTGGAGCAGAATATATATATATATATGTATATAAACCAATAACATAAAATCTAATAAAAAATGTTTTATTATAAAGTAAAACATTAAACTATATAAAAATCTTTAAACTTAAATTTCCCACTCCAGTCAGTGCAACAGTAGGGAAAGTGTTGGATAGCGGAGGGGTAAAATTACTATTGCCACTCCAGTGGACAGTAGGGAAAGTGTTGGATTGCTGAGGGGTAACAATTAATATTCTCACTACAGTCAGTTCAAAATTAAAAACAAACAAAATATTAACAACAAAAATACTTAAAAAACAAAATAAATAAAAAATATATAAATATGTTAAAAATTAAAATACAAATATATTTAATATTAAAAATAAATTAAAAAACATTTTATAATGTTAAATACATATGACAAATACCTACAAATATTATATTAAATAAAAAATCAAAAACAAATTCAAACAAATAAATATTTTTAATTACAAATTATTTGGAAACAAAAACATTAATTATTACATACATTTACTTTTTTTTATTTTCTACCCTATAACACCACACAATTCACAATCCACATTTAATTTTTTTTTTTAAATGTACTTCCATAATTAACATAATTACCAATTAAAGAAATATTATTGATTACAAAACAAGTTAAAACTCATAAAAATGTATTTACTTCCCCACTTTACCCCTATAATCCCCACAACGCACAGCAATTCAACTGTAAAAATAAATTACAAAATTAAAACTTATTTAGAAAACTAATAGTATTTAGCAACTAATTATAACGTAAGTAAAATTTATTTACTCTCCTCCCTTTACCCCTATAAAAGTAAAACCCACACCCAAAAAAAAAAATACCCAATATATAAAATATCAATTAATTAATTAATAATAATGATCAACTAATTATTAATTGATTAAACATAATTACTTCCCACCCTTTACCCCTATAAATCCCACAACCCGCACCTAAAATTAATTACACAATTCCCCTAATTAATTTACAATCAATTAATTAATATAAATTAATAACTAATTATTAATCAATCAAACATTATTTCCCACCCTTTACCCCTATAAACCCCACAACCCACACCTAAAAACAATTACACAATTACCATAAATAATGACCAATTAATTAATTAATATTAATTTTAACAGCCAATTAATAACAAATTAATTACTTCCCACAATTAACACTATAACATCTCAATTAAATAAATATTATTAAATAAAAAATATTCATTAATTTATTATCATTAAATTACTTCCCACCCTATTCCCCTATAAACCCACAACCCGCTACGGAAATAAAAAACGCAAAAGTTAATTAAAATAAAATTGATAACTACTAAAAATTTAACACATATATTAAAAAACATAAACCATACTTATACAAGAAAACATACATCACACACATTTAAAATGTAAACTAAAATACATGACACTAATTAAAAAAACGATATTTTAAACAACTATCTTTGCAAACGATATTAATGACTTCGATATTTTTGAAAACAATATTTCTTACCTTAAATTTGATATTCTTGACCACGATATTCTTGCTGTATATATTTCTGTGTGGGATAGGTATGCCCAGACGTGGGTCCCTTGCTCACTGTGCCACTGGATTCAAGCTAGCCTGGCTGAAGAAGGGTGACATACCCTGAAACCAGTCCCAGGATGCTTGTTTCCGGTCCAGGGAGGACCTGGCCTGGCAGTTCGGTCTGGAATGTTCCCATGGGGCACAGGGTCAAGACTGATTTCCATATGGCTGGGTACAAACTGGGGTGGCGTAGTGGGCAAAAGAACGATGGATTTAACCCAGATCTTTTGACTGGGGGAGAATGTTTGCATTGTCAGCATTCCGTCCATCATTTGTTTGCTGTGACACTTTTCGCCCTAAGTGGGATGGGCATGCCCAGACGTGGGTCCCTTGCTCACTGTGCCACTGGATTCAAGCTAGCCTGGCTGAAGAAGGGTGACATACCCTGAAACCGGTCCCAGGATGCTTGTTTCCGGTCCAGGGAGGACCTGGCCTGGCAGTTCGGTCTGGACTGTTCCCATGGGGCACAGGGCAAGACTGATTTGCATATGGCTGGGTCCAAACTGGGGTGGCGTAGTGGACAAAAGAACGATGGATTTAACCCAGATCTTTTGACTGGGGGAGAATGTTTGCATTGTCAGCATTCCGTCCATCATTTGTTTGCTGTAACACGTATATATTTCTGTGTCACATATTTCCAACTTGATATTTGTGTAGGTAGACATCTCCAACTCGATATTCTGTCTGCATGCCGAATGCAGATGAGTGCTCTGATTGCAGGTGAGCATCCTCTTCCTGTGTATGTGTCTGTCTAGAGGGAATGCACAAAGTGTAGTTGTCACCTACCCCAGACGTGTATTGGAGACAGGCTGTTGGACACATAGAGCAGTAATTGCAGTGAAATGTCCAGTTTATAAAAGTCAAAGAAAAGGGGGAGTTAGGCCCAGGGGGCAAGGTACAGGCAGGGCCATAGAACTGTATTCAACAAGGGAGATAAGCCTGAACCTTACGTTATTTGTGAACGTTATTGAATTCACGTTATGGCCAAACACATTGCTTTTTGTTTGATCTGGTATTTAATTTATACCTTTTTATTTAAGAAAATTTCGGTTTTTGTTATTTATTCAAGCACGAAAGAGACAAGAGTTTAGTCATATCCTAATCCTACACATTCATAAGACGATCAATACAACACATTATGGATACACATAAATAATGAAATGTTACTATACAAGAAAAATCACAAAAAAACATCCAATACATAAATACTCTCACACCAACTTGAGTGGTGTACTAAAGTGCTGATCCTAGACTTTCTAAAGATGTCTAAATCAGGTATCAAAAATGACACAGGGAATGCTTAAATGTCTATGACAGGGGAAATTTCCTCAGTTTACAGACTGAAATTCAATTCGTCATTCCTCTGTGGTTTTATTGTATGCCAACGCGTTTTGAATCCCAGGCAATGAATCCAGGGACTTTCATCAGGGCTCTTGAATTTAAAAGCGATGGTATTTTCTAAAAAGGATGTACAAAACAACAAGTTATGAATTATTTATGAGGCTCCCTACTGCTCTCATCCATTTCACATTTTTATTTTATCAATATCTCTTTACGTGGTTGATTATACCTGAAGAGTAATGTTCTTCTCATCAAGTTATTGCATCCACAGGAGATACGGGCACCAAATATGTGATTAATATGAGTATATTTCTCATAGAATCCTTCACAAGCACTTTGCAGCGCAAACAGCGACGGACAACAACAGGATTCACACTGTTTAAACAAAAGGTAGGAAATAGTATAAACAACCGATAACCTCATATCAAATCAGCTTAGGACACGATCTCTGATAGCCGTTTTTGCTTTTAAACAGAAACTACACCAATTTGGTGCCCGTATCTCCTGTGGATGCAATAACTTGATGAGAAGAACATTACTCTTCTGGTATAATCAACCACGTAAAGAGATATTGATAAAATAAAATGTGAAATGGATGAGAGCAGTAGGGAGCCTCATAAATAATTCATAACTTGTTGTTTTGTACATCCTTTTTAGAAAATACCATCGCTTTTAAATTCAAGAGCCCTGATGAGAGTCCCTGGATTCATTGCCTGGGATTTGAAACGCGTTGGCATACGATAAAAACACAGAGGAATGACGAATTGAATTTCAATCTGTAAACTGAGGAAATTTCCCCTGTCATAGACATTTAAGCGTTCCCTGTGTCATTTTTGATACCTGATTTAGACATCTTTAGAAAGTCTAGGATCAGCACTTTAGTACACCACTCAAGTTGGTGTGAGAGCATTTATGTATTGGATGTTTTTTTGTGATTTTTCTTGTATAGTAACATCTCATTATTTATGTGTATCCATAATGTGTTGTATTGATCGTCTTATGAATGTATAGGATTAGGATATGACTAGACTCTTGTCTCTTTCATGCTTGAATAAATAACAAAAAACGAAATTTTCTTAAATAAAAAGGTATAAATAAAATACCGGATCAAACAAAAAGCAATGTGTTTGGCCATAACGTGAATTCAATAACGTTCACAAATAACGTAAGGTTCAGGCTTATCTCCCTTGTTGAATACAGTTTATAAAAGTGGCATTTCTAAAACAGTAAAGCAAAATCCAACTTCACCAGTAAGGGGATTTATCATTACCATTCCAAACATATGAAAAATGAAAAAGATACTCCTCTCTGATCAGGAGTTACAGCTTAAAAGTGTATTGAGGAATTCCCAATGCTGGCCTACGCAACAGGTAGGCTCCACAGTAGTGAAAAATTAAATAGGCTGTCTGTCACTACCAGGACATGCAAAACATTAAAGTACATGTCCAACCTTTTACTTACATAGCACCCTGCCCTTAGGGTTACTTAGGGCCATAGGTTACTTATATGTAATAAAAGGGGAGTTTAGGGCTTGGCAAGTAGTTTTAAATGCTAAGTCAAAGTGGCAGTAAACTGCACACACAGTGGCAGGCTTGAGACAGGTCTGAAAGACTACTCATATGGCTGGCACAATTAGTGCTGCAGGCCCACGAGTAGCATTTGAAGTACAGGCCCTGAGTATATGGTATACCACTTTACAAGGGACTTAAAAGTACATCAAATATGCCAATCAGGTACACACCAATGTCATCATGTTTAGAGGAGAAGCACATGCACTTTAGCCCTAGTTAGCAGTGGTAAAGTGCTCAGAGTCCTAAGGCCAATGAAAAGAATCAGCAAAACGGGGAAGACCACCCTAAGGATGACAAGTCTAACAACATGTGTTTCTTGACTTTACACATCCTGGCAGTAAAATCCTGCAGTGTTGTTTTTACTGTGGAAATGCTAGTCCCTCAATTGGAGAGTGCAGTTTCACGCTGGCAACTCAGCTGTGCTAACTTGAGACTACTAAATTAGATAATTCAAGGTATCAAAATATTTGTTGCATTAATTCTGGCTTGATGATCAAGTCAAATTTAACGTAACTAATGACCATATGACAACTTTACTAAGTAGCCACTTTGTTGCCTAACGATTTGTGACTGTTTACGGTTGCTGGCCACAAGACTGCCATATGCCCTCCTGGGGGGAGGTCTGAACGACTCGGAGGAAGGCAAACAAAGGGCCTCCCATTGGAAAAGGTGTGACCTCTCCCTGGCAGTAAGGCCAAACAGGGTATGAGCCCAAATGGCGAGCTTCAAAGGGAAAGTTCAAACAGTGGACACACATGAGAGGGGCTGCTCATTAAAGTCTATGAAGGTTCTTTCATGGAGCCTGGAACTGGACTGGAGACTGCTTTGACTGTGAGGTAACTGTCCAAACAAGCATCTTTAGCCCCTGTGACTTTCTTCCTGCCAGAGTTGGTCGCCCAAAGTGGGCCGGAGTAATTGTTTGCAACTTTATAAAGGTTTTCCAAAGTTTGACCATGAGAGTGGTACATTGCAATTATTTATTGCATTGAATGAAAAAGCACTGATTCAATGTTCCTTTGAAAATGCATATCTCCAGAACACTCTCCTTTTTGTCTGTTTTGGTTCTTAATGCTTTATACTCGTTTCTTTGATAAAGTCTGACTGATCAGAGCCACAGGTACCCAGGTTTGAGGTTAGATTTTTTAAACAAACATGACTGGACCCAGTACAGGTGGTGAGTTTATTACATGGTGAGGTCTCAGAATCCCACAATATAATAAACAGCTTTCCTCACATCATACTTTATAGTATGCAATTGCCCTCATCCACCGAAGTGGCATGCTTCATCACCGGGCCGTGCTCCTTGCTGGGTGTCTGCTGCAATTCCTAGAGGACCCCTCGAGGGGGTTCTTTGCAGGAGATCTTCTATTCGTACTGCTCGGTGTTTGCCAAACAAAGGGATGGTGCCCTTTTCTGAAGTGTGAGGGAAAGTTGTAGATTGGGTGAGCATGTTTAAAAATGGCTATGGGCAATACATTGTATTTCCAATCTATTTTCTTTACAGAGATTGCCCACATCAAGGTTGAATAATCAAGAGGAAAGCAATAAGCCCTAGGTTCTAATGAAGGTCAACATTTTTCTTGCCTACTATGCCCTATGAGAGTCAGCGGCAATTCTTCAGGATAGACCAAATATGCAAGAAAGATTGCTGAATAAGAAACAAATGGGTCTTCAAACTGCACACTGATATAACTGGTTTGAATAATGAAATAATATGGACCTTGTTATCCAAATAATAGAAAAACACCTGTGAGATTTCCATCTTGTTTCTGTCCATATACCCCTCTTCACCTATCAAATAATTATGATTCGCCTTAGAGTATATCTTGAAGGCACCTTTTACACTCTAAACCGACTATGGGGTCTGAATCTGCCTACCCACTACATTTTTATCATGTGAAACATGAGTAAGGACTCTGATTGTACGTCAATACTATACAAGTCTGGCACAATACACACTGTAAATCCGCCGATCAAATATATATCACAATATAGTGAATAATGTGTGCTATATTACCATCTTAAGCACATTTCTTAAAATGACTGTATTTTTGGGCCACTTGTTGGAAATGGCCCTTTTTGCAGGGTCACCCCTAAACTTTTTGCCTGCCTCCTGTATTTTTGCTGACCTGTTTCTGTTGGTTTTATGACTCTGGGCACTTTACCACTGCTGTTCAGTGCTAAAGTGCATATGCTCTCCCTTTGTAAATATGACTATGTGAATTGGTATATCCCTGATTGGCTTATTTGGTTTACCTGTTAGTCCCTAGTAGTGTGGCCTGTGTGTGCCCAGGGCTGGTAAACCAAATGCTGCTGGTGGGCCTGCAGCACTGATGTGTGCCACCCACAGAAGCAGCTTGTAAAGTGTGTCTCAGACCTGCCACTGCAGTGTCTGTGTGCAGTCCAGAACTGCCATCTTGGCTGTGAAGTGCACCCACTTCCCAGCCCCTGAACCTTCCCTTGGCATCTTGTAAGTCACCCCTATGGTAGGGTGCATTGTATGTGTAAGGTAGGACATGCCTTGGTGTGTGTAGCATGTCCTGGTAGTGAATTATGCCCCATTTCGTTTTTCACTACTGTAAGGCTACCTGTTCCTCATAGGCTAGAATGGGCAGTTTGACTATTACATTCTATAGTCCTAACTGACCCCAGGAACATGGTAGAAAAACGAATTTAGTATGCCTGAGCTCAGAATATTAAAATACATCTTTTAGTGAAGTTTATTTTTATATTCTGTGTTTGAAAATACCACTTTTAGAAAGTAGGTATTTTCTTGCCTAAGCCTTCCAGTGTGCTCTGCTGTTATGTGTATTGGCTGTCTGGTTTTAGAGGGGCAGGACAGGCTGAGTCAGACCTGGGTTGAATAGAGAGATCTGCATTTAGAGTATGGGGAGGGGTGGCTCCTTGACCCGAATAGGGCTGTGCCTGGCAAGGTGAATGCTGGCTCCACCTCCTACTGTGTGTCTGCTAGCAGACCCCTCTTTCTGAAAGGAAGAATGCAGCCTGGTAAACAAAGTGCTCCAGGCCTGAGCAGAACTGGTTCTGGCTAGGTTCAGTGACTTGTAGCTTCTGAGAACAAAGACTTTTGGGGTATAAATATCTGTGCTCAAATCCCTACAATTTGTATTGCTTTTGGATCTGGAGAGGAAACTCTGTCCGTGCCACTGGAGGAATCTGCAGGAAGTGACTGTCCTTGTGCTTGTGTGTTGTTTCTTGCACTGGCCTGCAGCAGTGACCACTGGACCTTGAAGAAGAGGAAAAGGAACTTTTGAGAGAACTTTTATTTTTGTTACAGCAATTACCCAAGGGCTAGGAAAAGAGCTAGCCTCCTGCTGGAGTCTCAGGCACACCAGACTCCACCACCAACCTCCTGCTTCCTCCCTGCGAGGACTGCTATCTGCTGATGAGGCTCCTGTGAGTTCCAGGGCCTCTAGTTTGCTTCAGAGAAAAGAGTGCTGGAAATCGACGCTAACGCCCCTTTGCGAGCCGCTGCAGCCGAGAGCGCTGGAAAAATCATCGCGCTGCTGCCGCTGAGTGCTCGCAACACGAAACCATCGCTAACGCCTCTTTGCGAGCCGCTGCAGCTGAGACGCGCTGGAAAAATCATCGCGCTGCTGTCGCCGAGCGCTCGCAACCCCTAAAGAAATCATCGCTTCAAGACATCGCATTGCGGACGCCGTGCGTCCGCCATTTTCATCGCATCGCACCGGATTTCGTCGCTCCCTCGCGGAGCGCCATTTCTTCGCATCGCAACACCATCGCACAACGCAACAGGCTCGTCGCATCGACTTCTCCCTCGCGGCAAGAAAGTCATCGCATCGGCGGCCTAGCGTGCAGAAGTTGGTCGCAGTGTCTCCGCACGCATCACGCAGATCGGCGCATCATCCTCCCTTGCGGCAAGGATTTCAACGCATCGCCGGCCTCGCGTGCCGAGAATCATCGCTACCACTTTTTGCGACATTTTGTTGGTTTTGCTACTAAACCCAGGTACTTTGTGAGAGAAAGGGTCGCAGAGACCACTGCTTTGAATTTGAACCTTATTTTTGCAACCTTTTAACTATTTTTTGACAGTCCTGCAACAGCCATCCTATTTTTGACAGTCTTATGAGAGAAAGGGTCGCAGAGACCACTGCCTTGAATTTGAACCTTATTTTTGCAACCTCTGAACGAGAAAGGGGCGCAGAGACCCCTGCCTTGAATTTGAACCTTATTCTTGCAACCTTTGAACTATCTTTGACAGCCCTTCAACAGCTATCCTATTTTTGACAGTATTGTGGCTTTTACAGTTATTGGTCTTGTGATAAATCTGCCTTTATATAAAGATACTTATTTTTTATAACTACTTGTGTGGTGTCCCTCTGTAGTGTTCCTCACTGTGGTACTGTGTATGGTCATAAATGCTTCACACCCTGCCTCTGAGATAAGCCTACCTGCTCGTGCTACGTTACCACAGGGTTGAGCAGGGATATTAAAGAGGGTAGCCCTCTCACTCTGACTTAGGAAGAAGGGTCCCTACTTGGACAGTGGCCAGCCATTGCCAACTAGAGACCCCCATTTCTAACATTGGTGGTCAGCGGTGAGGATCTGGACTTGCATTTATGATCACATACAGTAATTATAGTGTACACTACTAGTGAGTGCAGACCATAACGTACCGCATACATTTTTTGAGAGTTTTTTTTTGGATCCTGTATTGTAATTGATATTGCCGGTGATTTTTCACCCGCGCACATTTTCTGAGAGTTTTTGGGATCCTATATTGTGATTGATATTGCCGGTGATTCTTCACCCGCGCCCATTTATTGAAAGTTTTTGATCCCCTATTGTAATTGATATTGCCGGTGATTTTTCACCCGCGCACATTTCTGAGAGTTTTTGGGATCCTATATTGTGATTGATATTGCCGGTGATTTTTCACCCACGCCCATTTATTGAAAGTTTTTGATCCCCTATTGTGATTGATATTGCCGGTGATTTTTCACCCGCGCACATTTTTTTTGAGAAGTTTTCTTCTATCTTTTATTGATATTGCCCGTGATTGTTACAATGGGCAAGCCTATGTTTTATTGATATTGCCGGTGATAGTACCCGCATACATTTTTGAGAATTGTTGGATCCTATATTGTGATTGATATTGCCGGTGATTTTTTACCCGCATACATTTTCTTGAGAAGTTTTCGTCTATCTTTTATTGATATTGCCCGTGATTGTTACAATGGGCAAGCCTATTGTTTATTGATATTGCCGGTGATAGTACCTGCATACATTTTTGAAAGTTTTTGGATCCTATATTGTGATTGATATTGCCGGTGATTTTTTACCCGCATACATTTTCTTGAGAAGTTTTCTTCTATCTGTTATTGATATTGCCCGTGATTGTTACAACGGGCAAGCCTATTTGTTTTATTATTGATATTGCCAGATATTGCTACAATGGGTCTTGCTGAAATGAGACCTACCTTTTATATAGATGATCTGTTAACCTACAGTCTAGAGGAGCTAAGGGGGTTCTGTGAGGAGAAGGGCTTAGCAATGAGTAGGAAGGAGACTCAGCTATCCCTGCAGACATCCCTGAGACTTTGGCAACAAGACAGATGGAGATTCTTGGAGTCCCAGTACACCTACCAAGAGGGTAGTTGGTCTGAGGGTGGCTCTAGAGAGTCTGAAGAGGAGGAAGAAAGTGTTATGGAATATCTCATAGGTGGGGAGTTCCTTGATGAGCCTAGTGCCTATGGTAGTGCCAGATTCCCCTCATGGTCCCCAGAGGAGTTGGGGGACAGGCGGGAAGGTCCCATAGGTAGGGAGTCCCTTGCTGGATCTAGTGCACAGGGTAGTGCCCAATCCCCTTCATGGTCCCCAGAGGAGTTGGACAGACAGAGGGAGAGGGAGTACCAGCTGGAATTGGAGAGGCTCCGAATAGAGATTGCCCAGCTGGAGGCGCACCTAGCGCAGATAGCAGAAAAGGAGAAGTTAGCTCCAGAGGGTAGGTTACCCCTGGAGCGCAGTTTTAGTTGTCTGGATTCCCCAGAGAGGGTGGGGTCCAGTGGTGGCAGCAAAATTGAAGTATATAGTGATGACAGTGTAGTACACTCACCCAGGGATGTGGCACCTGACTTGAAGGAGGGGGTTGATCTACACCAGGGGATTCAAGGACCTGAGATAGCTCCATTGGTGTGCAGTGTCCCTGAGGTGGATTGGGGAACTAGCGCAGGGGCCCATAGTCCTAGTGAAAGGAGGGATACTCTACCGACTCTGGATGAGAGGTGCAGGGAGAGGGGTTCCCCCGTGGTTGAAGTCCTGGTGTATGAGTGTGAGGACCGCCCAGAAGAGTGTGGGTTGAGTGATAGAGACAGTCAGTTAATGTCTCGCCCATTGCAAGAGAGTGGTGTGGGGTACGTGTGTGAGGCACTGGATTGTGAGGTAAAGGTTAGCACCTGTGTGGAGCTGTGTAATCCAATTGTGGGAGAGCATATTGTGAGTTCCTGTTTTCCAGAGCTAGGCCAACACCTGTCAGATTGCGAGTTCTCGGATCCTAGGGAACTTGCACAGGAGGCAGACCTCTGGGTGAGTACCAGAGGCTCTGTAGAGGCATTAGGGAATGACCCTAAGAGAAGTGGTTCAGAAGTTTTCCAACCCAGAGTGCTGGGAAAGGTTAGGAGTGTTACAGCTGGGTCCCCTTGTTGTGAGGAGGTTGTAGGGCCTCACATCCTGTCTCGTGGGAGCAGGAGTGAGACTGGGATAGGTCCCGAAGTGCCCCAGCCTCAGTCCCCAGGACTGGATGGTTCCATGAGGGAACACCAGGTGGGGAGCCTAGTCTGTCTGGATGGACCGTCCATTGTGGGGGGTACCCCAGTGTTAGGTGAGCTGGGAGTGCCTGTAGTCAGGCCTCCATCAGTTCTTGTGCCTGGCAGTGCCACTCCTAGGGGGAGGGTACAGAAGTCCAGTCTGAGGGATGAAAGGGGGAAAGAGTCCCCAGTGGAAGAACCAGTGGGTCAGGGGCCAGCCAGAAGGGCTGAGCCTCATAGGATTGGCCATGGTGACGCCACGTCTGTCCTGGGGCATCTTCACGCACTGTCAGAGGGACAGAAGGTCATGAGCTCTGTGCCAGGCAGACTGTCACGCAACACGCTAGGTATGTGTCACCCTCAGGAAGTCCTGGTTGGCCAGGCAGTTGTTCAGCCGCAGGGGTTGGTCCCTGGGTTGGTAAATCAGGTCCAGGAGTTGTCTGACCTGGAGGGAGGGACAACTGTAAGCAGTGTCCCGGCCATTTTTTCCAAGAGCACCACTCCAGGTGGGAGGGTGCAGTATGCTGGAAGCGGGTGCAGAGGGAGGGAGTCCTCGCCTCTGACCCCGGTGCACCCTGAGGGTTTTTCAGGTTGGTAGGTCAGTTGCAGGGTCCAGGCCCTGAACTGGTGGAGGGGTGTGTTTCCCTTGAGGGGAGCCTGTGTGCTCCCCAGGAAGTCCTGGGTGGCCAGGCGGTTGTTCAACCACAGGGGTTGGTCCCTGGGATGGTAAGTCAGGCCCAGGTGTTGTCTGACCTGGAGGAAGGGACAACTGTAAGCAGTGTCCCGACCATTTTTTTCCTAAAAGCACCACTCCAGGTGGGAGGGTGCAGTATGCTGGAAGGGGGTGCAGAGGGAGGGAGTCCTCGCCTCTGACCCCAGTACCACCTGAGGGTTTTTCCAGGTTGATGGATCAGTTGCAGGGACAAGGCCCTGAACTAGTGGAAGAGTGTATTTTCCTTGGGGGAATTGGTGTACTCCCCAGAAGTCCTGGGTTGCCAGGCACAGGCCCAGCCTAAGGGTAGAGACCCTAGGTTGGGGGCCAGGTTCAGGGTGTCCCCCTGATCTGGAGGAAGGGGCAACTGCTAACAGTGCCCCTCCTGGTTTGTGTTATGGAGGCACCTCTCCAGGTGGGAGGGTGCCGGGCCCCAGTAAAGGGGGCGGGGAGAGGGCAGCCTCACCCCTGACCTCCGCCCAGTCTAAGGGTACAGACGCTATGCTGGGATACCAGTTGCAGGATAGAACCCCTGAACTGGTGGGCGAATTATGCAGGACACCTGCCTCAGGTGCCCTGACAATTCTGGAGGGGGTACCGCTCCAAGTGGGAGGGTACCGAGCCCCAAAGAGAAGGACCGGGTGTGGGGAGCCCATCCCAGTCGCTGGCCCCGCCGTTGGGTACAGGCCCAGGACTGGTGGGTCAGTGTCAGGACGCGTTGCCTGACCTGACAGGAGGGAGAGTGGACAAAAAGTGCCAGACACCTGGGGTTACTGCCCCGCACTCTCTGATGCCACAAAAGTTTGAGAGCCCTGAGAGGTATAGGGCTTGGATTTTATCACTGACTACTGTCAGTGACTACTGGGGCTTGTTGTTTATCTGTTGGGACACACCTGGGGGCCAGTTAAGGTTAGATGCTGCACAGGTGGTATCCACAGGTGAGGGGAAGAGTTCCCCATTGGTTATCTTAGTGGGCCCTAGGAGTGTGGACAGAGGGATCCACCAGGGTTCAGATTGGAGTAGAGCTGCCATATGCCCCTGCAGTTGCGGGCCAGTTCCGTGTTCTATCGCCTCGAAGCAGGGAAGCCCATCAAAGTAGTGATTGGTCTACCCTGCGTTTTGACTGGAAGGGGTTGTGTTGGAAATGGCCCTTTTTGCAGGGTCACCCCTAAACTTTTTGCCTGCCTCCTGTATTTTTGCTGACCTGTTTCTGTTGGTTTTATGACTCTGGGCACTTTACCACTGCTGTTCAGTGCTAAAGTGCATATGCTCTCCCTTTGTAAATATGACTATGTGAATTGGTATATCCCTGATTGGCTTATTTGGTTTACCTGTTAGTCCCTAGTAGTGTGGCCTGTGTGTGCCCAGGGCTGGTAAACCAAATGCTGCTGGTGGGCCTGCAGCACTGATGTGTGCCACCCACAGAAGCAGCTTGTAAAGTGTGTCTCAGACCTGCCACTGCAGTGTCTGTGTGCAGTCCAGAACTGCCATCTTGGCTGTGAAGTGCACCCACTTCCCAGCCCCTGAACCTTCCCTTGACATCTTGTAAGTCACCCCTATGGTAGGGTGCATTGTATGTGTAAGGTAGGACATGCCTTGGTGTGTGTAGCATGTCCTGGTAGTGAATTATGCCCCATTTCGTTTTTCACTACTGTAAGGCTACCTGTTCCTCATAGGCTAGAATGGGCAGTTTGACTAATACATTCTATAGTCCTAACTGACCCCAGGAACATGGTAGAAAAACGAATTTAGTATGCCTGAGCTCAGAATATTAAAATACATCTTTTAGTGAAGTTTATTTTTATATTCTGTGTTTGAAAATACCACTTTTAGAAAGTAGGTATTTTCTTGCCTAAGCCTTCCAGTGTGCTCTGCTGTTATGTGTATTGGCTGTCTGGTTTTAGAGGGGCAGGACAGGCTGAGTCAGACCTGGGTTGAATAGAGAGATCTGCATTTAGAGTATGGGGAGGGGTGGCTCCTTGACCTGAATAGGGCTGTGCCTGGCAAGGTGAATGCTGGCTCCACCTCCTACTGTGTGTCTGCTAGCAGACCCCTCTTTCTGAAAGGAAGAATGCAGCCTGGTAAACAAAGTGCTCCAGGCCTGAGCAGAACTGGTTCTGGCTAGGTTCAGTGACTTGTAGCTTCTGAGAACAAAGACTTTTGGGGTATAAATATCTGTGCTCAAACCCCTACAATTTGTATTGCTTTTGGATCTGGAGAGGAAACTCTGTCCGTGCCACTGGAGGAATCTGCAGGAAGTGACTGTCCTTGTGCTTGTGTGTTGTTTCTTGCACTGGCCTGCAGCAGTGACCACTGGACCTTGAAGAAGAGGAAAAGGAACTTTTGAGAGAACTTTTATTTTTGTTACAGCAATTACCCAAGGGCTAGGAAAAGAGCTAGCCTCCTGCTGGAGTCTCAGGCACACCAGACTCCACCACCAACCTCCTGCTTCCTCCCTGCGAGGACTGCTATCTGCTGATGAGGCTCCTGTGAGTTCCAGGGCCTCTAGTTTGCTTCAGAGAAAAGAGTGCTGGAAATCGACGCTAACGCCCCTTTGCGAGCCGCTGCAGCCGAGAGCGCTGGAAAAATCATCGCGCTGCTGCCGCTGAGTGCTCGCAACACGAAACCATCGCTAACGCCTCTTTGCGAGCCGCTGCAGTCGAGACGCGCTGGAAAAATCATCGCGCTGCTGTCGCCGAGCGCTCGCAACCCCTAAAGAAATCATCGCTTCAAGACATCGCATTGCGGACGCCGTGCGTCCTCCATTTTCATCGCATTGCACCGGATTTCGTCGCTCCCTCGCGGAGCGCCATTTCTTCGCATCGCAACACCATCGCACAACGCAACAGGCTCGTCGCATCGACTTCTCCCTCGCGGCAAGAAAGTCATCGCATCGGCGGCCTAGCGTGCAGAAGTTGGTCGCAGTGTCTCCGCACGCATCACGCAGATCGGCGCATCATCCTCCCTTGCGGCAAGGATTTCAACGCATCGCCGGCCTCGCGTGCCGAGAATCATCGCTACCACTTTTTTGCGACATTTTGTTGGTTTTGCTACTAAACCCAGGTACTTTGTGAGAGAAAGGGTCGCAGAGACCACTGCTTTGAATTTGAACCTTATTTTTGCAACCTTTGAACTATTTTTTGACAGTCCTGCAACAGCCATCCTATTTTTGACAGTCTTATGAGAGAAAGGGTCGCAGAGACCACTGCCTTGAATTTGAACCTTATTTTTGCAACCTCTGAACGAGAAAGGGGCGCAGAGACCCCTGCCTTGAATTTGAACCTTATTCTTGCAACCTTTGAACTATCTTTGACAGCCCTTCAACAGCTATCCTATTTTTGACAGTATTGTGGCTTTTACAGTTATTGGTCTTGTGATAAATCTGCCTTTATATAAAGATACTTATTTTTTATAACTACTTGTGTGGTGTCCCTCTGTAGTGTTCCTCACTGTGTTACTGTGTATGGTCATAAATGCTTCACACCCTGCCTCTGAGATAAGCCTACCTGCTCGTGCTACGTTACCACAGGGTTGAGCAGGGGTATTAAAGAGGGTAGCCCTCTCACTCTGACTTAGGAAGAAGGGTCCCTACTTGGACAGTGGCCAGCCATTGCCAACTAGAGACCCCCATTTCTAACACCACTCATAAAAATTATGATTTTTCCCCTTTTTGAGATGAACTTAAGTGAAAGTGACATTACTTGACCACACACACACACACACAGTGGTTCTGATTAAAATACCAGGAACCTACTCGAGTCCAAGATTGTGCTGACATAATTAAGAGCATCACGTCAACGAGTCATATCATATCAAACCATCATGTTATTTCCAATACCAGTACCCTGCACTAGGGACTGGTTTAAAAAAAACCTTCACTGCGCGTTCTCCTATTTTCTGAGATCTTGAAAGCATTAAGGCAAATGGTGACACTCCTCCAGGATCGAAGAATGTCTGGGTATAATTTTAATTACTCTGAAGTAACTGGAGTAATTTGATATTTTGACGTGGAATTGCTGATTGTAATGCCACGTTGTGTAACTGATTCTCCCATTTAGGGGAAACTGTACTGCTCGGACCATGAGAAGCACTGAAACAACGCATGAGTGTGAACGCTTGTGTTTGTCTTTTTGCGAATGCGATCAGAACGTTCATCGGTCATTTTCAAACGTGAGTGGCAGTACTCTAATGTGGGCGGTCACTCGTCAGCATTTTGAGTAGGTCTTTTACTCTAGTGTGTTTGGAAAATCAACTCAAAATGCAATTTGAGTTGATATTTTGCCTGAACGGATCACTTGGTTATTTTTTCAGTGTGAAATCAACTTTTAAAAAAAAGAAAGTGAGTGCTATAGTTATTGGATGGCTAATGTACGTAAAGTAGCAACTACCTCTTCCTGTCCTGAAGACATCTCCCTCTGTTTTGTCTGGCCCTTGGTCACTTTTAATTTGAATTTTGGAGGGATGGTATCCCTCTCTCTCTCTTTGTCTGCAATCCATGCTGTATCCACACCATTGGAATCTTATCTTTTTTGGAGAAATCAAGTAAGTTCAATGCAACACTTTGGAAAAAGTTTGTTGTTTGAGGGAGGGCATGCATCAGTATTTGGTGGTCCCTTCCGTTTTTTTTTTTACATTTTGTGTTTTTGTTTGATGTGTGGCCTAGAGTTAGGGCTGGAGTGGGTGGGTCCATGTGTTATTAGCTTTTTTAAGGGGAAATGTTTTTACTTTTTGATGGTGAAGGCCTACGGTTAAATAAACCTTTTTCTCCATTTTCGTGTGTGGGGGCTTTTCTAATGTTATTCTGATTTGTTTACAATTTTTGATGCGTGTTTCACACTCTTACTACTGCTTTTGAAAAACATTTAGCGGGTTGTGAATGGCTGTGTATTAATGCAAAAAGTAAGGGGCCTATTATGATGGTGGTCAGATGTCCACCGCCGGGCCGGCAGTGGTGCCCGCCGGACCGGCGGTGGACATCCGACCGCAAGCCAGAAATCCGCTGGTCAAATTAGGATGGCGGTGGTGACCGCGGCGGTGGGAAACTCCAACCGCTGCTTTTCCGCCGGTTGCCATCCGCACTCCTGCCTGGCGGACGGAGCAGGACCGGGATAATGGTGGCGGTGCAGAGCAGGCTCCGCTGGCAGGATTATGATGCCGGCGGTAGCCAGCCTTTCCTCAGTGGTCAGACCGCCATGGAAAGGCATGCAGTGATGTTTTGTGGGGGGTGTGGGTGCACTGGGGGGGTACCCATGGTCCCCCCCTACATTTCCCTGTACCAGGTGACAGGCACTGTGCAGTGCCTGCCACGCAGTGCAGGGAAATGCAGGACATGCTCTTTTTGACATTGCTGCAGTGCTGCGTGCAGCAGCGACCGCCGCAATGTTAAAGTGCGCGAACCGACCACTGCGGTCGGATTTCGAGGGCGGACCATCGTAATGCGACCGGCGGTTGAGTCGCGGGCCATGCGGGCGGTCTTTTCCCACTACCATGGCGGTCGGGGAGGTTTTCCGACCACAATCGTAATAGGCCCCTGAGTTCTTTTTTTCTCTGCATGTGCTTGATGTTCATAATGTCTTTGCATTCCTTTCCCTGCAATGCTGCACCATGTTTTTTTCTGAGGGTGGGAAGGTGCTCCAGGCAGGACAGGGCAACTGTCTTCTTTGATCTCCATGCCTCTTTTTTTGATAACCATGAGGCGGTGACCATTTTGTGTAGCCACTGTGCACGTTGCAATAGGCTGCCATATGTTATCTCATGTCTCTTCTTTGCTGGCCATTTGGAGTTGGCCATTTTGTGTAGTGTGTGTGGGTGTTTCTGTGCGTGTGTGTATCTGTGTGTGTGTGGTCATGGTGGCAATTTTCCCTATGTTCTCTATGTCTCCTTCTTTGCTGCCCATGTGAAGACCAATATTTTATAGCACCAATTAGTGTGTGCATATTTGGTGGCCATTTTGTCTTTGTCAGCCATACCTCTTTCTTCAGTGGGCATGTGGTGGAGGAGGTAGCTTCCACCTTTTTGTGCAGTCAGTTTGTGCTTCAATCCCTTTATTCAACTTTTAGAAACTATTTCCTTGGACCATTGATAGAAGAGGCCTATGACTTTTTTTTACTGATCTATTTATTTGTGCTTATGGCTGATTGCAGTACAGTGTTGTTGTGTTTATTCATTTTTGCCTGTCTCCCCCTGACTTCCATAGAGGCCAAATGGGCCCTGGTGGGACACCAGCAATTATTTGACGTATTTATTTTAGATTTTTGCCAGTGTGTGTTTGCCAATGCCATAGGCCGCCATATGTCTCTGTTATCCATGCTTCTTCTTTGCTGGCCATGTCATGGTGGCCATTTTGGGTAGTGTGTGTGTGGGTGCGTGTGTGTGTGTGTGTGTTTTGTTAATTTTTTTCTGATATATTTATTTGTGCTTGTGGCTGATTGTAGTAAGTGGTTGTTGTTTTCTTTTTTTGCCTGCCTCCCATAGAGTCCCAGTGGGCCCTGGTGGAGCACCACCAAATTTTTAATGTATTGTTTTCAATTTTTGCCTGACCCCAAAAGAATCCCTATGGGCCTTGTGGGGCACTAGCAATTATTTAAAGTATTTTTTTGATTTTTCCCTGCATCTCCCTGCCTCGCATAGGGTCCCCATGGGCTCCAGTGCAGCACCAACAATTATGTATTTTTTCAATTTTTGCCTGTCTCTCCCTTCTTCTCATAGAGTCCCCAGGGCTCCTGGGGCCAGGTGTGGCACCAGCAATTATTTTATGAAATTTTCCCTGCACCCCCTACCTCCTATAGGGTTCCCACTGTGGCTCTGGAGGGGCACAAACTAGCCTCTTCTGTGCAATATCATGTGACAAAATAGTGCATGCATGTTGTTGGGTATACTAGTGTTAAGCATTTGGGTTGACGAGGATGATGATGACTTCACTTGTATTACACTGGCTAGATTCTTCTGCTAGCCCATATTTCATTGATTTTTGTTTTGCTTGCAGGTGCTGCAATAGACCTCAAACATGCAAATGACACGGAGAAAAGTCCCTGAAGGAATCAGATGACAGTGACATCTGAGTCCTCCACTTCTAAGTGCCTTCGCTTGTGGTGCTTAATTCTAACGGCGATGACCTCAAAGAACGAGGAACCTATCAAGAAATTGGTCAGTGGAGAAGTTCCTGTCATTGGGTTCTGCTTGCGAGGAGATGAGGGTCTGCACATGTAGTGATCCAGCTGAGGTTTTTGATGGCTTTCGGCAAGTTGCCGGTGTGCTCGAACATGTGCACAGAGAGGTTGGAAGTCCAGTCCTCTTTTGTGATGATTTTCCAGCTGCGGTGGGCGGATGCAGTGGTGGTAGGTCTGTGGTGGTACTGGAGGGATATGCTGAAACTGAGGAGGGCTTGGCTGGTCCAGTTCATATTTGCGGCTTGTCGACTGTAATGTTGTTGATTGAGAAGAAAATTGGGTCCAATAGGTGTACGGAGGTGTGAGTGGGTTCTGTAACATGCTGGGTAAGAATGAGGTTTCTGAGGTTTTCTGGAAGGACAATGGAATTTGGGTTGGAGCGCTCATCTATGTGAAAGTTAAGGTCTCCTGAGAATATGAAGATGCAAGTGTTGATGTTGAGGAGCGCATTGAAAAAGATGTGGGTTCCTGGGGTCTCTATATGAGGGGTCTGCACTGGGACAAATTGCCATTTATGCGTATTTTGAAAATTAAGAGTTCCATGTAGCTGGTGGAGTGTTCATGTAGGTGGTGCAGCTGATGGTTTCCTTGAATATAATTGTAACTCTGCCTCTGGGCTTGTGTTGACAGTATTGCCTAGTGATCTTGCAGTCAGCGGGGATGGCTGTATAAATGTCCAGTGCAGAGGTTGGGTTTTGCCATGTTTTCATGATGAAGAGCAGGTCCGGAGCATAGTATTGCATAGGCTGCATATCTCTGTGGTGTATTTGGTGAGCAAGTGGGCTTTGAGGGCATATATATGTGAGTATTGCATAGGTGTGGTTAGTTTGTGTATGAGTGGGTGACTGATTTGTGTGAATGTGAGCGAGTGGGGTATTGGGCACTGTTGGTGCAGGAGTGGTAAGTGTAGGATGTGGAAGAGTGCATTAGAACTTGCAGAAGGCACATGTGAAAGCTCCCTCCATGTTGTGTGGTAGGGTGAGGCACCAGTGCAGTAAGCAGCGGCAGCTGGTGTTGAGACTGTGGGGGAGTGCTGTAGGGTATGGGGGTTAAGGGGTGGACCAGGGTTCCTGGCGGTGGACAGGGTCTATGCTTATATGGAATAGGCAGGTTTGGCATGCCCTCAGCAGCCGTTAGGCAGGCCCTTAAGGAGGGTAAGCGCAACGGACGGTGTGCAGATGAATGTGGGCAAATTAGGTCCTCTGGCTTGGCTTCTTCTTTTAAAGGTGGTTTTGGTGGGAAACCAGCGATGTCACTTCCTGTGAAGATGGATAATGGGAAATAGTAGTGTTCTGCGCTGTTGGTATAATCAAAGGAGTCTGTGCTGTTGGTATAGTAATTTGCTTTGGCTGATGTGATGAGCTGTCTGTGTGTTGCGCAGACTGTCTTCAGTATCAAGAGGTCCTCAGGAGCTCTGTTTTCTTCCATTTTCGTTCCTGTGTGCAGATTGATCTTTTATTTTCATCAAGATCTTTGGAGTACCAGGATGCTGAAGGCTTTGGCTTGCGCTTGCATTTTGTGATTGGTGTGTAGCTGTTTACATAGCTTTCCAAGAAATTGTTGAAGTTGTTTAGAAGGGTGTTGGGGTTGGACAAGGAGTTCATTGGGAGAGAGATTAGTTCAAGCATTAGGTTATCTAAAAAGAATCTCTGAAGGAGCTGGAGGGTTGGCATTCTCCTTTATGTTGAGCTTCACTTCTTGGTAGGATGCTGAGCAAAGAGACAGAGATGGTAAAGTAGTTGGTCCAGTCCAGGGGTTGGAGTAGATTGGATTGGAATGATGGTGATGATGAGAAGAGACAAGGTCGAGGACGTGGACTTTGGAGTTTGTTGGTTGAGTGACATGCTTTACCATGTTGATAGTATTGATGAGTTTGAAGAGGGTGTCTCCAGTGTCTTTTTTAGCTTGGGTTTTTAAAGTTGTTGTCCTGTTTACTGTAGCAAATTATTTTAACAATAATGTGAAACGAATCCCCATGTTCTTTCACCTCACTTTCCCTCCTCCCCATCACCATTCACGATGGTTCAAAACCACTAGAGTGTTCACATGGCCTTGTAAATATGGCCCCCTTTCATGCATTACTCAGTGTGAAAGAGGCATTCCATGGGTGTTGCTGTGGGTGCTCCCATGCAACATCCATGGAACCTGACACATTCCCAGATTTACAAGGTTTTATAAACCTGGGAATGCGTCGGATTTCTGCGCCTCCCCAGGAAAGGCGTACTGGAGGCATATCGAGGAGAAATACCTTTATTTCTCCTCGTTTTTTCTTTTTCTATGTGTGCTGCATTCCGCAGCATTTCTATGTGTGCTGCATTCTGCAGTACCTCTCATGATTGTTGTTGTGCAGGAAGGTATTCCTTCCTGCACAAAACAATCCCCCCTATAACACAGACACCCTTGCGCCATGGCACAAGCACAAGCTTGCCTGCATTTGCGCATAGCAGTCCATTGTGCACCAGCACAGGGGAAAAGGACAGGAATGTGCCATATCTTGTAGAAACAGTGCATTCCTGCCCTTTTCTTTTGACACACGGCAGTGCAGCAGGAAGGCTTGCTGCGCTGTCAAGCCACAAAATAGTGCAAATGAGGTCCATGGTGTATCCCAATAAACAAATAACAAAAAACAACAAAAAAACAATAATGTGAACTAAGCCAGCAATATTGCTAATTTTGATTCTTGCTCGATGATCTGATGGTCACACAAGTGAAACCCATGCTGCTGACCCAGCCTTCTATTAGTCTCTGCTTGGTAAACTGAGTATCATAGATTGAGTAGTAGTAACCCTGTTACATACTGTAATAGCACTTAAAAGAACCGAAGTGTGACATAGAAACTGAGTATCATAGATTGAGTAGTAGTAACCCTGTTACATACTGTAATAGCACTTAAAAGAACCGAAGTGTGACATAAAGAACTGCGGGGCATATTATCAACGGCCAGCGATAATTATCGCTGGCCGTGCTTAGCGACAGATTCCCTATCGCCGGCTATCTCTGGAATCTATCGCCCTGGTAGCGCGTTATTAACAACGCGCTTCTCCAGGGCGATAAAAATTCCAGAGATAGCGAGGTTATCGCCGTTTTGCCCTGTGGTCGTATCAGCACAATCCACCCCCTATGTTAGGGATGGCTAAGTCGGGATAATAGCAGACGTTAGATTTTGGCGAAAACAGCCGTTTTCGCCAAAATCTAACGTCTGCTATCATCCTGTGGGCTGCCTTGTAAATATCGCGATGTGCACATCGGCGATATTTACAACGTAGCCCATCTGGGGTACGCCCAGTAACGCCCACCTTGCATCTCATTAGAGATGCAGGATGGGCGTTATGGAGAAGGGCGATAGGGCAAGGATTCACGCGATAGCGTGACCTTGCTAATACAGCGATAGAATTATCGCCACTTTTCGTCTGAAAACAGACGCTAAAGCGGCGATAATTTCTTATCGCCGGCTTGTTAATATGCCCCTGCATTCTTTGAAGTTATTATGATTTTTGTTAAAAGGAAGCCTTGAGGCCTGAAAAGTGATGGATTGGTGATAGGAGTCAAGTGTAAAATGTAAATAAAGTTGTGAAAAAGGGTCCACATCATTGCTGGAACATCCCTTACAGAATAGGAACATAGAGAGAAATGCTTTCGTTTAATTAAGGAAGGTATACTTTGGCCAGAAATCTATAGGCGCCATAGAAACAACAGCCACTTATAACATGGAAAACATATTTTTTATGGTCTACATCAATCGTCCGCTCAACTAAATGATTTCTTTGCTGTAATGGTCTTTTCTAGGCCCAAAGAGTGTATTTTATTTTTCAATTTACATCTGATCAGCGAAGAGGAAATTGTATTTGCTTTTTGTCGCAAATTGATAAGAAGTCAGAGTTATTGTACATTTGCTCCAGGAACAATCTTTCCTTAGGAAGAATTTGTTGTTTATGTTTCTGCTCCAAATGAATTCGACTATCAATAAATGAAATTAGAATTTCAAGCTGTAACATAGCATTTGAACGCCTTTTGTTTATACAAGAAACACAGGGGCATATTAACAAGGGGGCGATATGAAATTATCGCCGCTTTTGCGCCCGTTTTCGGGCGAAAAGCGGCGATAATTTCATCGCCTTATCAGCAAAGACACGCTATCGCGTGTTTTGCTGACATAGCGCCCGTTCCCAGCACGCCTAACTTTGCATCGCTAATGAGATGCAAAGTAGGCGTGGCTGTGAAAGCAAACAGGCATAATATCGCGAAGGCAGCTTCGCGATATTATCAAGGAGGGTTAGCGATCTTTTAAATCGCGTTAAGTATGCCTTAACGCAGGAATTTAACGTCTGTTAAATTCCTGACTAAGGCATACTTAACATGGGGGGTGGATTCTGTGGCTAAGAATACAGGCCCTATCATCTAGATATCGCCGTTTTCCACCATGGAAAACGGCGATATCCACGCTATCTCTGGAATTTTATCGCCTCGGCGATGCGCGTTGTTGATAACGCGCTAACCGGGCGATAAATCACAGAGATAGCCGGCGATAAATATGCAAGCGCTAAGCGCGCTTTGCGATATTTATCGCCGGGCCTTGTTAATATGCCCCACAGTAATTAGAAAATGACATATCGGAGAGAAGGTGTTGACATTTTATAGCAGAAGCCGGTGTCCTCTTCCACTCCGTGAGCATTCAGCCAGATTTCAGTTGTAGTGGCCACTATCTGAAAAATCCCAGACCTGGTGCTTCATTTTACATATTTTTGCAAGACACCTTTTAGTTTCATTTTAATTTTTGGCCCTGGTCTGGCCTTGTCAAGTTCTGCAACATGAAAGATTTTGTGAAGAATGAGGAAAGGAGTTTGAGGGGGTCACTTATTTGCAGAAAGTGGTGTGCGGTAGAGATTCAAAGAGGTGGTTGAATACAAGGGAGGGATATTTAGGATAATGATCATATAAAGTAGGAAATTGTGTAATACAAGATGTCCAATTCTTTCTTTTTATCTCCAGGGAGAAACCAGATTTCCGTTAGAAAACGTCTGATCTGTAATGTGATTTCTTCAGTTTCCTGGTTTTAGATGTTGTGTATATTTGTATAGAGCACATCTCACCGGGGACAGTTTCCTGGCACCATGTGGCTCTTCAAGAGTTTGTTTAGTCTCAGTTGACACTACTTCACCAAGGGCCCTATTGTTATGTTTTGTATTTGGTGGTAGGCACTGCAGAGAAACAGGAAACTGATTTGAGACAGTAGCCATAGCATGAGCATCATGAGGACTTTGAATTGGCTCTATTAGCCAATAATTTGTTGAGAGCGAGGCTGTTGTTGAGGACCATACAAAATATGTTTTTATGTCATAGGTGGTCTTGTTCTAAAAAGGGATGCAACATTTCTTCTAGGTTCATATTACTGAAATATTCATGTATGTGCATCAGTAGAGTGTTTTGTGGGTGAAAACCACCTTCCGTGTTCTATCTATGAGATGGTTCATGTTGCTGGATTTCCTCTTCATGGCATGATACAGTGAGGTTAATGGCCACTCTCTCTTCCACGGAGACCTACACTGAGGACCAGATTCACTAAACCTTTGTGTTGGATTTGCGTTACCATTGTAATGCAAACCAAAGTTGGATAATTTCCCAAAGTAACACAAAGTTGCACTATGCACTAATTTTCGTCAAGGGAGCATTCCATGGGTGGTACAAGAGTGCTCATATGCGACCAGCCATGGGTTTTCACACAAATTCCTAACTACATACATTTGTAGAAAGGGTTTTGTTCCAAAATCTTACACCTCCTCGAGGCAGGCATAACAACTTTGCATGACTTTTAATAAAGCCATTTTTGACTTTAAAAATGGTGAACATCCCTCCTGAATCAAGTCTATTAGCATGAATGTAAAGGATATTTTTTGTTTTGTGCCAAAATCTTACCCCTCCTTGTTTTTATCTTCCTTGCATGCTTGCTGCATTGTGCAAAACACATACAGAGCAAGAAAAGTGTAAAAAAATAGATTTTGTACTAAAGAGTCCACTTCCAATAAAAAAATGATCCCTCACAGAACGCACACAACCTTCCACTATGGCGCAATGATGAGTGCGTTGGTGCCTGGTAGCCTACATTTATCCAGAGCAGGGAGAGAGGAAAACAGCATCATATCTTAGTTGATGTGGAGCTGTTCAACTTCCTCCCTTTCTACTGTGCTGCATTGAGTACATTTTTCATAAATCTGTCCAGAAGTCTGCTTCCAGTGCTACTGCTGTTGACATTTGTGGAGGTCCATGATTTTTGTCATAATCATCTCTCCAGGAGATTTGTTGTGTAAGGATTGATGCCTGCTATCCACATCTCAAATCCATAACAAAGCATACATTCTAGTTTGGCTTGCATGCCATGTTTATTTCACAAATTGTACAATGCCCTATATGGTATTATTAGCTCTTACTAATGTATCTTTGTGGTGATTCTTCCACTTTGGGGAGTTGGTGCCAAGACATAGGCTAAGGTTATGAGACAAGTACTTCAATCATCAGAAACATTGCACCTTCCAACTGTGCCCAATGTAAATGCTATGTGGCCTCAGTGCAGCACATAACTATTTGGTAAACAACCTTGACCCCGCATCCGTCACCCCGCATGTTGTTACAACGCGGTTGTTACAATGACCGCGTTGTAACAACGCATACCATTACCCCGCAAGTCGTGACAACGACTTGCGGAGGGGGGAGAAGGTGTTGGATTTAAAATCCAACACTGTAGTAACGTAGTCCACACTGGTAGAAGATGTTCAAGTTGGTTTATTCAAGTAGATAAACATGTAGCTTAGGGGCCCATTACGATGGCGGGCGGAAGCACTACCGCCGTGCTGGCGGATGCAAAAACCACCAGTTACCGCCCGCATGCCGCAGCCCACACGCCCGCCAAATTACGATGCGAAAAGCAGGCCAAACACCGCCGGCAAGCCAGCAACACCGTCCGCCATCAAAGTGCGCCCGCACACGTAGCGGCGCAGCACAACTGACACACACCGTCCGACGAAACACGTCCCGCCCGGCGCATAAATTACGATGCCGCAAACAAACGGCTCCCACGGCAAAGAGACACCGCACGTGAAAGAGAGGCGGAAACACGGACGCAGAGCACGGACAACGAAGAAGCGGCACCCGGGCATGAATCCAGCACTGCAGGCCCTTCCCATGCTTCTGCTGATGCACCACCAAGGACGCAACGTACCGCGGAGACGCAGGTAGGCACACACACAACAAGTGCACGCAAACAGCGCACACAGTGCAAGGGCGGAAAAAGCGGACAACCCCCCACCAGCGCGTGCACACTACACATCCACCATTGCATCCACATATGACACACAGGCCAAATCCTAACATCGCAGAACACATGTGTACACACCACCTGGGACTAGGAACCAACCACCCCGTCACGGCCCCAAAGCGCCGATGACGCCGCCACACATGCGCACAACGCAGAGGCCAACCGCAGCGCCATGCATGCGTCGCACACAGGGACAGGGACACAACCAAGCAGCACACACATCAGCCCCACCCCGAACGCACATGACACGTGACAGGCCGGCCACAGACATGTCCCCAACGCCCAATTCACGGACAACACCCAACGCCACACAACCGACGCACACATGTCAGTGAAGTCACGCAACAGCAGGACACACCCCAGTGTAACAAACATGGCGAAGCACACAGCGGCGGCAACACCAACTAGGAGAAGCAGGGCCCCTTCGGGAAGAGGAACGCCAGTACCACACTGAAAAACCCATACCACCCTGCACATATGAACAAGACACATGAAACGGAACACCAAAGAGCCCGGGGACCGACAACAGGTGGCCCAAGAATTACATCCACACACAAGGCCCAACGCAGAGCGGAAAGGCAGCCTGCCGCCCACACAAGGGAGAGCAGACAGCACTGAATGACCTTCCATTCCAACACCGAAACCACAGCCCTACGACAGAAGCCGGTGAATACAGCCATTGTCCAAGAATAGACTAACACAGGCTTGCCGAGGAGACCGACCACAGGGCAGATAGCGCATATCACAGAAGCACACAACGGACGGGGAAGAAAGAAGAAAACACTCCCCCATGTCGGCCACATGCAAGTTAATTGGAAGGAGTCACACAGCACTGACCTTGAACTGTCTGAGAAGCATGTGGGAAGAGGGCCCGTGTCCTCCAAACAAGCCAACAGAACACAAGTCCTGTCTCCCCACGACTACACAGAGCTCACAGCAACCCCGGAGTGTGCACATTGCAGACTGCACACACAGCCGGAGCACGCCACCACAACGCACCGCTGCGAAATGGCAACCGCAACACACCTACCCAACTACGCCGAAGAGCTCAAGCTGTACCAAACCAGCACGATACATACATTGGGATGCGATCTCCTGTCCCTGCTGAACGTAAGTTACCGACTGACTTACCGCATCACATTGTTCAGCTGCGTCATGCCCGTCTTCTACTGTCGGAGGTGTCCCTACCAGCATCCCGTCGAGATATGCCTCTCCAACCCGGCATGTCTGAAGGCGGACCTGCTACCACTACTCCTCCCTCTGGACGCACACGACAGGGCCTGCTCTGCCTATGGGGGCATGGCGTATGTGGCCAACATCGCACGCGCACTGAAATGGAACCACTGTGCCTCCACACGACGGATCATCGAGAACAGCTACATCGAATGTCACCCAGCATGCCCCATCATGGTCCTCCAAGGGACAACCTACGAACAACACCTTGACAGCCACCATCCGCTTCATTGGCTGGCAAACATGTACACCACCAATGACATGGAAGCCCTGCTGGACGGCATCGCATACCTGACAACCTGTAAATACGTCGGACCACAACGCAGGTTCCCCGAGTGACCTATGAAGTCCAACCCCGCACCCATGCTCAGCTTCCGCACGGACTGGACAGTCACCACCACAACAGCCATACCAAACGACCGGCAACTGTAACCACACCATCAACGACATCGCCATGACATCGGATATGACCGGGACATGCACACTGTTCCCCATCACATCCAGGAACACCGCATGCATCGTGGGAGGCAGTGGCATGGGCTCTGTGCATCGCACCCACATGGACGGAACTGCACGAACAACCAGGACACGACATGGATCCAGCGCACATGGACACACACACCGCTCAGTGGACATGAATAGGTCGCCTGGAGTCTGTGGGTGCTGCACCCCTCCCACCCCCGCCCCGGGAATCCCATACCAGGACCTTTGCATGGACGACAAGTGCATACAACAACAACACGACCCCAGTGACTGTGACATGTCCAGTAACCACCACAGTGCAACAACAAGTGGCACGCCGCTGCATGCACGCAAGCACATGCCCTGATGTCATCTCACATGCACGCGTGCATGAGGAACAACCGCAGCAAACCTGTCACATGGAACTGAGATGGACTGTGCCCATGATGCCGAGCGGTCTGGTAGGCTACATGTATACCGTCTGTGTCAAAGTCCGCAGCTCCGCAGCTATACGTAAATGTACATTAGCACAGCCTTGGCCAAGCAGATGTAACCCCACACCCTATCCCATTTGTAATCATGCTCAGTATATCCTCAATATGTATTCCGCTGCCAGTAGTGTCCACTATACTGCATCACAGAGGACAGAAGACTCAATATAATGTTTGAAACCAGAACTGTCTCCGCTGACTCATTTCACAAGTACGAATGAGAGAGGATGAGAGTATGTGAAGTACACGGCAGTCGTGACATGACCATGTAGTCCACTGGTATTGGATGTCAACGCAAATGAGTAGCACTACTGTGGAAGACACACATGTGTCGTGTGAAGTCGTATGGACGCAGTGCTCAGGTGGGTGGGTGCGACGGGTAGATGCGCACATGCCAAGTTGGAGCACGCCGTGTTGGGAGGGCTCATGAACAGTACACCACCGCTTCCCTGGGCATTGTGAGAGGACACCTGTCGGGGGGAGTGAACACGTGTGTGCACAGCAGCCGGGCACACGTACAAAGCGGTACCAGGCGCACCTCAGCCCACCCTCTGTGGACGAGCTGGATCCTGTTGTGCGCCCGCCATGCCCCTTGACAAGGCACACACAGCCCCAGTCGACCAGGTGTAACCCCAACATAGTCAATCCGCACAGGCGATACAGGGCACGGGATGGCAGTGGAGCATGGTGTGTGAGAGGTCTCCTCGCGCTCCTCCTGGTCATATCACGCAGGCAATAGAACCTCAACGTCCAGCATGACAAAAAGTCAAATGGAAGTGTAGGGGGACGCACCACAGCACGAGCAGCACTGACGTCACGGGAGGTGGCTCGCACCATCCCATCCATTGCCCATCATACCAACCACGCCACATGCCATTGCGACTAAGTGCAAGCGCGTGCGCCACCACCCCTGAGCCCTCCCCAGAGAGGCCAAAGAGTGAATGTGTGGGCCATCAGCCACAGACGGACGCGGCATGGCCGCAAGGGCAGCCACAGCCACTGGGTGTCGCAGGTGGCGGATCCGGAAGGCGAAGACTGTGATGCATAGTCCATGCAGGCCGGGTCTCCATTTGGGGCACCACGCAGGTGGACGGCGTCCCGCCACACATCATACCCTGAGACAGCCCACTCGTGCAACTGGACCCACACATACACTCCTTGCCCTCTCTGGTGCGAGCTTGGGGCTGCCTGTGCAAGCGCTAGCCTCGCAGGTGAGCATGCATATTGGGGGGCGAGGGGAGGACATGAGGGCTGGGGCGAAGATGACTGTATCACTGTCAGTTAGTACAAGGGATGACCCAGATGTGGAAAGGAAGAGACGCGTCCCGTGTGTACTGCAACTAGTCGCCAATCCAACTACCCCCCATGTCCGGAATGTAAGCCCGCACCTAGGCCCGCCCATCCGCCACATCGAACATACCACCAGCACGACAACCTTCCCATTCGAAACACTGACTGGGGGTGGCGACCAGTGAACAATCATGTGTAGCCTACCCACGCGTACATGTGGGCCCTCCATGATCCATGTCACCTGCGGCAAAGACATGACATGCGCAATGAGGGAAGTGAGGAGAGCTGTCCGCCCACGCGCAGAAGGTGCATCAGCTCCACAGACCCAGCAGCGAGTCCAGCAGGGGTCACATGTGCAGGGGCAGCTGTGCCTGGTGTGAAGGCACATGCATATAGACAGCACATCGACCAATGTGTAGTCTGCCCACATCCACAGTCCATCATCATGCGGACGTAGGAATTGAACACAGGGCAACACATCTTAGCTGGTGCACCCACCGTGACCAACAATGCGCAATCATCGACGTACCCGCCCTGTGCATGGCCCCCCCCAACGGAGGCACATCCAGTGCCACCATCCCACACACACAAGCCTTCCACGGAACATGCTGTGTCCAATGGTCAGTACAGAGTCAGCGCCCATCTGGTGGATCCTGAACAGGAGACACATGCACACACATGCCAGCTCCCACTATGTACGACTGCCACCTGGCACGTGCAATGTAACCTCTCACCTGTGACGTGTGACTGCAAGCACACAGCCGTCTTGGCATGGGGCTGTCAATGTGGACACCAGTCAATGTTTCGGGAGCTGTGATCCGTACAGTGCTGTACATAGGGTGCAGTGCTGACACCTACTACTGTCTCATATCCCCTCGTGCCACAGGTCCCACTTGTATTGGCCGCTCAGCCCGTGCCCACATCGTCGTCGTCGTGTGCCATACTCATCCAGCCTTGGAAGCAGTACCATGCTCAGCAGACACTCATGTTGCCGTGGCGTTGCCGCTTGACGAATATGCAGTCAGTCCCCATCAGCACGCCCGCAAGTCATTGGGGCCTAGATCCCCATGTGCATGCACATGGCAGTGGTATGTCTCACTTGCCATTGCCATTGTTGGGAGACCTGTGTAAGTGTATTGTGGCCGTGCCGTCCCAGCTTGACAGCTGGGCTGTGGCTCATGTGCTTGCTCAGTCATGTCAGTGATGTGTATGCGAAATTGCTATGTGCCGTGTTGCTTTGACATGTGTCCTCTGCCATTTAACCCAGGCGGAGACCGAACATTGACCGCCCATACCAATTGCTGGCGGACATGGACGATACAGAGGTAATCAGGAAGTTTCGGCTGGACAGGCCAACTCTGCATCGACTGTGTGCCATGTTAGAGCCCCATCTCCGTCCCCGCAGGGTGTATCCGACTGCTGTCACCCCCACGGCTAAGGTGATGGCCGCCATGCATTTCTTCGCCACTGGGTCATTCCAGCACACAGTGGGCAGTGGAGGAGGGATGTCCCAGCCCATGTTCAGCAAGGTGCTGAGGGATGTACTGGCAGCCATGATGCTGTACCGGAACAGGTACATCAGATTCCCCAGGGCTCGTGAATTGGCGGCAGTGAAGGGTGCATTGTATGCCCTTGGCAGAATCCCACACGTCGTGGGAGCCATTGACTGCACTCATGTTGGCCTTGTTCCACCACAGGCCACTGAGCACCTGTACCGCAACAGGAAGCACACGCACTCCCTGAATGTGCAAGTGGTGTGCCTTGCGGACATGGTGATCACCCACGTGTGTGCAAAGTTTCCAGGCTCGGCCCATGACGCACACATAATGCGCAACAGCATCTTGCCACGACTGATGGCCAATCTGCAACAGGATCGTGGCTGTATTGTCGGTGAGTATGTGGAGTGGTGTAGCGTGCTGGTTGTGCGATGCTGTCCCCTGTCCAGTTGGAATAGCAACGGTTCTCTGTGTCCCTCACACCCAGGTGACTCTGCGTATCTGAATGGGGCATGGCTGCTCAGTCCATTGAGGAATCCTCGCACCCCAGCAGACGATCGATACAATGAGGCACATGGGAGGACCAGACGTGTGGTCGAGCGTACCTTTGGCCTCCTCAAGTCCAGGTTCAGGTGCCTGGACCGCACCGGGGTGCACTGGCGTACTCCCCACAGAAGGTGTGCCAGATAGTGGTGGCGTGCTGCATGCTGCACAATCTGGCCATTCGGAAGCAGATCCCCCTCATTGTGGATGACGGAGATCAACCAGGGCCCCAGCCCGCAGACCAGGACAGCTCGAGTGAGGTGGACAGCGGAGAGGAGGAAGCTGGGAATGTGCGCCAGCAGCTCATCGCCCGCTACTTCACTTGACGGTGAGTGTCCATGTACGACGGATGATGTGTCTGTAACTATGCAGGTGTGTGTGTGCTGTGTCAGGGTGGCCGTATGTTCACTGCGTGCAGTGTGTCAACGCTCCATGGCCAGGGTAGTATGCCACTGTTGGTGGCTGTGGCATTGTGCCCTATTGCTCTGTGCGATGTGTGTACATTGCTTGTAGTTGTTGACATGTACTGTGTGATGGGTGTGTGACACACTCATTGAATGTGCTCCTGTTCTGTCTCCCACCCCTAGGTCCCTACAGGCCCTCCGGATTCCATTTCCATGCCACGCATCAGGTGCCTTTCCGCCCAAGGTGGCCGTTGTATTCCGTACAATAAAGACACAGGGCACAAACAGCAGTTAGTGAAAAAGGTGCATTTATTACAAACTGTGACATGTGATTGTGTGTAAGGTGATGACAAAAGTGGTGCGTGCAGTGACAATGAGCTGTCGGTCATGGCTGCGTGATGATCAGGGTGTACCCACTGGTTCTATGTCCATAGTCCAACACACACATGCCATCCAGATGGCTGTGTGGAGTGGGATCGTAGAGCAAGTCAATGCAGTGGCTGGTCAAGGAAGGCTGGCGGAAGGCTGGCTGGCTGCCTCACTTGCGACTGGAGCGTGCGAAGTCCTCCCGGGAGATCTGTTTCCTCTTCGGACGGCCCCTTCCACGTTTGGGAGGGGGTGTGTGGTGGCGACCTGCTGGTGGTGGGTGAGGTGTGCTCACTGGCTGTGGACGCAGGGGAAGTGGACACTGCTGCCCGAGCCTGCGCCCTAGCAGGTGGTGGCGGAGGTGGTGTTGCTGGCCTTGCCTGTGACCCCACCGCCACCACCAGCTGGCCCATGAGGTCCACGAGTTGGTCCATACGGGACACGAATTGGCCCATATGGGCGTCCATGGACCTCAGCACCCCCAGCACCTCCCGCGTGTCAGTAGCAGACCTGGCCCATTGTCCTTGGGCCTCTTCATAGGCCCCAAGGACTCTGTCCATTTGAGGCAGGGCATGGCTCCCAGGGGAGGCTGGCGTTTCCCTGACCCTGCTCCTCCTACCAGTCCTGCTGCCACCGGCCTGCCCACTAGCCACATTGCTCACCACGGTCCTCGCTGTGGCTCCCAGGGTGGATCCAGTCGGCCGGGCCACCACCTGCGCTGGGGCTGGTGCCAGCGAAGACGTGGTGGTGGTGGAGGCGGTGGTGGTCGGTGCGGCGATGGTGGCGGTTGCGGCAGTGGTAGTGGCCGCAATGACCGTGGGTGTGGCCGCAACGACAGTGGCAGCAGGGGACTGGGACTGTTCAGCATCCCTGGATGATGGGTTGGTGGGTAGGAGGGGTCCTGGGGAGCGGCTGGGCCCTGCCACGCCAGATGGGCCAGCTTGGTGGTCCGTGTCCGAAGAGGTGGACAGATCCTCCAGATCCGTGTGTCCTCGTTGGGGGCTTGTAGGCTGGCTGTGCTGGCTGCTGTCTCCATCCCCAGCGTCCAGCAGTTCGTCACCTGTGGAGAGAATGAGATTTGTTATTGTGTTGCACCTGGCGAAGTATGTATTAGTCGTCTGACATTGGCAGTTCGTGCAATCTCGTACATGGGTTTCCCGGAGGCGAGTGTGTGGCTGTGGCATCTGTAGGTGTGTGTGCTAGGCAATGGGACTGTGTGCTGTGCACATGTGGCATGGGACGGATTGGCCATGCCGATGGGTGTGTTGCTTTGCCCCTACTCATTGTGACTCTGGTGTATGCGGGCTCCTGGCCCATCCTGGGTCTGGTTTGTACTTTGCTTTTGGAGTTCAAATGGAACGCTTAGGAACGCATATGGCAACATGGGGGCCATGCCCCAGATTCGCATTTGGGATGGAATATGCTTTTGGGGTTCAAATGGAACGCTTAGGAACGCATATGGCAACATGGGGGCCATGCCCCAGATTCGCATTTGGGATGGAATATGCTTTTGGGGTTCAAATGGAACGCTTAGGAACGCATATGGCAACATGGGGGCCATGCCCCAGATTCGCATTTGGGATGGAATATGCTTTTGAGGTTCAAATGGAACGCTTAGGAACGCATATGGCAACATGGGGGCCATGCCCCAGATTCGCATTTGGGATGGAATATGCTTTTGGGGTTCAAATGGAACGCTTAGGAACGCATATGGCAACATGGGGGCTATGCCCCAGATTCGCATTTGGGAGGGTATATGCTTTTGGGGTACATGCTGTGAGCCATGGGTGCCGAACGTGACATGTGTTGTGGCAGCATGACAGTGCATGGTCTGAGGTGTGTGCATGCCTGACATGCCCTGCATATTTGCTGTCTGTTGTGGTTACTGGACATGGCATTGGACGCATCGTTATGAGTGAGTGATAGTTGTGTGCCAGCCAACGTATTGCAGTTGTCCCATCTCCTTGGTGTGCGTGCTGCCCTGTGCCATGTGCATCACTGCAGTGCTCGGGGGGGTGTGGCCCATGTTGTGTGTTGTTGCTCACAGTGTGTCGTGCGCTTAATTGACTTCTGGCACATGGTTGGTCATGGGCATGTGTCTTAGCGTGACTGCTGTATGTGTGGCAGCTGTGCGGATGACATGCCTTTCATGAGACTGGGGCTGACGGATGGGATGGATGGTATGTTGTATGTGCATGGTGTGTCTGTGTGTTTGATGGGTTCAGTGGTGTTCGTGTGCATTTCTGTTGTTCCGCTCTGTTGCGTCTAGTGTTGTTTGTCTTACATAGGCGTAGTTGTGGGGTGTGTGGTTGACAGGCAGTAGGGGCTACATGGACAGGACTTCAATGGTGTTTCGGTTGTGTGTGATGAGTTGCACAGTGGCTGCCGTGTGGGACTATATTCAGTGTGGCTTGTGCATGCAGACGTGGCTCCTTGGGTGTTGCTATGTCTGTGATGGGTCATGTGGGGTGTGAGCCTGCTGTTCATGTCCGTGTGCACATTGTTCACTTGTTCGTGACGGTGGGCGGTGCTGCGTGTTCGTGTGCTACGTGACATGTCCCATGTGTTGGTGGTGTTATGCTCCTCATGCCTCCAGTAATCCAGCCCTGTCCAGTTTCCCACCTGCAAGTTGTTCGTGCGTGCACTGTACTGGATGCCACATGGCTCTTAGCGGGGGTGCTCCATGTTGCAGGTCTGTGGGGGTGGGGGCGGTGTTGTGGGTCGTGGTGATGGCTGGACACCCACTGACACCGATTGCTGTGGACCGTGATGTCTGCCTTTCGGCTGTCGTTGTGCACTGCGGTGGCTGACACGTGGGTGTGGGGTGTGGGGGATGCTCCTCCTTGCTGTGCTGTGGGACTGGGGCCTGGTGTGTGTTGTACTTGGGCTGTCCACCGTCCCACCCACTGCACTTTGTGTTCCTGCCACTTACCTGTTACTTGTCGGTTGGTGCAGCTGTGCCTGACACATGGGTGTGGGGAGTGCTCCACCTTGCTGGTCTGTGGGAGTGGGGGCCTGGTGGGTGTTGTACTTCAGCTGTCCCCCTCCGACCCACTGCACTTTGTGTTCCTGCCACTTACCTGTTACTTGTCAGTTGGTGCAGCTGTGGCGGACACATGGGTGTGGTGGGTGCTCGTTGTGGCGCTTCTGGCATATTTGGGGACCTGTTGGTGGTTACGTGGCTGGCTTAGTGTACACATGTCCCCACGCATCTTACAGTTGTTCGGTTTGGCCTGTGTGTGGTAGTGTCTGTTGCATGTGCGTGTGATGTGTTGTGTATTGTGTGCTGGACATGGGGGTGTTTGTCCCTGGGAGCTGTGGCATGGTGGTTGCGCATGTGTGTACATAGCGGTGTGCTGGTATACATTAGTTTGTACTTACCAGCCTCCACTCCCCCTGCTAATCCGGCGAGGATCTCCGGATGGATTACGACTCGCACCTTCTCCTCCCACGCTTTGAAGGTCTTAAAGAGCGCGGGATTCCCTCCGCCAGTGACGGCAGCCAGCTCTCTGTTTTTGCCCTCCTTCTTCTTGACCAGGCTCTTTACGTCATTCCAACGTTTGTTTATCTCGGTTCTGTTCCTGGGCAGGGTCCCGACTGCATTGACCTGGTCTACGATCCGGGTCCACATTCTGTTTCTGGTGGCTAGTGGTGTGTGCTGGACCATGTTCCCATAGATTTGTGGGTACACCTTGATGATCTCGTCGACCATGACCGTCAGCTCCATGGGCGTGAACTTGGGCATCCTTTGTGGTGCCATGGTGTTTGTGGTGCTGGTGCAGTGTGTGTTGTGTAATGTGCAGGGGGTTTGTGGTGCCGGTGTTTGGTGGTGGTGGTGGTGGTGGTGGTTGTGATGTGTGCGTTTCTGTGGTGTGCTGCTGTCCTTGCTGTGTCACTGTGTCCTCTCCTCTCCTCTCTGGTTTGCAATGTAGCAAGGGGTTGTGGTCTGTGGGAGTGCTGCTTTTGTACTCACCTATGTGGGTGTGTCCTCATGGTCTGTTGTTTTCAGGTGTGTTGTGTCTGGGGTTCTGGCCTTTGTATTTTTTGTTTGTCCGGGGGTGTTTTCGGGATGTGTACTGTGCTTGTGTATTTGTGCGTGCCTTGCTGTGTGGACTTGTTGGCCATGTTGTGTGCTATTGGTTTTGTGTGCGGATGGTTTCTGTGCAGGTACGTGGGCGCCATGGCTTCTGCCGTGTCGATTCTCATCGGCGTTGTTTGCGCTGGCGGGCGGTATTTTTGTTGTTTTTCCGCGCTCATGGCGGTGCGATCGTAATTTCACGTGCGGTGTGTCGGCCGTGAGGGCGGGCGGTTTTGTGTTGTCGTGCGTGTTTCCGTCCGTGGCGGGCGGTTTGACTCCGACTCGGACGATGGCGGGCGGTATTTTGTATGATTTTTCCGCCGATGGCGGTTTTCAGTTTGTGTACTCATAATGGCGTGGTCGGTGTTCAGGCGGTGTGTGCGGGCGGATTTTTGCCGCTTCCATGCCTGGCGGATTTTTTTACGCCGGGTATCGTAATGTGCCCCTAAGATCCTGTACAGCAGCCCATAAGTCCTTATCAGCAGCCCCACCAGGAGCAGCCTGCTAGCTGCTCATCCCTTCCACCAACTGTCACCACTCAAACCCAGTCACTGAAGCATTCCACTCATGGCCCACACACCAATATTCTACACAGAACACTCACACTGGCTGAGCAGCTAGGAACAAGATAACATAGTATATAATAACACAACATGAGAATACTACATTATCTCTTTCCTATAAAACAGAAGAATAATGAAACAAACTAAAAAACTATATACATCAAAGTACAACATAAGTCAATAGCCCGTAACCCAGGAATGAACGGCAAACACCACATCACGAGAGGGATAAGGACTACACAAGGAGGAAAGATAGATAAATAATACCATCCCCCTCCTCTAATAAAGGAAAGAAATATGAAACTCAAAGGGCCTGATTCACAGAACTAACTTACGTCAAAATCCTAAACTTACAACAATTTTGGTATTCACAGAATGAACTTACACATTTGGGTATTCACAGAATGAACTTACACATTTGGGTATTCACAGAATGAACTTACACATTTGGGTATTCACAGAATGAACTTACAACAATTTGGGTATTCACAGAATGAACTTACACATTTGGGTATTCACAGAATGAACTTACAACAATTTTGGTATTCACAGAATGAACTTACACATTTGGGTATTCACAGAATGAACTTACAACAATTTGGGTATTCACAGAATGAACTTACACATTTGGGTATTCACAGAATGAATTTACAACAATTTTGGTATTCACAGAATGAATTTACACATTTGGGTATTCACAGAATGAACTTACAACAATTTTGGTATTCACAGAATTAACTTACTCATTTTGGTATTCACAGAAGGCATTTACTCATCAATGAGTAAGTGCCTTCTGTGAATACCAAAATGTGTAAGTTACACAAAATGTGTAAGTGTCTTCTGTGAATACCAAAATGAGTAAGTTTATTCTGTGAATACCAAAATGAGTAAGTTCATTCTGTGAATACCAAAATGGTAGTAAGTTTAGGATTTTGTCGTAAGTTAGTTCTGTGAATCGGGCCCAATATGTATGCTCCCCATGTGAGGAGAAAAAAAACGTGTACACTCCCAAGTAGGGAGAAAGACAAAGCTAAAATGTGAAAATGTGGAAGAAGGGACTATAACCCAAATTCCTGCCCACCCACAAATAAGGGACAACCTGTATACTCCCAATGTAAGGAGACCAATAGTGTGGAAAAAAGGACTGGAACCCAATTTCCTGCCCCAAAATAAGGGACTACATCAAAAACGAACGTGCGGCACATGGTGGCTTATGCACACAAGGCGTAGAACCCTTGCAACTAAATTGAACGTGCAGCACATGGTGGCTTACGCACACAAGGTGTAGAACCCTTGCAACCAAAATTAAACGTGCGGCACATGGTGGCTTACACACACAAGGTGTAGAACCCTTGCAACCAAATTGAACGTAAACTACATACTTTGTGATAAAAAAAAAACAATTAAGCCAACCCTCATGTAAGGGTACATGGCTCAAAGTGAGCAAATGGGACTAAAGCCCATTCCTCCGTAAAAATGAAACAAACCCTTAACCCAAAAACGCCCTTGCATAAGGGAACCAAACCTTAACATGCCTAACCGTAAAGGCACAAATTGAGGAAAACATGGCGCTTCACATATGTAAGGTTGAAAGTGCTACACAAGTTGTGACTATTACACTTATTAACTTGACTGTAACATGTTACCCAATAATCAAATATAAAACATTAACATGTAAAATTTCTTGCAATATGCCAACAAAGAAATAGTCTGATTCACACTGAAATAGAGCAGAGATGTAGCTTCCCGGCTCACAAACAGCACTGCCGTAATATCCCTCCATAAAAATAGTCTGATGAATAAACATATCAGTCAACAAAAGGCTGTGGTAAATCACCATGCTTCCAAAAGACTGTCACACTTGCTCCTGGACTGTGTGCAAACGTACTTTTGAGGAGGAGCACACAAAACAATACAATAAAATAAAACCTGTAAAAACGGGAGTCTAATAGAATCCAGCGACGCCCTCGTTCTAAATTGGTAAAACAATCTAACATCGACGATTCCTCATCTCGATCCAGACACAAAAACTCCACGTTGACCACGGACACAGAGTGGTTGGCAAATGCTTATGAAGAATAATGCTCCAAGCCTCAGATCCATGTTAAACACAAAATGGCGGTACGCTGTTACGACTGCGTCGGGTGGCTTGCGGTCCCAGCGTGCTCCCAAACATTGCACAGCAGCCGTATATGCTGCGTAGAAGAGGATACATCACAGAGAAACCATGGCACGCATTCCAGGACAACAGGATGCAGGTAGGTGTGCGCGTGGCGATTGTGACATGCGCCTCCTTTATAAAAATCGCAAGAGCAGATCAACTGCCACTGTTTGAAAAAGAAAAGATGGCACAAAAGACACCAACAATAACAGACGGTGAGAGTCTCACCATGCATGTCCCAAAGAATGTGTCGGCACCGGGGCAATTTTTCAACGTGCTCCATGTAGCAAGATGTGCCAAGCAAACCTCATGCCTTGAATTTAAATTAGCCAAGACGTGCTATGCCAACCTCTTTTAATTTAGCCAGTGACGGTTTACCATCCAGGAACACTAGTGACACTTTTAACTTTCCACCGGTGAAGGCCAATGGACACGCATTAAAAAAAAATAAAGTTTCTGACCTTGTAAATCGGAAACATCCGCATTAAGATAGGAAGTCTCTGACCTTATAAACACAGAAACGCCGATGCTCTTCACCTGATGTGTCTTAAATAAACACCAAAACACATCAGGACTTGGTGTAGATCACAAAATGTCAATTTTTGCTAAGCAGTAGAGACAGGTCACTCCCTTCACCTGCAATCAAACGCTACCAAGTCCAAATCAAAATTGACTAACTGATTTGGAGAAGAATAAATTGATGCCAATACTTGTTGTATGCAAAACACACCATGTCCCAAAGTGTAACTCCAAATGTACTTAGACATCTGAAACTGTGCAGCATTTATAATACAGATGACATGAAGTAAGTCTAAATTGATAATGCTTACTTCCCATGAAGTTGCGGTTCTTGTCTAAATGTGCCAGATGAAAAGAGTACAGCATGCTTGAGCTGGGGCTGTCCGCTGTAATGGACAATGGTGGGGCTGCAATACATGCTGTTCCAGTTTCCTTTGATTCCTTTGTGGCTTCATTTTTTCCACGTGGCCTCTTGTGACCTAGACTTTGCGTGAACATTTCCTTGTGTTGTCTGACGCATCTCCCCAATATGTTGACTATTTGTAGCTGTCATCTTGAGGTTCTTTTACAGTAGAGCGTGAGCAAGTCTCCAACTCGTCGCCAAAATAAATGTAGTAATGTAGTCCACACTGGTAGAAGATGTTCAAGTTGGTTTATTCAAGTAGATAAACATGTAGCTTGGATCCTGTACAGCAGCCCATAAGTCCTCATCAGCAGCCCCACCAGGAGCAGCCTGCTAGCTGCTCAGCCCTTCCACCAACTGTCACCACTCAAACCCAGTCACTCAAGCATTCCACTCATGGCCCACACACCAACATTCCACACAGAACACTCACACTGGCTGAGCAGCTAGGAACAAGATAACATAGTATATAATAACACAACATGAGAATACTACATTACCTTCCCTACTGTCCACACAGACTGGAGTTGGAATAGTAAATTATACTATTCCAACATCCAGCGCCCCCCTCCGCAAGTCGTTGTTACAACTTGCGGGGTAATGGTATGCGTTGTTACAACGCGGTCGTTGTAACGACCGCGTTGTAACAACATGCGGGATAACGGGATGTGGGGTCAAGAGGCATATTCAACTGTTTACCTGAGAGCAGTGGTGGCTGGTACAGAATGGGGGTGGTGGGTGGGGGAGATTTGGGGGAAGGTTAAAGAAAAAATAAAAATCCAACTTACCTCCTCTGCAGGGCTGCTGTCTCTCGGTCTCTCCTCTGGTGCTGTCTCTCCTCCGGAAGCAGGATGCACCCAGGCTCCCCTAAGCCAATCACGACACTGCTGTCACCATGACAACATCATCGTGATTGGTCTGAGTGCCGTGGTTTGGCGCTCAGACAGCTAGTGGGAGCCTGGGCATCTGGAACTGGAAATAAGAACCCCGACTGTCGCACATCAACAACATGGTGACAAGTTTGATACATAACTGGTACTATTTGGTGGAAAGAACCAGGGGCACATACCTGAGTGGGCTGAAAAATGACTTAAAATGATTATTGAATAGTTTTATGTACCTTCTTCTGAGTACAGAAATAAACATACCAGCAGTAAATTAGTACTTATAATTGATGTTTGGGTTCCATTTTATCAATAACTGGTGCCTGCAAAAAAACGATTTTAAAGAATTTGTTATGCTTAGCCTATTTTAGCTGGTCAGATTCTTTCCTGCAATTTGATTAATTCCAATTTCTATGTTTGTTTCTTTCATAGTTATTGTGTATGTGTAATTTTGCGTTTTTCTGTTTCCCACTGCCCAGATGCCTGCCTTATATGTTGTTTTTTCATAATTTAAGTTTTCCTCGGTCAGTTAAATTTCTTTTTGATCCTTACTTTCAGTTAACGATTAGACATAGACGTGTGCGTTTTAACTGTTGAACAAAAGCCTCATGCAGCCTAAAGTTATTGATACATTTGTGCAACATGTAATTCGGGGGATTCTGTCCTCCCTTTCTGTACCACCCTGCAGGCCCTGCGCCATCTCTAACTTTCACCACAAAAACTACAGCTAACAGGCATCACAACCTTGCGAGACATGACTATAGCCAAATTGTATCATATCACCGGTGTTATATCTTTTTTAAAGTGGCCAGCCAAATTATGAATCCTTTACTGCCTCTTTTCATACAACATTTTGTTAAAAAGGCAGATGTTATCAGTGCTTTCTTCTTAGAAATGTATCAATAAGATTAGTCATAACATTGACCTTAAGTCTAAACAAAGAAAACAACTTTAATCCATAAATTCGCTATACCCAAATGGAAGCCATTCCTTTTCTGGAACACTGGGTGGGCTCTGAAGAGTGATACCTACCTCAGACCACCACCTACAGGGATGTCATCTTCTCCACTAACATCATTAGGCCTCTGCTCCCTTCATCTCTTGCCCACCTCTTAATATCATCATAATGTCTATCTCACAAACATCTACCCTCCAAACTGAAACTGGTCAAACTTCTCCTTCAGAAAAATTAACACACTAGACATTTCTGAAATACAGTAACTACTGTCATAACAACCAACTCCCATTTGTAGGAAGCTGGCTCTCTATATAGTGCACTAAAACAAAGGACACTGTGCAGAGTCCAGTGAGTCCCTTATTGGTTTACAGAGGCTAAAGTAGATAATACTATCGCTCTATTTTGTGTGGTGTGGGCGAGCGGTTAGGCTTATCAGAGGGTAGTGCTAAGCATTTGTTGTACGCACAGAGGCAATAAAAGAGGCACACACTTAAGAATAAATCTGAGACCAATTTATAAAAATAGTATACATTTTTATGTCATTTTTAAGAAAAGTTCAGATTTTCAGAGTTCGCAAAATATATCACTTCTGAGCGCAATTGCGCACCTTTGAAATCAATGGGGAAAAGCAGAAAATGCATATAAAATCAGGCAATGCTTTCACGAAGTTCACCTTCTCATTTTAGGTCGATAGGAGGACCAAATCCAATTTTCCAGCAGCAGAAGATCAGGAGCTTCCTGGAGTCAAGCCGGAAGCAGGGTGCTGAAGGTGTTGGTGTGCTACAACGAAGGGGGCCACTTGAAAAGACACAGCACAGGAGGACTTAAAGGTAAGTCCGGTGGGTCCTACACAAGGGTGGAAGTTGCATGGGTCTCTGAACCATGGGGGCACAGCTGGATCATCGTTTCCGGGGCTGGTTGGGCCGGGTGCAGAGAAGATAGGTCAGCCGGATGCCGTGTGTCAAGATGTCCTAGTGGTCAGGAGAAGGCAACTTGGAGAGGCATGACAGCTAGGCCACACACAATGTGAGTCTCAGGGGACTCAAAGTCCCTCGACGGGTGCTTGCTCTGGGGTAGTTGGAGTCCGGAACAGAGTCTTTGTCTCAGTGTTTGCTAAAGAGGGTCTGGCACTCTGGGTATTTGTACAGTGCGACTCCAGTCGGTCATGTAGTCTCCAAACTTGGTGGGGAGACAGATATAACGCTCCGGAGCTGATGTACCACTTCTGGTTCGGTTGCTGTGCTGGAGTCGCCGGGGAGCAGCAAGTCAACCAACCAGAATTAGCAGGTTCCGTGCCTGCGGTGTGCAAGGGAGTGATACCTTCACTCCAAGGGAGGTTCTCAGAAATTTCTTGAAGACTGGAGGAGCTCCAGGGTTCTTGGAACCTTCACAGGTTCAGGACGAGACTGTACAACCATGACTGTCGAGGCCTTAAGGCAGCAGGCAGTGTTTGATGCCAATTTTCTCTGCAGCAGGGTTTCAGTTCTCAGGCACCATCTCTTCTTTGTCCTTGCCTTCTTCTTGTCCTTCGAATCTAAGGTTCAAGGTCCAGGGACGTGACCTAAATACTACATTTAGGGGCATTAAAAGGGAGACAGGTAGTACTTATGTTTGGGATGTTTACACCCTCTACGTGACCACTTCCTGTGAGAAGGGGCACTACCCTAGCCCAGATAGGTTGTTTTCCCACCATCTCAAGATGGTGGTTTTTCAAGAGAGGGACCCACATCACCTGCAACATGTTAGAGGTGGTGCTGGCTGAATTTGGAGACTCCTCCTCATCTAACTAATTTTCCAGCCTATCCTCCCACCAAATGTGGAGCAGGACAGGGGAGTTTGAATCCCCCACTATCTGGGGAAGCCTGGGCTGCACTTCAAAGGCGGCATCTGCCTTTGAAGTTTCCCGCTCTGGAAGATCATTTCGTCCTGGAGGAGGTGTGAAGCACCACTGCCCAGAGCAGGCTTTGTTTCTGGCCTCTAAGAGCGTGGGCTCTCACCCCATGAGATCAGAAACATGTCTGCTGGTGGCTGGCTGGCTATGGCTAGTCAGAGACCACAGCAGTGCTTGGTAGGTTTTCAGGGTACCCTCTAAAGGGTCTCCTGTGTGCATTTACTAATAAATCCAGCACTGGCATCAGTGAGGATTTATTCAAACAAGATGTTTGGTACCAAACAAGATGTTTGATACCAAACATCTTAGGGCACAGTGAAGCCATCATGGAGCTAGTGAACCCGTAATGACAAGTATCCAGCCCATTTACTCTCTATGGCTTCAGAGTGCACTTACAATATCTAAGAATGGCTCAGATTTTGCAGGGTTATATCTGCTGATATGTCCACACGTAAGATATAGTGCTTCCTGCCTTAGGGCTATAAGACCCGCAATAGGAGTGACTTACCTATATCTCATGCAGTGTATGAGGGCATGGCACACAGGGCTGTGTGCCACGTGAACTCTTCGGTTTTCTCTGCACCGAGACTCGCAGCCTGCAATGGCAGTTTGCTTATCTTAGTGAGGGGTCTCTGGGGTGGCACAATTTGTGCTGCAGCCCCAGTGGACCTTCTTCAGTGCATAATCCCTAGGTACCAGGGGTGCCATTTACTAGGGACTTACAGGGGTGGCTGAAGTTGTACCAATGATGATACAGTTTTGGGAAAGAGATCTGGCACTGGGAACCTGGCTAGCAGGGACCCAGTGCACTTACGGTTCGAAATAACATCAGGCATCAAGCGAAAGAGACACTTTCTTACACAATTCCTGTGTAAAATAATTAAAAAGGCTATTGGCATTCACTCCAGACACACATTGAAAAAGTCTGATCCGACAATACAAATGAACCTTAAGGCTAATTCTAAGTTCCAAAACACTTAACGAGTTCCTGTACCCTTCTAAAATCTTCCAAAGAAGAAACATGATTTTATGATAACTCACTAACATATCACTTTCTACAGTGTGCTTTCCTTCGTAATATTAATGTGTCCGAACTGAATTCCTAACTCTTGTCATCAACTGCTAGGTTCCCCCAGTACTCTATAGAACGGACAAAAATAATGGGAAGTATTTCAGAGATCTCCTTAGGTTTCCATCGCAAACACCCACTGTTGAACCTGGCCCTTACTGCAGGGTTATCCCCAAACATTTTGCCTTCTTCCTCCTATTTTTTCTGAGCTGTTTTGTTGGTTTTAGGACTCTGAACACTTTCCCACTACTAACCAGTGCTAAAGTGCATATGCTTCCTGTCTAAATTGTATTAGTGATAGGTTTATCTATGATTGGCATATTTGATTTCCTAGTAAGTCCCTAGTAAAGTGCACCAGGTATGCCCAGGGCCTGTAAATCAAATGCTACAAGTGGGCCTGCAAAAAGAACAATTAATGGACAGAATGCAGAACAATGTCATACATTCACCCCAGTACAGAGATCTGGGCCTAAATCCATTGTTTTTTTGCTCACCATGCCATTCCAGTTTGGACCCAGCCTTATGCAAATCAGTCTTGACCCTGCGCCCAATGGGAACAGTCCAGCCCGAACTGCCAGGCCAGGTCCTCCCTGGACTGGAAACAAGCAGCCTAGGACCAGTTTCGGGCTTTCAGCCAGAGTAGCTTGACTCCAGTGGCATGGAGAGCAAGGGACCCACGTCTGGGCATACCCGTCCCACTCGGGGTGACAAATGCAAAAAGAACAATTGATGGACAGAATGCAGAACAATGTCATACATTCACCCCAGTACAGAGATCTGGGCCTAAATCCATCGTTTTTTTGCTCACCATGCCATTCCAGTTTGGACCCAGCCATATGCAAATCAGTCTTGACCCTACGCCCAATGGGAACAGTCCAGCCCGAACTGCCAGGCCAGGTCCTCCCTGGACTGGAAACAAGCATCCTAGTACCGGTTTCAGGCTTTCAGCCCTCATCAGCCAGAATAGCTTGACTCCAGTGGCATGGAGAGCACGGGATCCACGTCTGGGCATACCAGTCCCACTCGGGTGACAAATGCAAAAAGAACAATTGATGGACAGAATGCAGAACAATGTCATAAATTCACCCCAGTACAGAGATCTGGGCCTAAATCCATCGTTTTTTTGCTCATCATGCCATTCCAGTTTGGACCCAGCCATATGCAAATCAGTCTTGACCCTGCGCCCAATGGGAACAGTCCAGCCCGAACTGCCAGGCCAGGTCCTCCCTGGACTGGAAACAAGCATCCTAGGACCGGTTTCGGGCTTTCAGCCCTCATCAGCCAGAATAGCTTGAGTCCAGTGGCATGGAGAGCATGGGACCCACGTCTGGGCATACCCGTCCCACTCGGGGTGACAAATGCAAAAAGAACAATTGATGGACAGAATGCAGAACAATGTCATACATTCACCCCAGTACAGAGATCTGGGCCTAAATCCATCATTTTTTTGCTCACCATGCCATTCCAGTTTGGACCCAGCCATATGCAAATCTGTCTTGACCCTGCGCCCAATGGGAACAGTCCAGCCCGAACTGCCTGGCCAGGTCCTCCCTGGTCTGGAAACAAGCATCCTAGGACCGGTTTCGGGCTTTCAGCCCTCATCAGCCAGAATAGCTTGGCTGCAGTGGCATGGAGAGCACAGGACCCACGTCTGGGCATACCCGAACCACTCGGGGTGAAAAATGCAAAAAGAACAATTGATGGACAGAATGCAGAACAATGTCATACATTCACACCAGTACAGAGATCTGGGCCTAAATCCATCGTTTCTTTGCTCACCATGCCATTCCAGTTTGGACCCAGCCATATGCAAATCAGACTTGACCCTGCACCCAATGGGAACAGTCCAGCCCGAACTGCCAGGCCAGGGCCTCCCTGGACTGGAAACAAGCATCCTAGGACCGGTTTCGGGCTTTCAGCCCTCATCAGCCAGAATAGCTTGACTCCAGTGGCATGGCGAGCACAGGACCCACGTCTGGGCATACCCGTCCCACTTGGGGTGACAAATGCAAATGCAAATGCAGCACTGATTGTGCAATCCACATGAGTACCCTGCAAACATGTCACAGAGCTTCCACTGCAGTGTCTGTGTGTGCAGTTTTATACTGCCACCTCGACCTGGCAATTGCACCCACTTGCAGGCTCAAACCTTTCCTTTTTCTACATGTAAGGCACCCCTAAGGTAGACCTAAGGTAGCCCCATGGGCAGGCAGGGTGCAGTGTATGTGAAAGGTAGGACATGTACTGGTGTGTTTTACATGTCCTGATAGTGAAATACTGCCAAATTAATTTTTCACTGTTGAAAGGATTTTCTCTCCCATAGGTTATCATTGGGGCTGCCTTGTAACCTCTTGCAAGTGTAACTTCCAATTGGGAAGGGATAGAGATTTGGAGTTTGGGGTCCCTCAACTCATAAGTTAAAAATACATCTTTTAGTGAAGTTGGTTTTTAAATTGCTTGTTTGAAAATGTCACATTTATTAAGTGTGCTTTTTCTTGTTTTACCATTCTTGTGCCTGCCTGTGGGATCCACATCTGAGGTAGGTTGACAATTGTGAAGTTTGTGCATTCACCCTAGACAGTCACACAAAGGGAGCTGAGGTGTGTCCTGCATATCCTGATGGCCCATCACCAGGCTGATGGGTCTTCCTGAGCTACAGTGGTGGAAGGAGTTGTCACTGACACCTGAATAGGGCTGTGCCTGTCCTCACACAATTCTGTCTCCACTCTCTGTAGTGTGTCTGGACCCAGGTCAGGGAAAAGAAGGGTCTTGTGCACTACAAAGACTTTCCTTTGAAGTTTACCTACTTCAAAGGCAAAATCTGGTATAAGTACTGGAGCTTTGACACCATAACTCCAGAAAACCTCTAGACTAAGAGGAGATTCTGCCAAGAAAAAGAGCTGGAGAAGCTGTAGGAGGGGAACGGCCACTCTGTCTGTTGCTGTGTTGAGCTGGCCTGCTGCTTGCTGCTAGTGTCTTGGGAAGTGAAGAGACTGGACTTTGCTTTCTGTATCCTGCTTGCCAAGGTTCTCCAAGGGCTTGTGTGTGCTTGCCTCATGTTAAGAAGTCTCAGGGCCATGAAAGGCTTCACTTGGAGGCCCTGGACTCCTCTGCTGGGAGTTCTGACCTGCCGAGTGGTGCAAATTCCAGTTCTGGGACCTTTGAGGTGACTTTTGTGCAAAAAAGAGCAGAAAAACCATGCATCGCTGTTCAGCGCCTGTTTTTCCTGATACAGCAACGCTAGCAGTTGAAAAACCAACTCATCGCGGTGCGGCCAAAGAATCGACACAGGGCCTGTCATGCGGCTGAAAGATTGCTGCAGCATGAGTCCTGAGCCCCCTTTCTGACTTCGACGCAAGCCCTGCAGTGCGGGTGGAGGAATCGACGCATCACCTGCCACGCAGCTGGAAATCGATGCAGTGCTTGTTTTGCTACATCGACCCAGCACATCCAGATTTTTAGTGCGTCACACCTGTGTGGCAAGTTCTCCATCTACATTGCCCAGCGCAGTAAGGAACCTAATACGATTGTCTAGAAACTGACATATCAAATCCCCTCACAGTAAGGAACCGATGCATCACCTCCCTTGACAGTAAGGAACCAATGCATCACCTACCCTGCGCTTCAGTAAGGAACCAATGCTTTACCTCCCCTGGGAGTAAGGTTAAGGAACCGACGCATCACTTTACTTTACCAGCGTCTCACCTCCCCTACACCTATTTTCAACTTTGAATTTTGACGCATCCCAGGTACTTTGTGATAAAAGTGATACATACATAGTTTCCTATGGACTGAACTGTTTTGAACCTTTTAAAGTGATATATTGATTTGTGTACGTTGGATTTTTGTCATTTTGGTCTTTCTTTATTCAGAAAAAGATTAGTTATTTTCCAAACTGGTGTGGTGTCCATTTGTAGTATTTTCACTGTGTTTCTGTGTGTGTTTTGTACAAATGCTTTACACATTGCCTCTGCAATAAGCCTGACTGCTCGTACTAAGGTACCAAGGGGGTGAGCAGGAGAATCTTGGGTTTGTAAATTCCTTACCTTGACTAGAATAAGGGTCCCTACTTGAACAGGGTGCAAGCTTCTGCCAACCCCCATTTCTAACACCCACCATTCACAGTAGGGCATACCTAAATACTGTGTGATAGCTGGACCAAAATATGAATCTAATTCTTTTAAAAACCCGCTCAGGTGTGCATCTCATTCATGTTGGCCTGTAGCACAAAACGCTATCCATAAGAAGCATTTCTTAAAAAAAGAAACTGAACATTGAGATATTTATATTATTTAAATTCATGATTGCACAAACTTAGCGAAACAATCTGCAATTATAAAAGGTTTACAAATTATCCTTTTGCGATTCCTTCCTGAAGCTTTGCATTTTCTTCTTCACTCATCTCTGATTTGCAAACACCCTCTCGCATTTATGATGTAACAAAACGGGCACTCATTACTTGATATACAGGAACACTGCATCTGTATCTTTGCACCAGGAATCAATGATAGTGAGAAGTATTCTAGTCCAGGATTGGGTTATTACAGAAGATTTACAGGCTTTTTCCCATGGAATGGGGAAGAACCATGGGAATCAATATTTATGCACCGATTCCCAGATGCATTCGCTCACTCCTGACCCTTTTCTGCTCCCAGATTTTGAAAGGTGCATTCCCGCTCAACTTGTCACCATTATTACATGAGGCCATGCAGCTGTCCCGCAGCCACGGGGACTGGCATCTCCCCGAGGCAATTTATTGGAAAATAAGGGGGCCACGGAGCCCCCTGCAGCCCTTGGGACCACCACCTCCCCGGGGGTGAAATAAAGTCCCGGGGACCACCACCTCCCCAGAGCTAACTTCTACAATGGAGGGGGGGCCATTTATGACCCTGGGTACCTACTTCTTGAGGTTCCCACCTTCGGGAGGTAGCGGTTGGCTTTTGCTTGGTGGGAGCTGACTGTTCCCATGAAGCACAAGCAAACATAACTCTGCTCTCTGCAAGCCGGAGCTGTCCAAAAGCTCCGGCTTGCAGAAAGCGGAGTTTTCATCTGTTTCCCTGCACGCAAATATGCATGCAGGGAAACAGATAAAAACATTGCTCTGACATACAGGGAGGGGCCTTTCAGGAGCCCCCTGACTTTCAGAGCAATGTCAGCTCCCGCATGAGGTGGGGAGACAGCTGGGACCGCCGAGGTCTTGAGGCTCCCCCTGCGGTCCCATTGCACACAGACTCAACATTCTCTCCCATGGGGACGACTCCCAGCTGATTCTCTTCCTCACAACGAACCCACAGCCACCAAGAGCAACTTCCATGATGGGATGAAGGCAGTCCCCACCTGGATGAAGGACAGCTGCCTCAAGCTTAACTCAGACAAGACTGAAATCCTCATCCTGGGCTCCTCGTCTCACCCTGGGATGACTCTTGGTGGCCGACATCACCTGGAATCCCCACAATCCCACAGGCCACGCACAAAACCTCGACATCATCCTGGACTCCTCATCCTGAATGAACCGCCAAATCAACACCGTCTCATCCTCCTGCTTCCACACGCTCCGCCTCCTTTGTAAGATCTTCAAGTGGATCCCCACAGAGTCCAGGAAAACAGTCACCCATGCACTGGTCTGCAGCAGCCTAAACTACGGCAAAGCATTCTACACAGGTAACACCCAGAAACTCCCCAAAAAACTGCAGACCATCCAGAACGCCTCAACCAGACTCATCCTGGACATCCATGCCACAACCACATCACCGGCCACGTGAGAGACCTTCACTGGCTACCTGTCAACAAGATAATCACCTTTAAACTTCCCACGCATGCTTACATAGCCTTCCACAACTCCAGACCTGCATACCTCAACCACCGCCTCTCCTTCTACACTCCCAACAGACATCTCCGCTCCACCCAACTGGCCCTGACCACCATCTCATGGATCTGCAAGGCCACGGCTGGAGGAAGATCATTCTCCTAACTCGCAGTGAAGACCTGGAACTCCCTGCCTCAGTGCCTCAGCACCTCAGGCAATCACCATCACTGCTGCAATTCAGGAAGGACCTCAAGACCTGGCTCTTCAACTGAACAGCAGTCCCAGCCCCTCTCCCACCCAGCGCCTTGAGACCCTCATGGGTGAGTAGTCACACTTTATAAGACTCTGATTGATCGATTGATCAGGTGAGTGAGTAGGTATGTGAGTAGCTGTTTTGGTGATTGACTCAGTGTGTGAGTGGCAGTATGGGTGTATGAGTGGGTATGTAGGGCTTTATTGCTGAGTGAGTGGGTGTATATATGGGTGAGGTTATGTGAGTGGCTGTATAAGTGAGTGGATCTGTGAGGGCTCTATGGATCAGTGAGTGGGTTTTTGTATGGGTCTGTGTATGAGGGTTGTGTGGCTGTGTGTTTGGACGTATGAGAGGTTGTATGGGCGTGTGAGTGGTTCTGTGGATGATATCATCAGTGATGTCATTTGAGATGTCATCAGTGATGTCACTGACCATGTCATGAGTGATGTAATATGTGAGGTCATAAGCAGTGCATTGCTAGGGTGTAAGTTATAGTTAGCTCAGGTAACTATAACTGCTGAATTTCTCTGATTTTGTATGAGTGAAATGTGAGCCTTTACTATAACATTCCTGTAACCTTTGCTTTTTTCAGTTAATTTCTCAGGTTTTGTCATTTGAATTTATAACTCGTACCTGTAACATTTTAGAGTGAGTGACTACAATAGTATCTCAGTGGGTGTGTTAGGTGGCATGTGAGCATCTGAACAGGTGTGTGAGTGGGTGTTTGAGTAGCTCAGTGGGCCTGGTAGTGGCTGCATAAGTGTCTAACTGGGTGTCTGAGTGAGTCTGTGAAATTTTGAGTAGGTGTCTAAGTAGGTGCATGAGTTTCTTAGTGGGTCTGTCACTGAGTGCATCAGTTTCTGAGTGGGTGTGTGAGTAAATGTATGAGTCTGAGTGGGTTTGTGAGTGCATGTGTGAGTGTCTGACTGGATCTGTGAGTGTGTGTGTAAGTGTCTTAGTGGGTCTGTGAATGGGTGCATGAGTTTCTGATTGGGTCGATGAGTGGGTGCATAAGCCTGTGAGTGGGTACATGAGTGTCTGAGTGGGTCTGTGAGTGGGTGCATAAGAATATAAGTGGGTTTGTGACTGGATGCATGACTCTCAGAGTGCGTCTGTGAGTGGATGCATGAGTGTCTGAGTGTGTCTGTGAGTGGGTCTGTGAGAGTTTGGCTGAGCCTGTGAGTGGGTGCATGAGTCTGAGTGGGTCTCTGACTGGGTGCATGAGTCTCTGTGTGGGTCAGTGAGTGGGTGCATGAGTGTCTCAGTGGGTCTGAGAATGGGTGCATGAGTCACTGAGGGGCATATTATCAAGAACGGTGTTAAAATTATCGCCGGTTTAGCGGCAGAAAACTGCCGCTAAAGCGGCGATAATGGGCTTGATAATATGCCCTGGAGAATTCCAATAGAAGCCCATGTTCACACCAGAACATGGACTTCTATTGGAATTCTCAAGGGCATATTATCAAGCCCATTATCGTCGGTCGAGCTCCTTTCTGTTGGGATCAGGAGCGCTGGCGTCGGCAGGCGTCGGGTGCTGCGGTGCGAAGTGCAGCGTTGCGGCGTGCGGTGCCCTCAGGTCGCGGTGCGAGCAGCGGCTCGGTGGCGGCATCAGATGGTGTGGTCGGTGAGACCAGGGTCGCGGTGCGAGGTGAAGGCGGTGCTCGTTACGGTGCTGGCAGGTCACGGTGCAAGCAGCGGCGTTGTCATTGCTGAAGCGCTGTCATCGGCTGACGAACGGGAGTCGATGGTGCCGGCGTCGGTAGGTCAAGGCTGCGGTGTGGGATGAGTGCGGTGCGTCGTGTAACTTTGCGAGCGGTGCCCTCAAACCACGGTACAAGCAGCTGCGTCGATTTCGGTGTGGAGCGGCGGCCTCGGGGACACCAAGACGTCCTCGTGAAGCGAGGCGGTGCGGAGTGCAGTGCCCACAGGTCGCGGTGCGAGCAACGGCTCGGTGGCGGCATCAGCAGGCGGCGTCGGTGAGACCAGGGTCGCGGTTCGGCGGTGCTCTCTGCAGTACCCAGGCTTCGGCGTGAAGCGAGGCGGTGCGGAGTGCGGTGCCCACAGGTCGCGGTGCGAGCAGCGGCTCGGTGGCGGCATCAGCAGGCGTCGTCGGTGAGACCAGAGTCGCGGTGCAGCGTTACGGCGGTGCCCTCTGCGGTGCCTTCAGGACACGGAGTCGGCAGCGGCGTCGTAGATGTCGTCAAGTTGCTTTTCTTCTGTCGCAGCACAAAACACACAGTCCCCAGTGCTGAGGGCAGAAGAGCTTGAAGTCTTTGCTGTTCCTGAGACTTCTTGAACAGGGGGCAAGCTCTACCTCAAGCCCTTGGAGAAACTCACAAAAGTAGATTGCAGAAAGTTCAGTCCAGTCCTTTCACTGCCCAAGACAGAAGCAGCCACTGTAGGCCAACACAGCAAAGCACACAGCAAAGTGGTAGTCCCTCCTCACAGCTTCTCCAGCTCTTCTTCTTGGCAGTCTTCTTGATCCAAAAGAGTTCTAAAGTTCAGGGGTCTGGGCCCCAGTATTTGTATCCAAACATCTTTTGATCCTCTAGGCAGAGGGTGTCTGTGCCCAGCCAGAACCAGTTCTGCCTTCTCTGGTGTGATTTCCTGGCAGGGGGTGGAGACGGCATTGTCAGAGGCAGACCAGGCCCTTTGAGGTGCACGGAAATCTCCTCCCTCTTCCCCCATCGCAGCCCAGGTCTATTCAGCCCTTTCCTGACCAACCTAGACTATCGGGAGCAACCCTTGCTTCCTAGCCATCTGTCGTTTAAAACCCAGACAGGCAATCCACATTCCAGCAGAGGCACATGGGATGACTGAGCAAGAAAATACCTACTTCCTAAAAGTGGTATTTTCAAACACAGAATGTAAAAATCACCTTTACTAAAAGATGCATCGTTAGATTCTGAGTTCAGGCATACTAAATTGTATTTTCCCACCTAGTTCCCAGGGCCAGTTATGTTTATAAAATGTTATAAACAAACTTCCCATTCTGTCCTATGAGGAACAGGTAGCCTTGCGATAGTGAAAAACGAAATGGGCTGTAATTCACTATCAGGACATGCCACACACACCAGGGCATGTCCTACCTTTCACATACACTGCACCCTGCCCACAGGGGTACTTTGGGCCTACCTTAGGGGTGTCTGACATGTAAGAAAAGGGAAGGTTAGGGACTGGCCAGTGTGTTCACGGGCCAAGTCGACATGACAGTTACAAACTGCGCGCAGACTGTGCAATGGCAGGTCTGAGGTACCTTTTCCGGGCTACTCACGTGGGTGGCACAATCCGTGCTTCAGGCCCACGCGTAGCATTTGGTTCCCAGGCCCTGGCACACTCAGTGCACTTTACTAGGGGCTGACAAGAAAACCAAACAGCCAATCATGGAAACACCAATCCATAACATACTTTACCACAGGAGCACTTGCACTGTACCACTGATCAGCAGTGCGAAAAGTGCGCAGAAACACTACGCCAGCAAAAACAGAGTAAACACCGGGAGGGTAGAAAGCAAAAACTCAGGGGAAACACGCCAAAAGATGCCAAGTCTAACAGTGTATGAGTGTCTGAGTGAGTCTCTTAATAGGTGCATGAGTCTCTGAGTGGGTCTCAGACTGGGTGCATGAATCTCTGAGTGGGTCTGTGAGTGGGTGCATGAGTGTCACAGTGGGTCTGTGAATGTGTGCATGAGTCACTGAGTGGGGCTGTAATTGGGTGCATAAGCCTCTAAATCAGTGAGTGAGTGGGCACATGAGTGTCTGAGTGAGTCTGTGAGTGGGTGCATGAGTGTCTGAGTAAGTCTGTGCGTGGGTACATGAGTCTCTAAGTGGGTCTGTGACTGTGTGTGTGAGTCTCTGAATTGGTCCGTGAATTGGTGCATGAGTACCTCATTCGATCTGTGAGTGGGTGCATGAGTGTACGAGTGAGTCTGTGAGTGGGTGAATTAGTATATGGGTGAGTGAGAGTGCAAGTGGGTACATCAGTCTCTGAGTGGGTCATTGAGTGGGTGCATGAGTGTCTCATTAGGTCTGTGAATGGATGCATGAGTCTTTGAGCGGGCCTATGAGTGAGTGCATAAACCTCTGAGTATGTGAGTGAGTGGTTGCATGAGTGTACAAGTGGGTCTGTGAGTGGGGGTATACGAATATAAGTGGGTCTGTGAGTGGATTCATGACTTTCAGAGTGGATCTGTGACTGGCTGCATGAGTGTTTAAGTGAGCCTGTTAGTGAGTCTCTGAGTGGGTGTGTGAGTGTCTGAGTGAGTCTCTTAGTGGGTGCATGAGTCTCTGACTGGGTGCATGAATCTCTGAGTGGGTCTGTGAGTGGGTGCATGAGTGTCACAGTGGGTCTGTGAAAGTGTGCATGAGTCACTGAGTGGGGCTGTCAGTGGGTGCATAAGCCTCTATGTTAGTGACTGAGTGGGCACATGAGTGTCTGAGTGAGTCTGTGAGTCTGTGAGTGAATAGTATATGAGTGAGTGGGTGAGTGAGAGTGCAAGTGGGTACATCAAGTCTCTGAGTGGGTCATTAAGTGGGTGCATGAGTGTCTCATTAGGTCTGTGAATGGATGCATGAGTCTTTGAGTGGGCCTATGAGTGAGTGCATAAACCTCTGAGTATGTGAGTGAGTGGTTGCATGAGTGTGCAAGTGGGTCTGTGAGTGGGGGTATACGAATATAAGTGGGTCTGTGAGTGGATTCATGACTTTCAGAGTGGATCTGTGACTGGCTGCATGAGTGTCTAAGTGAGCCTGTTAGTGAGTCTCTGAGTGGGTGTGTGAGTGTCTGAGTGAGTCTCTTAGTGGGTGCATGAGTCTCTGACTGGGTCTCTGACTGGGTGCATGAATCTCTGAGTGGGTCTGTGAGTGGGTGCATGAGTGTCACAGTGGGTCTGTGAATGTGTGCATGAGTCACTGAGTGGGGCTGTCAGTAGGTGCATAAGCCTCTATGTCAGTGACTGAGTGGGCACATGAGTGTCTGAGTGAGTATGTGAGTGGGTGCATGAGTGTCTGTGTAAGTCTATGAGTGGGCACATGAGTCTCTAAGTGGGTCTGTGACTGTGTGTGTGAGTCTCTAAATTGGTCTGTGCATTGGTACATGAGTGTCTCAGTCAGTCTGTGAGTGGGTGTATGAGTGAGTCTGTGAGTGGGTGCATTAGTGTGTGAGTGGGAGCATCAGTGTCTGAGTAAGTCTGTGAGTGGGTGCACAAGCCTCTGAGTGGGTTGATGAGTGGGTGCATGAGTGTCTCATTGGGTCTGTGAATGGGTGCATGAGTCTTTGAATGGGTCTATGAGTGAGTGCATAAACCTCTGAGTGGGCGAGTGAGTGGGCATATGAGTGTCTGAGTGGGTCTGTGAGTTGGTGCATGAGAATATAAGTGGGTCTGTGAGTGGATGCATGACTTTCAGAGTGGATCTGTGAGTGGATATATGAGTGTCTAAGTGAGTCTGTGAGTAAGTCTCTGAGTGGATGCATGAGTCTCTTAGTGGGTCTCTGACTGGGTGCATGAGTCTCTGAGTGGGCCTGTGAGTGTGTGCATGAGTGTCTCAGTGGGTCTGTGAATGGATGCATGAGTCTCTGAGTGGGTCTGTAAGTGGGTGCATATGCCTCTGAGTTGATGAGTGAGGGGGGGGAATGAGTGTCTGAGTGGGTCTGGGAGTGGGTGCATAAGAATATGAGTGGGCCTGTGAGTGGCTGCTTGACTCTCACAGTGGGTCTGTGAATTGGTGCATGAGTATCTGAGGGGGGCTGTGAATGGGTGCATGAGTGTCTGAGTCAATAAGTGAATGGGTGCATGAGTTTCAGAGTGAGTCTGTAAGTGGATGTGTAAGTGTCTAAGTAAGAATGAGGGTGGGTGTATAGACATATTAATTTTTTAAAAAGCTAAGATATTCACAAATTCATCACAACATTTATTTGTGAATTTGATGCAAATTACACGGGAGCCGCACTGACAGTCACAGCGAATTTGCAAATATCCCAAGTGGAAAAAAATCTACAGTTGTTAAAATTCTATTCCTAAATATATCATCCCTGTAACGTTGTTCTTTTCAGGGAATTTCAATATTTAAAAAAAAATTATTTTCTAAGTGCAACTTTTAAATTTGAGAGTTGGTGTGTGAGTGGCTGTGTAGGTCAGTGAGTGGGTGTATGAGTGGCAGTATGGCTCTGTGAATGGGTGTGTGAGTGGCTGTATGGGTCTGTAAGTGGATATGTCTGTGGTTGTATGGGTCTGTGAGTGGGTGTGTGAGTGTCTTTGTGGGTCTTTGACTGGGTCTGTAAGTGTGTGTGTGAGTTGCTGTGTGGTCCTGTGAGTGTGTGTTTGAATGTTTGTGTTGGTCTGCGAGTGGGTGTATGAGTGCCTGTGCAGGTGTGTGACAGGGTCTGTGTGTGGTGCTATGGATCTGTGAGTGGCTGTGTGGGTGTGTGAGTGCCTATGTTTCTGTGAGTGGGTGTCTGAGTGGTGCTATGGGTCTGTTAGTGAGTGTGAGTGCCTGTGTAGGTCTGTGAGTAGGTGTGTGAGTGCCTGTGTGTGTCTGTCAGTGGGTGTGTTAGTGGTGCTATGTGTCTGTTAGTGGTATGTGAGTGCCTGTTTGATTGTGTGAGTGCCTCTGTGGGTCTGTGACTGGGTGTGTGAGTGCCTCTGTGGATCTGTGACTGACTTTGTGAGTGGTGCTACAGCTCTGTTAGTAGGTGTGTGAGTGCCCATGTATGACTGTGAGTGGGTGTATGGGTGGCGCTATGGATTTTGGGCATTTGCATACATGCGTATTTAAAAAGGAGAAGCATAGACTCTGCTCTCACCAGGAGACAAGAAGAAGGAAACCACTCATCGCAGTCACTACAGATCAGATTGCGCTCCATTTGATCAACAATGCATTCACCTCCATTAAGGATTTCAGATTGTTTTTCAACGTGGAATACGAGAGAAAACACATTTTATTTGCCTTTGTCAAGCCCAAAAAGTTATGAATGTTTATGCTTCACTGAAGTGGAGCTTCAACTGGGACAATATGTTTATATTTGTAAGTCCTTCCCGTTGAGGTTTAATTTCTGTGAAATGCGTACTTGGGCCAGACTAGAACCTCATATTCTCCCAGAGGAGTTCCCAGTTTTGCTGAAAACATCAAGCCAACTGGACTACTTTCATCTGATTAATTGGTAAGTGCTACCTTGTTGATTAAATGTCTTGAGCATATTCTGCACTACAGCTGCATTAGGGCCACGGGGTAATGTCTCCAGTGAGCTCGTGTGCATGTAATTTCAATGTGATTATTCCTCAAGCGTCTTCATCCATAAATCTGTGATAACATGAATCGTCATCAAGAGACAATGATGAGACAACAAAGAGGTGAATCTCACCGAGCAGGGGTACTTCCTCTTGACTAAATGGAGTAAGTACTTCTTTGTTGTGTAGAGATGTCCTCGTATTCCTCCGCATCAATAACACGTACTCAAAATTTGCTGGTATCGCACTCTGGCCTTTTGATAAGCTGTCCATCAACGTTGGAAAACGCGGGAAGACCTTTGCATACTACTAATTAGATGGTTTGTTTTTATCTCATGAGTGGCTGTATGGATGAATGATTGGTTGTCTGAGTAACTCTATGAGTGTCTGTGTGGGTGAGTGAGGGGGTGTGTGACTGCCTGTCTCATGGTTTTTATCAGAGGTTTTTAATTCATGTGTATGAGATGCTATATGGTTTTATCTTTTTATCAAGGGCAACTTTTGTTCTGACTCTGTTGTACTTGTGTTTTGATGAACTTTTATGATTTGTATTATTCAAATCAAATACAGATTATTGATATATATATATATCTATATTCAATAATCTTTATTTATATATATATCAATTATGACTAATCTTTATTCGATTTGAATAATGCAAAAAAGCCCCGGGAAGGTGGTGGTCATTGAGATGTCATCAGTGATGTAATCCGTAATTTCACTGACCATGTCATATGGGATGTAATATGTGAGGTCATAAGCAGTGCAGGCGGGGTGCGAGTTGTAGTTAGCTCAGCTAACTATAACTGTTGAATTTCACTGGTTTTGTACGAGTGAAACTGAGCCTAACTATAGCATCCCTGTAACCTTTGTTTTTTTCAGTATATATATATATAGATATCTATATATATATATATCTATACTGAAAGAAACAAAGGTTACAAGGACATTATAGTTAGGAAATTGAATGAAAAAAACCTTAGAAATGCACTGAAAAAAACAAAGGTTACAGGGACGTTATTGGTAGACTCAGATTTCACTCCTACAAAAACAATGAAATTCAGCAGTTATATTTGCCTGAGCTAACTATAACTTATGCCCCAGCAATGCACTTTTTATGACCGCACATATTACATCACTCATGACATGGTCAGTGATATCACTGATGACATCTCGAATGACATCACGGATGACATCATTCACAGAACAACTCACATCCCAATACAACCTCCCATACACCTACTCACACACCCACACAACCATTCACATACCCATTCACAGACCCATACAAGTACTCACACAACCACTCACTCATCCACAGAGCCACTCACACACCCACTCACTCACTCATAAAGCCACTCGCACAGCCATGTATTCACCTATACAGCCTCTCTCACACCCACTCACTCACCCATACAGCCTCTCAACACCGCCCCTCACTCACCCATACAACCACTCACACTTTCACTCACACACCCACACAACCAGTGACATGCCCATTCACACATTCATACAAGCACTCACACATCTGCTCACTCATCCATACAGCCATTCATACATATACTCACTCTCCAATACAGCCCCTCACAACACCTACATACTTAAGCAAACACCCACCCAAACAGCCATTCACTCACCCAAACAGCCACTTACACGCCCAGCAACTCACTCATACAGCCATTCAGACACCCACTCACTCACCATTACAGTCACACACACATCCGTTCACCCACCCACACAGCTACCCACATACCTACTCACACAATCATACAGGCACTCACACAAATAATCACTCACCCATACAGCCACTTGCATAGACACACACTTGCTAATAGAGCCACTCACACAACAAATCAATTAACCAAACACCTACTCACACAGCCACTCAGTCACTAATACAGCCACTTACACACACACAGTCACTCACTCATACAGCCACTCACATATCCACTCACAGATCCATATATCAACTCATACAGCCACTCACACACCAATACAGCCACTCATACACTCACTCACTCACCAATATAGAAACTCACACACCCACTCACTCATCCGTAGAAACACTCACATAACCACTCATTCACCCATACAGCCACTCACACACTTACTCACTCACTAATGCAGCCATCCACACATCCATACAGTTACTCACACACACGTATTCATCCATACAGGTACTCACACACCACCCACTTATTTACCCATACAGACACTCACACACCCACTCACACCTATACAGCCACTCAGACATCCACTCACACATGGATACACACAGTGACACAGCCACTCACATAATATATGTTAGAAATAGTATCATCCATTAGTAGTACACAAAGTATAGTAATTTAACTATTCTGGTACCTTAGTATATATGTTTAACACTCATAAATGTTTAGAAAACACTAGCAATCACTAGATGATATCATCAGTGATGCCATTTGAGTTGTCATCAGCAATGTCATGAGTGATGTAACTGACCATGTCATGAGTGATGAAATATGTGAGGTCATAAGCAGTGCATTGCGGGGTGTAAGTTATAGTTAGCTCAGGTAACTATAGCTGCTGAATTTCACTGTTTTTGTGTGAGTGAAATCTGAGCCTAATTATAACATCTCTGTAACATTTTATTCAGTAAATTTCTAAGGTTTTAAAAAAAAATATTTCCTAACCATAACATCGTTGTAACCTTTGTTTTTTTCACTGAATTTCCAAGGTTTTTAAAACATTAAATAAGATGCCCATCGCAATGCACGGGGGGTTGACTGCAGGGCCTGGCCTGACCTGGCATTGTGCTGACCCCACCCAAGTTTGCTGCTCCTGCCCCCCTCCTCTTTGCCATCCATTGTCCAAGTTCATGATCCTGCTTCCTCATTACAGTTGTGTGTGGCTGCTGTTTGCCACTGCCCTTCCCACCTGCCCTAAACAGTTAGCTTGCTGCCCCATCCTCCTCCTTCCTACCCTCTGTTGTCCGAGTCCCAACACCAGCCGGCTCCCTCCTTCCCTGCATGGTCCGATGTGCTGCCACTGCCTTCCTTTTAGCTTGATGTCCCTGCCCACTACTTCGGCCCTCCGTCTCCCAATGCTATGCCCCAACATTGTCCTCCTGCTTAGCCTCTGTGCTTAGCTTGCTGCCCCTTCTCTCCTTCCCCTTGACCTCCGATGTCTGTGTGGATGCCCCTGGCCGCTCCCTTTTGCCTATCATATTCCATAGACCTGCCACCCTCCTATCTACTCTCAGTGTTCTGTTGAGCTGCCACTGCGCCTCCTACCTGCTTGCACGGTCAGATGGCTGCTGCCTGTCCCTGCCTCCTCCACCTTGCCTGTCCAAGTTACATGCCCCTATACCTTCCCTCCTGTCCTCCATGGTCCATTTTGCTGCCACTTTCTACTGTCCTTCTGCCCTCCATGCTCTGTTGAGCTGCAACTGATCTCCCTGACTGCCCTGCATGGTCTGTTGTTAAGTCCCTTCCCCGCTCTCTTTTGTCTGTGTCCATCCCCTACCCCTCCCTTCTGTCCTCCATGGTCCTTTGTCCAGCCCCTTGCCCCCTCCCTAATGCCCACCATGGCAGCTGTGCTGCCACTAACCCTCCCACTTGCCATGCACTGTATGGTTAGCTTGCTGCCCCTGACCCCCTCCCACCTTCCCTCCGTTGTCTGTGTGTATGCCATTATGGTCTCACTGTTGCCCTTCAATGGTGTGTTGTGCTGCCAGTGCCTGCCCTCCATGGTAATCTTGCTGCTCCTGCCCTGCCCCCTGTTTTCCATGTGTGGACCCCTATCTCCTCCCCCCTGCCATGTCTGGTCCATTGTTGTGCCCCTGCCCCCTCCCTCCTGCTCTTCATGGTCCATTATGCTGCAACTGTCCCCCCTGTCTGTCCGGTATGGCCAGCTTGCTGCCCTTGCCTCTTTCTCTTCTTTCTCCTCTGCTCTCTGTTGTCCATGTGCATCGCCTTGTCCCCTCCCTATTGCTTTCCATAGTCCATTGTGCTGCACTGCCGTCCTGCTTGCCCTGTGTGGCGTATTGTGCTGCTTCAACCCCTGACACCAGCCCTGTAAGGTCAGTTTGAAGCCCCTGCCCATCTCCCTCCTGCCCTCTGTTATCTGAGTCCACATCCCTACCCCATTTCTCCTGCACTTAGTGATCCAATGAGCCTTAGGGAGATTTTGAAAAGAGAACCTGGGGAATTGATTTTCCATATTGACCTACATTGAAAAAGAAGAGATTTTAGGAAGGAGACAGATAAAATAAAGCCCATTTGGGATTAAAAACATTGGGAGTGTCCTGCCTGAATCTGTTGGGATGTTTGACTGTACTGCCACTGCCTCTTCCTTCTGCCCTCAATGTCTTTTTTATTGCCACAGCCTCTCTTGCCAGTACTGCATGGTTGGTTTGTTGCACCTGCCTCTTTTTCCCCTGCCCTCCATGGTCCGTTGTACTGCCACTACCCCTCCTGCCTGCCCAGCATGGTCAACTTGTTGCCTTTGCACTCTCCTCCATGAGAAGGCCTTATTCTCATAGAAAGTATGGTTAGTGCTCTAAATATTTAAAATGAGAACATATTTTCTGAGTTCTCAAATGTCAACAAAGCACTTTTAAACAATTTGCTATCTTTATGTTTTTTTATCCAGTTGATCACTAGATTATATGTTACACTTAAGGGAAAGGATATGGCGTTACGGCCAGAGCTGTACACTTTGCAGCTGGGAAACCAGGTTTGAGTTTCGGCATCAGCTCGACATCCTGTGATTCTGGGCAAATCACTTTATCTCCTCATGCCTAAAACGAAAAAGGAATGTGTCCTTGTGGAATGTAACTGATGCTCATGTAATGCACTCCAATAGCTTTCGGTCAAGCCTGCGCTATATAAAACTGCAAAAAAACAAAACGAATTTAGGGGTCGATTCCGATTCGGGCCGGAAATCTCTCCGACCGAGCCGGACCCGGAGAGATTTCCGACCGAATCGGACCCGTGCAGTCCGACCGAACGAGTACGATGCGCACGTATGCCATCGAACACGAGTCGGTCAGACTCCCATTGAAGTCAATGGGAGCCTGTCGTACAACGCGTACGCGGGCTCCCATTGACTCAATGGATGCGATGCGGACAAGTGCACCCCCTACAGCGGGTACGCGGCGAAGCGATTCGCGCCGTACACGCACAGGTAGGGGGGACCCATGGGTCCCCCCTGTGTGCGACTCGCGCGGCTACGCATACAGGGGGGTCCGACACGGACCCCCAAAGTACGGCTCCGACTGCTCTTTCGAGCCGGAGTGCGCGGCTCGGTCGGACTGCTCGCGGCGCGCATCGTACTTACCCGGCCGGGGAACGTCTCCATTGCGCGGTGCGAGTCGAGTCCGAGCGAGTCGGTCGGTGCGGTTCGAGCCGGGAGCGAGTCGGTCGGAGCGGTCGGGATGCCCGGACGAGTCGGTCGGCGATTTCGCATCGTACTTGCTCGTTCGGTGTACTGTACGGATCGGTCGGGAAACAGGCTTTCGCATGGCTTTTTTCCCGACCGAATGGTGTTGGGTACGCCTCCGACCGAGATCGGAATCGGCCCCTTAGTGTTTTGCACACTTCTGTGGGGAATATTTGAGTGATATTTGTGCTATTGTGGCCATCTTGGGAAACTTATATGTTATGAAGCTCCCTAATTTCCTCATTTACTGCAGTATCCTCAGTAGAATACTGTAGGAAGGTGGCTCTGTATATACTATACCACAGTAAAGTATAGTGTACACAGAGTCCAGGGAGTCCCCAAAGGTATATCAGAGGCTAAATCAGGTAAGTACTAACAGCTCTCTTTGTGGTAGTGTGGGTGAGCAGTTAGGCTTATCCAGAGGGTGTGTTAAGCATTTATTGTATTCACTCAATGAAGACTGATACGCACAGAGATTGAATCCAGACTAATTGGGTAAGTATAAAAAAGGTATACTTGGATTTTATTTCTAGAACCAAGCAGGACTTGGTACAGGTAGGTAAAATATACTTTCAATTGTAAACCTTTACACAGAAATGCATTTGAGGATGGATTTGCAATTGTTACTGGTTGGTATCACATTAAAAAAGCAGTTTGAATTACACAGTAATTACCTTTAGAATACTTTTTAGTTACTTTTAGAATGCTTTGAGTACTGGGAATGGTATGCCTAGATACCATCCCTAAGGATCTCACAATACACGTTAAGTTAACTTTTCTTGGCTTTGAGTTAAAGTTTCTGTGTTCCCATACAAAAGAGCAGTTCAACACTTAGAACATTTTAAGCCCATAGTGCCAGATGTATGTAGATAGCATTTTGCGATTCCCTAATTGCGAATCACAAGGATTCGCAATTAGAAAATCGCAAAATGCAATGTATGAAGGTGTATAGAACACCTTTTGCGATTCCTTTGGGGTCGCAAATGACCAACCTCATGAATATTAATGAGGTAGGTCCCAATTTGCGACCCCCTAGGAATTGCAAAAATCACGGGGATGGTGGCCTGCTGAGATCAGCAGACCACCATGTCCGTGATTGTTTTTCAATAAAGCAATCTTTTTTTTTTTGTAAAGCAGCCCGTTTTCCTTAAAGGAAAACAAGATGCTTTACAAAACGAAAAATGAATAGTTTACTTTTCATTTTTTAAGAGCAGGCAGTGGTCCGTGGGGCCACTGTCTGCTCTTAAAAATGGTTTTACAAACATTCACAAAGGAGAAGGGGTCCCTTGGTACCCCTTCCCATTTGCAAATGGGTTACTACTTACTTGAAGTAGGTGGTAAAATGCGAATGTTTTGCAACCGCAATTGCGGTCACAAAACATTCATACATACCGATGCGATTCGGTATTAGCAAGGGGCGCCCTAAACACGCCCCTTCCTAATAAAGAATCACAAACCCATTTTGTGGTTCGGTAACAGGTTACCGAATCGCAAAATTAGGTTTGCTGCATCGGAAAAGCAATTTTTGCGGATGTGGATCTTACAAGATACCTAGACACTCAGGGGGTCATTAGGATAGCGGGCGGATCGCCACCGCCCGTATGGCGGTGGCGATCCGCCCGCTATTTTCCACCGGCCGCTGCACATTTCCCCACCGCCATATTACGATGGCGGTGGGGACCCAGGCGGACGGAAAGACCGTCCACCGGTTTTCTGCCGGTAGGCAATCGGCCCCATTGCCTACCGGGCGGAAAAGGCCTGCAATATGGTGGCGGTGCCTTGCAGGCACCGCCATCCATATTACGATGGTCGGCGGTGCAGGGTTTTCCATGGCGGTGACTCCGCCATGGAAAGCCAGGCGGATTCTGCTTTTGGGGGCCCGTTGCGGGCCCCCAAGATGCTGGGGGGTGGGGGGTGCACATGGGGGGTACCTATGGTACCCCCCTGCATTGTCATGGACATGGTGGCAGGCACCTCGCGGTGCCTGTCACCTTGTGCATGACGATGCACACAGTGCATTCCCAGCATTGTGGCGGGCGGAGCTGTGCACACCGCCCGCCACAATGCTGGGAATGGAGGATGCCACCGCCACGGTGGCGATGGCATCCTAATCGCCTGTGCGGGACCGCCGCACCACTGGCGGCCGGTCCCAGCACCGCTAGGGTGGCGGGTGGACGAAAGTCCGTCCGTCATCCTAATAGGCCCCTGAGTAACTTATAGAGCTGCTACGGGCTCTCTTTTGTACATATCGGGCCGAATAGAGCCTACGTTCTTCCTCAATGTTCCCACCATAAGTGGTGGTGAACCGCTGACAAGTGTGAGTACCTGATATACACCGGAGGTCTACACTAGAGACCGTTTCCCAGTTTATCTAGTCCTTGGGGCTCCAAGGATTAGGCTTTTTGTCCGTTTGATCCACATATGAGAGGTGGTTTTGATGCTGACTTCCTCGATTTGAAAGAACAACGAGCCTTGAAAAAGTCATCAATACGACGAAACACGTGTCGGCTGTGCGTTTCATCCATTGACCTGCGTGTCAACAAATTTTGGTTGTCAGTGCTGTCACCCATTGACTTACGTATCAACAAGTGTTGGATTTATATATTAAAAAATTAAAATTGGATCTGTAATATTGACAGCTCAAAATCACTATATCTGTGTAGTGCTCTGGATTGTTAGTTAGAAGAGGAAGATATTTGAGAACTCACTTAAAATGTGTCCTAATTTTTCTTTCTCCAGCACTAAGCATAATTTCTATGACAAACTGAATCCCCTCATTTTGTTCCTTTCTAAATGAAATGTTTTAAGTTTTACCAGCTGATTCAATCAACATGGCTTCAGGTATGCCATACTTTTGTCATAAGTAACACTGTTAGCACTCTAGTTGCTCTTTAAAACACTCTGGGAGGTAGAACACAAGGGAATCAACGGACAGGCTGCTCCTGTTGGAAGTACATGATTTACTGAGAATGTCAGACTTCATTTTCATATGTCTGGGAAAGACAGTGTGAATTTGCAGAAAATATGCTCTCACTTAAGCTTCTGGAGCACCTTCATAACCTCTATGGGAAAATCACAAGATTAAACATGATGCATGAAATCCCATCAGAAGTCTTTTTCAATGGGTAAAATCACCTTACAACACACCACAATTCCTAAAATTGGTATGGTACCATCAACAAATGATTTATATTGTAACTAAAATCTGTTACCACCCTTTATATGTTCTCCTTTTGTGACCCTCTAAACCTGCCATTCACTACAATGCAATTCAATGGGGTGCAATCATGTTTATTGGTCCCAAGATGGCTGCCAGCACTTCCTGGTTGAAGTGTTGGCAGCCAATCAGATACCACCATGAGATCTGTGCTTAGGCTCCACCCAGATATTCAAATTTGGTTTTCCTTTAATATCTCCCAAACAACTGAATGGATGTGCACCAAATAACAAAGCGTGAACTCTGGAACAAAATATACCTTTCTGCTAAATTTGGTGTATATCGTTCAGCGATTCGGGCAGCAGGCGTGTCTAAAGACTATAAGGGAATTAACATGGGAAACACACTTTTTTTAACCCCTCCACTTTTCCTCAGCCCCCGCTTGACGGGTCACCCTGAAACATTCAATGTGCAAGACCCAACTTGACACTTTTTTGGGAAAATTTTGTTAATATTCGTCAAATGGCGCCAAAGTTATAGGCAAGTCAAAAAATGCTGTCCTATGGAAACATGGTCATAACTATAACTACCTACTGGCAGCTGCCAGTAGGTACTATATATGTATGTCACACTTAAGCCATATGACTCTATAAACATGTTTCCATGGATTTTGTCAGCCTCTGCATTTGAGTAAATGAGCATATAGCCAATGATCACAATGCCAAAGATCTTTGCAGCGTACATCATTGATGAAGTACTGAAAGAACCTATGTGCATTACAAGCCCTGATCAACTAACCTTTGTTGAGGCTTGGCATTTTCTGGAGTGGGCTCATTGTTGTATCCAGGGTGAGGCATAATGAGACTCAAGGTAAGGAAGCAGGAAAGGCTTTATTCATGACCTGCCTTCAAGCCTTGTACATACATAATAATGAAAAACCGTTTAACCAACCAATGCTCGAACGTTCAACATGAAAGTTCCAAGCATGAGTCCCTCGTTCAAGAATATGCAGGAAAGAAGGTGGGGGGAGGAAGGGAGGAGAGGGAGAAAGGGTAAGGGAGAAATACAGTAATAAAGCACGTTAAGACATTACACATTTCCCTTCTTAACAACAATGAATAAAGAAGGATTAATCATCAAACAATATTTTCCTTAATGGAATTCTAGACCTAGGAGCAATTCTCACCCGGTCGGCTATGGAGTCCTCATCAATTGCTGATGGGCTGTCAGCGACAACAGAGCTTCCTCCTGCAATAGGTTCCTCAATAAAAAGTAAAGTAGAAGGACTTTATTGTGTAGTTAATTAAAACCGTTACAATTTTAGCATAAAATACATCAAGTATGACAACATTCTTATTTACACTTTGAATTGTGCAAAGTTGCAAGTTCGTTCGATCTTCTTAAAATGAGGCGTTAAACCTGATTCATCTAAAACCAAGTCAACGCATTTATGTCCGAAATGTGGAAGTGTCCGCTGACTGAATTCACAGGGATTGTAAGGAAGCTCTGATAATTTTTGTCTTCCATTAGGCTGGTCCAGAAATTACCCTTAACATTATTAAAAGGATCCCTGCTAATAAATAATTTCATTTCTAAACACAAATCTAAAAAAGATGGAAATATACATCTAAAAACAGGAATAAAACGAACTGTGTGCCAGTGAGTGCCAAATAACAGCTGTCCTCCGTTGCATATATATGTACTCCTGCACTGTGCCCTTTGAGCTGCAGCGTGGTTGAAGTTCATGTGCAAAAGTGCTGGTCAATGTAGCAAACTCATGGTATATGGCACAATCTTAAAGATTGGGAATGGAGTATGTTTCCATCTAATGCAAAGGAGTTGGGTCTGTGTGCAAATTGTGCTAAGTGACCGCTATACTCTTTTCAAATGATTATGTGCTTGGACTTTACTGTGTGGGGTAGCCAAAGGCTAGGGCATATAATCAGCACTATGGGTTCGATGTTTGTAACAGTTTGCTGACTTGTTGCAAGAACTTGGCTGCCCTGCATGAGAGCTGTAGCGACTGGCTATTTAGTAATCCCATTACGGCGGGTCGACATGATCAAATCCTGAGAGAACGGAGAGCAGGAAGTAGAAAATGCCATCTCCAGTTATTAATGACTAGGCAAATGCACAAAAAGTGTAAAACTGGCTCTTTCGCATGTTCGCAGAGTCAGCAGAGACTGGTCAGCCATGTTCGTTTTCATGTTGGGACCTGATCTATTGAGTAGAAAGCTCCCAGTCGAATCAAAAGCAGCAAGTGCTGTATAGTTGGAGATGAATCACTGACAGAATATCGACGACCACAATATCGAGGTCCCAAAATATCGGGACCTAAATATCGATGTCAAGAATATGGACATCCTATCTACATCATGGTGAGTACAAAAATATCAAAACAAAACTATAGTTGTTAAAAATATCGATGTAAAAAAAATCGGTTATTTTATATATAAAAAATAATGTAAAATAAATTAAATAATACATATAACTTAAAAATAAATATTTATAATTATTAGAAAATGTTAATAATTATAAGTAATAAATGTAATGTAAAAATAAATTAAACATACATATATAAAATATAATATATATATTTACTTAATAATAATTAATAAATAATTATTTTAATAAATTATAAAATGTTAGAAATATAGTAAAAATTATAAATACATATATATATATACATACACCTGTAACATAAAAATAAAAATAAAATATATATTATAAATTAAAATATTAAACTATGTATTAATTTTTAAAACTACATTTTACACTATATTAATTGCAACAGTAAGGAAAGTGTTAGATAGCAGAGGTGAATAAATTACTATTCCCACTCCATCAAGTGCAACAGTAGTGAAAGTGTTGGATAGCGGAGGGGAATAATTTACTATTCCCACTCCAATGAATGCAACAGTAGGGAAAGTGTTGGATAGCTGAGAGTAATAATTTACTATTCCCACTCCAATGACTGCAACAGTAGGGAAAGTGTTGGATAGCGAAGAGGAAAAAATTACTATTCCCACTCCAGCGAGTGCAACAGTAGGGAAAATGTTGGATAACGCAGGGGTAAAAATTACTATTACCACTCCAATGAAAGCAACAGTAGGGAAAGTGTTGGATAGCGGAGGAGAATAATTTACTATTCCCACTCCAATGAATGCAACAGTAGGGAAAGTGTTGGATAGTGGAGGGGATAAAATTACTATTCCCACTCCTTAGAGTGCAACAGTAGGGAAAGTGTTGGGTAGCAGAGGGGAATAAATTACTATTCCCACTCCAATGAGTGCAACAGTAGGGAAAGTGTTGGATAGCGGAGAGGAATAATTTACTATTCCCACTCCAATGACTGCAACAGTAGGGAAAGTGTTGGATAGCGAAGAGGAAAAAATTACTATTCCCACTCCAGCAAGTGCAACAGTAGGGAAAATGTTGCATAGCGCAGGGGTAAAAATTACTATTCCCACTCCAGAGACTGCAACAGTAGGGAAAGTGTTGGATAGCGGAGGGGAACAATTTACTATTCCCACTCCAGCAAGTGCAACAGTAGGGAACGTGTTGGATAGCGCAGGGGTAAAAATTACTATTCCCACTCTAGGGAGTGCAACAGTAGGGAAAGTGTTGGATAGCGGAGGGGAATAATTTACTATTCCCACTCCAATTAATGCAACAGTAGAGAAAGTGTTGGATAGCGGAGGGGATGAAATTACTATTCCCACTCCAGCAAGTGCAACAGTAGGGAAAGTGTTGGATAGCAGAGAGGAATAAATTACTATTCCCACTCCAATGAGTGCAACAGTAGGGAAAGTGTTGGATAGCGGAGGGATAAAACTTAAGATTACAGCTATTGAACCTAATTCCCCAAACAAAATAAAAACAAAACAATTACCAAAAATATTTATCAATTAATAAATGAATATTAATTATCAACTAATAATTAATTTATTTAAACTACATTACTTTCCACCCTCTACCCCAAAAATTCACCAAAACTCACACATACAAATATTTACACAATTTCCATAACTAATTTAACATTAATAAATTAATAACAATTAACAACAAATCATTAATTATTTTAAAAAAATGTTTCTTTTGAACATTTACAACAAAAAACCCCACAACTCACACATCAAGATTATTCCACAATTAGCATATTTAATATTTTATTACTTAACTATCATTAAATGACACAATTAACATAATTAATTAACAATTAATTAATGTATTAATAACAATTAACAAGCAAAATAAAAACAATGAATAATAACTTAATTCACACAATTAACACTATAAAATAACATTACATAAATATTATATTAAAAATATTTTAAAATGTATTAAAATTAAATTACTTCCCACCATACTCCCCTATCAGCACACAACCTGCTCCTAAAAAAATGACACAATTAACATAATTACCAATTAATTAATAATAATTAACAACCAATCAATAAATAATTAAAAATATAAATAAATTACCACAATTAATAATAACAAATATTAAATACACAATTAATAATTATTAAAAATATTAATTAATTAATTATAATTAAATTGTTTCCCCCTACTCCCCTATCAACCCACAACCCGCTCCTAAAAAATGACACAATTTACATACTTACCAATTAATTTATATTAATTAACAAACAATTAATATTTAAATAATAATGAATTAATTACCATAATTAACAAAACATAAATATTAAATAAATAAATGTTAATTAATGAATAATATTAATTAATTAATTATAATTACATTTCTTCCCACCCTACTCCCTTATCAACCCACAACCCGCTCCTAAAAAAAGGACACAATTAACATAATTACCTCTTAATTAATAATAGCTAACACCAATTAATAAATAATTAATCATAAATTAATTACCACAATTAACAATATAAAATATCAAATACATAATTATTAATTAATAAAAAATATTAATTAATTAATTCTAATTAAATTACTTCCCACCCTATTCCCCTAAAAACCCACAACCCGCTACGGAACTAAAAAGCTAAATTTATAATGAAAAGAAAATTAATAACTTCTAAAAATTATTAATAAATTTATTATAGTTAAATTACTTCCCACCCTATTCCCTTATAAACCCACAACCCGCTATGGAAATGAAACGCAAAATTTACTGAAAATAAAATTAATAACTCCTAAAAATGTAATACATATATTAAAAAACAAATGCAATACTTAAACAAAAAATATAGAACACATACTTTTAAAATACATACTAAAATACATAACACTAATATAAACATCGATATTAATAACAACAATATTTTTACAAACGATATTACTAACTTCGATATTAACAAAAACAATATTTCTTACCATAAAGTCGATATTCTGGTCCACGATATTCTTGCAGTCGATATTCTGTCATCACGATATTTGCAACACGATATTGTTGTATGTCGATATTTGCAACTCGATATTATGTCTGTGCACCGTTGGGGATATGTGATATACAAGATATGGCTGAGGCAACCGGACCCCGTACGAAGATAATACCATCCATCCATGTTTCTTCTTTGCAAGCGCTGCTTTGTCCAATAGCCAGGCTTTATGTTTTGCAGCATTGTATGCTGTTTTTTTAAATGCCGGGAAGCTGTAGTTTGTGCCCCATGCTTCGTGCAAGTTGAGAGTGGTTAACGCTTGCTCAAGCACGGTAGGCCAGTCTTTCTTGCCTTTTGGCTGGTTCTTCAGTTCCGTCCAGCAGAGACCTAACACAGATTCTTCTTGGGCTGCTCTCATCTTCCAGCACAATTTTAGTATTGCTGCAAACCTTTCCGGGAGTTGGTTGAGTAGCCCAAATTCCAGGCGAACTTGTGCCTGGGATGTAAATTGTGGAATCCGAAAAACTTGTTTGAAGATACAGGATTGTTGTAGATTCAAAAAGTTTGCGTCTTTGCCTTTAAATAGTTTGGAGCCGTATGTGAGAGTTGGGAGAAACTTAGCGGCAATTACTTTTAGAAGATGGGAGTGGGATGGGCACATTAATTTCAGTCTTAGAGTTTATAGTGCAAAACGTAATTTGTTTGCCTGGGCTTGTCTTTTGGTTAGATGATCTTTGAGTGTGAATTCGGAGTCTACCACCACTCCTAAGTATTTGCAAGAGTTACTCTGCTCTATTCTGTTCCCTGCTGCGAACCATTTATGTTTTTTGATGTGGGGCCCGGTGTTTGCAAAGAAACAGATGACCTTTGTTTTGTTGTAATTTAGAGATAATCCAAGCTCCTCTGTGTATTCCAGCAGCTTCGTGATCAAGCGCTGTAGGCCAATCGGGGTCTGGCTGCATAGAACGATGTAATCAGCGTATTTCAGACTTCTAACTTCATGATTAGCTAGCTTTGGTCGGTCACTTTGGACTGTTAGCCTTTTGTCTAGATCTGCTGTAAATAAGTTAAATAAACTGGGAGCTAGCACACACCCTTGTTTTAGGCCTCTTTGCGTTGGTATCTTTGCTGTGGTTCTTTCTCCATTTCCTAGCTTTACCTGTACCCAGGTGGCTGAGTACAAGTTGATTATGGCTCTTAGTAAACATGGCGGGATACCCCATTTTTCCATCTTTTGCCATAAGAGTTCTCTAGGTACCATGTCAAACGCCGCTTTCAAGTCGACGAAACACATATACAATTTGGTAGACTTTAGCTGCGATTTTTCAACGAGGAGGTTCAAGGCCAAGAGATTACATATTGTGCTCGTGCCTGGTCTGAAGCCTGTTTGTGAGATTGGGAGGATCTTGCTGGAGGTGACCCATTCTTCAAGATCGGTAAGAAGATTTGAGACATACACTTTGGCTTCTACATCAATAAGCACGATTAATCTGTAATGTGCCGGGTCTGATCTGCTGCAAGCTTTGAATATCGGATGGAGTATACTACCTCTCCATGATGCTGGTATACTGTTTTATTGAAACGCATGGTTAAACAGCGGCGTGAAGAGATCGGCCCAGAAACGTTGGTCTGACTTGAATACCGCGTTTGGCAAGCCATTTGGGCCCGGGGCTCCACTAGATCTGAGTTTGTTTAGGACTTTCTCAACTTGGCTTGTTCGAATCCAATTACCTTCAGACAGATTTTCTGCAGGCTCACTTTTCAGTTGGTTTAGGGCATAGTAGCGTTCGACCGTGGCTGCATATTTGTCAGTGTGGCTCAGGTGGGCTATCCAATCGGCCTCAGGCATATTTGCATTGTGGTGCTGGAAGGAGCCATTTGCTATGTTGTTTATTTCTGCCCAGAACTTCTTGTTGTTATTTGATTTGCTTGTTTGAAGCAGCTTGAGCCAAATATTTGTTTGGTGTAATTTCTTTTCTGTCCATATTTCCTGTTTGTATTGCTGCCTTAGCCAGTTGATTTGGAGGTTCACATTATCGCCTGTTGCTGGTACGTTACCCTGAAGTCTTCTTATCTCCCTGTGGAGCATCCTTTTTGACAAACTCTGGTATTTCTTTGCTGGTTCTGTTTTCGTGTTGCTTGTTGTGTGAAGAGAATTTAGAGATGAGATTCCTTATCGTGTTTTCCCAATTTTGCCATAGCCCGTGCCCGTTTGACACTTGTTCGTTTACCATCAACTTTTTCATGTAATTCATTAATACAGGAGCGCTTTTGCCGTTCCATGCTAGCCTTTTTAGGTTGTAGGAGCTTGGGACTTCCAGCAGGTCGTTACTTGCAGCGGCTCTTGGTGTATAAATGCGAAGGACAATTAGCTGGGGACTGTGGTCGCTCTCTAGTCAAGGGATGATTTGATAGCTGGAAGTCATTTGGAGTAACTCCGTGTCAACTATTGTGTAGTCTAAAACGGAGTTAGCATGCCTCGATATTCTAGTCGGTGCAGCTGGTTGGTCTTGTGGTAAACGACCATTTAGGGTGAGCATCCCTATTTTGGATAATAATGAAACACACAATTTACCATGTTGGTCAATTTTGCGATAATTTGTGATTACTGAGGGAATGTTTTTCCCGTTAAATTTGTTTTGTTGTTTTCCTTGGAATGGGCCAGGTTGTAATAAGAACATGTTGAAATCACCTGACAACAAGATGCCTGCTTGCGGGTAAGTGAATTGCAACGATTTAAGTAGGGCTATTAAGGACTCAATTTTCTCTGGTTTTTCCTTTGATGCCGGATGGATATACATGTTACATATTAATAGTGAATCTTTCTCATGTTTGCGCGAAGATTCTTTATGAGGATTTTGCGATGAGGAAATTTTGATACATTGGATCCAGGTTTGGCCTAGCTCAATCAATTCTGATTTCCACCGTATATCGGTGGCAAGGTAGATTGAAAGTCCCCCAGACGCTCTGCATGATTTTTTTCCCTTGATGGCGTTTTGATGGTATTCTTTGAAGCTGGTGATCGGCGTTGGTGCAATGGCCCAGGTCTCCTGGAATAAAAGGATGTCAAATTTTTGAAGAAAGGTTATGAGCTCGACCTCCTCTGTCTTGCTTCCGAAGCCGTTAATATTCCAAGAGCACAGTTTTAGATTGCTTACTCATGCCTCACTCTTTAAGGTCACGGTGCCCCAAGCTGTCGGGATGGAAACTTGTCTGTTTTGGCTAGCTGCTTCAGATGAGGCATAATGGGTGATGCATAGATTGAACAGGCTCTCCAGGGCGCTATCAGTGGGCCCTGTGGCCCCCCGGAGTAACCCACTGGCAGTCGACGTTCTGGCTTTTGCTGTTGGGCATAACGGGCTTGGGTACCGTTCTGTTTCAGTTATTTTTATTTCAAATCCCCATTTTGAAAAGAAATCTCTGTGGCGCTGTACTTCCATAGTAATTTTTGGATCACTCCAAGTTACCTTGGTAATTTCTCTCCCTTTTGCATCTGTGTCCGGTTTGAATTTTACGCTGTCAATGTGATTTGTGTTGAGAAATTTTAATGTTTCAATAGAGCTGGCAAGTTTTAATATTGCGCTGCGGTTGAGTATGTCGTGGCGTCCTCTTGAATTATAATGGGGAATCAATTCTAGTGTTAAAAGACCTTCAGGTGATATATGTACTTCGTTGCTTGAATGCGTATCTGCACTTTGAAGGTAGTGTGCCAGCAGAGTTTCCACAGAATTTATTTTCTTCTGTGGAAAGTATCATTTCGATTGGATTTTGGGCCAGAATTGTTACTGTCCGCTCTATTGTTTTTGTGTGACTTTCAGCTTGCTCACTGAGTGTGGAACACGGAGTTGTTTGAGTTGACGGGTAGTGGGACATTTTAGCTGGTGGCCGCGCAACATCCGAGCCTTTCCTGTTGTGTGGATTTGGTTGTTTTGTTTGTTTTGGAAAATATTGGGAAATAATTGGCTGTTCTAACCGGGGATTGTGCGATGGATTTCCGTGCTCTGTTTGATCTGAGAAAGTGAGAGGTAATGGAGAGGTGGCTTTATGGCTGCTAATCTTGGACGTTGTTGAGGCTGGAGGGACTGTAGACTTTCCAAAGTGATCTGGTTGTGGTTTGAGATCGAGCATATATTTTGGGGGGTTCTTGTTGATCTTGTTCCCCAAGTCCCTATTTCCGAGATCTGCCAAGATGGAGATTTTTGTTGGTGACTTATATAATGTCACGTGCGGACCGCATGAAGGGTCGGCGATCGAGGTGATTCTTGTGCCTGTTTTCGAGGCGTTTGGAGTGTTACTTGCTGCCTTATCTGTTTGTTGTTCCTTGATTTCCTCAAACGCTTACATTCCCTTTTTGTTAGCGGGACACTGGATTTTTGGAACTGCAAATTTGTATCTCTTGCATGGGGCGACTGGCCGCCACATTGTTGGTTTGTTTGAATGAGTGCGATGTTCAAGTTGTTGTTGGCTGATTGGGTTTCGTCTGAGTCTCTCGTGTTGCTATCACTTTCATTCTCACTTTCCAGTCTGCCTGAGGAAATAGTGAGGCCCAGTTTACTCGGTCCTGAGTTGGTTGGGACACTGAGTGATGAGGAGATATTCCGTGGTTTTACTTCTGCCAGGATATCTGTCAGAATAACCGGAATGGACTTCAGATGGTTCATGGTGCTGGAACATTGACATTCCTGATACGTTGTATGGGGATCTGACTTAGGTGGATACAATCACTTGATTTATTCACTTGATTTATTCATGTTGTCCTCCGTAGCATCCTGAACCGGATGGCAGTTCGATTGAGTAATGCAGCCGGGCCCCGGCTGGGCCTTTATTGGAGAGAGTAAAGTGTTATAATCATGGAGGGGTCCAGGGATTATTTTGGTGTTAGGTGACACAGTTCCTTCCTTCTGGGCTTCCTGTGTTGGCTCAAAGGAACTGAGTAAGAATTCTTGCGTTTCCACTATGACCTTTGGCGGGTCCTCTGGCAGGTCCCCTGCCACGTCGTTTTCTTCGATGACATTTTTGTCCTGGTTACCCGTGGGCAGGATGGAGGAGTACGGTGATGTTTGACTCCCAATTTGCTGTTGTAATTGTGCTTCCTTTGCATTTATTTGTGCTTTCACAAGTACATGGCTGCCAGCTTCTTTCCGAATGTTGTGGTTGCTGAGGCTGTCCACTGGGAAGTTGCTGGTCCGCGCAAGCTGCATGTTAGAGGAGGATGGAGAAGAAGGACTTGTAGTGGCAATCAGTGGTCGGTAACCTGGTGAGGTTAGAAAGTCGGTGATTTTTGTCTTCCTACCTACTGGCTTTTTTATTGGCGCTGGGGACAATGCTGTTGATGGTTCAGAGTTTGCTTCCAACTGTGTCTCTTCCGTGGTTGGAACTGGGGCTCTCATGTTGTCCTTCCTTTTGCTTGGGCAGGCTTTCTTCCCTGGCTTAATTTCTGATCTTGTCCTGCCGGATCTCATTGTGGCTGTGCTGTCCCTGGGCCACCCCCGCAGGCTGCACAGGGCTCGCACTTCGCTCACACTTTGCAGGGGCTGAATGCACCGTTCACCGCGGGTAGCGCTCCAACTTTAAACAACTTTTTTTCAGCTGGCTTAGAGCTTGTGCTTGTGCCTGCGCTAGCTCTTTCCCTGCGTGCCTGGATTGTGCCTGGATTATGCCTAGATTGTGATCCCCCTCGCTGCGCCACGCCACGCACCTCCTTACCCCCTCTCCTTCGCCACAGCTTCAGCCCCTGCCTCGGGCGTCTGGATGTCTTTGAATACAGGGGAGGGGTTTTTTTGAGCTGTGGGGCTATGGGGCTATGGAGCTTTGGAACTGTAGGGCAGAGGGGCTGTGGGGCTGTGGGTCTGGGGGTCCGGAGACGCCTGGTCTGGAAGTTGAACGAGTACTCCTCACGTCTCCTGCTGACTCTGCAGACTCACCCCTGCACGAACGAGACGCACAGTCACTTGCAGTCGGTGGAAAAGTTGCGTAGCAGGTGCTAGCAGGTGCGGGCGCGGGTGTGCAATGCCTCCAGATGTTGCTGCAGATAGGAGCACAGGCGAGATGAGTTATGCGGGCATGCACTGACTCGCAAGCCGCACCGGCCTAACGCCAGCCGCTTCCGTGAGATCGGGCGATACCATGGCTCTGGATGGTGAAACTCCGCCCCCTGCGGTATGCCACAGCCAAGTCTCACAGTCCTCATGGTCCTCGCCTCTTTGAACTTATAGGCTTAGAGGCTTGGAGGCGGTGCGGGATCCTTATGGTGCCAACAGTTTTGGCACCGAGAAAGAGAAAGAGAGGGAGCGCCTGGCCCGGCCCGGGGCACACACAGCCTGCGGCTCCTGAACGCCTATGCTCTGCTCCTCTCTGCACCGCTCCGTGCTCATATGGGCTCAGACACTTCCGCTTCCATCCATCCGCTCGTTCATCAATACTTTTCTCACACTGTTTATGACAGTCTTCATTAACCTGTGAATTCTCCTCAACAGAAAACCTACTGCTCACTTCACACATCCATGAAATCATGTTCCTTGCCACTTTCACATTCCCCAGACATTCTTCCACTTTCATCAAATGTGCACTTAGACAACCTCTTCATACTCCAACATTTACCATCTTGCGTGATAACACTTCTCTTATTGGTTTTAATCACTTGGATGGGATCAGAGAATTTGATCAAACCTTTACTCATCCTCCTGCCCCATCTAATTCTCACAAAATCACATGCAGCGATGTTACAAGGAGCAACTTTATGTGCCATGTCATGTTGTCTCTTTGACACTCTCTGCTTGTCACTGACCTTCTTTCTGATAAAATGCATGTCAAGCTTGTTCATAACCTTGTGCTTGGAGAATTTGAGTTTGAACCACCAAGGACAAATCAGAGAAGTGGGTCGTCTACCTCTCAAAAGCATGAAAGGAGATACACCTGTGACAGCATGGGCCATGATTCTATATGCCCACAACCTTTCAAGAATAGAGACAACAAATGGAATCTTTCCCATCACAGCCAAGTGTATGCTTTCTTTTAAATAACAATTAAATTGATCAACCAAACCATTACATTGTGGATCATACAAAGCTGTCCGTACATGCTTTATCTTGTAAGTATGGAGAAACTGAGTCATTTCACTAGAAACAAATTGCACACAGTTGTTTGTGACCACATTTTCAGGGAAGCCTTCTCTACTAAATACCTCCATGAGAAATTCAATCACACTACTGGTGCTTATGTCTTCTTCAATCTTTACCTCCGGCCACTTGGAATGACAGTCTATAAGGACTATGGCGAATCTCATTCCACTTGGTAAGCATACTAGTGGTCCCACAAGGTCTAATTCCACTTTCTGCCATGCACATTCCGGCCATATTTATTTATTTATTTTATTTATTTATTAAGAAACTTATATAGCGCGCAGCTACCCCCAACGGGGGTGTCCCGGCGCTGCGAACAGTAAGCAGTAGTGAGTGTCTCTGTGCGACAAGGGGTTGGTAAACAGCCAGGTTTTTAAATTGCGTCGAAATAAGCATTCCGATTCTGTCATACGGAGGGACAGTGGCAAGTTGTTCCAGGATTGAGCAGTGATAACTGCGAATGCTCTGCCCCCCATTCTAGAACGGCGAAATCGGGGAGTACATAAGACGAAAAGATGATTTGATCTGAGAGATCGGTTGGACTGAGCAGGCTTCAGTCTGGCTCTAAGATAGGCCGGCCCCTGACCCTGCATTGCTCTATATGCCAGGACCAGAGATTTAAACTGAATGCGGCTAGTCACAGGCAGCCAGTGTAACTTTTTTAAGTGAGGAGAGATTGAGTGACGATATGGGATATTACAGATCATTCTTGCCGCCGCGTTCTGCACAATCTGCAGACGTTTGACCAAATAGGCTGGTGCTCCGGCATACAGGCTGTTTGCGTAATCCAGGTGTGATGTTATAATGGCGTGAATAATGGTTCGGCGAGCATCCAAAGGAAGAAAAGGGAGAATTTTCCGGATCATACGGAGTTTACCGAAACATGCAGATGTAACCTTATTTATTTGAGCCTTGCAAGATAACTCATTATCAAATAGGAATCCCATAGAGTAGCTTGCATAAGAGGAACCTGTATCTTGCAATTCTTGTCTGCAGCCTTACACACATCACACTGCCTCACAAAAAGATCTGCATCCATATCCATTCCTGGTCACCAGTAATGTTCCTGCATCAAATTTTTTAATGCGGTCATACCCATATGCCCTTGGTGGCTCCATTCGAGAAGACGGTTCCATAAATTCACAAGTGGAATGCATTTGTCATTACGCAACAGAAATTACCCATTCACAGACAATTCACAAGCCACCTGGGCAAAGGTATGTTAGGGACCAACAAGGCTTTTAATGACAGGCCATCCTTCAACCACATATTTTTTGACCAGGTTGAGATCCACATCCTTGGAATATTCGCAAATCATTGTGTTTTTGTCATCCATTTCTGCACTACCTCCACATATATCAGCCACACTGGCCACAACATCAAAGTCCTCCTCCACATGCATTTCCTCTTTTTCATCATGTCGGGGTAACCTGGAAAGAAAATCTGCTGCTTGGTTTAATCGGCCAGGTACATACCTAATATCAAAATTGTACTCCTGTAACTTGGAGGACAACCTGGCAATGCGGGCAGTGGCATTTCTTCCACTTTTGGGAGACAAAATTGGTATAAGAGGATTGTGATCTGTCACAATGGCAAAACGAGTTCCCCATACAAAGGGGTCTATTAGGATGTCGGGCGGTGGCACCACCGCGGTGCTGGCGGTGCGGAAAAATGAATTTTTTCGCCCGCGAGCAGTGGGAATCACGTCCGCCATATTAGAATGGCCAAACATAGACCATTTCCCGTCCGCTGCCGTGCGACGCGAACCGCCATCAAAGTGCGCCTGCAAGCGCGGCGGTGGGAGCCAATGGAGACACACCACCGTGCGGAATGACGTCCGCTCCGGTCCACAAATTAGGATGCTCCAAAAAACCAGTCACACCGCAGCGGAGAAACCGGCCAATCCTACACGGCGGAAACTCA